>OX104071.1:76977430-77076457 GCA_944474145.2 Dicrocoelium dendriticum | reverse complement strand
GAGGTGCGATTCCTCACTAAAACCCTATAAGAAAACGGGTATCCAAATTCTTTCATCGCTCCATTTTCCATCCGTTTCGTTTGCAACGCGCGACTGCTTTTTGTGTTGTGCTTTCTGCGTTCCCTTAGCTAGAGCATCAACGGTGCCTTTTTTTACAACTAGGTCGGCCCGTAGACTGATGGTAACGAGATTGTCTCGTAATGTTGCGGCGCGGGCTCGAATCCGTGTAGTGGTGGGCATCCTCGCGGTATACTCAGTCCGCGCGCGACTAATGGTGGTCGCACGGCAGCGAAGCGCTGTTACGGCGTACAACTGGCAAATTATTTTGTTATAGCTAGGCAACAGGTAACCTTTGCTGTAAAGGTACAAGTTTCCCTGTAATCCGATCTGTCTTTTCGAATAGCTATCCGGGCTCCCGCTATATTGGTAACCGCGGCTCCGGAAGAACTTCAACGCCGGATTCTTCAAATTTTACTCCAGTGAGCTCGTTCCATTTATTTTTAATTATTTCCGATTTATTTTTGCATACGGTAGTATATGTTTTGTATTCATTTTCTAAACCATAGATTCTGTAGACCATGATTTCGAGTCGCCCGTTAGGGTTGTATTTCTCTCTGTCCCACCATTTTGAGACATGGAGCTTCTATTGTGGTTTGCTCATTTTGAGGCAGAATTTTATTACCACAGAATTACTACAGAGTATGCTAACTAGAGCAAACTTATGTTTTATCTCCCCAAGGAGATATCGATGCAGTTTCGAGACGTTATCATTTCTCAAACCGAAAACCGCTATGTGGTCCTGAAGGAGGACACGATTAAGCGTGTCATGCCCTCTAAGAAACCCCGTCTGCAGCAGCTTTGCAGGGATCTACAGTTAGACGACAAACTGCCCTCCACCCTGCTACGAGATATTTAGCAGCTACTTGGTTCATCAACCATGGATGAGATATTACTTCGCGAACGATGGCTGCAGCGTTTACCGGAAAACATGTAAGCGATTCTCGACATCGTGAGCCCCGTATGTCCCACCCAACTAGCTGACGTAGTAGACCGGGTCATCGAACGATCACAGACACATCCCGACGTCACAATGCCAACGTCGTTGCGTCCCAGGGCACTTCTATCACTGGCTTACAGTCAACCATAGAAGGCTTGCACGCACGAGTTGCGACACTTAGTCGCCAAGTTCAACAGCTTATGATGTACCGTCGTCACTACAGCCGATGAAAATCGCCTTCCAAACGCTTCAAATCCAGCAATAGCAGGCTTGCTGTTGGTGCCACCAAAGCTTTGGTACCGCAGCTTGTAAGCGTGTAAAACCTTACACCTTCGCTTCATCTGAGGAGATTATTCTTCACAGAAGCTCGCAACCGAATGCCTTTGGGCTCGTGCGTGCTTTGAGTGTCAGTGCGCCAAAGTATGCAGACACAGCAAAAGCCCACTTGGCGCCTTTCCATCTCCTGGCTCTCGTTTCGCGCACGTCTATGTCGACTTGATCGAACATTTGCCACCATGCAAAGGCTACGTGTACCTTCTTACTTGTGTCGAAAGATTCAGCCGTTGGCCAGGAGCGATCACTCTAGCCAACTGCTCATCTGAGACTGTTGCGCAAGCTTTTCTAGAACGCTGCGTAGCTCAAGTTGGTTGCCTAAGTGTGGTTCTAACTGACAAAGGATCACAATTTGACGGATCCTTCAGCAAACGTCCCAGCGTACTTGGTAGCCAATACAGCCGAACTACCGCACACCACCCCGCAGCTAATGGGATGGTAGAAAAGTTCCATCGGCATCTAAAAGTATCACGCTGTACCCATTCCAGCACCTGTTAGCACGAAGTACTTCCACTCGTTCTCCTAGGCATAAGGAACATCATCAAAGCGGATTTACACGCCTTCCCTTCTTCTCTAGTTTTTGGATGCACACAACTTTTACCTGGTGAACTTGTCTCACCAAAAGCACCAACAAGTTCCGACTACGCAGCTCGCTTATCTCATCACTTGCGACAAATTCAGCCTGCGCCACCTAGAGAACAGATTTTGCGTATAAACGTGGACGAACGATTTACCACTTGCACGCACGTGTTCTTTCGCACCGACAGCGTACGCCGGCCACTCTGACCTCCTTATTTTGGCTCGTACCGTGTCGTAAGCAGAAGCGAAAAGAAGTTTACCCTTGACTACGATGGTTAGACTGAGAAGAGCAACATCAACTGACCCAATCCCGCTTTCCTTGACGACTCTGACTTTGCGGTACGACAAGCACTTCTACAGCCTGCGCCATCTCGGCCAGTGCCGCAATTCCAGACCAGTCACTCCGATCCAGCGAAACTTACGACCTCAACCGGCAGCACTCATACTGGCCCAACTATCGATCGACGCGGTTGGAAGTTCAAACATCTAATTCGTTTTACGGACTTTGTTAGCCTTTGCTATCTTACATAGAACGTGCCCCACTCATTTTCTTGCTCTTACCAAATGTTTTCGAAACCCTACGAAAAGGATCAAACATTTTGAAACTACCAGAAACGTGCAAGACCAGTTTAAAATCCAAAAACAGTTTTGCAAGTTTTTGGCTTCGCATGCTTTTGTGTAATGCTATGCATTTACTCTGCTCTTTTTCATGTTACTTTCTACATACACCCCGGTGGTTGTTTGCACCTTGGCTTCATGCTTCGCTGGATCCCCACACCTCAACAGAAAGCGCAACAAACTTCCGTCTCAAGCAGCTATGTGAACTTTATGAAGTGCCCTCCATAATATGTTTCTTCTGTTTCAACGCTGTAGTGAGGACACGGATGGGAACCCGCTAGGATCCGATTGCTTAGCTCTCCCTCAGCAGCCGTATCCGTTTTCACTACTTAGTCTCTCCGTAGGCTGGCGAGCGACTGACAGTCCTCACGTAGATCGAAGGACTGCTTAAACATTCCCTTCTGGTGGAGGGCTATGTAGCAATCTGGAGATTCCCCGGTTTGTCTGTATAAACTTTAAACAAAAGCACTATTTCACTGTACACTTAGGCGACCGGTGCCGAATGTTGAGTTGGTTGCTGAGTTAGATTGTTTGAGTTGAGCATCGCCATTTTGCATGGCGCTGGTTTCAGTTGCAAGACGCGACTACCTTGCGTGTCGTGCTTTCCGCGTTCCCCTAGCTAGGGCGTCAACGGTGTGGTTTATTTATAGCTAGGCAACAGGGAACCTTTTGCTGTACAAATAAAAGTTTCCCTGCCATTCGATCTGTCTCTTTGAATCGTTTTCCGGGCCTCTGCTAAAGGCTAGTCGCTAAATTGTTAACAGCTATCGCTGTAAAAATTAAGAAATTACTGCGCAATTGTTTCTAAAACCTGCCGGGCAAAGTTTTGTGCAGCTATGCAGCTTGTCCTCATATAACGTCCATGGAGTAAAGGCAATTTAGTCGTAGTTTTTCTTCAGATAAATGAAAGATCTATCTTCAAAATGAAGCCAATAAGCTCAACAGCTTAAATGAAAGGTTAGCGGACCTATTTGCTTGCAGGTTTACTGTTGCATATAGTTGAAGATACAACTCATGTTTTACTAGTCTGTTCATTTGCTAGGGATGAGGCGATATTAATATTTGGATTCACTACAACACGTCCAACTTGTAATGGAATTTTTCTGAGTCTATGATGTTCCACAAGGTTTGCTTATTCTTCAACCTATGTATCGGTTACGTAGTCAAACTGGAAGACGCCAAATTTCCACAAAGGAGTTGATGGATAATTTATTCAAGATGTAAATGTGCCTAAGTTTTACGTGTCCTTCAATAAGTACTATACCTCCTAAACAGACGCCTAATGTTGGGTACAGTCTAACTCATAATAGACGAACGTCAAAAGCGAAGTCAGCTGGTTTACATATAAGACAGGGCGAAGATGGATTCATAGAAATAGAGCTATTACCATGAACGATATTGTGGTAGCAGTACAGACCGTCATTGTAATGCGGGTCATTAACATCAATCGGCAGAATTTGACGTGTACGTTGGAGATAAAGGGTACGAGACACTTAAGTTCATAACATGGTTTTGAATGGGCAAACTCCACCTAGTCGTTATTTTATGTTAACGTAAAACCATGCGCACGCTCGCGTTCGACCATTCTGTTGGAAGTCCCAATGCAATGCTCGTCTTCCCTGTAAAGGTAAAATGTCAGTGCAAGTGTGAACAGAATTCGATGATAGTGTGAACTATTTTTAAATGTGTTTGTTTCTACAACATTCCACATAAATGTTATATTTTTCACTAGTGTGGAATAATTGGTCTTGCACCAATTGAATTCTAAGCATGCTCAGTTATTGTGGGAAATTTTGACCACGGCGTTTAATTTGGCAGATCATCCATAGTCACATACCTGATTGCCTTACATTAGCAGCAATGTAAACGGTCACTTTACTAATCTATTCTGTGATAGGCACCGAAAAACGCACGATGATGTCAGCAGTATAGTGATTTTGCATTAAATTTTCACCATAAGATAACATGGTATTTTGTATTTTTCAGCAAAATAATTTGACTGTTGTATTGTTCAATCGAAACACTCACCGGGGCAAAGGAAGCGTAAACCGGTATCATATGTGAATAAGTGTTATAACTTCCGTGTTTTACTAGTTCGCAAGTATTTTTCACCATAAAGCGGCATAAGGTGTGCGATTGAAAGATAACGGATGTTTTCAAAGTTTTGGGATCCATCGCCGTTACAGTAACGGTGCCAAGACTTAAATTGTATCCTGGTTTGTCAGAAGCAAGTGAAATATATCACTACCGGCACTTATATGTAGGGTAATTTAAACAACTCATATAAAATCGCATCTCACTCACGTGCATCAATATCTACCCATATTTTGGAAAAGTGCGCTCGATAAAAATTGCACTTTAAAGCGTCGCAATTTGAAATCCGAAGACCATAAATTGTCTTCTTAGAAAGATCTGGAACAAAGAAATTAACATTTATGCTACCTTACTACTTACATATCAGGTGCACTTTAACGATAATTGCTAAATGCATACAATAACGACTTACCACAGTTTCGGAAGGGGACATCGAAGCAGCCTACACCAAGCAGAAAAAGAACCAGAAAAATTAAATTAATCATAGACATGCTGAGAGTATTTTGTTGTGTGGATCGCTTTAATGCCACTTATAAAGCTGCCCCATTCGAAATCGCTAACGCAAATGCAAATGAAATGAAAACGAGTATATATTATTTTACAAGATTTTAGTCATTTCCGACATCTTATATAACAACTGGTGATCCAGATATCAAGTGATTCCACTTTATTCATATGGCGTTGAATTTGGAATGTAAGACAGACCCTAAACTACAGTTATGGAGGCACAAATCTGCATAAATTGTATTGAATTATACGTCGATCAACCGATGTTAGAGTTGGTCGTCTATTAACCTTTTAATTTTGGATTGAAAGAATTAGCAAAACATGCTCGCCTTAGTCTAGATGTCGGATTTAAAATTCTTATCATTAATTAATGTTCATGAAATTTATCTATATTTTACGTACACAATGGAGTGCTAGCGTAAAGGATGGTGTACCAAATTTTTGTCAAGATAGCGTATTACTTAGTAAGAGGGTTTTGCCTGATTTAGTCCATTTATGGGAAATTCAGATCAACTCTATGCGTTACTGGACTGCAACTTAAACACAGATACATAACAGGTGGATCTGGGAGTTTTTGTCCAGGGTGACCTAGGATGTTCGGAGCAGGCTGAAACGGCGTCTAGGAGGGGCAACCAACATGTAGGCGTCCTGAAACTTGAATTTGGACGATTCGACCCTTCGATATTTCCACAACTTTTTGGCTCATACATACTGCCAAATATGGAATACGCAATACAGTTCTGGCAGTCATGACTGAGCAGAGGTCTTACCGCCCTGCAGATAACCTAACGCCAAGCAACCAAGAATGCCAAGGGTCTGTATAATTTGCCGTATGAACGAAGGCTACAAGTGCTCGGGTTCTTCAGCGGCAATTGCGCGCAGACCTCATTTTGACTTACGAAATTTTGCGAGATCCCAAACACACGTGCCGCTTCTTACTAGAGCTCAGCCACAACGGTATTTCGAGAGGTCACCATCTCAAACTGCCAGAGCAACACAGTCGCTTGGAATACCGTCGGAATTTCTTTTCCATACGTGTCTGCTGTACGTGGAATGCCCGTAATCTGTCATATGTGCTCACACGCTGGCGGAGTTCAAAGCCCCAGTTGACTGTGCACTTATTTCGCTGCAGCAACTTACATAACCCATTACCCATGGATAAACACATGTGTCTGTAAGTGATTTCACTGACGGTCACAGCACAGATTTAGTTCCACTTTTTCATCGCCTCCATGTGTACACTAGTAGGCGACACGATATTTACCAACATCCCATTTGCCGTCATTTCTTATGGGTTTAACTTGGATTTACAGTATACACTACGTATATTTCAGTGAGCTCACTGGTGTAAACCAAATTTGCTAACAATTTTTGTTATATTTTTAAGTTTCAACACAACCATCCTACGGGACCGGTACATCATTAGCTCTTTACCCATATAAAACAAACAAACAATAAACAATTGTTCCATAGGATAATTCAGTCGGCAACCGTGCACTGATTGTTCTTGAAGCATGCAAAAATTCAGACCAGAGTAATCCATTTTTTATTCATACCTAATTGGTTATATAAAGGATCAATTGAACATTGTGTGGACGTTTTGTGTATATTCCCAAATACTAGACTCCCGGTTGTGAGGTGGCAAAATTATTTTAAAATTAATAGTATTGCTATGTATTCATGAAACAGGTGTCCGTCTGGTGTTTAGTTTATGGGATTTGGTCAAATAGGTGGACACTTACTTGAACTGTCATTGGTTTCAGAATTTATCCGTCCTTGCTTTTGTGGAAACTGTTTCGGATACTTCCCTTAACTAGTCTGGCATATCGGTTTCACTGTAGCTTCCGCTATTCGCATTTTACCACAGGTTTAATCAAGGAACAATGAATTTATACGGGTTAAGAAGCGTTGCTTTACAACTCCGTTGGTTGGTTGTTACCTAATTTGCAATTGCGCCCATGTTTATCTCTGAAAATGTATTAATGAAATGTCATGGAAAACTTGTACCATTATTTGATCTGTCCCTATTAGGGAACAGCTTCCCGCATTGTCGAGGAACATACAATTTATTTGTTTAGTTATTTAATAGCATAACAGTAAGTACTTAAAAATAAAACGTAAGTACTTATCGTTTGCCCCGCTGCAGTTCTGCAATCCGCTTAGATTCACAACACCCACAGGTAACACCAAATAATTCCATGGTGAACCCCAGGAGTTGGATGGAGACGTAGCGCTAAGTGACAAAGTGTGAGTGAATGAGTGCGTCATCCAACCGTATTTCAAATACTCTTAGCATTGGCCCAGGGACGACCGATTCTGGGAGAGTATTCCACGGATGACAGACACAAATGGAGAACAAATATCTGCGGCACTCCATACGGTAATACTGTTCTGCGAGTTTCAGTGGGTGACCTCTCAGGTTTGAATTACTGCTGAGTTGGATTGAGGAGTGGAACAAATGGTGTGGGTCGTGCAGAATGAAGTATGCCATAATCAAGTTGAATGGTAATCTGCAATTCCGTAAATTGAGTACGCTCAAACTTTTGGGCGTCTCCTCTTATGAAAGATGGCGCATACAACTTACGTTCTTAGATACTCGACGTTGAAGCTGCTCCAGTGCGTTAAGCTTGTGTTTTAACCATGGATGTGAGGTCTGAATTGCGTATTCGACATGGGAGCGAACATACACACTGAGCATTTGTCGAAAAATAGAGCTGCCCATTTGTCCGAACGCTTGACGTGTTGATTTTCAGTCTTAGAGTCCGATTCGGATTACCTGGATCAATCCAAGTCATCTTGAACCAGCACACCTACTTCACGTTCGAGAGACGATTGCTGTATTAGGTGGTTTCTGAGCCTTTATGACAAGTTGATCTAGTGTCGTGGGGAGAGGACCTTGCAAATATAAATTGGGTGTTGCCCGCCCGAAAACACTGCGCTACTATGACGCGTTTCGATGTTATTACATCTCAGCAGATAGAGTTAGCAGGCATCGAACCCGGGACCATTGGGATGTTAGTTGTGACCGCTAACCCTAAGCCACCGGGTCACAACGGGCAACGCTTGCCACAACGATTTAATGAACGATGTTGAGGATCATTTTGAAGTACACGTTGTGTGGATGGATTGCGACGCGCAATCTCAATGTTGACCGCAATTCCTATTGAAGTGAACCTTGGTCTTGCGATCACGCGGACCGTAACTGATGCAAATAGAAATTGGGTGTTGCCCGTTTGAAAACACTGCAATAATATGACGCGTTTCGATGTTGTTACATCTCATCAGATAGATTTATTTACTCATGTTGAAAGGCAGTAAAGTTTTAATTGATTACCGATGTACCGCGTCTAAGTTCCTCTGAAGCAAATGTTGGTGAGTATTCAGCGGAATTCTGCGCCAATGCTTGATGTCGTCGGTAAACAGTAGGATGTTTTAAGTGATGGCCTGTGCAAGATCACTAATACATACAAAAAGTCATTGTGTACCTAGAACTGTGCTCTGCGGAACACCACATTTGATTTGTATGGGTCCGATAAAGAGCTCGAAACTCTGGCCGTTATTTGTCATTGGAAGAATTTGGCGCTCCAGCTTAGAAGAGCGTCCCCAATCCCGCAATACTTGAGAGTGAAAAGGAATATCCGATGATCTAGATGATCAAAACTTCGGAAAATGTAGGTAGACCAAAACAACGTCTTATCCGGCGTCATCTGAAACGGTCCGACTACGCAGTGCGACCGGTAAATTCGTTTGCACGATCGCGGTCGACGAAAGCCGTGCTGTTCGGGAGTAATAATGTTGCACATTTCCAAATAACCACCATGATTTTTGCAACAATGGATTCCATGACTATAGGCAATTTAGGGGGAAGGGAACCTGGGCGTTAGTATGAAGTTTCCTTGTACTGTTCTGAGCATTTATGGAAAAATTGAGCCAAATGTTCTGCGGTTGTCTTGCTGCCCTTCCCATTGCTCCTGGGCGGATAGCATCGATACCTGGGGAGCTGTAGTTGCACAGCGACGTCAACATCTACAATACGGCTTCTGCGGTAAATCAATGTGAGTGAGTCATGGCGGCGGGGCGACAAAAGCCGGAAAATTACTTGATGACAAGACCCTCTGAAACGTGTGGGCATACGCATTTACAGCGGGTTTGCTGCATCCGTAGCCGTTTTGTTTGGTCATCTGTCGTTCTGAGTGAATGAAATCCTTGCTTCACCTTTCGTAGATCATTGACATACTTGTACAGCAGTTTGTGGCTAGCGATGAAGGCATTTGCCATACCCTGCTGATATGCGGCTTTGTCTTTTCTGAGCAGCTGAGTGCAGTAGTTACGTTGGATTACGCAGGTGTCTCAAGGTTCTTTCATTGGAGCTACTCGATACGCCGGACATACTGTGTTGCGTACTAACATCCATTCTCGCTCTCTGCTTCTAACGGAAGAAACAGATTTAGACCAATTACAAACCGTTGTCCCTGAAGCAAATGTAACCAGTTGACTGACCTTGTTTCCGAACTCGAGTCGAGAGACTTCCGGTTGTTCTTCATCCAGGAACGACCAGGTTGTGGTGAGCATGAGCTTAGATAATCGATCATAACGTGTGATGGTTCGCACCGTCTCATGGCTTTCCTTCCGATAATCCACATAGTAGACGAGTTTGTAACTAATGGCTGCATGAGCCCTGCGACCTAACAGGCAATCTACCACAAAAACATCAATCATATGCTCCTCGTTGGTAAGAACAAGATCCAGCACCGATGGCCTGCTGCCTTTGCTGAACCAACTGGGTGTAGTGAGGTGATTGTAGCGCTGAACACTGGCAACGAGCTTCTGAAGATCGGCTTGGAATGGTTCTTCTATCATGGCAAGAATTTCTAAACCAGGTACGTTGAAATCACCCCTGATAAGGATATGAGTGTATTTTCCCTTTAGTGTGCGTCTTAAGGCAGCTGCTAGGTGACGGTTGGTTTCGGGTATAGCGTTAGGGAGGAGGTACACCAAGGCAATACGGCAATTGCCTCTGTCTTTTAACTGAGGGTAGCACCAAAGACAGTCGGGGAACTGCGAGTTTGGATCTACAATGGCATTGCACTCTAAGATGCTCTCGTAATACAGAATGAACCATCCTCCATTTGTAAGCTTTTAGCTCCGGATGAGTGACATAGCGGTCCGTCAGTACAGTTTGTAACGATGTCTTCGCAACACTGATAATATGGCATGGATAGGAGATTTGGCGATCCTTCAATTCGGCCAGCTTATTGAAAAGCTCCTGGGCATTCGTATACAAGCAATATTTGGTCATCCTATGCGACATTCCAGTTGCAAAAAAGCGTCATCCAGCGTTAGTCGTATTTAAATCTTCGCATTTACTCTCACAGAGACATAGGTACTATCATCCGAGTTGGTTCCGCGAGCTCCTCCTACCAATGTTCATCTTTTGAATCGACCATTAGCGGATCACCAGCAAATTGTGCTCTTGTAATTTCGAAATCAACGGTGAGTGAATCTTATTAAGGAAATTAATTTTCCGCTCGTCGCACAAGAACCCTTGTCGTTTTATTGCAAAGACCTTCTTGACAGTCACACGAACATCTTACTACCAGCTCCGGCTCCGTTGATGAAACGCGGCTCCCATGCACATGCCTCCCGGTCTTATTCCTTCGGGTTTACACTGGATATGGGATGTATGGTTGGAGCTGTGGGTGGTGCAGCGCAAGCCACCCATGGTCCCTCTGTAGGTGCAGGCGCCTTGTGGCTGGCCACAGTGATAGGCAAATCCGAAACCGGATGCCGCCAAACAAGTTGGATAAAAATGCGAAGGACAAATTATCTGCATAAGCTGTGGGTTGAATATTTGAATGTCACTCTGCATGATCAACAACACATTTGCGCCCTGCGTGACACTTGTGCAAACCTTATTCCCAGTGATACTCTTATTTGTTCCATAGTGGTCACTTTCAGCACATTCACCTCAAGGTTCCAAGCGCATACTAGTTTGCATCGAAAGCTAGTGTGCTCTCTTGATCGTTTGGCCTTCACGCGCCTATGCTGCCCTCAGTAAGAGTGATAATGTTACCACCCCCCTCAGATGGCAAATGTAGTTGCCACTATCCACAGTGCCAAGTGGCCCATCAACGGGCGGTATGTTCGTAGGCTGGTGAGAAAATTGGGAGCGGGTGCGACGCCAAAAAGACAGGGCGGCCTCGCATCACCCCGGATGACTTTTCTGCTTGTGTGGTTTTGGCACGCGAAGCAACCGAGTATGTGGGGGCAACTGATTTGGTAGGTAGCTTGGGATCCTTCACAACCATGTTAGGGATATGCTCGGCGATTCTCGCTGACAGTCTATTACCAGTACGGCCACTGTACTTGCGGTGGCATGTATTCTATCCACAAAACTGTCTTTAACGCTGTGGTCGGCTGGTTCCCTTAGGATAGACTGGATTACATTGGTCAGGTATTTGGGCAACTTCTGATACGGTGCGCCTACCATTGAAACAATTGGTGGTAATGGGATACCTTCCTTGCGGACTTTCGGAAGTCCTTACAAATATGGTAGCCGAGATGCTCGAATGGCCAGCTGTGTCAACGTTTTTGCGTGATTCCATCCCACCGTCGTTAGGGTCTTTAGTTCACGAATGTTTGGTTTCATAATCTGTTCGATTTTATCGTTGTCTGTTACATCAAGAACGAATCAACTAGAGTCTGTGAGAAAGTTTTTCATTTTCTAGATGGAGCCTTGTTTCTGCATTATGACGACACCTAATCCCATATATTGTCTCAGTATTACAACCTTTTCAATGCGTAGCTGTTACGTTAAGGACTCGCAATGATCCTTCGTCATGGTACGTCACTTCTCGATGTCACTAGCGCATGACTGTTTGGTAAGTTCTACCTTCGTAGTTGTAAAGCAACCGCTTATCTCCTCATTGGTCTGTTTTCAACTGAGAAGATGTTCATCCAAATGTGCAAACTGAGCCTCGACTACTATCCCACTTCATGGATTTGATGGAATAGATAAACTGAACCGTAGGGACAAGTTTCAAGTTGGGGGCGACCTACGGGAGAACGAATATCCCGAGCTATTTATAACACGACACGCGCACGCAAAACGCCAGGAGAAACCATCAACTGACGTTCCTAAGAAAAAGAAAGCATTAGCTAACACACGATTTCAGTCGATAAATCTTTGCATGATACATATATTTATAGATTATCAGTGTTGTGCCCAGATTTGTCAGCCAAGTTGGTGTTCGAAGTGCCCGCAGGCGTTTTGCGTACAGCGCAGCATTCGCCTGATGGTGTTTGATAGCACTTTCTCCAGAGTACCAACTGTGATCCTGCGACATTCGTACGAAATGCTTCGCTTCAATTCCACAAAAGGGTTTGGCTTCGTTTTGTAAACACGCTGTTTCAAGTGACCCCAGAGGAAGAAATCCAAAGGGTTCAGATCTGTTGACCAAGCAGACCACTCTATGGGCCTTCCAACCTGACCCAACGACAAGAGAACTTCTGCTTGAGAAAATCCCGCACCGTTTGTGCATAATGTGCAGGTACGCCATCTTGTTGTAATCAAACGGTACTTAATAACCCAGCGGCTTCCAGTTCTGGAATGGCACAATTTTCCAGTAATTCCTTGTACGATGATGCTAGAAACCGTTAGGCGAAACAACAACCTACCGTTTACATTACCGAAAAAGCAAAATGGTCGCACGATTCTTTGGCGAGTTAACCCAGCCCATACTATGAGTTTTACGCCATGTTGTATACGTGAAGCGCTGCATCGACGTGGATTATACGTTGTCAGAAAGTGTTGCTTTGCCTTACCGTGCAAAGGGAAAGCAGCCTCATCGGTAAAAAGAATTGAATTGATGTCCATGGCACTCAAAAATCTGCGGCAAAAATGAGGCCGCTTCTCCGAATCACATGGGTGTAAAACCTGCATTTGACGGGCGCTATAAAACCGGAATTTTCTTACCTTCAAAGCCCTATGGACAGCACATCTGATGGTGTCGCAATGCTGGGCGAGTTTACGAATGCTTAGATAGCAGCTTCCGGACACGTCACGAATAACCACACAAGCAGAAAAGTCATCCGGGGTGATGCGAGGCCGCCCTGTCTTTTTGGCGTCGCACCCGCTCCCAATTTTCTCAAATTTTATCACCAGCCTACGAACATACCGCCCGTTGATGGGCCACTTGGCACTGTGGATAGTGGCAACTACATTTGCCATCCGAGGGGGTGGTAACATTATCACTCTTACTGAGGGCAGCATAGGCGCGTGAAGGCCAAACGATCAAGAGAGAGCACACTAGCTTTCGATGCAAACTAATATGCGCTTGGAACCTTGAGGTGAATGTGCTGAAAGTGACCACTATGAAACAAATAAGAGTATCACTGGGCATAAGGTTTGCACAAGTGTCACGCAGGGCGCAAATGTGTTGTTGATCATACAGAGTGACATTCAAATATTCAACCCACAGCTTATGCAGATAATTTGTCCTTCGCATTTTTATCCAACTTGTTTGGCGGCATCCGGTTTCGGATTTGCCTATCACTGTGGCCAGCCACAAGGCGCCTGCACCTACAGAGGGACCATGGGTGGCTTGCGCTGCACCACCCACAGCTCCAACCATACATCCCATATCCAGTGTAAACCCGAAGGAATAAGACCGGGAGGCATGTGCATGGGAGCCGCGTTTCATCAACGGCGCCGGCCAACAATCCTTCACAGGCAAACACAAGCACAAGGGAACAATGGTATATGACGGGTAAAAAAGCATACACTTAACGAGTCTCGCAGGTTGGCAATAGAAATACTGACAGATTGGCAAACCACATAAGTGGTTGAAGTAAGGAGTGTCAGTGAGATAAAAGGTAGAAGTATAACAGTTTTAGGGGGATAAAGTGGTACGACGCAAAACTGGCTAAGAAATTGTTATCGTTGGTGATGGTAGCAAATAAAAATGGAGTACTCACCGGTTCGCACAGATTTACGACCGTGAATTTGGGGTATAAATCCAAATAGGCTGGTCAGCCTAAATATATACAAGCGTTTTCGTTCATAAAACAAAGCGCAGGGCGCTCAGTGCGACGTCCAATCGTTTTTTAAACGTATTTAATGTGGGGGCACAAACAACTGAGTTTGGAAGGGCGTTCCAGGGCCCGCAGACCCGGAGGGAGAAATAGGTTCTCCGACAGTCTAGACGACTGTACTGTTGGCTCAGCTTTAAACTGTTACCGCGAAGGTTAGTGTTCGGGCTGAGCTTCAAGAGGTGGCGGCATACGTGACTGGGATCGCTCAATATCTGGTACACTAGTATGAGGTCTCCACGAAGTCGCCGGTACCGTCCGCTGAACACTCGGAGTATCTCCGGTCGTTCCTGGTAAGGATTGTGGCGCAAGCCCTTGACGATTTTCGTTGCTCGACGCTGTGGGGTCTCAAGCGCTGCAAGGTCACGTTTTAGCCAGGGTTGCCAGGCCTGGATTGCATATTCGACGTGAGGACGCACGTAGGCATTCAGCATCAAAGAGAAGATGGATGGATCCAAAATTCCGAATGCTCTTCGCAGGAGTCCAACGTGCTGGTTGCCCCTTTTAGAAGCGGAATCTGACTGTTTGGAACACCCGAGGTCTTCCTGTACCAGCACACCCAAGTCGCGTTCCTGAGTGGTGGTCTTCAGATCGTGTGCCCCAAGCTTGTAGACGTGGACTTGTCGATGGCGGATATGAACAACGCGACATTTGTCCACATTAAACGGCAGGGCGTTTCTCACCGACCAATTCCAGGCCTCATTCAAGTCACGCTGTAGGACTTCCTGGTCGTCCGATCGTTTTATCGCCCGCCAAACCTTGAGGTCGTCCGCGAAGAGTAAGAATTTCGACGTAATAACTCTTACTAGATCGTTAATGAAAAGCAGGAACAAACGTGGCCCAAGTACCGAACCCTGCGGTACGCCGCATCCCACTCGAATCGGATCGGAAAAGGATGATCGAACTCTAACTACTAACTGCCGTTCAGAGAGAAAGTTACCGATCCATCCTAACAACGGGTCTCCGATACCCTACTGTTGGAGTTTAATGAGCAGGATTCGATGATCCAGGCGATCGAAGGCTTTCGAAAAGTCCAAGAATGCAACATCGACTCCTGTTCCCTCATCGACAGTCTCGGTCCAGTTGTCACGAGCTAACAGCAGATTCGTCGTACATGAACGATGTTGACGAAACCCATGCTGTTCTGGCGCAATTATGCCGTAGTTTTCCAAGTATCCCATTAACGCATCTGCTATCACCGCTTCCATGACTTTGGCGATCACAGGCAGAAGCGTTACGGGGCGGTAATTGGCAGGATCCGATCGACTTCCTGCTTTGTATATGGGCGTTATTACACCTTGTTTCCACCTCGAAGGTACGATGTTCTCATCGAAACAGCGCTGAAAAAATGCAGCTAGTGGTTCGGCCAAGTGGATGGCAGCTACCTGTAATGTTTTCGGGTGAATGTTATCGGCCCCGGGAGAGCTGTGTGGACGCAAGGATAGCAGCTTTTGCAGCACCATTTCTGCAGTGAACGTGACGTTGGATAAAACGGGCGGTGGGGTAACTAGTGGCGGAATATACGTCGAGGCTTGTACACCTTGGAAGATTGGGGAGTACTGGGCCCGTAATGCGTTGGCCGCCTCCTTCGCAGTATGTGTATACCCATTGGTCGTATTAAGTGGTGGGATTCCCCGTTGCACCTTGCGAAGTCCATTCACATGTTTGTAAAGAAGCTTTTTGTTCGAACAGAATCGTTTGGCTAGCTCCTGCTGATGCGTTCTCTTGTCTTCGCGAACCAAAAGCACACAGTAGTTGCGGTGCGAAACGTATTCCGTCCAGTTTTCTACGCTGGGGTTGCTTTTATACGTGCGCCATGCCCGATCCCTTAGAGTCATGCATTTTCGCGTCCGGCTTCGCAAGAATGATTTCGCTGTGCGGGGATGTTGGGAAACTTTTGGTGTTGAGGCTTCTATGACTAGTGACGTGATGGTGTTCGCAAATGTCTCCCAGGCTAGTTCTGGGGTGCAGTTAGCTAGAAACGTCCAACTGGTATTCTCAACTAAGGCAGACAGAACGTGGTAACGGATAACAGATTGCCTCGTTTCGAGCTCCGCAGCTGGATATTCGGCGTAGCAGATGTAATCGAACTGCAAAGTCACGTGATCGCTACGGCCCAAAGGACTGCACACCTTTAGTCCATCGACCATGAGCTCTTCGTTAGTGAGCACTAGATCTAATATCGATGGGTTGTTTCCTGTTCTGAACCTGGTTGGAACGGTGACGTGGTTATACAAGAAGGTGCTAGAGAGTAGCTCTTGCAAATATGCCTTGAACACCTCTGTCTCGGATGCTGGATTTTCAAAGTCATGGGTGTTGAAATCTCCTGCAACGAGGATGTGGCTGTACTTCTGATTAAGCACGGAGCGAAAAGCGGAGATAAGTCTGTTGTCCCTTTCCGGAGTGGATTTCGGTGGTCGGTAAACCACAGAGAGAAGGCATACGTCGTTGCGTTCCAACCACAGTTTGCACCAAAGGACGTCGGTGACACAAGTCTGGGGATCGTCTATGAGCTCACAACGAAGGTTCGTTCGGAAATAAATGAGCACGCCACCGCCCTTGCCCGTTCTGTCGTTCCGGAGAAGTGACATACCCGGTATGGCAATCTCAGCGTCCGTGATTTCGCCGCTCAGCCAGGTTTCGGTGATCATTATGATGTCTCGAGGCTCCGAAGCCAAACGGTGACGGAGTTCTACCAACTTACTTATGAGGCCTTGTGCATTAGTATACATGCAGGATAGTGCTTTTGTAACCAAGAGTGAGCTAGCACCGGTTGTGGTATTTGGGAATCAAGTGCACACAAGGCGGTGGCTGGACCGTAGTCCGCTCCACACTGAGTGCATGGAACCACTCTTTGGTGGTAACACGACGACAATAACCGTGCTCCCCGTCCCCTCCAGCAACGACCAACTGTCTCCTGGAGCCAGTATGAACGAGGTAGTGGGTAATATACAGGTAGGCACCTTGTCAACATGCACATCAAGCGCAGCCACACCAGGGATATCAAGCAACAGCCAATCACCTGGAACGACAAGATGAAATAAAACAAATCCAATAATGCATACAGATACGGTGGCATAACTCTAAGCTAAATAAGCATATGAATTAAGTTGGTTAGCAACGAATTCGCGATAAGGAAAAATGTCCACAAGCTAGTTAAAATGCTGCAAAACGCAACAAAGTTACCGAAGATTAGCGCAGTTAATGTAAAGAACGCGGCCAGTTAATAGAACATTATTCAGGTAGGCAGAACAAACCAAATAAAATGAAATGAAATGGATCCAGCTTAATAAGACAGGGTTTTATTGTAAGTTGGTTTAGCCCAACTGCTGTGAAGAAGCATCAAGAATGCGTGTCACGTGTTGCCCTGGACGGGGCGCCTACGCGCCCCCATACTGCGCCTCTGCAAACGAAACAACTAAACGTATTCAAAGCGGATTAGTCATCTCTTCGTCTACATAATGCAAACCTCCGTCATTAAGAACGATCACGTATTGTGAGTCCAGCAACAACACCATAGCTCAATCATCGTTAGTTGCTCATCCAAACTCAAACCGAGTGCACTGAAAACCAAACCGCTTACACCGGAGCTGCATCACCATGTTAACAAGGACGTAGACGACGTTCCTGATGAAAAGCGCTTGGTTGAATATGCCAGCAAATCATGTGAAATTTTACCCCATAGCAATTAAGGACGTAAGGTAACCGCTGATTTCCCGCGAACAACACTGGAACTAAGTTTCGATAGATTGCTTGCTTAATGTAATATGTGTCATGTTCGTATCCCGGCCGGACATTGGGTCATCAAAGACACAGGGGGTTGAAAGGCGAAACATATATTGGTAGGCGGCTGGACGGTTTTATATCAACCATCTACTAGGAGTCGGAGGTGGATGGAGAGTGTGCCTGATTTATATCTCGTGGTTAGCTGCATGGTGTAGTCACAGCTGGTGATGGGGGACGGAGCCTGAGGTGTGTGGATGGATGAAGAAAACACGCATGAGATATGATTGCAACAGATGTCCGGCTGTAACCGCATCATTTACCAACGTAGAATTGCGATGGAGCGAAATAGTAACTCCCACTTGCAAATGCCATATGAACGCACAAACTGGTTTGCGTCATGCGGAGCCACTCATCCCTGTGCAGACGTTACAACCCGACGAGTAAATGTGATTCGCCGAAGCGAGTACATTTTATTTGCAGCTTCAAAGCACCTTCTCACCGCAACGCTGTGGTGTGTTCGAATACAGTCCACAACTGACAAATACCCATCCGGAAATACTTCCCTAGAGAGCGTGATAAACGTTGGTTGTGCTTGCCCTAAATGCTCTGCGCGGCCTCATTCAGCGTCCAGCCGACTGCGTTGGTGTAACGGATTAAGCAATCCGGCGAACGGCCACACACACTACCCATGTCCGTCAAGTCTGCATAGCTCAATGTTCGTATTTATTATGCCCTTATCAAAGTCCTTATCCAATGGCTCTCTATGAACGACAAGCGGTAGTAGATAATTACTTGCGATATAGAAGCAAATGTTGGTAGCTCAGGTTGTTTAGTTGATTGGCTGATTGTTCGCTGAGCTCGGCAGGTTGACTGCAAACGTGGACGACACGTTTGTCGTCATCAAACGAGATTCCATGCAGAATACCCATGAGTTAATCAACAACACATTCCAGGATATCAAGTTCACAATTGAACTCGAAAAAGACAACCAGTTACCATTCTTAGATGTACTGGTCCAAAGAAACACTGACGGAACACTTCAGACATGTGTATATCGAAAGAAGACTCACACCGACCAAATATTAAACTACCACAGTAACTATCCCCTGGACCACAAGAAAAGCTGCATTCAAAGCCTTTTCAATAGGGCCGAAACACACTGCAGCACGACAGAATTGAGGAAGAAGGAAGAGAACCACCTATACCGGGTATTGCAAAACAACGGGTATCCAAGAAACTTCATCAGAAGAAGCCTAAAGAAGAGGGTGCGGCAACAACAGCAGGAAAACATTGATAAACGAGTGGCGCTTCCTTATATCAAGAATGTATCTGAACTGACGTCAAGGTTGCTACGACCACATGGAATCTTGCTAACCCACAAACCAACAGGTACTCTGCGAAGATTGCTTTCAAGACCGAAGGACAAAGTTAAACAAGGCAGTCAGAATGATGTCATCTACAAAATTAACTGCAAAGAGTGTGACAAACACTACATCGGACAAACCGGAAGGAAACTATCAACACGGATCAACGGACACAGAATGGCCATACGGAGACACGACCCGCATTCATTAGTTTCCATGCATGAAGACCAAGAAGGCCACCACTTCGATCTAGAGAACGTTAAGATCCTAGCCCGTGGAAATTCGAAGCAAGCTAGAGAATTCTTGGAGGCATGGTATTCTACCGACAGTTCAATAAACCGACATGTTGAAATAGATGCTATATATACGGCATTACGAATGAAAGATCACCGAATTACTAGAAGAAATCTAACGGAAAAGAGCGCTAGACTACTGCATCAAACGACGACAAGCGAAGAGTCCCATGGCGCGTACACTACGAGGTGAGAATCAGAGATCGATTTCTATGGTCATGTGCTCGTCGAACAATCCAAACTCAGAGTAGCGGCTAGGAGATCGATCACTCACACTCACCGACGCCTCGTACGCGCCATACTGCTAAATACACTCGCACTGACGATGTCACCTCGAGTGGTGACGAAACGTTTGCAGTCAACCTGCCGAGCTCAGCGAACAATCAGCCAATCAGATAATTACTTGTTACACAACCGTGTTAGAGTGCCAACTGTTTGTCAAGCTCTCACATGATTGTTCTCCACCGCAGCAACTAAAATGGGTGTGCGACGCGACCACACGCACCAACTTACCGGAAATCCACGATGTTCGCCCGATTAGAGAACCGGCTATTTCTAGCAGGGTATAAAGTGCACTCTGACCCGTCATCATAATCAAGTTAGAACAACACGCTTAGAACAGGTAGTTTACCGCAAACAGAATGTTTTGCAGATCCGCCAAATGAACAACACGTACATAATTCTTACTGACATGCTGAACCATTTGTTGGCAGTGCTGCTGTGTCACTAAGGCCCGTGCTTCAGACACCGTGTGCTCCAAAAAGCGAATCCGCCACTCGCTTTTATTCATGACGCCTTCAGGATCCCCCAGGAGCATCTCGGAGTACCGTCTTCTCATTGCCTGCTTTGCATGAGCCTTTATTATGCTCCAGATGCCCTCGATGGGATTGAAAGCTAGAGAGTATGACGCAACGCGTAGAAGTCTCCCAAAACGGTACGGTTCCTCCAGGGAAACGTGCTCCAGGTGCATGTGACAAGGCGCGTTGTCACAAAGCAAAAGACACGTTTCCACAAACGCTGCTTCGTTGGTATCAAACACTTGTCGCAACCACTGAGCGCACCTTTGCTTGTTGTAACTTCCTCTCAGAACCGAACACGCTATCAAGCCGTTGTATGTCATGGCGCCGACAAGATGAACATTCGGTCCCCGGTTGTTCGCCATTGTACACTGCGCCCGACTACTACGTCGTGAGCAGCCACGAGTGCGGGAGCAAAATAGGTTGAAGTTGATCTCATCAATGCACACCGGGTGCCTTCCTTTCACCTTGTAATCCATGAGCTGCAAAACGAATGACCTGCGTCGCTTTTTGTTCTCCAGCGTGTTCATGGACTCCGGAATGGCGTGCAATTTCTTCACTGTTATCAGTCTACCATCCAAGTATCGTGAGACGGTGCTGGTACTTACTGAAAGTTCCAACTCCGCCTTCAACCGCAAACAAAGGAGTTCAAGGGTAACGGTGGGCTCCGCAGAAACCTACGCAATCAGAGAGTTGACGTGACTTTCTTCCAGTGCTCTGCGACGGACTCCCCCGTGCTGCCCCACCGGTTCCGTCGATTCGTACTCCCGTATCCAGTTGAGGCAAGTTTTCACGTTTACCTTCAGTATGCAAGCGACCTGCTTCCAATCGTCGCCTTCCTCGTACGCTTTCAGTATGACGTTCTTCACCTCCCTCGAGTGCCGCATACAAGCCAAACACTGCGTTTAGGTGAACTGCACATTCAAAAGCATACGGCGAACTTATTTAGCTGTGGCTCGTTATACCAACCGAATCGTCTTTCGAATCAGTACTCTCGTTCTAATTGGTGGGGATCGCTTCCTATGACAGAGAAACACAGGCCCACATGGTGCATCGGCCACCGACACTGTCGCTGGTAGGAGCTGAAGCCTCCCACCTGCACCCGTATGACTTAGTGCGTCTGAGGTCCGATTGGCTGAAGGCGCCGGGCTATACACGCATACCTACACAAGTAATTGAGTACAGACTAATCTTGTATGTCTCTCAGCGCAACTCCTTGGCCATTCAGATTAATTCTGCTGCCCAAGAGGACAACTTGTCCGAGAAATTGTGTAGACGCGACACGTCTGACCTCTCTGAAGCGTAGAACACAAACATCTGACCTCAAACCAGCGCCGATTTCCACGCAAGAAAAAGTGGTTCGAAGTCATACACGGTACGTCAATATCTCAGTCCTCTTGCTACTACCCTTGTTGTAGTGTACACATCCAGGTGCTCCATTGCATCTTTTTATTGTGGAATCTTGGCACCATATCACCACCATCTGCGGTCATTCGTTGTTCGCTGCCCCATTACTGACGGTGACCAAATATATCAGTAGAAGTATTCCATTCTAAGCTAGTGGAAACATAGGTAAGTGAGATATTCACAACGTAGATTGTGAACTCTCCTTTTACATGTAACCCTTTTTGGAATTGGTGCAAGTCACAATGACATAGTGCACGCCCCAAATGGATATGGTCCATACAAAAGTCAATTGTAACCTATGTGTAAAAACCGTTAAGTTTGGTCCAGTTTGCTTTAACTGTCAAAAAGCGTACCATTCGAAGTGTTTAGGGACGAGTGCAGTCGAAGCTAGACAATATAGCAGCAAAACCGAAGCAGTTTGGTTCTTCCAGGTGTGCAAATCCATCCTTGTTGGCAGTTGTGTAATCTTCCTAATGGAAAAGTGTAAAAAGTTCGCGGAAATGGCTGAACAACTTGTGAACGCCAGCAATGCATCTGTGAAAATAAACAATGCTACACTTGCGTCTGAACGAACAACTACAAACTCTCCGTTTAGGCCGAAGTAGAGGACCAGGTGTATCAACCACACCACGGCGTCTCAGCCTCCAACGGCCACTAGCCACATGACTCCACTAAGTGAACAAGTCGTTTACAACCCACCCGATTCTCCAAGGGTGTAATAAATAGTAATTCAGTTGACATACGGGAAACACAAAACCTCAGCAAGCTCACGGTAAAGAATAACTGGACATCCTACACAGCGGTTGCTTCTAGGAAAACGCCGTCAAAGAAACCTGTGACTCCTTTTACCGGAGAGGGCAAAACCGTGCCTCAACATGGATCGCTATCGCCAGTGCAGTCCACAAATCCATAAAAGAACCTAGTGCTCTTAAGCTGCGAACCACGAGGCGTAATCATGGTGCCTTAAGTCTTGCGTGCATTAACGTTCCTGAATCCAAATCCAACACAATAAGGAGTAAACTTATAGACGGTCGTACTCGGTAAAATTCCCTCTGTAGTACCATCAGCATGCGCGCTGAACCCACTACCCTGAGACGCATCGCACGACTTCTAAACTCTATGGTGGGCCTCAACTACTTCGAGTAACACTGCATCCCGCGGACGAAACGGAATCCATTCTGCTCGCTGTGAATCGACACTATAGAGCATCAAACGGAGTATGTATATTACCGGATATTCCGTGGAAAGAATGTTCAAAGGATATGAACAAGCAACAGGGAAAACCGTCATTATTCATGGCATTCCCGAGTCTCAAGCCTCATCTCCTGAAGAAGCTCAGGCACATGACCTGGATCAATGACGATAGATTCGTGAGGCGCTGTCTTTAGAAAATGTCATTGCTACCTCCCTGACAAGGATTCCAGTATCACCAAATTACAAAGGGTGTGGTCCTAGGTTGCTAAAGTTGGTCTTACCATCTGAGCTAACTTTACAGACAGTTCTAGAGAACTGAGGTAACTTCTGGAACATGCTGCCAACAGAAATTCGGCTGAAGGCAGGAGCTTTACGACCAGAGGCTACTGGTTACTCCATGGAGAGAACCAACTCAGTGGCAACAACCGTTGTTGCAGAGTCCACCATAGAGACTGGTCTGACAGCCGTCATAGCATACGGCGAGACACCGCAGGAAGTGAGTGATCATCAGGATCATCATAAACCCGACTGCATGGTGCAGAGAGTTATTCCAACTCATTCTCGCGAGCCGAAGACTATACCGAAAAGCGAGTAGCCGCCGACCTCACGAGGGTCGGCCAAGTCTCAAACCTGTTGTCTACATCCACTAACAACCTCCAAACATATGAATCACTCTCCTGTTTTTAAACCAACGCACGTCTTTTAGGCAAACTGACGGAGCTTCTCCTGCGTCTGACCTCGTTGTCAAGGGACCTCGTTATGACAACCGAGAGCTGGTTGAGCGAAGCGATCACTGATGCAGAAACCGCACTACCTGGAATGTCTATTCTACACAACGATCGACCAAGTAAAGGAGGTAAAGTACTACTTTATTATCGCAGCGAACTACAGCTTAACCTCACCGGTGACACAGAGGTTCATGTTGTCGACGCGCTTTGGTGCCGTCTTCATCTAAGCCGGTGGAACGTATGTTGTTGGGTGTCGTGTATCGCCTTCCGTCGGCTACTTTGGAAATATACAACCGCCTAGCCTCCACAATGAAGACCATACTCTCACAGTTGTCAGCCACATTCTCCTGGTTAGTGACTTCAATATTCACGCCATAGGAACTCCAGTCTGTATCAACGAACACTTCGGAATGGAAGTACAGAAGATAATTAGTGGACTACTACCCTACGATCACATCACATCTCCCACAAGATTCAGGAAGGGAAACAAACCGGGTGTCCTGGATCTCGTATTCACCAACGAAGAGCTTATGACCGAAACGGGATTGATAGAGAGTCCTTTGGACCGTAGCGAAAATGCAACACTCATGTTCAATTACATCAGTTCTGCAGACTATTCCGTAGATAACAAAAAGGAGTGTCAGCTCATTACGGATTACGGCGCTCTAGTCAAACTTATAAATGTTACAAACTGGGCATTTCTAGCAGAACGATCCCACGAAATCGGCTGGTCTGGTTTTGGGCACTAATTCAACACGTTAGTAACTAGTGCCTCCAGGAAAAGACTTTCGCGAGGGAAGGCAGTACAACCATTCATACGCAGCAGGGGACAGGGAAGTATATCGACACTAGGAATTTACTCTGGAGAAAATACAAGGAGTCACCGAGTGCCGAAGCATGGGAAGCCTACACTATCCAAAGGAAACACTGCGTAAACGTAGTACGCGAGGATAATATACAGCATCAACAGAATCTGGCTGAGAAATTCCTTTCAAACTCCAATCTCCAGTACAGACACGTTAAGAAGCTCCGCGAAGTGCAACGAGGAATTCCTGCCTTACCTACGTCATGTGGACTCGTACAAACCGCGACCGCGGTGGCCAAGGCCCTGTGTCAACAATTCGCCCCGAACTTCCAGAGCACGACATCACTGCATATACTGTTCCCGCACGTTGTAGTACCACCAGGGCAAGTATTTGGTTCGACGGTTGGCGTTACGCAACGTTGTGTGAGTGGGTATTGATTAAGCACAATCCGGAGCATACAATTAAGGATCAATGTAGGATGTATTGGCAGCATTCCTGAGAGAATAACTTCGATAAATGGTACATGTTAATTCGAGACGAATAAGAGTAAACCTAGTGATGTGCTACAAAATGCGAGAGTAGATACGAGAGAAACAAGGATTATAAGATGCGCGGCGCGCACATCTGACGGGTTTCAAGACAGTGTATCTGATGGAGTGAGACCTCCGACTACATGCGAACCGAACGGCCGCAGTTATTAACCGCGCCATGATCCACTGATTGGATAACGGTCGCCCACTGCAGCCTAACTGGAGTAAAGATGAAATACTATGGGTGGAGTTGCATCGTCAGTGATTGTGCTTGTGGGACAAAATAAGCGAAAGTGTTGTGTGAAGGAGCTATGCTGTCTCCCGTTACTTGACTTTTCTTAAACAGTTGTTGCCTGGAGGACCGAGTTTGACGACACAAGAGATAGATACAAAACTCCGGCAGTAATAGCAACCAAATTCCATCAATCTCATTGACATACTCAGAGCGAAAAGGATATGTATCTCGGCAATAAATAAACGTCAGCAGCACTACGACGCTGCACACTTGACCGATGTGCTAGAAAGCCATCCGGCCTGCAATGGTGTGCGCAGCAGTTTCCTAAATAAAACGACAAGTGATTCCGTCAAAACGGTTTGAGCGGCCTTTTAGTAGATTATCGGTTCAGGTCTGCGACAGTACTCCGAATGGCAGAAGTTTGAATCACACGCAAAGGAGCAAAATACCAAATATCAGCTAGGTCCCGCCTCACCATCATCAACAACAGCAGTACATCAGTTACTTGAACTGATGCTTCGCCGCTATACAACAATAACGACAAAGGGAAGAAAGAATAATAAGAAGGAGAGAAGAGCGACCTAGCGCAAAACTTTAATGCGCTACGCAAACATTCAGGGTCAAGGCGCATACATCCTTGAGTTAGCAACATACCGTCACAAACAGCTGGCTATCGTGTAAAAATAAGGCGGCATTCGTGAGATAGTTTCCTTGCGGATTTAGTGCCACGCGTTCTAAGCAGCCATTATCTCGCAGGTAACACAGTACCAAACACACTTTAAACAGGCAGTCCGACTAGGAGACGGCAGCAAACGCGCCACTGTTGTCGACTGCGAACCACGTCCTTAAAGTCTCGAGCCAAGCACAACGCTGGTCACATGAAATCCAGCCTGGAAGGTGAGACGGACCAAGGGCACCCAGCTTGATCGCTAGAGACTAAATTTCCCGCTGCCAAGCCAACTTCTGTCCACCTCGAGCTTTGCGCCACCCTATAGCAGACAAAACAAGGCCATCCTCGGTAAGCGGTGATCAGGCATAGGTGGCACGCGCCTAAGCCAAGGCAACTTATTCAGTGATATCTGTTGTTCTAAGGAGCTAGTATGATTATTGTAACCGGTCCCAGGGCGTCATGGTAACTCGTTAACAGGTCGATAAGTTTTGCTTCTTACCCTCCCATTCCTCTCCGGCACAGTTTCCTTCCCTCCTCCGTGGTTCCTTAACTGCTTCCCCTACATCAGCCTCTTACTAGGCGGTTGAGCATCTAGCCGTCTACCAGGTATTTAGTTTGTGTTGCAGTTATAAGGGTCTATTATGACCCATCGTAATATTTGGACACGGAAGAGCTCGGAAAGCCTGAGGAATCTTACAATTATCACTACCTAGTGCTCGCCTACGCATATCATTGTTGCGGACACGCTGGTGCCACTAGCAATGCTTCGCAAACAACGATGATCAAAGACTTGAAGGCGTCTCAGATCTTCAGACCGAGGAGGCCAAACTTCAATCCCATACAGCAGGACGGCCCGTCATTGTGGCCCAGTAAACAGGGCCCCTCAGACGGAGGGAAGCTCCCTTCTGTCGCCAAAGATGCCGCAATTTCAAGAAGGCAGTTCTGACTTTTGCAATGCGAGAACTGACATCAGTTTCTATGTGCCCATCGTTGCTGATGCAGCTACCAAAGTAAGTAAATTGATCAATCACCTCGAGTTCCTCCTTAGCAAGGGTTAAGTGATCATCAAGTGGTGGTCCTGCAGTAACACTTTGCATTTTGAAGGTGCGGAAGCGCATACTAAATAATGGGACCACTCTATACAGGCTATTCAGCCTTGATTGTGCCGCCTTAACATCGTCAAAAAGCAAGATGATATCGTCCGCATAATCGAGATCAACGAATTTTTCGCCAGGCAGCACTTTAACGCCTACATCGTGAGATTCCGTAAGGGAACATTTCATGATAGAGTCCACAAAGAAATTGAACAAGGGGGAAGTCGGACAACCCAGACAAACGCTACTTGTTGTCAGGAATCTATCCGATAGGTCACCGTAGACCCTGACGCGGCCTGTAGTGTTCGAGTATGAAGCATATACTTCGTCGGGACACCATTTCGCGCAAGTATTTCCAACAGAATGCATCGATCGACTGAATCGAACGCACGATTTATGTCAGGGAACACAGCTACTGTCGGTCTGCAGTATGCGTGTCGCTGCTCTAGCACTTGCCGCTGAGTGAATATATGGTCTATAAAGCCACGTCCTGGGCGGAAACCTACCTGCTCTTCCCTAGTAAGTGATTCCCGTTCCACAATCAGTCGACGAACGAGAATCGAGGAGCGTAATTTTGCCACAACTGGCATTAGGCTAATACCCCTATGGTTAGCACAGTGTGTGCCACTGACCTTTTTGTATATTGTCACTACAATCGATTCACTCTAGTTAGCCAGGACACTTCTTCCAGACATGTGTGAAGAGGGAGGTCAGTGATTTGCAGAGGACCTCCACTCCATCTTTAAATAGTGCAAGTGGGAGGAAAACTGGACCAGCGACACGAAAACGATTGAGGGTTGTGATCGCGTTCCGGAACTCGGCTTCCGACGGAAGCTGTAAAGTAACGGACCATGGCTCGTCTTCCATCACCTGAGTAGGAAGACGTCCCGGAGCAAGAGGCCAACAGAACTGATCTTGAAAGTGTTCCGCCCAACGACTGATACGGCGTTCCTTACTATGTATCAGTGCACCCGCAAGGTTTACTGACGCTTGGTTTTCTGGGACCAGTGGTGCGAATCAGCTAAAAGAGTATGCGGTAATTCCCTACTGCTCCTGCCTCCTCCAGTTCTTAAGCCCGACTAGTGAATTAGGTTTGCTTTTCAGAGTGCAGGCTCCGCTTTAGTTCGCGTCTAAGAGCCTGTCTGGTCACCTTGTGCTCAGAGCCAGCCGGGAGGTTTCTCCTGGATTTCAACAGGTTCATCGAGCTCTCGGATGTCCAGTGGTTGGTGCGGTGACGATTGATAGCACCACAAGCAGATGCTCCTGCGTCGTGCATGGCGGCCGATTCTATTCCACTGATGCGCAATGTCATTAGGACAAGAGAGCGATGGTTCGGTATGCAGCGTGTCTTGATAGGCTTGCCTGAGATAATTTTACAGTTGCTAATCGAGGGAGAAGCTTGGCGCGCCTCTCGGTTAAGCTCATAGAGAAACGACGGCGACTAAGGCATTATCAGAGGCGACACAGGTACTCCATTACGAGTGGCAATCCAGGATGGAGCCCAACACATGTAACCTATAGCAATATGATTTGGGTTCATCGCTGGCCAACTACAGGAGGCCGCCAAGTTGCACTTCGGCGCCCACTGTGTCTAAAAGCAGTGCTACTAAGAAACAACTGGTTCGCCGCACACGGTTGCAGGAGACGCTCGCCGTTTTCAGTCCGTTCGGAGTTAAACCCATAATTATCACCCAGCTGAGCTTCTGAAAAGTTCAGACGACCTAGTTGTGTGTTCATATCCCCTGTAGGTACTACAATATCTGAATTAGTAGCACTGCATAGTATCGTGTTCAGTTCGTGATAGAATGCGTCCATGACTGCATCAGAACTGTAGTCGGTAGGAGCATAAGCTGAGGTGACAAACAAACAGCCGTTTCTACTACTTCGTGAATCAACACTGGTCGATGTCGTCAAACGAGTTGCACATAAACGGCTGTTCACCGGAATCCAAGCAACCAACGATGACTCAGCCCTGGAGCTTAGAATGATGTCTACCCCTGCATGACCCGCGAGTGCTATATCGACGTCGCCGGATGCGTGCAGCCAATAGCGAGAGGACAAGCCGGGCGTAGATAATTCAACAACTCCAATAGGGTCATTGATCCCAGTTTCGGACACACATCATACGTCAATACCCAGTGTGTCCAATGTACGTGCGAGTGCAGCTTGTCTCCCAATTTGTCTTAGAGTGCGAATGTTAAACGCCGCCATGGAAACGGGACAGAGTGATCTTATAAAGGACTGTTGCCGATAGACATCCGATGGGTGTTGTGGGAAGGTGGCTGCAGATGATGGTTAGTAATGGGGGTCGGGATGGGAGTAAGAGAAAGGTGGAAAAGTAAGAAGAGAGGCGCCAGCAGTAGCATGTTTTCGCTTATCCGCCCTGCTGTATGCAGCAGATAAGGCGACCCTTGATAATCTGCGCGACGACCAATGCAAGATGTAGTTAGAGTTTGGGGAAATTGTCATGGTTGTATGTGGGCTGAGATACTGCCAGGGCGCCCAGAACTAGATAGGAGGACGAGTAAGGACCTCAACAAAAGCCTTTAGCTCAAAAGCCTGTCTGCAAGACAGCGAGGAGGTGGCAATGGTTTAATGTTACTGAAATGGACACCATCCCGTTTGCAACCCCAAACCTAGAGGATCAGGAGACTGAGTTTGCCTGACCTCTAAGCATTGTACAATCAGGTAGGAGTAGCTCTCAAGCGGTCCGGAGGCACAACCCAGTATAGGTCAATGAGTCAAGGAGGTACGCAAACCGTCGCACCACGTTAAGGTCCAGTCTCGTTGTGATAGTGGGTCCCGCCTAACCACAGGCGAATACCTTTTGTCGTTACTAGTGGTCCGGCCAAATTGACACCTACTGAACTTTATCTCTGTGGTTACGATATGCCGTTTTGCGCATGAGTAATGCTTACCTAACAACATAATTCGTACGAAATTAGAGATTAAAATTACAGTCGAAGGAACATTGGTCGTCCTTATTCCCAGGAAGCTTACTCGATACTCATAAATAAGTATGGATTTGATGAAAAAACAGGGACTGCGGTGTCCCGGCGCCGGTCTATATCAAAATGTACCAGCCAGGTTAACTCCTAATTACCAGCCCAAGCATCTCACACACAAGACAAAAGAGAATCACAAGTTAGCAAGCAGAAGTGTAATATGTTGAGTAGGAGTGTCGGTTGAGAAAACGCATACATTTTACTGGATCATATACCGATACATGATTAAATTGGAACCAAATACACAAAACAAGCTAGTACTTAAGATTTTCCGCGAAGACACCGTTGTACACCTCCGGATGAGGAAACGAAGCATTCACTTTCTCCGCAAAAAATGGGAAAGGCCTTCCCTTAACTGCAAAGTACACAAGCTGTGTTGAGTCTAACTTCCATCCGACTCCTCGCAATGTTGACAACGGAGTGCGAAAGCTGACTCCCTGCCGGAAAAGACCGAAACCACCGTAAGTGTGGACCTCCACTAGCTGGTCCGCGGTAGCTGTGGAGTAAGATGGCGAGCGTACGGGAGGAAGAAGTACGATGCGATGTACGGCGCGTCGTGGTACATAGAAACCCGCAGCGAGCATAAGCACAGCTGAAAGAAAAGTGGAAGGCGGACATGTGTGCACCGACTTTTTACACGCCGCTCGGAATAATATAATGGATACAGAAAAAGCTAGGAGCGGAATAAGACTATACTGGAGGAGGTATCATGGAAGGGTATGACATTGGTAGCATCATAAGGTTGAATGGAAATGGCAGCATTTAAGAGAGGCATAAACCGTTTCATATCAAAATGGATGTTTTCAGGTTGCTGTCTGGGTGCGTGTAGTAATGAGTCGCAGATGTTCCGGCCTACACTATGTGCGCCGTCCGTGAATGAATAACGGACAGACGCGATGAGCTAGTTTGCTGAACTCGACGTGACCAGCTGCCGGTTGACGTTACTCAACTGCGAGACATCTTCAAACTGCAACGCAAGCAGCCGCTGTTCGATGACAATGGCCACAACAACCGCAAACAGAAAGGATGTCTTCGGTGGTGCTGAAGTATGTGCCAAGGCAGTGAGGGTAGGACTAACGAGCTTTGTCACCGGAAATGTGCCAGTGTCTCTAGCCGAAGTTAAGCAATGAACAATGATTTATCACGGGATAAAATCAAGTGCTTGACACGTCCCGTAGGATGGTTGCGGTGAATATGATGCAAGTAAAATATGTCTGGGTCATCTATCGAACGTCTGCCGAGATGAATACTTTGATAATTAACATCAGTGTAAAATGAAAAAATTATCGCGCGTAAACGTTCAGAAAGACACTGGGGTGCAGTGATAGTTGAGGTAAGGAGTGAGAAAATAAGATATGGTCGCTCACTTAGGTCTATTTGGTACATAAGTCCTGTTGAAAACATGCTTGGCGTAATCCACAGTAGGGGAGTTTAGGTAACAAAATGTTGGGAGCTAAGAGCAACATCTAATTGTTTTTTTTGAAAACCTCCAAGGTAGGAGAGGATACAACTGAGTCTGGGAGTGCGTTCCAGGGTTGGCAAACCCGAAGGGAAAAGTAAACCCGTCGACACTCTAGACGCTGTATTGTTCCTTCAACTTTAAGCAGTTACCCTTGAGCTGCGTGTTGTGGCTAAGTTTCAGCAAATGGCGGCATACGTGGTTGGGGTCACTCAGTATCTGATACGCCAATATGAGATCGCCACGCAGTCTTCGATAACGTCCGCTGAAAATTCCCAACAATTTCAATCTGTCTTTCAAAAGGAACGCGATCGCAGAACGTCCAGCTGGAAGCATATCATTTGTAGTTAGATACACATTCCCATCGGCGACCCCGAAATACACTTCTCCACAGTAAAGCTCATCTGTGTGTAGAACAGGGACACGCTGCCGACGCTGACTGCTTTAATGGTCATTTATCAATTCGAGTGCCCCTATGGTGTACGTCGGCCGCACGGCGCGGCGTCTGCCAAAGCGCGTCAATGAGCATCACCCACGTTGGTTATGGCAAGGAGGAACGGGGGCTACTAATAATTCCGTTTTGGCTCAGTGTGTCAACACTGCGCATAAAATATAGGGGAACCATGCCTTTCGAATAATTTAAGGGGTGTCCTGTTGCAATCGAAAGGGTTACATCTAGGTATGCTGCAACATAAGAGGTAAGCGGTATTCGGTTGCTTTAAACTCGTTTATGTTCCCAAAAGAAAGTTAATCCGATTCGGCATCTGCCTTGTCCAGATAAAGTTGAAAATGCCGAAACCAGTAGCTCCGGATCGAAAACGTAATTGTCATAACTAAGTTTGCCCGTCGCTTCACGAACCTGGCGGGCAGGTGATTTGTTTCAAGGAATCGATCGTCGTCGATGCATTGGTGCATTATCTAGAAAGTTGTAACATTATTACTTCCGGGCAACACGGGTTTCGTCGAGAGCGATCGTGCACAATGAATTTATTTAATAGCACTGAGTACTTGGACCGAGAGAGCTGACACTGGGAACGCCGCTGATTTGATCTACTTGGATTTGTCGAAGATATTCGATCGTTCGGATTGTCGGATTCTTTTTTCCAAGCTCCAGTAGTAGCGGATCGGTGACCCTCTCTTGAGCTGGAAAGCTAACTTACTCCTGTAACGACGATGATTGGTCAGATTCTGGATTTCCTTATCTGAGCCTATACCAGTCGAGTCTGGTGTGCCCCAGAGCTCAGTTATAGATAGACGATTGTTTTTGGTATTCATCAATGAAATTGCGAAGAAAATAGCTACAAAGTTACTACTGTTGACGATATCAAGACGTGGCGCCGAATTCAAGCGGATACCTATCAGAATTTACTTCAGTGTGACCTAGATAGGATACATGATTGGTCAACCCGAAATCTGTCATAGTTCAACGTGGACAAATGCAAAGTAATCTCCGTAAGACACCAGAGTACCTATTCCTACAGGCTAGGAACGCCAGTACTGCAGCGATCATCCGTCGAACGCGACGTTGGCGTTCTGGTTCAGGATAAGTTGGGTTCTTCCAAGCAAGCCGCAAAAGCTGAGTATTGGGAAACGGCAAGGGGGGAAACCGAAGCTTCGTTACCATGACATGATCAACGTGAGCCTATTACGTTCTAATCCGGATTGCCGGAGGGCTTTCTCTTGCAACTGGGCAACGACCTTCGTGATCAGATTGCACCATGCACGCCGATCAACCGCCTTCGATGCCTGTGACCTGCAATCAGGAGAGGCTCACTTTGATCATGTCCTGGTTACGTAACTCTGGTTTCCGCACATTCCTTTTCCCAATACTCAGCTGGCCATATAATAGTCGTTACGGTGTCCGCGTACGATCCATATGGCTTACATGACCGAGCCACCTCAAGTATTTCAGCAAAAGTATGCAGGCAACTACATACATCCCACTTCCGTGCCGTGTGTAAAAAACGTACAATCGTCAGCAAACAACAACATACGGATAGTGTCTCAAAGACTATAGTTCTCGAATCGAAACGACGGACATTCAGCAACCTACCATCAATACGGTACTACACACGAATAGCGTAAGTACAAGTCGCACCAAGCACATACGACATCATGGCATGAAGATTAATGTTGAACAGAGCAGGAGCTAAGGCAAAGCCTTGCTTCACACCGGAGACAACTGCAGTCATCCGAGGTCTGTCCACTCAGCTGCACTCTCGCCCGCATACCACTATGCAGACGTTCAATTAAACTTACAAAATTACGCAGGCAGCCAAACTTACCCAACACCAGCCACGATGCTTCACGGTTCCTCGTATCAAATGCCTTGGTGAAATCAACAAAAAGCGAGCACAACGGCTGAGGTCGTTCTCTGCACTTCTCCTGCAACTGACGAGCTGCAAACCCCATATCAATAGTGCTGCGAGTCGGGCAGAATCCACATTTCTCTTCCCTCACGTTCGATTCCACAACCTGACTGACGAAGCGGTTGAGCAGGGTTCGGGAAATCATGTTGCTTACACAACCCAGCAAGTTGATGCCACGATAATTCGTACAACATCGCTTGCTCCCTTTGCCCTTGTACAGTGGTAGCACAAGGGCATCCTACTACGGAGGAGGTATCTTCTCCTCAATCCATACGCGTTGCACCAACTGGTGCGGCGCAGTCACCAACGCCGGGTCTTCCATGTTTCAACACTTCAGGCGGAATCCGGTCGGCACCGGCACACCTGCCGTATCGCAGCTGTGCAAGTGCTCTCTGCGTTTCACGCAGTGTCGGCGTGTCCGCCAGACGCCTTCACATTGTGCTGCTTCAGACCGTTTAAAGTAGGCCGGTCGATCTCTGAACGGTTGTTCAAGAGACAGTCAAAGTGTTTCCGCCAGATCTGCGTTATGTTTGCAGATCGTGCAGGTAGCGCCTGGGCTACCATCGATTAGAGTCCTCAGCGGCTCCAATTTTGGTCCATACACCGTCTTCATGTAGTCAAAAAATTCATTGTGTTGACGACGTTCGGGGCAGCATTTCCTTTGCTTCGCCTTCTCTGTCCACCATGTATTTTTAATGCGACGGCGGTTTCGGGTCAGACGCCGTCGAAGTTTGCGATAATGACTGGTCTTGCCAAAGTCACTGGGGTCTGCGACATGTGCAGCAATTGCTGCATTCTTCTCACACACAAACGTACCAATCGTCGCACTGTTCTCACCAAAACAACCAGACCGCTTGCAGTTTGCGCGCCCGATGGTCTCCTTGACAGCAGCTATCACCTGGTCGCTAATGTGGTGCCACAGGTCGCCCACTGTGGCTATGCATTCCATCTCACACAGTCATGCAGCCATCGCCTTCTCCAGCTCAATACACAGCACCGAGGGAGAGAATGTTAAATTAACGCCGATTCACGGCGGGAGGGAAAGGACAGATTTGCGAAAATATATGTACAGTTTGGTCCGCACCAATTTGTGTTCAGTACTATACTCAGCTAAACGCAGTACACCCGTCATGCGCACTTCACGCATATCACACTGACGTACGATGACATAGTCGAGCAGGTGAGCGTGACCACTCCGTGGGTGCGTCCAGGTTGCTATATCTCTCGCACTTTGCAAACCGAGTGTTCGTGATCAACAGGCCGTGAGTGGCACATAATCAGAGCAGCTTGTCACCGTTCGCATTCGCTGAACCAGTACCATGCGGACCGGTGACATTTGTCTACACTGATGCATCACGCACAACGCGCGCATTGTAGTGACCCAGCAAGAATAATCGGTCGCTCCTCGGCACAGACCATATCACGGATGATAGCCGAGTGTAGAATTGATCACGTGTGTCATCAGGATACTACATGGTCCGACCGTACGTGCTTATAAAAGTGGCAAACTTATCTCTTCCGAGTCGTAGGCGAACAGCCATCAGTCGCGCGCTAATGCCTGTTGCTTCACCCACCAGCTGACCATTTAGACGATTGGATATTGCAAACCCGACCCCATGTTTACGTGGTGCTGAGGTGGCGTTGTCCACCCGGTAGAATGTGTAGCCAACATCTCGTTCATGCAACTTCCCTTGCTCAGTGAGCCGAGTCTCACTGAGCGCCGCAATATCGATGTGGCAGCGCGCCAGTTCCATCGCGACCAGTGCAGTGCGTCGCTCGGAGCAGTTACACGAGTTCCGGTCCAGTAGTGTGCGCACGTTCCAGCACCCGATGCTGAGAAATTCGCGCGCAAGCATACCATTGCATTGGTGGGCAATCGCACACGAGATGATGGTTGTGTTTCGGAGGTTTACTTGGGGGACTCCAGGAGTAGCCTATGGCTCAATATCCTGAACCACAAGGCAGTGGGGAGCAGATTCAGTTCGGGAAAGTGGTTGCAGAGACAGATTGGGATCCGCTTGAGATCCATCACAAGCAGCCTTGGAGATATGGAACGATTCATATGTTTTGCGACCGTAGTAGGATACGTACCTACGATTACGGCCAGACACAGGAATGTTTTGGCGGGTTTACATCAATTTAACCTGGAGATGCCTGGCTTGTGGCGGCCGGTAGCATCCGTTGAACACCCGGTGATGCCCCCTACCATCAGAGACAATGCGTGGTGCTCTACGCCAATCGAACTGTGAGCTAATAACCCGTAGACCTGTTGTCTCCAATGGCTAGGTTTTACGGGAACAAGATCATCGGCCACTTCCTACCCTCCGAAGAGGATGGACTAGGATATTGGCAGGGCGACCACATCTGACAGGAGAACGACTCGGGTCCTCAGCCAAAGCCTTCGATTAAATGTACGCCTGAACGCAACGGGTCTAGCACAGGGTCGGCTCACTGATTCATGCGGATTGATGTCCTGAATCTTAGCAAGGAGAAGGGCGTAACCTAATTTCTAGCCAGCGGTCGGCACGAGGAGGCGTCCAGGATATGAGCCCATGGCATAGCAGTGGCAGCAGGGGGTAGGACAGCTGTCAAGATCTGGCCACCACCAGTCTCAGCGCACCATAGGCTCTCTCGCATGAGATTACGTACATCGATGGCGGCATCCGGTTTCGGATTTGCTCGTCACTGTGGCCTCCAAAGGGGCAGCGACAGGACGCCTGCGTCCACAGAAGGACATTGGGTGGCTTGCGCTGCCCCAACCACACACTCCATATCCAGTGTAAACCCGAAGGAATAAGACCAGAAGACATGTGGATCGGAGCCAGGTTTCATCAAGGCAGCCTGCCCACACTCCTTCAACAAGCAGAACAGAGGCATTCCTGCGTACTTAGGAAATCATGCACATCAATCCTGCACAAGGCGGTGGCTGGGCCCTAGCTCGTTCCACGCAAGATGTGTGGAACCACTCTTTGAACCTAGCGTCGTCACGAGGACGGTGCACCCCGTCTTCTCCAGCATCGATCAACTGTCTCCCAGAGCCAGCAATCGAGGTGGAGGGTATTAGAAGGGTAGGCACCTTGTCAACATTCACAACAAGCGCAGTCACACCGGGAAGCTCAATCAACATCCCAGTTCTGAAATGAAAGAAGGCTCATCACGCAGGCAAATGTACCACGCCCACTGTCTTATTGGCCTGGATTAGTAGATCGAATGGGAGCGTACGCATCGTGCTTTTCTTCCATATATATATATATATATTTATGGCCAATGCATGTCTATATGTATACCGAATCAATTCGACGAGGATACTCATACTGCTTTGGTACGGCCACCTTAGTGCGGGGAATCGACACGGGGCAAACCAGTATTACATTGCTAGGACATGAAGAAGGTGAGTTTATCACCAAGTAATGGTGATTTCAGGTGTTGTGAATCAAACGCTGAGTTGATCGGTGCGAATTCCGTGGAGTGATCAAGAGGGCGGTTGTCCAGGTGCAGGAGAAGGCACTATCGCAGTGGAAGAAAAGCACGATGCGTACGCTCCCATATATACGGCTTGCGCTCAGAATCCGTGGAGTCAAGACACGTTGGATAAAGAAACAGTAAGCAAGAAGTTTGTGTGGACACATGGAATCCAGTATGTGCATAAGGAAAGTAAATCTTTCAACATCCTCAAGACGCAACGTTGTTGGAACTAGCCAAGAACACAAGGTTGAGTTGCCGTACGATCCAAAACGTAATATTGACAGCAGTGTAAACAATAGATCACGGAATGCAATACTTCTGCAATTTACGCAATTTTTGTGAGTAGAATCTATTCAGTTCATGGAAATTTAATTAAAATCGAGACAAGTTACTTACCAATCCGGAAGAGAAATAATCATTTCGCCCTAATGAGGCTCGCCAGTGGTGCGTATTTCCTCGGTCTCCTTATGGAGGCGAACCTATGACAACGAGCAGCTTATGCCACTGGCCAGGAGGGGGGACGATGCTGACCATCATAGATTGAAATCCAACTGCGATATAGTCCGATCCGTGCAGGTTACTGCCGTGCAGAGGACAGTGTCTGGATCTCAGATATCAGGACTTCCCTTGTTAGTAACCGTGAATCCACACGTTAAAGATTTTTGGGCTCAGTAATTGATTTCCTACTAGTAGAGGGATTTGCTATTCGCAATTAGGATACTAGCCAGATGGGTCAGCTATAACGCACTTAGATCTCAATCCATGATGGTCAGCTATCGTCCCCATGGCTCAGTGGGATAGGCTGTTGGTTAATTTGTTCGGTACACTGGAGGGGACACTGACGAGCTCCAGCGAAACCAACGTCTAGTGCTTTCCCGGATTTGTAGCTGACCAATCAGGTAATGGAATATAAATTTTCGTGGAGTAAGCGTTAAGGGAGCACGACCATAGCAATCTTCAGAGCCTGTCATTTCATCAGCAGCCCGGAGGACTTTGGCCCAATGCATTCTGAAGCCAACTGGCTGGCCAATCACAGCGTTTTACCTAGAAGTCAAGCAATCACAGTGGCCCACCTTGAAGACCTCCAGTCAGCGCACTAATTCGGCAACCAACAACTGCATTATCGGGCATCTACTAGTTGCTGAAAACCAGAAAGGTACATTTTCTTATAGATTATTTATTTGCCGGTAGAATTTGACACACAACCAGCGCAATTCATTCCATGAATATTCAAAAAATATAAGGGGCAGAATTTTCGAACAGATGTAGTGAATAGGAACCATTCAAGCCTCCAGTATTTTGTGACAGTCAATTGTAGTCTTGTTTATATCTTCCGATTGTTCATTTGTTTATCTTATGGTACATACCGAGTACTTGCACACCATGCCAGTCACGCTGAACCATACTGTTTGTTTCTGCCTACGTGCCCCCTATTCTTTGTAGCTTTTGTCAATACACGTTGAGTCCAGACGATCTAACTGTTATCTCTACTGCCGTATTCGGCACCGCTCTCACGTGCCACTCCTGCAATCACCATCTAAATAGCGCACCACAAAAAACTTGTTTCTGCTACTCCTTACATATTGCACCTTCGTCACATAATGGTTCAGATCAGAACATGGACCATTGTAAATGGTATTTGAATATTCTGAACTACTTAGCAAAATAAGCGAAAATGGTTCGTTGCTTTATAGTTTTCACAAGTTATCCGAACAATCTTGGCGTACATTTTGGTCCTCATTTGAAGGAGAGTGAAAAATGCATGTGAAGGTTGGGCACATTGAATCCGGACCAGCAGGGAACAAACGTTAATTATTCGCTGGGAATTTGAACTATAAAATCAGCATGGTGTCAAAGGGTTCCACGTGGTCTCTTACCGCGCGCAAAGTGAAACGCCAATCTTGCAGTTCTGACAAATTGAGTTACAAAAAGAAATGATAAGCAACGAAAGTGGTATTAACGAAAAGCGCAAGTTCACTTTTGGCAGTTTTAAAAATCAGTTCGGCATAAACAAATGTAACGTACCAAAGCTAAAAGCGGCAGCTGAGACCATCTTCCTGTCAGTATCAGTAGACCGTTTACGTTTAGACTTAGGCAGTGAAATTGGAGAACGAATTTTTGACCACAAAGAACTGGTTTTCGCTGCTGTCTCGGGGGTGCTCGGAGGTGGAGGAACAACCGGGTCAGGTACTTCGGCTTTATCCGCAGTGGTTTTAATGAAAAGAGCTTTCGCCCGGCTAAAGAAATCGGTACATGAGCGCCGGAACTCCACGCGTTGCTCTTCAGTTAGCCAGCCAAAGTAATAGGAAGTGCTGAACCAAGCAACCGAGTGAAATGCGCAGAAATATCCAAAACCACGATAAAGACTGAAGCGCTCTGGACCTCGGTAAATCTCCGCGGCACGAAGCAGAGACATCGTAAGCTAAAAATACAAAGTGAGACCAAACAAAAAACCAAGTTTAGTTGTTGTGGTACACAAAAGGTCGAAATGCTTTGTTTAACTAGGACACCTGTCGTAAGGACATTAAAAGCGTTCCTTTACATGACAAGCACAAGACAAGTACTCACAGACACGGGAAAAATCGCCCCGATGAAAGACAAAATTACATCAAGAATGAAGCAGAGAGATACAAGGTATAGGCAGCGAATATAAACAAAAATTTCGGCGACAGCACTTTGTACCGAGACATAAAAGCAGTGCAATCACTAACGCGCAACTAACGACGAAAAACGAGAACAGGGGAGACTAGGGACTAATTGTACAACCTAAATGCAAAAGGATTACGCAAGAAGAGGAACGAAACCGATTTACATGACGAAGCAAGCGAACGGAGCAGATGATTGGACGCCATCGCATATCCGCCTTCAAGCTGATTGCTTAAGATTTGGCTGCGTTGGAGAGAGCTTTCTTGACTGAAACAAAGGAAGTATCTCATGAGTGTTGAAGCGCCTTTAGTTATGGAAGTCATCTAATTATATACATCAAGGATTCTACGAGCCAGTTATGGTCATTTTCGATGACTGTTTTGTTGAATAAACCGCTTGTCCCGGAAGAACGGATTTCTGCGACATGGTGACAAAGAAAACCAGAATAAGTTCAACGAACGGTGATCAGTTGCTGACTGGAGCGCAACCAGCCGTGCAAACATGCGCTATTGAACATGGTGTAACACAATTTGGCCAGTAGTTGGAGACTTTGCATACTGGTGCGTCTAGAGGAACAAGCGATTGCGTATCGCCCGAAGATGTTTCGACACACGCTCGGAGGTGAAGCACACCGCGTGCTGCAGTACGAAAAGGAGGAAGACCCAGTTGATCTGGAGACAAGTATCTGGAAATTCCATTAGTGTGAATCAATATAAGAAACCAGTTCAAGGTGAAGAATTCTTTTCGGTAAATTCTCATCGGACCCAAACGTTTACATAACACTGATTGTGGGGAAAGCGTCAACTTGGGCTGGGATTGAATTCGAAAAGAGGCGGCGCTCGAAATTCGAACTAGCAATGGTCACGGGACCTGAATCGAAGTGAGCAAGTTCAAATGTCATTCGCTCGTCTGTAAGAGTCGACAAAACAACTCAGTTGGTTTAGTACACACTGAAGAAGTCACCACGATTGGTGATGAAACGTTTGCAACGAAACTGTTCAGCTCGGAGAGCAGAACAAAATCTGACTTCTGGACTGTTTGAATAATCAAAATCGATAAGCTGAGACAGAGATAGAGTTGGTAAACCAAGTAAACTAAATAAACATGCATACGTGAAGCACAGTAGTTCAAAGTAATTAAGTAGGTAAGATAACAGCCAAATAACTAAGTAACAGTGTCCGTTGGCCAAGGTAGTAGTATCAGCCGTATGAATCGTTTTTGTATACATAATTCCGGCTTCAGATGGTGAATGTAGATAGCCTAGGTGATGGATAAGAGCTGTTTGCGGAATCCTTGGGAGAAGTGTTCAGGTAGTGAGTAAATGACTTTGAAGTCATTCTCTGAAGCTGTATGGCCACATTCAAGGAGGTGCGACATGATTGAGCTGTCTGAAGACCCCATTTCGCCTTTGTAAAACCATGCCGGGATGTGTTCATAAATTCTCTGAGATAGGCGCATCGTCGTGCGACCCACGTATCGTGCACCAGAGGAGCACGATTACTGACAAACAATCTTTGAACGGGTCAACGACAGTAGTCTATCCTTTAAGGGTTTTCTAAGCAACGGCTTATAGTGAAAAACGATTCTCAGGCGGGCCGCGAAATAAGTTTTCTCGACAGCATCTTTCAGGCGTTTGGATAACATATCAGCTGCAGAATCACCTTAAAGTGTATATGTATGTAAAGCTCTTTCTTAGGAGCAATGCTCCTACGTAGCTTTCGATTGCGTTCCTTCAAATGTTTCATGATAAATTTATCAGGATAGCCACTTTCCCTGAGGGCGTCGCTGATTCTGTGTAGTTCTTCGTTGACGGTATCCGGTGTACAAATACTACGCACCCTGAAGGCGAAAGATCTGAAAATTCGACGATTTCTGTGAAGGCCGGGTTAACGAAACGTAGCAGCGGTATCTCTTTTAACATGAAACAGGCGCTTGGACAATTCTATAGAGAACTAGGTTATGCAGCTGTAGGTTCTGGTTCATCCCTGCCATTTTTGCAATTGTATGACTAGCAGTATCATCCGAGATAGAATTGTGTTGGGGATCAATGATGAAGATATCAACAAGCGACAATGGTATGTATCACTTGGACAACGTCCTGATGTATACCACAGTGAACCGCCAGCTGCACATCACATCCAGTAAGTACCATTGCCGACTGATGCAGTTACGTGCTGTATCCAGCTCCACTAGAAGAAACCGCGAAACCGGTTATCAAGACACATGAGACTTGCAAATTCTGCGCGGAGCTACAGCCGGAGGATCGTGATCTGCTATGACTACCATTTCACTCCAATTGACTGTACGAACCGTCAGCCTCTGCGTTGCTACAGTTACGATTTCACTCCGATTGTCTGTTCGACCTCGGCCCCGGATTGGCTGACAAAAGCAACAATGGCCGACTCTCGTACCGTGTATTGCCGAAAAAAGATGAAATGTGGAGCATGCGGGTTACATTTATAGGTTTTTGAGCACATAAGTCTGGGTCTCTGCACTCCATATACTTCCGAACAAATTTTTCTGGATAGCCATTTCTCTCGAAAACGCCACTTAAGAAACTGAGCTCGTCCGCAAGTGTGTCCTCACTACAAATCCTTCTGGCCCTCTCTGTTAAACATCTAATCAAGTTGCGTTTCTGATTTATCGGGACAAAACCGGCAAAATGTATATATTATCCATTCCACGTTGCTTTTCTATGCACCCACCGTTGGACCGATCCATCTGGTCTTCTACTAAGTTGAACGTCTAGGAAGGGCATCGTGTCATTGCCTTCAGTTTCTAGGGTGAACTTGGCATTAGGGTGCGCTGAGTTGAAATGGGATAAAATTGTCTCTGGGCAACAGTGCCTGTCTGTCACGCAAAATATATCATCCACATATCGTCCGTAACATGGTAGACTGGTAATGACTCATCTCAGATAGGTATTCTCTAATTTGCTCATGAACACATCATCCAGTAGCGGTCCAAATGGTGAGCCCATTGCTACTCCATCTCTTTGTCTGTAAATGGACCGTTAAACTGAAATTGTATGTTAGCAGTACACAGCAGGGGTAGCTGTTTCAGTCGCACTTGAAAGGCCGATACACAATTGATGGTCTCGAATCGTGTCACATATATAGTCTATTGTCTCTTCTAAGGTGAAGAGCGACACCACATCCAACGAAAACATCTTTCTTCCGGTTAGCTGAAGCTGTCTTATGGAGTCTAAGAAACTGAATGTGTCTCGTAGGCTGTACCTGGACATAGTATTTCTCACCGGCTCTAGAAGATTAGCTAACCACTTGGCTTTTGCGTGATACGATGAATTGCACATGTCTAGTATGGGCCTTAGTGGAAGTCCTTATGCACGTTCGGTAAGGCGTAGAGTCTCGGGATCATCGTTCCTTTGGGACGAATGTATTCGAATGTGACGGAGTCAATCATGTTTTCCTGTTTCAAGTGCCGTAGAAGCTTAGTAACTGTCTTTCCTATTGCTGCAGGTTTGTCCTTTTCATTCTCCATTTTGCGAAACTTCGAGCGATCGCTAAGAATGGCCTTCATTTTGTCGATGTAATCAACTTTCTCCATCAACACGATCCTTGCCCGCTTATCTGGCCTTAAAAGGAACACATTCTCATGTTGTTTGAGAGATTGGAGAGCATCTAGGTGGTCTTTTTTCAGCAAATACCTAAGTTTAGGTTTGTATTTCAGATAATGGTAAAAAGTATTGACCAGGGTAGAGTTAAAATGCTCAGACGCTAATGCTGACGACAGCGTAAACATAGAAACTTGGGCATACAAATTTTCAAACTGCACTTCTAATTCTAATTGTCTTGAATAACTGCCGGGACAGCAAACGTGTGGACCAAGTGAGAGCACATCAAGCAATGTTTTATCCAAGTTGCAACGGCGTAAAATTGTGAACATACCTTTCCGGTTCGGTGGGGGGAATAAAGTGTTTGCCTTAGTTGTGCAAACCTGCCGCCGCAATGAGGCCAAGCGTTGCTCCTCTTGCTTTGAACAAAAGTATCAAATTGTTTGCACTCCACTGCGTCCACTTTGTCCAATGCGACGGAATACGCGTAGCGATTACATTGCAGCTCATCAAATCTCGAGGCAATGGTATCACGCTCGTTCAACGTATGCCTTTTCAGCGCCACATTAGTTGGATTAATCCGATTTCTACGGAGTATTTTATAAGTGTTTAGGATATTCGCAACGCGAAACACATTCATCAAAGAACCGCATTGTCACATTCGCTAACGCAAGTGTACCTGGACGCCTTTCACGAGCGGTAAAATGTCGCTTACTAGCAGCAGCTGAGGAAATTGCTATCCGTCACCAGAACCCAGATATTCATAGGTATTGGGCGATCTTCTTGAATATGCTTCTTTCCTTTTCCTTCCTAAGTTGATAAGAATAGTAGCAGAATCTTCAAGAACATAGTTTACATTGATAAACGAGACAGAATCCGTTGTTTCTTGTCGAAAACAAGCGCCACCGGTCGATAACTTAGGAGGTGTCCATCCTAACATGATCAATGTGTGGCGTGTGGCCGAATTTGTGGAAAATGTGGCTGACTGTCACCATCCAATGAGGATACACTCAGTCGTGGCACAGCACACGCAGACTCTCAACATTCAAACAGCAACCGGTCGCGGAGGGGATATCAAAGAAGTGCGTCTACGTAGGTTTATTGGTTAGCGACGAAGTCGTACGTTTCCTGTTAGACAATGGCGCAACCATCAAGACTGTAAGGCTTTCAAGATAAATAATTATACCCACGCAAGGCGAACTGTTACAGACAAAGTGGCGAAAAATGGCGCTAGATTTAAAAAACGAGTCTTGTTGACAGCCTATTACATATGACAACGACCATCTAAAAGAATCATGATGACGACCTAGTACTTACGGCAGCAGCCAAAAATCTAAGCCAACATGATGATGGTTTAATTGCTTTTAATCCGCATGAGCACATGACCAGATGAGATGTGGAGTTGCGGATGAAACCTCTCTGGCGAGTACGTCGCAAGGAAGCTGGTTCTCAGGAGACGATTCCACGGATCATCGTATTACTTTATTTAACTGCTTGCTATGAATAAATTAATTCTCGCGCTCTACTTTCCGCATTTTATTACTTTTAAATCAATGAGCTCCGCAAAACTGCTCTGGGACCTACATTATGAAATTTAATAAGTTTTCTAAACAATCCGAGTACATAATGAGTAGCAACGCATCTGGCCTGTGTCTAGCACCATTTAATTATATAATTTATTTATGCAATTGATACCAGCGAAACGGTGCCCAGGTATACATGTGTGACCTGATTAAGGTTACCTACGCATGTAAAGCGTTTCCACTCGAAGGGTTTAGCCAAATCAAGGTGATAAATTTTCACATCAGTTGGACTTCGTGGTCATGAGGAATAAGCTCACGCCGATTCTCAGCAATGAGTCCATCCAGTGTCATGGGTTTGTCCATTTTAACCATGACCGTTTTGCACATGCGTGCTAAGCGGGGACAGACGTTAGTGAGAGTATCCCTACGCGTTTAGCCCAGGTTTGGAGAGGTTAGAAGGATCTGCTCATTTGTCACTGGATACAGCAATACGACCGAGTGTGTTGCTAGGCAGATGGGTACGTTTGTTTTGCACGGTAAAATCACCACTGAATTAAGTAACCCGATGCGGTTGGGCGTAATCGCTAAGGTCGACGAGCCGACAAACTGAGTTAGTTAAGTCGCGTGTATGCATTGAGCTCAAGATGTGAAATGAAGCACTACGTAGAGAACGCTATACGCTGCCAAAGATGCCCTGCCGCACCTTGCTAAGGTGAAGTGCTTCAGCAAGATTGATCTATCATCGGCGTTCTGGCACGTGATCCTAGACGAAGAATCTAGCTTCTGGACAACGTTCGCCACAATCCTCGGGTATTTCGGTGGCTACATTTACCGTTTGACTCAACGGCTTCGAATGAATATCCGCAGAAACGGTTATTGTAAGCTGTTGACGATCTAAACGGTGGAACATTTGTGGCAAGCGATGTGCGGATTTACTGATCGACCAGCCAGAAACATGACGCCAATCTGCCCCACTTTCGTAGCGCCGCGTGCAGAAGAACATAAAGTTCAAACGCAAAGAAGTTGAGTTCCGAAAAGCGGAAGTGATTTTTCTAGATCAAGTTCTGACCTCAGAAGGAATCTACATCAATTAATAAAAAATAAGATAGTACAAGGGATGTCACAACATAAGGACGTCAAGGATGCCGATTAATGACAAGGCTAGTTGAAATCATGAGGCCCATCAGGAGACTGATCCACAAAGGTGTAAAGTGAAGTTAAGGAAAAGAGCAGGAGGCCGTTTTTACGACGATGAAGCAACTCATCAGCTGTGCACCGGTACTCTGTTACCAGAATCCAGCTTTGTCTTTAGAGGTGCAGTGTGAGGGCAGTCCGAGCTGGATGGGTGACGTTCTCGTGTAGAATTTCCGTATTCGGGCGCTCACAGTGGCGAAACAGCACTATGCACAGATCGAAAAAGAGATGCTCGATTTTGTATACAATAAGAAGAAATTCAACCATTGCATCTTCGGGACGAATACTAACGTGTATACTGATCATAAACCCCTCGGCACAATAGCCAGTAGACCGTTGCACAGTGTCGCTCGACGTCTTCAACGCATGCTTAGCAATCACCAAAAATAGAACATGGATCCTGTTAACAGTCCGGAGATGCAAATTTTCACCGCGGACGCTCTGTTGACAGCTCATTTTCAAATAGACTAACATCAACAGAAAAAGGTCGATGTAATAAATCTGACAGATATGAGGGTAATGACAGATCGCATGAAAAATATAAGGAGCCATACCTAAGCAGACGCAGTGTGCAGCGTTGCAAAACGTAATTTCGACAGGAGGGCCAAACACAGAGGATGAACTCCAAAATGAACTAATGCCATTCTTCTACTTTTGAGGTAAGGCCACGGCGCATGCCGGTTTGCTGTTTAAAGGAAATCGCATTTTGAGGCACCATCACTCCACAAAGAGATGCTTAAGCATGTTCAATTGGGTGTTAATTACAGCATAAGTTAAGGAGAGCTGACGTTCTAGTCCGGAAGTACGAGATTAAGCGTTAAGTAATTCAGCGTGCTGGTCCCACGAATTTCGACAACACACAGAACCAATGACGATGCTTGAGGTTCCAGATCGGCCATAGCAGAAAGTAACGGTGTACTTGTTCTGTGACAACGAGGCAGACCATTCAGTCATAGCGGACTGCTACAGCGACTAGTTCGAGATCGATCCACACACTGCTATTATCACGGAAGCAGTCGTTAATAAGCCCAGATGTCAGTCCGCCCGACACGGAATACCGGAAGAACTGGTCTACGACAACGGCCCATAGTTTATAAGTACTGCGTTCCAGACCTGTGCAAAGGAGTGGGAATTTTCGCATCGATAAACAAGTCCAAAGGAAAAATAGAGGCAATAGTAAAACAAGCCAAGAGGTTGGGTGTTAAAGTTTGAAGCCACCCATAAGGACCCATATCTTGCGCTGTACGAGATTCGCGACGCAATATCAATGAAAATCGGTCGTAGTTTAATGAAGCGCTTGTACAGCCTACGTCAGTTGCACTTTTTACACCAAGCACAAGCAACTGTGAAGGAGTTTAAGGAAAAGGATGGTAGATCAGAAACGGTAGTATGACCACGGTACTCGGGAGTTACCTGGGCGAGATATAAGCAAAATATGAAGTGTGGATTCAACGGATACATAATGTTAATAAGCGACGGAAAAGATGTGTAGTGATCACGAAGGTCGGAGGAACAACGGGATAATGGTTTTATACGTGCAAAAAGCTGTAGCTTAACAGGTCCCGCAGGATGACCATGGTGAAAATTCAAAATGTAGGAAAATTGTCAGCAAATTAAGGTGTACACTGGTGTACTTACCGCGGTATTCGTAATTATAAATCCACTGTAAGTCAATTCATGTTCGAAAACACACATGTGTATCTGTTTACACACGGATATACATATCCGTTTACACTGATTTCATGAGGGCTAGAGAGCACAAGAATTGTCTGCGTCCTGTTGTCAATAAGTGAACAGAAATCAGATCAGGTAATGCAGGTGTTGTAATGCATCGTCGAGTCGCCTTTTAAAAGCAGGTAGCGTGGGCGCCGAAATGACACTAGTCGAAAGAGCGTTCCAGGAGCTAGAAATTCGAAGAGAAAAATAGTCCCGGTGGCATTCTAGTCGACTGTATTGCGCAGTCAGTTTCAACTTGTGAAAACACAAGTTTGTATTGCGGTTTAACTTCAGGAAGTGGCGGCAAACGTGATCGGGGTTTTTCAAGATCCGGTACACCAGGATGAGGTCGCCCCGTAGACGGCAATCACTTTCTCTGTACACTCCCAAAGTTTTCAGTCACAGTTGGTATGGTAGGTGGAGCATGCCCTTCACATTTTCGTTACCCTTCGCTGTGCGATACCCAGTGCAACCAGATCGCGTTATCACCAGGGTTGCCAAGCCTGAATCGCGTACTCCACATGGAGCCTCACATACACATTTGGGGAAAGATGGAGGGGTCGAACCGTCCAAAAATAATCAGAAGAAACCGAACGCACCTGAGGAAACACCAGGAACGAGCAAGTAAACCTGTAGTAAGACGTACAACGGTCAACGGTGGGGTGTTAATAACAGCGGCAAGAAAGACTACGCGGAGAGGAAAAGTGCACGGTCTTCAGCGACACTGATAAGATTGACAACGAAAAGGAGAAGGGCATGATAGGATTATGTAGTCAGAGGTAGGAAGCGAATTTATATGACGAAGCAAGCGACTAAATTGCCGCGAACAAACGGAGCAGAAGATTGGACGAATTCGCATGACCACCTTTAAGCTGACTACAAAAGATTTGGCTGCGTTGGAGTGAGGTTGCTTGACTGAAGAAAAGGGAAGAAGCTCATAAGTGTTGAAGGTCCGTTAGTTATGGAGGCCATCGAGTTAGATACATCAAGAATTCTACATGCTAGCTATACTGTGATTTTTGTTGAGACCATTAGGTTGAATAAGCCTTTTGTCCCTGAATGACCGAGTTTCGCAACACAAAATGACCATGACAAAGGTTGAGGGTAGAGATGTCCACATCACGCTAATGACGTAAGGTAGAAAACAGCTGGTTAATGCGTGTGTAGTCATTTTGAAGGATACAGCGTGCAAATGGGTTGCGACGCGCAATCTCAACGTGGACCGTGACACGCAATGAAGTGGACCTTGGTCAACGCACTTAGTAACTGCTGTGACAAGTGCTGCCCGCCGTGATTCGGTGGTTAAAGTTCTAAAGGCTACGGTTAACATCCTAAAGTCCCGAGTTTGATAACTACCATCTCCACCCAGTGAGAGGAAATTAGTTCGAAATCGGCGAGGCAGTGCAGTGTTTTCTGGCGGGTGACATTGAACATCCCTGGTAATTGCAACAAAACACGTCATGATCGACTTTATAACCTGATTGGCTCATTACAATGTACACATAAACCAGGTAGTACGACAGACATTGAATCCAAACACCCCACAGTTACAAGTTATGTCCCTACTACCACCAATCGTGCAAAGTATGAGCCAATATTGAAAGTGAGATGGACCAAAAACATCCAGTTTAGTAAACAGGGACAAGACTACACATTGGGTCTTACGATGTCTTGCATTCGGGAAACAAAGCAACGAACGAGGTGGGCAAAAATTAACTTGGCAGCGGGGTGTGAAGTCACTGATGACTAAACTCGGTGTCAGCGGTCCGTCTCGCCTTCGAGGCTGGAGTCCACGTGACCCGCTTTATGCTTGGCTTGAGATGTTACAGGACAGCTCGCAGTCGACAACAGTGGCTTGTCAGCAGCATGTTTAAAGTGTGCTTGGTGCTAAATTATCTGCGGAGTAATGCTTGTTTATGATACCGGGCAATGAAAGACGCAAAAAAGTTGTTTCATCGACGCCGCCCTACCTTTGTACGGTAGTCAGCTGTTTGTGATGATATGCTGTTGACAAGGTATACGCACTTTGACCCTGAGTGCTTGTTTAGGGCATTAAGTTATTGCGCTGGGCCCCCCATCTTTCCATCTTACCGTTCTTGGTTCCGTAGGTCCCCGTGGCTGTACGGCAGTGAAGCACCGGTTCAAATGTCTGATGTACTACTATTGATAGTGATGATGACACAGAACAGGTACTCGAACCAGTGTAACTTATCCCTGTCTTTTGTTCACTTAAGGAACTAATCTAATCACTGATGTATATAATACCACATGTGCATTTATTGTTGCAAATACGCTGCTGCTATCGGGCAAAAGCGATGCGACAAATAGGGCGATGGTAAAAGATCTGAAAATATTTGAAATGATCTGAGTCAATAAGATATATCCGAACGTTCCTGTATCCGATATCGATTACATAGAATTTGAGAGCAACGAAAACCGCTTCGTGGTTCCGAGCTTTGAAATATCAGGACCAAATTCAGCGATGCCGCTCCAAATGATCGAATGTCCCCGCAATGCGGAACTGAGTCTTTCAGAGACAAGCGTTTTGTCAGGAAAGTTTACTCAATGAAAATTACAGCATGTTTGGCAAGCCAAACTCCTCGATATAAGTTGTCCGTTCATTACCATAACTAACGGCCCCCATGAGCCGATGAAGTTGTTCCTTTGACATAGTTAAACAGACTGTTAAATCTTCCCACTTGCTGCAATCCCGAAACATGCACGACCTCAACGCCAACTGAAAGAAAGTCAAAACAACCTTATCCGAAATAACGAGTTAATCACAGTCAAAGTGAAATGCACAAAGGCGGTAGACCATGCGCATATCTTTAGGCCATCGCACGACATTCGACTTCTAGGAGTAAAAGGTCAATTACCATAATTAGCGGTGCCATGCATACATAGTCAATCTTCAGGAGAGTAGCAGTCATGTGCTGATGTTGAAGCATTCCAGTAGATTAGAAATCGATGCGATAGTCGATTAACCGCTGAAGTGTTGGTTTAACCGCGAAATGCTTACTTTCTCCAGGACGTCACCCATCCTGAGATAGAGTCTGCGGTGTATGGAGAAAGCATTGGATTGAGTTGTAGTTTCCTGGACGGTGTTTGAACTCTGTCGGTCCATCGCCTCGGATGAAGTACGCGAGAAGCGGGTCCCGGGGACTGTCCTGCGGCTCCTTCGACTGACTGAGCCGTCGTCCATAGGCTAATTTGGTAGGTTAAAGCTCCTCACCAACAAGTCAAACGGGATCTCGGCAGGCTTTACTTCCTTTGGTTAGCACGGAGTTGGCGGTAGCTGACTTGCATGGCGAAACCAGGTCTGCGTCCCCACAATCCGTATCCAGTGATCGAATCGGTTATGCCCGTCTCCTATTGGTGGTCTAACTTGTTCGTCTGATCCAACAGTTCACTGTGACAGGACACCCATCGTATCCGCCCTTTTTCGCGTCCTTACGCTTCCATATTGTTAGGCACTGCGTAAACGCTGCCACTCCGCGTCACCTGTCGTATCTGCCCCAGTGGTCTCCTTGCCGCGTGCTATACGGCGTCTCACTCCTAATCCACAATGCTATTTCTGGTGTAGTCGCAATTGCACTCGATTTGTTCTTAATGTTTCCCTCCAAGATTTATTTCGTATAATTTGCACGGATCTTCGCAGTGACAATATCTTTCTTCCACCTATCTTGACCATCGGGTAATGGTTGAACCCACACCTCCTCACTGTGAGGTCAGGTAGCGCCCTGCACCGCGAAAGTCTTACCATTTTTCATGTCATTCATCTGATCAAACTGTCCTGTAGTTGTAGCGAAACTAGGCATAAAGTGTGGCAGCAAATAGTTCGGTGGTAACATTCCAGGATGTAGTGGGCCTTCGCCTAAAAACCGTTCTCCCTATAAAGAGCCACATGCACCTATCTAACAACAGTGAGACGTGTCGGATGTTAACAGCCATTAAATAAAGTCACACCGGTAGAGCATTGCATCCAGCAAGGAGAAGCTGAACTAGCTGGGAAGAGTGGGCCCCTGTTTGGCAACCGATTGGACGAAAGGAGTCTAAAGTGAGCAATCAGTCACCGGCTCCCAAAGTAGCGTGACTCGTTAAATTCGCCCCACTGCCTTGAGGGTAGGCTATGTAGCCAAATGCTCGAAGTGGTTTCCCCTAAATCAACACTGTTACGGCTTGGGCAACCGGGTAGTAGCTTGCTCTCCGACGAAACTATGAATTTCGCTGTGCTGTGGCTGGTTTTCTTTTTATGACAATTGTACCTTCCTTTGATTTTGATGGTTTATGATGATCATTTATAGGTTCATAGACTGATGCATGTGCCTTCGAAAGTGGCTCTAGCCTTTGGCATGCTTCATTGCCGACTACGCCTTTCTATTCGAATGGCTTTGATATGGGTTGGTTTATTCGTGCACGAATTCCCACTTAGTTGAGTAGATCTGGAACGCAGCGCTGGTAAACTAAGGACCATTGTCGATTACCTCCTAGGGTATTCCGTGCCGCGCGAATTGATTACTGCGCCTATGATCGTAGTGATGAGTAAATGAACGTCAAATTAATCACTATAGGAATCCATTTTAAGTAATATATGCGGTTGTCACAGAATAGATAAACTGCCGTCAGTTGCCACAGTCGATCATGGACATCATGCAGCATCATTGGTTCCCTCGTCTGCCGGATTTCATGTGAAGGGCCCGTCACACAATTCAATACATGATCTCTTATTTGACCCGTCATTCCTGGACGGAACAGCAATTCACTTGCTTGATTAGCAGCATAGTTGCCGATGGATGTGTTTCGGCATTTCTCTTCGGAGCGATAACAATACGGCTTCCTTTGAACACTAAACCACCACCGACAGTGAGTTCACCCCGAAAATTGAAGTGAGTTGCTATTTGCTTCGGTGGCCGTTTCTTCGCATCTGGCCATCCATAGAGAATAGTGCCCAGTAAAACTGAAAACGTGGCAGTTTATTTCTTTATATGATGTCAGACGCTGTGCTAGAGTAACTGCTTCGACCTCTTCTGGATGACGCTAGGCTACCGGCAGATTAGCTCTTCACAGGGTATCTGTGGTGAAAATTCGTGCATCCGGTGTGGACACAGTAACCAGGTAGTATTTTTGAAGCCAGGTACGAGGAACGCTGTGCAGCGGCTAACCAGCTATCGACACAAGCGGTTTGTGATGGGAATACATAGCTGTCTTTCTTCCGAAAGTATAATAGATGAAACGCTCCAAGGCATGGACTACCGCAAGCATCTCCTCAATCTGCACATAGCGCTGCTCGGTCATTGTGAATGTTTGACTGTGGAAATCCAAAGGCCTTCCATTCTGTAGGGTGACATCACCTATTCCACCCTAATGTTACACTGTACCTACAGAGGCTGCGCTGGATCGTAATATGAGAGTCAAGACGAGTTGCTTATAAGGTGCTTAATAGTTGCAAATGCAGTTTCGTGTTCTTTTCGCCAACTCAACTTTACTTCTTTATGTGTTAGCTTCTTGATTGATGTCAGGTTATCAGCAAGTCTTGGCATGAAATGGCCCAAATAATTTAACATACCGATTAGACGATGAATTCAGTTCACTACATTAGAGAGCAGCATTTATCGTAAGGTCTTAATTTTCCCTGACTCCTTCTGTTACTAGCATATACCCATGGAAAAGCACCCCAACTTGCCGAAGCGCAATTTTCCCACGTTTAAGCATGATGTTCTCTTGTACACAACACTACAAGAAACGATGGAGTGGCGTCATACTTTACTACGGTCGAAACGTAGATCAAAACATTGTTTGACACACGTTACACCACCTACACCGTTGACCATTAGTACCAACCGTACTCGGAACATTCAAATCAAACGGTAAACACAGCCAAGGATAATCCCGAACGGTGTCAAAGATATTAAGGAAACTGAATTCTTCGTCTACAACTACGTTCTAAATTGTGAAAGGCAGATCTACCTTCGTGAAACAGATAGAATTCGCCAAACGCGGCAAAATGTCTTCCAGAGTAGATAGCTCATGTTCTCTACGCAGTACCTCATTCAATGGTTTCGGGTCAAACCACACGTGCAGTTCACCCGTCTTCTCCGTAATGATTGCGATCTTGTAAACCCAATCGGTTGGCTCGTTAACCTAGGCAACCACATCCACCCTAAGCAAATTGCTCAACCCAGCGGAGGAAATGTGATGTAGTGAAAACGGAACTCTCCTAACCGGTAACGCATTTGGTTGTATCAAAAGGTCTGAGGGCAAGTGGGCGGTTCCCTCAAATTCTCCCCAACCCGGGCTAAACACAGACGGATACTGGTTGTTAACGCCGGTTTCGCCCTAGCAAGCATGTACGAAACGATCATGGTCAAAGAGAAAAAGGCCAAAAACCGATGGGAGCTCGTCTTACAAGCACGAACTCCAGTCGATGTGAGGTTTTGTCCCTTGTGAAGACCACTTCGACTGTAGCTGAGTCCTTCGGAGGAAGTTTGGAGCCATTCCAAAAGTGCAAGCAATCTTGACATGATGGGATGTACATTCCGGGAGAGTGCTTTCTGTGTGGAATGTTGACAGAGGCACCTGTGTCAAGCTGGAACCGAACGGCACTGCATTTGATAGAAAGACTTGCGTAGACACATTATTGTGAGGTTTACCGATACATGTTGACAAACGAATGTTCTTCATCCGCGGGTGATTTGTCACGAAGGAGCGCACTCACATTGGCTGACTAACAGCAACGAGCAAAGTGGTTCCTTCTTCCACATTTGGCCCGCTTCTGTCCCCACGCCGAACGCCGTTTGCGGTCGATTGGGTGTCGCACAGCGCAAAATTTGCAGGTCTCCTGTCTCCTAACTCGACTCCCTCTAATTAAAGAGTCCAAACAAGAATGATACTAGTAGAAGAGCGCAATGGTAGAACCAAATCATACAAAGCACTCATCGACATCACATACGGTCCCATTTGGTGAGCGGACTGTGATACAATTTAGAGCAAATCGCAGTATAAAATTAAACTACCGATGGTGATCTGCGAATACAGCGCAGTCTCTAAAAGCCATTAGATGCATTAGCTCTGAGGTCACTGACTGACATGGTTCTAAAGTTAACCCCACAGTAAAGAGCAGCCGTTGCACACGAGTTGGCAGGGGTCATTCCACTGGCTCATAAGAAGGAAAATTTGTATCAGCACAGACTAATACACGTCAATTCACATGGGAGACCTGCTACGAAAGGACTTGTCACCCATGTGATACGAAATCGGAAATGCCACATGCACGTGGTGTAATGCATCGTCCAGTCGGGTTTTTACTTCCGCTAACCTAGGAGCGGGGATAACCGCATACTACTAGTATCAGCTGTACGCCGTAACGGCGCTTCGCTGACGTGCGACCACCAACAGTCGCACGCGGGCTGAGCATACCGCGAGAACTCCCACCGCTACGCGGATTTGAACCCGCGTCGCAAGATTACGAGAATAGGTTGTTACCACTAGGCTACGGGCCGACCGCATGAGGAAGTAAGTTCCATGGCAGTTATACACGAGCAGAGAGAAAGTTTCGGTGCAATTCCAACAGCTATACAATGACGCCAACGTCACATGGTGGTGGAGGGCCTTGTTCAGTCTACCAAATGTAGAGTGGCACAAGGCTCGAGGTGGACAGAAGTTGACTTGGCAGCGGGAAATGAAGTCACCGACGACCAAACTGGGTGCCGTTGGTCCGTCTCGCCTTCCGGGGTGGAGTACACGTGACTCGTCTTGTGCTTGGCTCGAGACTTTACAGGACATGGCTCGCAACCGACACCAGTGGCGCATCTGCTGCCGTCCCCTACTCGTAGTGCCTGTTTAAAGTGCGTTTACTGCTGAGTTATCTGCGGGGTAATGGCTGATTATGACGCGTGGCAGTGAAAGCCGCAAGGAAGCTGTCGCGCCGATGCCGCCTTATCTTTGCATGATAGTCAGCTGTTTGTGACGGTATGTTGTCTACATAAGGTGTAGGCGCCTTGACCCTGAATGTTTGCTTAGGGCATTAAGGTTTTCAGGTAAGTCCCCCTTCTCTCCCTCTTATTATTATTTATCTCATAGGTCCTCATGGTTGTATGGCAGCGAAGCATCAGTTCAAATGGCTGTTGTACTGCTGTTGATGACCTCAGTGTGGTAGTTTTAGGATGTTTGGGGATCGGGTACACGAATGTGAGATCACCTCGCAGAAGGCGATGTTGTGCACTTAAAACTCCTAGTTTCTAGTCTAAACTGATAAGAGAGGTGGAGTAATCTTTCAATATTCTTGTCGCCCTCGTTGCAGATCCCCAAAGCAGTAAGGTCATGTTTTTGCCAAATGTGCCATACCTCCAAGTCTATTCAATAATACAGAGTGAAGAAAAAACTAAAGTATACCGGTATTGGTCCGTCACCGAAATCCTCCAAAGCATAATGAAGCAAGACCAATGGGTGGTGAGGGTAGCAATAAACATGCTCATAGATACTAGATTTTTGTGATATAGCAAGATGAGACACTCTTATACCACAGTATCCGGTGTGATACGTTCAGTTCTGCGCGACGAAACAAATCATACAAGCTGCATGAAATCAGAGTGTTTTGCTGACTACAGAAAAAGTAAATGCCCGTAAAACCCCACGCCAAGCAGTTCTTTTTTTACCCAAATGGATGTGGACAACTGCGTCTATGTATAACCGCACCGCATACTAAAGCAAGCATCAGGCACACGAGTAAAGCAAGTAGTATTGATCAGAAATGCCCATCAACTTTGAAAGACAATCGGGTGTAGGGTGAATGTGGTGCCAGGAACATGAACCCAAAAGGTTCGGACACCGCATTCAGATGTGTCCGAAGGTAACCCTTCTAAAATGCAACGTAAGAGAAATGCCAGCTATGCTACCGCATAGCTGGCGCTTATGTAAGGAGGCTACAAGTTACTCCGCCTACGCTGAGCTGAGCACCAGTGAGCGAGGATAGCAACATTCAGACAGATGGAAATCAGATATACTAAAACGAAGTACTCGGTAGTCAAGCATAAAACGCAGACACTGAGTAGAAGCACGAAAATTTCTCGCTCACAGGAAAAATGTCTGTGGCCTAGATGAAAACATATAGCACGGATTCTGTGCACAAAAAGGGAAGCGTAAGAACAAGACCATGTTTTGTGGATTAGTACTAATAAAACAAGTTGTGGGACTGGAATAATAAGTTCATTTCGTGGAACTGTACAAATCTTCGTACGTCACCAAATCGCGAGAATTTTCTTTTGGTCCTGACAGAGACTCGCTAGGCGGCACAGCGTTGTATGACCGAGAGTTGTAAGGCCGACGAGCTGTGCAGAAACGGGAACAAGATGCTGATTTCAACGAACAAGCCAACCAAAAGATGTACTAAGTTCTATGCGTGGTTCAATGCAAAAAGAAAACATTTCAACTATGAACTGCATTTCATACCGAGTGACGAAAGATACAGCTCCGCATTAGCAACTACAAAGTGCAGTGACTGGGATTGGAAGGAAAAAAACAGTGGTTCCGGCAGTGCCTACGGTACTAGTAAACAGGATATTGTTCCTCTCGTTGAGCGGAAAGACATGGAAAAGGCACATAAATGTAGCCAGCCATCGGAATACAAGTCGGTACCACACAGACAAGTTACGCTGACGGTGATCAGATAAAACTGATCTGCACGGCAGATGGTGTCGGTAGCACGAAGGGTAAACAGGAACACTAAAATCTGATCAACCGGGGATTGCATTGACCACATCGTCTCTTGTTGGAACACTGTCATTTACATTGTCGACCTACTCTAGTTGTGGTCCTCCACATCAAAGGTACCTTCGATACGGAGAATCGATGCACACTTTGAAACCGTTTGATCAAAAATGGTGTATCCGAGAAACATGGAAATTGTAACTGTAATGTGTTCGTCCCAGCTGGCCACAAGCTGCATAGCACAGTCTAGTCCGGAAAAGCACCAGACGCGTTTCGTTCTATTGGGGCTCGTCAGTGGTGCGCATTCCCTTGGATCGAACTCATGACCGCTACAGACAATTGCCAACTAGTAAGCAGTTTAAGCCAAAGAGCCATATAGACCGTCGGTTGGGCTAAACAATTTACAAGCTAACTGGGATTTAGCACGACCTATCTTCCACTGCCACGCAGGTTACTACCTTAGCAGACGACAGTGGCTAGCCTCCGAAGGTCATGACTTCCTCTCACTAGACAATACGTCCATAGCACTGTGAAATCAGGAGGCTACGTTTCATATTACCAAGAAGGAGGAAATGTCATAAAAGCGCAGTACGTGCGTAGTTGGGGTGGAGTGGGTGCTTATAGCAAGTTGTCGTTGCCATACGATATCTCTAGCGGTGTAAGATAGGGATGACTAGTGTCACCTAACCTTTTTAAGTTGGCTATCGATGGTGCCATGGACACTACGTCCACCTGACACTATCTACAGATGTGGAGCTGCACACAGGCAGTCTACTTCTTGACTTGGAGTATGTCGACGGTATTGCCCTTACACGTGACAGCTCCCAAAAGGGCCAAACAGCAGAAGACTTATGATCCGTGGCTGTCAATGGTTTCGAACTATGTTTTGTACCCTCGAGATGCAAAATCCATGTTCCTGCGTTAAATGCAGACGATGAACATCTAAAAGTTGTTCAAAAATTCACCTACGAGAACAGCTGCGTTAGGGCACGCGGGATGGAAGATGAAATCATGAAGCGTATAAAGAAAACGCCATATGTGGCGCCGGCTCTACATCACATACCTCATGAAGGGCGGTCCAAAACGCTGTAGTATTTTCGACCCTACCATACAGATGGGAAACAGCCCATCAAATCAAAGGATGTCAAGAGGTTTGGTACACCCGACCGTTGACGCCCTCGCAAATTAGCACACATCTGGTTGGACCACAGCAAGAGTAATGCGCGTGTTTGAAACCTGCAGTTGATAAAGGAGATGGGATCCATAGCACACACCAAGGATAAGTCATCACTGATCCACTGTGTTTTAACTTCTTCGTTCTCCCACCGCGGACATGAATTTAGCTGAGCTTATGCATAGCAATAGGCTTAATCGAACCATTTCCCTGCTAACCTGAAATGTTGCTTACTCCATCTCCGTCAGCTTCCTTGTGTCATCCTTATTCTATTGCTCATGTAAGTCGCGCTTGGGTATAGACTCATTCTAGAATGTCTAACTACTGACTTGGTGCAATATAGAACCATTATCGCACCTGTCTAAGAGGGAAGAGCCACATCTAGCTTACCTTTTATTGGGCTTAGGTAACTCTGCTGTATTTCGCGATAACTGCACGTGTTGCCCACTACACTGTGGTACTCAGCGTGACAGATTATACCCTCGCTACCTTCTCAAGTGTATTTTAATACGGTGACATACCGAGACGGTGAGCTACCGCATCATCCTCTTCGTGTTATTTTTCGTCCGCGATTCACATCACTATGTAAGCTCCATGGTATTGCTCACCAGACGATGCGAGGTTGCCACTGTCCCTTCTGCTACCTACATTCTGCTTATGAAATCGACTGGTAGGTTACAAGACCTTAGCTAGACCAGCAACCCAATACAGATTAGCACGACACTTAGAGAGTCGGTACATCGCAGGATAGAGGTTCAAACTATTCATGAGTTCACTCGTAGTTGACGTGCGCGCGGTTTCCGAGAGAATTGTGTTATTGATACGGATCGATGCTAGGTGGCAAATTGTTGTGTATGTTTCCAGTTCGGTCGATAGGCGTGAACAAAAAGGTTACCAGCGCTTGGCGGCTTGCAGTACGCATAAAGTATAAACTTTGACACACGCACACACACAATGCTCAACGATTGTCCTTCGTGTGACCATTTTGGGCTATGCATCCGAATTGAAATTGCTTGGAAAATTCGTAGCAAGTGAACAATCCCGACAATTAACCGACTAGTGATTATCATGATGTTGACAGTTCATGTTCCGCTGCACAAGTTCGTGGTGAGAGTGAGCAGTTATATTTCCAGTTGTTCATCAGCCATACTGAATTTACCGGGGCTTATGAAAATGCACGTACTAAGCGGATTGAAGGCGGAAGTGCACAGGCGTCTAGCAGATGTTGAATTGGATATGGCCAATCGGCTGGATAGACTAAGAAAAAGAATAAACCCAAAGGGAATGGTAATTCAGTGTCTTAATATATTAGATCGGAAAGGAATCGGCGCATAGCGACAATCGTTTTAGGAACACCGAATGGCTGCATCCGAGAAGTACGATGCAGATTGTTATCAAATAGCTCATGGCTACAGCAGAGTCCACAGCTGTCAGTACATGGATGACAGCCATGCTATGTCTTGGACACTTGCAAAACAGTGCGAACACTGTTTGGAAAGTCGCATGTTTGACAGTGAACAGCGGGAGTTAGTTCAAGTCAAGACAAATCAAAATAAGCTTTATGAACCCTAATGGGTTCACTTTCAGCAGTTGATGAAGTACTGCGATAGTTGCCGTGCCAACGAGGTCGCAAGCGGCGAATATGTGGTAACGCCACGTGTCAATGCTTAAAGCTGCGCAAAAAGTCGTTCTTTGAGAATCCGCAACTATCTCGGACAGCAGATAATCGGACTGGTCGGCGACACGGATAGTCTGAAGTGAACACCCCATCGCATTCGCACGCTGTTCGATCTCCACCATAAGCTACATAAACCAGACTTTACATTTAGGAGGCGCCACCTAAATACACACTAGTTTACTGTATCACTTGTATATTCATCACTATTCTTGGTAAGCGTACTTATGGCAGTTACTTCACTATTCCTATAGCGGTTTCGGTCAAATATTGATGCTCAAGATTTAAGGCTGTCATTCCTGTTCACGTCTAAACGTTAAAGAAAACACCAACACTTAGTATTGAATACTTATTCTTATGCTTGCGAAAATGGCTGTTAGCCTGACCTTCAAACGAAACCCATGCACGTTTGTAGTACTATTGTTCATGAGAATTGATGTCTCTTTATCCAGTTTGTGGCAGTTCATAATTAAGTTTGGGCGAACGCAAGTGCATATATTATATTCGACCTGCCATTGGACAAGGATAACGTCAATTAATGTTTGTATGTGAGCCGAATGAATCTCACGATACTGTGGTGCACTACTTATGAGCAGTATGGATATCAACGAGGGCGCACAAGGAAAACAGGGAAATCATGAGGCGCAGCCAGACGAAGGTGTGGTGGAAAATAAACCGGACGACGTACACAAGACAAGGCTAGTCACGAACTCGGTCTGTGCATACTAAGTGTGTTAAAGCCGCCGATGCGCGCAAGGCTCGGCAAACTGTATTAGGTGAGCAGCGCTGTTCGTTGACTATTGGGAATGAAACACAGGGGCTTTGGCACGTAGAGCAGTGGAGTATGTGTCAAACAAGCGAATTAGTGTATTTCCGTAAGCGCACTTCCCATGTGCACATTTTTCTCTAGGTACTTTCATCATGGAGCCCTACGGAACATACGTGGGACTAAATATAAATAGAGGATCAAGACAGCGTACTGTCGCGAACCTGAGAATGACCTGTTCCCCGAGCTCGTTGACACTGCATTCGAAGTAAGGACAAAATGTAGTAATCATAGGAGCCTTCAAATTGCTTCGAGGACTAATCCGAACCACTGAAAGTCAGGGGTCACCAGAAATCTTGTCACTAGTACGGTCAGAAATGTAGTATGGTGGCTTTCATCCCAATAGTTCACAAGCTACATAGCAGAGCCTAGTCCAGTGGCTCAGTGGCTTAAGCTGCTGGCTAGTTGGCATCTGCCTCTAGCGGTCTTGAGTTCGATCTTGCTTAGAGGACCGAGGGAATGTGCGCCACTGACGAGCCCCAATAGGGCGAAACGCGTCTGGCGCTTTTTCGGACTAGGCTCTGCTATGTGGCCTGTGAACTATTGGGATGAAAGCCTTATCAGATTTATAACTAAAATCCTACTACTCATGAGTAGTATGGCGTCTATTCGAATTGGGTTATAGTAAGAAAATAAACGATGACGAGGTACTGTCGATTAGGCTTCAGCAAAAGGTTCTTACAACCGTGTGTTAACCACAAGCCTCATATTACCAGAATTGATTTCTGGTGTAAATACTTTCACCTACTTGACAGCTATTCATCGACAGAAGCGATCATCTGAATCCAACTTGATTCCGTTACCATCAGCTACAGGCGGCACAGGTCGATCTAAAACTTACGAGAGTACCCGTATAGGTTTTGCCGATGCTCGCTTGCGCGTCCGCAGTAGGATCACGCTCCAGACACCAGAAAAACGAGTAAGATCGATGTAATTTGCTGGTTGCTAAAATCAACATCCACCAAAGAAGTCGACCAACTCGAATAAGAACGATAGTTGCCATTAGAAATGAATACAGCAAGAATTGTATGCAAAGAAAGATGGCTTTCAGGTAAACTGTTCGTGCAAATTGAAGAGCCCGCATGGCAGAAGAAACTCTGAAGCGCAGACTAGCTTGAGTGGCACCTGGGTATTGTGCTCATCGGAGGCTGCTGTAGTATTGGGTAAGCTCCCTGAAATCGCATTCGACTGCAAGGATAGTGGTGACAGACAGGTCGCTCTAACCTACGCTGGTGGTGCACTAACGATGTGGATCCACGCGCGACCAAGCGAAGAAAAACGTAGCCCTCATGAGAAAGAAAACGTTGGTGGTCGATTTGTGCGTACGACACTACTAAATGTGATCAACATAACTAGTTCTGGAAAATAACTTAGATTTTAGTGATTTAATCTGTTCAGGGATTACAGAAATGTAAGCGAGATGGAGACAATTACTCGACCATTCTCGCAGTACGTTCGCGATTTCTCATAGGTACGGGAATAATGTTTGACAACAGTAAGTTCGAAAGCACACCTTCAGCTTCCAAACAAAGAGAGAAATAAGACGACAAAGTCAACCGCGTGAGTAATCACCGCCAATCAGCAACGATGGTCGGACATTGTAGGGTCCAGACAAATTGTAACATTCCGACATTCAGTCGGTGACTTCTAAAGTGGACTCGATAAGCCCCAAAACTGATACTGCTGCTGTCTACTGAATGTTTCCTCGAAACACGCAGGTCAATAAGTAAAGTATCGCGACTGGAAGTGGGCTAACTGTTGTGGTTCCACCGACAGTACGGATAACTAATACAGCTACTCGGGTCACCATTCAGCCACTTCACCGAATCAGAAGACAAAGGTCTCAAGCGGACAACTAGGAAAATAACCAAAATATTGGGTCAAAGTTAAGAGTTCATGAGAGAATGAGCTAATTGAAAGTTCCTGTACTCTAAGCAACTACTAGATGCGCAAAAGGTAGCTTGTTGGTCGTTCAAGTAGTGCGGTTACCGGAGGCCTTCAAAGCAGCTCATTCGCATTGGTCTACTTCAAGACAAAACGACACCATTGGCTTACTCTCATTGGTTAGTCAATCAGCTTCAGGCGACGTGTGACCAATCTTCTCCGGGCTGCTTGGAGAGAGCTGGCTTCAAGGGCTGCCTTAACACCTATCCCGCAAAAAGTGACGTACGACATCCTCCTGGGATGCCGCTGCATTCTAACGAGAGATCTCTGTATCCGATCAGTCCAGCGTCGTGGCTGCAAGTTCGTTCCTTCAGCGGTCACTGGGCAAGGCTCATTAGGTCGCTCCTAAGTTCTAGGGTGTAAGTCGAAATTGTTCAACAGTGTATCCCGTGGCAGTGAGCGTTCAAATGGTACTTATCTGAATGATGGTTGACCGCAGATGGTTTGCGTGTCTGGTCCAAATCATGGCACCCACTCGAACTTTATACAGCACTTGTCCAAGTCTACCAGCAATCAAGCCTGTAGTCCACTGTGGTCTTCCAGGGCGTTAGTTTCTTTCCTGGGTGAAATCGACGTACTTGCGTCCTGTGTCGCTGATTGAAGTAATTTTCCATTCCCGTGTCCCTCTCTTGTGGGGCGATACGCTTCGGAAGCAGCAAGTAATTCAGTGTACAGAATTTTCTATCCATCAGTGCTTCTGCTGGGGACAGCTGATTTGGTATCTGGGCGTTCGGAGTTGATCTGTCCAGTAGAAAGAAAACATATTGGGCAGTTCCATCCCCACTCATCTTCAGCAGCATCGGTTTAAACGTATCAACAAAGCGCTCCGCTTGCCAATTGGACTGAGGGTGGAACGGCGGTGACTATAGATGTGTGATACCGTTCTGCGTACAGCATTAGGCAAACTGTAAAGAGGCGAATTGAGGACCATTGTCAGTGACTAGTCTTGGGTATTCCATGCTGGGTGAAAAGTTTTCTCAGTAGGTTAATTGTTGCGCCACTTGTTGTGCATTGCATGCAGAATACTTCAGACTACTTGCAGAAGGAATCAACAAAGGTAACATACTGTTGTTTATTCACAGGGGCAAAGAAATCCGCATGAACTCGCGCTCACGGTTGCGTTGACAACGGCCAGGGAGACAGTTCCGTTCGTCTGTGCGTCTTGCTGACAAGCGCACGTTTCCGACGATTTTGCCAGCTGTTCCAGCTCCGTGTCGATATCTGGCCAGTAAAAGTAACTTCGTGCGATCATTTTCATTCCGGTACTGCCAGGGTGACCACGATAAAACTGCTACAGAATTCATTGGTGAAGCTTCCATGGAATAGCAAGTATTTCCGCTAGAAACAAACATTTGCTTCATCCAAGTACCAATCTAGGTTGTCTTTCAGCCACGGTGTAGTATGGAAGTTGACTGCCTGTTGCAGAACGAAATAACGCATTGATGAACTACGTACCATCACAAAAGTTACTGGAAGCTCTCTGAGCGTTACCAACAATATCTGATAACACTTCCGACTCCAGAGAAATCGTCGCAAGGATGGATTATTTTTGCTGACGCTTCTGGCTTTCCAATAACCGGGAAAGGGCATCAGCTTGACCTATGTCCTTTGTATAAAAGTGTTTCACCGTAAAATCGCAGCCGAGTAATGTAGTAGCCCACCGTTACAACCTGTTTGCCGTATAGACAGGGATGCGTGACTTTTATTCGAAAACTGCCAACAGCGGCTTATGGTTAGTAAGTGTAAACTTCCTTCCCTACAGCATTTTGTAAAACTCCTTTACAGCGAAGACTATCGCTAAGGCTTCTTTCTCTATCTGGCCATAATTTCGCTCTGCAGTAAACAGCGACCGGGCTGCATGTGCAATTGCCTTTTCTGAACCATCTGCAAACTTGTGGGCTATGACTGCACCAATGCAATAGTTCGAGGCGTCCGCGGCCATCATAAGCTCCAAAGTTGGATTGTAATGTGTTGACAGAAGTTCGGAACGTAGTAGCCTTTTTACCTCGTCAAATGAGCTCTGGCATTCTTCGGACCAGCTCCAGCGTTTATCCTTGGTCAGCAGGTCCTTGAGTACACAATGCAAGCGATACATGTGCGGTAGGAACGGGTTGTAATGGCTTATGAGTCCTAGGAAGGACATTAGCGTTGCAACATCTTTGGGCGGCTAGCATCTTCTTGATTGCCTCGATGTTCGCTGGGTCTGGACGCGTGCCACTCCTGTCGATTATAAAAGCCGAGAAACATAATCGAGTCCACGAAGAGGGTACACTTCTCAGGTCGGAGCCTCAACACGGGCAAGAACTCGATCAAACATTTCGAATAGGTCATCAGCACTGCCTCTGACAACAATGATGTCGTCCAGGTATGCGGGTGCTCCATCAACATCTGTCAACATTGCGTCCATGATCTGCTGGAATGTGGCTGGTGCAGATTTGACTCTAAACGGGAGACGGTGATACTGTTACAAGCCTCGATATGTATTGATGGTGAGTAATCCTCGTGAAGCTTCATGTACTTCGATCTGCCGGTATGCATCAGAGATCCCGCTTTACGAAATATTTATCTTCAGTCAACTTTGCAGACGAATCATATGAAGGCGGTAAAGGGGATTGATGGGCGTTCAATGCAGCATTTAGACATCTCGAGAAATGGGCGTAAAATCGAATCTGACCGTATGACTTTTTGACCACAAAAAATGGTACCGCCCAAGATGAGCAGTTTACTGGATGGATTACTCCTGCTCTTTCTAAGTAATCTAGCTCCTGATGAACCATTAGTGTTGCCGCGTAAGGTACAGGACATCTCGTACGAAACACTTGAACAGCACCCGACTTAAGTGAAGGTGAAGCTTGCATTTTGGTGCAATAACCGACGCCTCCCCCAAAGACTGCTGCATATTTCTCTCGAAGGCGCTCAACGGCTACAGTTTTAGGGTCTGCTAACTTGTGTATGTGGACACTTGCACAAATCAGATTGATCGGAACATCAAGTAGGTTGGGACGCTTGGTCCCGTCCAGACCTAGAAAATTCAAAATCTGGTGAATCGTGACGAAAATCGTCCCCCATGCGGTAAAGTCGGTATAAGGACACTCATAGTCGAGTTGACTAAACAAATGCAACTCGGCACTTGATGCAATTTTCGCCTGCTGACTGGCAAGTTTGATATCTGGCGACCTGATAAACCTCCACAGCTTTCTGATATAACCATGATGTCTGAAGCCGTATCGACCTGCAAACGCGCATGTGCTCCTTTGATGCTGATGTACATTCTACGATTCCGACCATCGTCAGTAAAAGCGGCGTTCACTCTATTCGTGAAATGACAGTACGTTTTCTTTCGAGCATCATGAACCGGTCTGAAAGATGGCTTTGATCTGCAATTAGTTTCTTTATGCCCACCACCACGGCATTTCTTGCAGATATGTCATTGAATGAACACCAACTAACAAAATGCCAGCCTCCACATTGCCAACGTGCTGATGGCGGCTTATGTGGAAGGAGCATCTGGCGATCAGTAGTTGGAAAGTTGTTCCTCGAAATCTGCTGAACTGTGAAAGTTTTGGAATGCGTCTTCGTATCCTCGACCACAGCTGTTACGTGTTTTAAGTTGATGATTCTCTAGGCCTCTGCAATGACAGTTGGCTCCAACAATGCGGGTATTCTGCTTCGGATCCTTGGAAGATTGCAGGCTGCATACCAATATCAAACACTCGAATTGGTCTTCATAACTGATATCAGCTTGAATTTCTAGCACACTCGATTCACTGTTGCTGCATGAGCAATAAGACTATTGTTACCCCTTTTGCACAGTTTCAGGCAGTAGTACTGGTTGTTGAAAAACGATGTCCAATCGTCGGACATAACCGTGAGCCAGGAAATTGTTGCATCGAAGCTGAACACTTGAGCACTTTTGCGTAACTCTTTCCTGAAAATATTTCCGTAACGTCTGAACCAAGCGTCGAAAACCAGGCCCGAAGCGGGAAGAAACACAAACTCACTGATGCTGTTGAGTGTGCATCAACTGTAGGTTTCTCAGCATTGTGGACGGTTGCAGACAGGAGCGATGGTGTTCGAGTGAGGGTCTTGATTACTCGCAGCTGTGCAGTCTCGAATTGCTGCTGTTGATGAAGTAAGATAACTTTCAAATCTTATGCTGAGATTGACATCTTGAATGCCTTTGCTTCCGTCGGAGCAGTGAGAAGAAATAAGTTGCGATATGACAACATTCGGTTGTTCTCATCAGTCGCAAACACAATACAAGCGGGATTCATTGACAGTTATAAACAGGGGGAAAATTGGCACACCAATCAAAATGTCAAAATCAAGACCACGGTAACCTAACTGATTGGCTTAATAGTTTCTGTGCAAACAACACAGGCTGAGAAGCCCTAATTAGCAAAGCATCACTAATTGCCAAAATTATCGGATTGTTATTGCGTAATAACACCTTGAACGCAGTCTCCGGCTTCACTTGATGTCCAGTTGCCAAGAGAAGCTTGGTGACAGATGATGCTGGGCTCCGGTTCATTCTCGGATCCACACCGCTTTGTTGCGTCATCAGTTGTTCCAGCCACCTCGACACATGTCCAGCTACTCTCTGAGCTAACTGACGGTCAATCCTGCCTATGTAAATGTCACCGCAACCGCAGGTGAACTGGTAAACGACGTGAGATGCCGAACTGACAGACGAGCTGCTCTGACGGTCATGAAGAACAAGTCGCAACTGGGCGGTCGCACAGGTGCGCGTAAAAGCGGGTCGGAGTTTATGTCTCATATCATTTGAAACATGGTTTCCTTTGAACGGCAAGAAGAAATAAACATTCTTTTCTCTGCTGTTAACACCGGTATTTTCTCCTTGGGAGGCCTGTTGTGGATCTGAATGATACCCATCATGATACCCATTTTACACCAGGGTTTTGAAGAAAAATTCTTCTTCAGCTTGCAACATTTCGGGGCTGCATATCCGTCTCGCTCTGCAGAAGAGCGCTTTCACTAGGCCGAGGATGAACCGGATCCCAGCGTCATCTATCACCAAGCATCGCTTGTTTACTCGACATCAAGTGAATCCAGAGACTACATTAAAGGTGCTATTACGCAACAACAATCCGATAATTTTGGCAATTAGTGAGGCTTTGCTAATTAGGGCTTCTCAGCCTGTGTTGTGTGCACAGAAACCATTGAGACAATCAATTAGCTTAACGTGGTCTTGACTTTGACATTTTGATTGGTGTGATAATTTTCCCCCTGCTTATAACTGTCAATGAATCCCACTTCTATTCTGTTTGCGACTGGTGAGAACAAACGAAATGTTGACATATCGCAACTTATGTCTTCCCACTGCTCTAACGAAATGGCTGAAGGGGACCCACTGTTTTGTCTTTGCTTCCGTCGCCAAATACTGTCGTGTTTCCGCTGACAGTACGGATAACCGATACAGTCACTCGGGTCACGAAACAGCCACTTCCCAAATCAGAAGACAAAGGCGTCTGGCGGAAATTTGTATGGAGCGCCAGGAAGACATTATTTAAAGCCAAAATATGGGGTCAAAATAAGTAATTCATGAGAGGATGACCTAACTGAGAGTTCCTGACTATAGCAACTACTAAATGTGCAACAATTCGCTTGTTGGCGGTTCAAGTATTGCGTTTAGTGGAAGACTACAAGGCAGGTCATTCGCATTGGTCCAATTCAAGGTAAAATGACACTACTGGCTCATGCTGGTTGGTTAGCCAATCTGCTTCAAGTGACGTGCGACCAATCTTCTTCGGGCTGCTTGCAGAGAGTTGACTTCAAGGGCTCAGCGATAATTTCACCGCCACTTTCTTCGAACTGTGCTTGTGAGTTTATGGACAAGTAGGCGGCATGAGACCTAGACGGAAGATTAAGTACCATCCGGAACACACATGAAGATGAGATTTGTGTCCTAGCAGCTATTTCAGATCAATCGATAATCATCTAAAACGAGCACCATCATGGTCCATCGGTGATACGTTGCCATTAGTGCTGTCGCAGAATGATGCTGTCAGCATTAAAGGCAGCACAAAATAGGAGAGTCATCGCCACCATAGATGGGTTTCACTCTCGAATCGACTCCATATGCGTTCCGTTAATGGACAATCCGAGAATTTATGTGTTCCATAGCGATCACAGCATTCGTACGCTTGCCTATACCGACGAATAGCATTCGGTGGAAGGGTTGATCGAAAAAAGCAACGTCTAACAAGTCTTGACTCCATATACCAGTTACCATGAGGGTGAACCGTTGGGCCCCGAAGATACCGTAATCCACTGCAATCCGTTTAACAAAGAATCCTAATACTCCCAATGAAGGCATTCCTTTAGGTAGCAAAGAACGAGAGCTACTACTAGCGCCTAGACTCCAAAATGGTTAAGTAGGAAGGCCGGGAGGATGCATGCAAAACAGGGGCATAAGCTAGAGATGCACTAGTAGAAGAGAGGACTATAGCGAAAAACGCATTAGCAGTACGCCAATACACAGTGCCGACGATTCGCTGCCGCGCAACTACCAACAATCAACGCGTAAAGGATACCGCGAGGATTGTCCGGTCCTTACGTAGAATCGAACCCGGGTCCTCAGATTAAAAAGCAGGCCTGTGATCCTTAAGGCTAAGAACCATCTCTATAGCGAATAGGTAACGGAACGACATCAACAAAATCAATGATGCACCAGAGAACGATAATAGTGCCATCAAAAGAAGGAAAATAAACGGAACAACTGTAAACTAGGCTACGAAAGGACGGAAGAGAGTAACGTATCTGCTCACCATAGGGGGATCTCGGAGATGAATGATCCAACCCCCTGGAGTCGCGCCGCGTACGAGGAAACTGCCGCCGTGCGTATGCGACACGGAGTAAGCGGTTGTGCACCATCTGATGATCAAGCTTTGGGACAATGTTCAACCAGAAACTGAAGTTACCTCAAGAGCTGCTCTGGCCATCTCACGCGTGGCCATAGTGACGTAAGCGTAGCTGCAAGAAAGCGAAGGAAAGGAATAGGACAAGCTTTTTGTAACAAAGAGCAACACAAGTGAGTGGAGAATGACAGTGAAATGAATACAGGGAGATGGATATAACTGGTGATAGTTTGCTGGATCAGATGTAGACTGAGCGTAGGCAACCCAATCAAGTAACGGTGTCGAATTTAAGTGAGCGTGTGAATGCCGTATGTCTCGTGCAAATGCTGACAAGGTGACTGCCTGCCGAATATCATCACCTCGATAAATGGTTCTAGGAAATTGCTAATCGTCGCTGCGGAAGCAGTGGTATACAGCTTTTGTGACAGTGTTAGACTCAAACAGTGGTTCAAGCTAATGTGGAACGGGCCATGGTCTAGCCCCTGCACCGCGCACATCTGGCACGAACGTTACCCCCCCCCCCGCCAAATTCATACTGACACTGTAAATGTTGAGGGCCTGTGTGCCGATTTGAATCAACCGTCGCACCGTTCCACACGCCTCCGTGTTTTATTCTATCAGCTATACAACGGTGTGTGGATAAAGCTTTGAATGGTACGGTGAAGTTCACAAATAGCCCCTCAGTAGACGCAGGCGTCCTGTGGATACTTGGGGCCATGGAGATAGGCAAATACGCAAACGGATGCCACCAACAAGGCAACGCAAATATCTAGTGTTTGAAGCGACCCTCAGGCAATTCATGCTAATCTTCAATTCATTTCTAGCCGCCAGGTACTAATTATACTCGATTGAAATTATATATTGAGTGGAGAAACTGAAGCCATCAGCTGGATGGTGATTACAGGCAGGATGTTGGAGGGAATCGGCTGCTTGCCTCGGAACAACACCCAGTGACAATAAAAATGTTTCTAGACAAGAAACGTACAAAGCGTCCCGGAAAATTACAATGAAGTAGGTTTATTGGCGCTTAAATTCGGTCCGTTACTAGTTTCATTTTGAGTGCACGCCCATGTCAGCTATAGTGAACGCAACCGAAGCCACCAATGGTCCTATTAAGGCCCAAGAGTTGAACTGCTACAGTTTGTTTTTGTAGAATGAGGCTATTTGTATTATACATGAAAACTCGGGTACACAAAACCAGCAAACCGTCTTACTGCGTATAACTTATTGTAGTGGAATTTACAGGCCGGTGTGGTGTAATATAAACAAACGCCATAAAAGCAGTTTAAGCTGTTAAGAAGTAAACGACTAACATTATTATTAGTATTATTATTAATATGTCATGAAACCGTTAAGGTGTAGGTGAAGATCAAATGTTTCCCAGCTAGTAACGGCTTGTTACGGTATTCGCAGAGTCAAACAACTCTCACTGACGGCTGGCAAGTCGAACGAAAACAAACGCGCCGTCACAATTGGCCATCAGTACAGACGCTGTGCGTGCAAGTACAGGGCGTTGAAACAGACCATGATGGAGCAGTTATACATGATTGAATGGACAGTGGGTATTCCAATTGATGATACCCATGAAAAGCTACTAATCAGTGTGGTAAATATGCACAAGTATCTATGATCCGGAACCAAAGGCACACAACACTGACCAGAACCTGAGAGACCCACACTCGACACAAACTGCTAACGGTAAGTAAACATACAGCGTACAGAGTTTCGATACGTAGTATATCATCCATTTTTCCTTACATGATGAAATCAAAAACAATGAACATATGGGGAAGCAGTGGAGGCTGATGTTTTAACCACGAATCAGCAAAAAGTGATCGTGAAATGTAAAAGCCCATGGGAGCTGTCCGTGTTTACTCTAGTTCGAAAAAAAACATAGAATGCGGTCAACAAATACAGAGACTCACCAGGACATACCTTGGAAACGATGTTCCATGTCAAATAACGCTCACGGAAAAAAGCAGTTACCCAGTGCCCGAAAGACAAGACGCTATGCGAGTTTGTGCTCTCTACACGGATAACTGAAGGATTCATCAGCACCTTAGTTAGTCATGATACAGTCTTCAGGGTGTATGAAGCTAACGATGGAATCAAAAACTGAGGAAATGCAATTGCAGACTCGTGTTCCTGCAGCAAGAAACGGCAAGGAAAACTTCACGCAACCTCGGATGTTATATGAATCAAGGTGTTCGGTGCACGTCCTTATTAGAATATGTGGAAAAAACAACTGAACCGTTTTGGCATAGCCTAACAGTTATCTCTTTAAACGCCTCTTCCGTTCTTATCAAGGAGCCGGCCCGTAGCCTCAGAGATCACAAACCTACGTCGTGATCCCAATGCGCGGGTTCGAGCGACCCAAGCAGTACCCTTAGCATACGTGCGACGTGGTGGTTGCGCGGGGTGGCGAAGCGTCGGCAGTGCGTATCGGCGTACTGCTGGCGCTTTCTTAACAACGAGCAAAGCGATGTGACTGTATGGAACTTTTCTACTTTCATAAGATGCTGGGCAAATATCTCATGGAGAAGGAAAGCAATGTAGTAGATAGAGAGGACGGGGAAATGTTCCGAATAAATACATTAGTACTAAGTTCGGTCTGTCCATTAAGGGGAAGGAAGTCATAAAAAAGCACGATAAAGCGATAACTAGAAACTACGGAGTTCATCGGATATAGAAAAATCGCTTTTCGTAACTCGGCGGAATCCAGATCTGCTGTCAGTTCAGATCACTTCAGTTGAACGTAAACGATTAAGATGCATCAAACTTACGAGTGAGGCACCAGAAGGATTCTTGCTAAAAGCCAAGTGGTGGTCTTCAGTACTGATCACTTCTTGTTCCCACCAGACGTGAGCAATACTCTGCAAGCGCCGGTGGTCAAACACGGCGGAGCATGTAAGGACTTCTCCGTGAAGTATCCAGGTCTCTGATCCATAGAGTAGAGACGGCCCTAACGTAGCGTTATACACTTTCACTGACAGACTGATATCATGCCATCTCTTGGAAGCCACACGGGCCTTATTGATAAGCGAAGTAACTTCCTCAGTGATGTGAACATCAGAGGCAACACAGCTACCAAGGTGAGTGAACTGATCCACCACTTCCGGTGACTGTTCGGTGATAGCCGGGACCGGAGGTGTAAAGCACATGCCAGAACGTGTAGCGCTACGCGTCAGTCTATTTAGTAGTGTTTGTGCAGTCACCGCATCAAACCCGAGAGGAGCATGTCGTCCGCATACTCCAGATTTGTCAGTCGGTCACCTGGCAGAAGTTTCACGCTGGTAGAATCTGGAACAACGGACTCATGATAAATTCGATCAAAAAGTTGAAAAGGAAAGGAGATATAGGACAACCCTGGCGAATCCCACTTGTGCTGGAAACAGTTTCCCGTAGACTCATACACGGTCCTAGGAGTCACGGTAGAAAGACTGCATAATGGAAAAGACTTTAGCCGGCACGCTCCTCATAGATAGGCAGTGATACAACTTGGAGCGGTCAGCAGAGTTGAAGGAGACTTTCAAGTCAAGGAAAACATAAACAGTCCATCGTCTGTATGTATATCTCTACTCCAAGTCTAGTAAAAGAGTAAATATGTGGTCTATACAACCACGACAATGGCGGAAGCTAGCCTGGCTTTCAGTGATTCGGTTTTCACGGGGACCAGTAAGTTGTCAGAGAATGATAACTCTGAGAAGTTTGGAGGCAACGGAAACAAGGCTAGTGTCTCGATGATTTTCGCGCAATTTACCGTGGCCCTTCTTGAAGATGAGCATGACATCCGACAGTCACCAGTCTACAGGAACCTCTTCAGTGTTTCACAATAGTGTTAAACAGAACAGCGAGTCCAGTCAACAGAGTCACCATCATCTTTCGCAAAAATGGAGGAAAGTCTCCGAGTACAGGAGACTTGTTTCGTTTCCATACGGAAAGCTCATGTCAAGTCTCTTCCAAAGTACGAGATGTGCCATCCACTTCGCAGAAAGACTCAGGTGATTCGGCAAGCGACAGTGTCACAGCAGACCTGCTGGAATGCTCTTCAAAATGTTCCACCCAACGGGCTAGTAGACGAAGTTGAGAATGGATTAACTTTCCATCTTTCCCAACTATTGTCCCGCTAACTGATGGATTTCTCGAACCCGTGTTCCGGATGAAATGGAACAACATTCAGCTGTTCCCAATAGCATTGGCTTTCTTCATCTCACAGGCCTTTGTCATCCATCAACGGTCCCGATAAATTCGAAGACTCCTGATCAGACGTCGTTTCAGGAAGTTACGGAATTTGTTTATCACTGTGACCTTAATATGACAGCCACAGGACGCCTGCAACCACAGAAGGACTATGGGTGGCTTGCGCTGCACCACCCACAGTTCTACCCACACACCCAGTGTAAATGCGAAAGAATAAGACCGCGAGTCATGTGAATGGGAGCCATGTTTTATCAATGGAGAAGGCCCACAGTCCTTCAACAAGCAGAGCGGAAGCATTCAGGCCCAAACAGGAAAACATGCATACCAGATGTACACAAGGCGGTGGCTGGGCTGTAGCCTGTTCCACAAAGGATGCATGGAACCACTCTTTGAGCCTGGCACCGTCACGTGGACCGTGCACCCCCTTTCCTCCAGCAATGACCAACTGTCTTCTAAAGCCAATATGGACAAGTGGTGAGCAATAGACAGGTAAGTATCAAGCGCAGCCATATGAGGAATATCAAACAACAATCAATCCTTGAAATGCAAGAAAATCAACACACAGGCACACGTACAGACCAACTGCAACGACGATGCGGCACACGTATCACATCAAGCGCCTGACTGGTCTGGGTTAGTAAATCGAATGTATGCGGATGCAGTGCACCTCCCAATGGCTGCGCTGATTATCCTTAGATAATCAGTTGACCCGTCGTCCATTGGATCCTGGCTCTAGTTGGCTACGATGGTGGGTTAGCAGACCCGCGTGCCTAAGGCACTAGGGACAGCAAGTGCTATAGCACCATGCGCTTACGTCGATGGGGCAGACTCCATCAGCGCCTATCGCTTCCGCTACATGGAGTCTCTAATCCGCATGTAACAGCGCTTTCTGATGCACCTGGGCAACCGCCCGCTTAATCAGTTCACGCCATCAGCGACGATAAAGTGCGTTTGATTCCCAACACGTAAAATCAAAATTAATTCATGATAAACTCAGTTTCACTGTGCCAAGTAGCCCATATAGCAGCTGCTAAGGTATCATCGTTGCATTCATTTGGTTGATATGCAGCAGCCACCTCAGGTGCAGCAGCACTTTCATGTCAGCAACTCTGATGCACCATCCGATGCGTAGAATCCGTCGCAGACACTGTTGATGAAAACGCTCCACATATCTATCTTTTTCGTAAATCGCCCAGGTCTCGATGCCGTATGGAACGGACGGCGCCATAGACTTGTACATCATCAGCTTCGTTCCAACGGAAAGTTGGTGGTTATTCTTCACACGTTTCTCCCGTTTGCTAAACACAGTAGCCGCCTTCGACACGGAGCTCGCTCATTAACTGTAGACCGCTCGGTCTGTAGCAAAATCTCAGTGGTTTACAAGACGTCATCAACGATACGGATTCGCGGCAAACATACGGACCCCATTTTTGTGTAAGGTGAAAAAGTCAGACAGCCTTGCTTGTGTTTATGGTGAGCCCAAATATGGCTGCCGGCGAACCGATACCCGAAGTTGTGTGCTGTAACTAGGCTGCGCTGTACGCAATCAACGCACGTCGTTGGCAAACAGCAAGATACGAATGGTTGTCTCACAGACTGAGGTTCTCGCATAGAAACGACGGATGTTCAGCAACCCACCATCAGTACGGTGCTCCATACGGACACCGTAAGTACAAGCGGTATCAAAAGCACAAGCCATCATGGCATGAAGGTTAATATTAAACAGGGCAGGAGCTAAGACACAGCCCTGCTTCGCACCAGAAATAACCGTAAAGGCATCCGAGGTTTGTTCACTCTGCTGCATCCTCGCCCGCATATCACTGTACAGACAGACAATAACACGTAGACTTACTGGGATAAGCAAACTTACCCAATACCAATCATAATGCCTCGCGGTTCACCGTATCAGATATTTTGGTGCAATCAACAAACGGCGAGCAAAACGGCTGGTGTCGTTCTCTACACTTCTCCTGCAACTGAGGAACCGCAAACACCATATTGAAGGTGGTGCGACCCGAAAGGAATCCACATTGTTCCTCAGCAACGTTCGGCTATACGACCTGACTGACGAGGTATTTGAGCCAGATTCGGGTAATCATCCTGCCCACACAACTCAGCAAGCTGATGCCATGATAATTCGTGCAACATTGCTTGCTTCCTTTGACCTTGTACAGTGGTAGCTCAAATGCATCCTTCAGCTCAAGCACCTACTCAATCCGCATGCGTTGCACCAACTGGTGCAGCGTAGGTCCGCCGTGTTACAATACTTCCGGCGCGAACCCGTCAGGCATCGGTACACTTGCCGTTCCGCAGCCGAACAAGTGTTCTCTGCGTCTCATCCAGTGTCGGCGTGTGCGCCAAACTCATCTTCACCTCGTGCTGCTTCAGGCCGTTCAATATAGACCAGTCCATCTCTGAACGGTTGTTTAAGAGACAGTCAAAGTGGGTTCGTCAGATCTGCATTATTTCTGCAGTATATGTGCAAGCCACGCCTGAAGTGACATCCAGCAGCGTTCTCAACGGCTGAAGGTTGGTCAAAGTATTCCTTGTGTTGGCGGCGTTCGACGTAGCATTCAAAATGACTCGTCTTCCCCGTCTAGCATGCATTTTGATGCGATGGAGCTCTCGAGTCAGCCATCGTCAAGGTTCGCGAAAAGTACTCCCGTTCGCGCATTCATTTACATGTGCAGGGAACACTGCATTTTCCCCTGAGACGAATGCGCCAATGATCGCACGGTTGTCAACAAACCAATTGGGCCGCGTACAGTTTGCTCGTCCGATGGTTCCATCGGTAGCAGCAGTTACCTGATCACGGATATGGTGCCACAGGTCGAACAATTAGGCTATGGATTCGACATCGTAAAGGCGGGTAACCAATGGCTTCTTCAGTTCTATCCTCCTCTTAGTAGTACCTAGGGAAATAACGCCATATTTCTGCCGCTTCACGGTAGGTATGCAATACATCGATTTCCGGAAAAATTTGTGTACAATTTGGTCCGCACCAACTTGTGGACAGCGCCACACTCAGGTCTACACAGCAGATGTCATGCGCGCTCCACGCATGTCACACTGACGTATGATGACAGTCGAGTGGATGAGCGTGACCGCACCGTGGGTGCATCTAAGTTGCTATATCAATATCGCTCAGTGCAAACCGAGTGTTCCTGATCATCATACCGTGAGTGGCACACAGTGAGAGCAGCCGGTCACCGTTCGCATCTGCTGAACCAACGCCATGTGGACCGATGACATCTGTCCACACCAATGCATCACGCCCAAAGCGCGCACTGAAAGTACCCAGTAGGAATAGCCGGTCGCTCCTCAGCACAGACCGTATCACGGACAACTAAATGTAAAACTGATCCTCGTGTCATCAGAATAACACACAGTGGGACTATACGTGCTAATAAAAGTGGCAAACTTGCCTCTTTCAAAACGCAGACGGTGAGTCATCAGTCGTGCGCTGATGCCAGTGAGTTCGCGCAACAGCTGACCATTTAAGCGATCGGATAGTGCAAATATGACTCCATGTTCAGGTGGTGCTGTGGTGGGGTTCCCCACCCAGCATAACGTGTAACCGACACCAGCCTCATGCAGCTTCCCTTGGTCAGCGAGCAGTCTCGCTGAGTGCGGCAATACCAACCCCGTAGCGCGCGAGTTCCACCGCGACCAATGCAGTAAGTCACTCGTGACGACCACTCGTATTCCGGTCGAGTAGGATGCGCAAGTTCCAGCACCCGACGTTGAGCATTCTTCACGGAGGCATTCGATGTGCCCACACCTGACAGGAGAAGGACTAGGGTCCCTAAACAAATCCTTCGATTAAATGTAAACCCGAAAGGCAACGGGCCGTGCACCATGAGTCAGTGAACTGACTCATGCGGAATTGTGTCGTGGATCTTAGATAGAAAAAGGGTGCAAACCAACTCTCACTCAGCGGTCGCCACAGGGAGGTGTCGGCCGATGACCGAGTGGTCTGGGCACCCGGTTTGCAACCACAAGGTCACCGGTTTGAATCCGCGTAGGAGTGGGCGTCCTAGCGATATACTCAGGCCGATGGTGGTGGTCGCGCGGCAGCGAAGTGCCGTTACGGCGTACAGCTGACATATTATACTTTATATCTCACCGGGAGGCGTCCATGACATGAGCCCAGGGCACAACATTAGCAGCGGCGGGTCGACGAGCTGAAGATACCTTGACACCACAAGCCTCAGCGCACCATGGGTCTTCGCGTGCGTAACGCAAGTACCAGGTTGATAAAACACAAACCGCTCCACTTGGATGACCATTGGAGTATGATCATAAGAGCACTAACACCCACAAATGGCCAGCCTTGGCATAGAAAAGGCTCATAAGTATCGGCTAACGCCTCCATCGTGGTGGGGATATCCACAACAAACCCTACGAGTTATTTCTGAAAGTATTAGGTAATTATCCACTTGGGAAGAGTGAAAGTTATCTCGGCCAAGTAAAACAAACTAACTCCAAGGAAAGAAATACTAAAAGTAAGATTATACTTTGTAATGATGCGTCGCTAACACAATCGCAAACCGTTGTACGCGGATAACAGTGAGGAGAAACAAGTACCTAGAATCAGTAAACTTCCCCCATCGACGCTTCGCGTTTGCGGTGGTTAATCAGATGTTGGAAGCGATGTCAGATAGAAATAAACGGTATCCCATTCTTATACCTAGCAACGGACTTCCCGAGAAAAAGTATGGGGCTCTGCCCGAGGTCAAACAAGGGGAAGCAGAGACAGCCGAAGTAGCCAGGGGGTAGGCATTCGAAATATTACACAAGAATGTGTTACAATTGAGGGAAAGCCTGATAAGATTGTCACTGGCACGGTTGGGGCACGCCTACGGTAACGGCTTGGAACACTGGCCAATCGAACGGATTTGCGATGACCCGATGGCATTAGCGCTGGTGAAACGGAAATTGAGCGAGCGTGAGAACGATCCTAGCCGCACGTATTCGGGTAGACGTTGAGCCCTCGGAACGGACGCACACGAGAGTGGGTTACAGAAGACGCGCACTAGCGACTTAGACGCGAACGCTGCCCGGCTATCGACGCACACAAAATCACGTGACCGACCGAATCCCAACTAAGGCGAAGAGAATGAAAGGCTAGTTGTTCTCTGAAGGCTCTTTTATGACCAACAAAGGGCGAATCACAGCCAATGCAATGGGTTAGTAAGTTAGGGAAAATTGCTACCACGACGAGGTGGTAGTTTGTAAAAGACCATTGTCAAAAGGTGCGCAGTTGGGCCGCGTCTCGGAGTGGCTGAACGCTGCTGCGTTGTGAGAAGGAATTGGACCTCGCTTTCCACAGCCATTTTGCCGGAGTTTCTGGTGTGTTTATGCGGGGACTTTTGACGGGTCCGCAACAGTATCGTCGATGGTTTACTTCGCAAAGGCAATTGAAGTTCAGGAGACCGTCTAAAGTAGCACGAGGGGGCTTGGCGCCAAATATCAACTGGTCGGTTTTCGGGTTTCTCAATCAGAAGACATAACAAGTAAGAATTGTGATACCAACGAGTAGAATATTAACTGCATATCAATTACACCAAGGAACGAGTTTGAGTAATCTGATACGCGTAGTAAAAGAAGGCACATCGCAATGGTTTGAGCTCCACTCCTAATCGACGAGATAATGGTACGCTAATTTCATGAATAACGGCGCTACCGGAAAGTCGTATGCGCTTTAGCCATTTGGGCGTCTTGAGTACCAGAGGTGGCACAATTATCAGGACAGAGGAAAAAATAAACTAATGACTGTTCGGTAGTTGACACCTGTTGACGTATCACCGTCTTACGCCACCGCTCTGTCTGAAGGCGGCGCTAGGGATCAAACTAGCAAATGAGAATCAGCGTGAACACCTGAGCGGATGGTGCATGGTCTATGGTGATCGCTTCATACAATGGTCAAGAAAAGAGAAAGTAGGACAATACCGATGTACTCCACTGGTCGAGGGGTACTTCGAGAGAAGCTTGCAAGAAAGCCTTATACATATAGGGAACTGAAGCAATTGCAACGCCATAGGTCCCTCAAATCAGTCCAAAGTGTTAAGCCTCGTGATGAAATCACGGGCACCGGTTACTCTGACGTGGAAAGCACAAAGAACTTCAGAGTAGTTTCACTATTCTCCAAATTGAGTATATTTAAAGGAGTAGCATCAGAAAGATCTATATTAATCGAGAAAAGTTTACCAGAAAAAACTCCAGAAAGATGCAGCCAACAAGCGCGTTTTTTGGGGTTCATCACCACGCTATTGCGACCACAACCGAAGACAAGAAAATATAAATGAAATGTAAGTAGGTGAACGAATGTGCCGACATATCTAATCAATAAGGCTACGTGATTACTCAGACAATGAGGAGTCGGGGTAAAGGTGTTGATCGACATAGTTTGGCGTGCTGGAATGGGTCCAAAGCATACCGATGGCATGAACAAAGTTCTTATGCACATACAAGTCCGGGTTTTTGAGTCGAATGGCGAGCGCCTCTGCTATCAACAGTATGCGGTATCAGACGGTCTTTAAGGATCACAAGTCTACTTTGTAATCCGAAGGCGCGGGTTCGAGCCTACGTAGGGACTGGGCGATCCACGCAGCATCAGCTCACGTGCGACTAGTGGTGATTGAGCGCCAGCGAAGTGAATGTACCGTGTTCGTGCGTTCTGACGATACCTTTCTCTTCTTGCCTTCTGACGGCAGGTGTCTGGCGTCCAGGATTAATTGCAAAGGCGATTCGTCACAGTTAAACATGACCAGATGGCTCCTGGACCTACGTTAGAGAATTTCACAATCGCTTAATCTCCAGAACGCCCAATAAGTGAACATTTTCCCTAGTTGGTGAGACTAGATCCCGAGGCCCTCCTAATTCGAGCAGCGATTAAGAGCACTCGAGTAAGGCAAGTGGCGGTAATCAGTCTGACCAAGTAACTAATCGCGAACGCATCGTGCTCAAACCCTCATTAGTCGCATAGATACTATTAGGAAACAGGGCTGGCCTCAGAAACACCACTATACTTTCCGAGTAGTCAATTGTCTGACTACCTATGAGTAGGAGGATTTGAGTTGTAATGTTTAGATGTATTCCTCCCAGCAATTTACAAGCTACATAGCTCAACCACAATCCGTAGAAGCACCAGACCCGTTTCGCCTTATTAAGACTCGTCAGTGATGCGCATTCCCTCGCTCCCCTATTAGAGATCAAACCCAAGACCGCTAGAGGCTGATGCCAATCAGCCAGCAGTTTAAACCCCTGAACTAGGGGGCACGGCAGCTGGGCTACGTAATTTGCAAGCTAACTGAGATACAGTGGTACTAATCTTCCACTGCCATGAAGCTTACTGCCCTTGTAGATGATAGTCCCTAGTGTCTAGGTAACGCTTTGCTCTCACTAGGCACTCTATCTACAGCAGTTGAAAATAGGAGGTTCGATTTTATATTACTTATGTGCAGGAGGACTTCAGTTGTAATTTTGTGTGACCCAGCTGCCGTCTCCCATGGCTCAGTGGCTTAAGCTGATGGCTAGTTGGCGCCAGCCTCTAGCTGTCAAGGATGCGATCCTCAGTAGGGGACTGAGGGAATGCGCACCACTGACGAGCTCCAATCGGGCGAAACAAGTCTGGTGCTTATCCGGATTGTGGTTAAGCTATATAGCTTATGTCTGACAACTAGTCGGATACTTGTGGATTTTAGGTTTACGTTTTATCTGAAAAGTGAATGTGCACTGCCGATGCGTCCTGAATGAATGAAAGGGTTACCCAGTGTTTTGCCAAATGTGTGACAGCTATCCAAACAGCTCCTCCACGTCAGTATCTCATATTCGTGTAACCATCCCTGGAGCCAATTTCAGTAGCATTAGATGGGACGAAAGGCAGCTGTGATTCGAAGTTTGGCATCAAAGAACATAAAAATTGGCGTTATAGCAACATGGATGGTAGCAACGCACGGTTCCGTTATGGAACTTAAGCTGTTAACGTGGTAAAGCCAAAGAAAGCAAAGTTGATTTCGAATAACTGAGATATACCATTTAAGTTGCTGAATGAATGTTGGATTTTCCCACCACACAAGAATAAGATAACGGAGAGAGAAAAGGTTCCCCTCAAGATAAGAAGTAAAATGTAAACACTTGCTTCTGATGTTCGCCGATCCTGATTCGTAGAATCGTGCCGAGAGAGTCAAACACTTCGTGGATAAATTCTGTTGTCACCTTGTGGTAGGCCACATACAGTGTGGTCTCAGTAGACCGTGAGGAGAAAGGGGTTGAAACGCGAGGAACATCATCACATGTGAGGTTGCGCGGCTCCAAACCCTGTACAATGAAGGTCACATAGTTCAATACGGCACTGACGTTACTTGGTGATTATTACGGGAAACATCCAGCTCAGCAATATTTTCTTCTCGTCGATGCTCCTCTTCTACGTCTTCCTCACACAAAGAAAGCAGCTGTTGTTTCCGCTTTGAAGCGGCAACTTCTAAGGATGAATGACCAGTCGTTGGGGTTGACTGTAATTCCGGTGAGGAAAGAGATCGTGCATCACCGCCCCCACTATCGGATTCGCGCGGATGAGAATAATGCGGTAATATTTTGGGTCCCTTAAGGAAGTTGGAATACGTCGGGGTCTTCTCCAGTGTAGAAACGACTTTAATAGGCTAGTAGAAAGGTATGAAAAGGCGACACAAAGCTTACGGTTCGTGCCAGGGTATCCTCATCGTCAGCATCCTGTAATGGATAACATGAGAAGTTGTTACGATTAGCTGATTACTTTAGATTTGCGTTTGAACGTATGGCGATCTTTCTTATCGGAAATTTGTATCGCACCCGAGCGTAGCAATTCCATCGCCTCCTCTTTAGCCTGTTCACCGGTTTTGGAAATAGCTGCGCACCACAAGATGTATGAAAGGGACAAAAGAGATTAAATCTACCGCGCGGTTTCTCCTCCCTGCGCATTAAACTGATTTCCGTTAATAAACGCCTCTGGATGACAAAGATTCATGAGAGGACCAAATACTAAACCATTTTTCCCAGAGAAGCCAACTCCCTTTTGAGCGCCTTCTCAGCATCTGTTTGTTCTTTGGGCATTTCAATTTTAACTACCATGTCACGTTCACATTAACGACTTACATTGGAACAGCAATTCCTCAGTATCCACATTTCTGATGAAAACAATAGTCAGGTATAGCGGAAACATACTTCCCTAACTCCGGGACCGGCTCTTCACAAGTCATCGTAAGGAGTATTTTGTTGGCTGAAAAGTAGTACATTAGTAAGGTTGTACTGGGGAGTAAAATCTGGTGCGAATCAAAGAATAAAGCAGTTAATAGTAATGTGACTGCCTATACGGTGGATGACAAGTTGTAAGGCAAACAGAGAGAGGAGAACTGTACGCATAGGAAACATGCACTCAGATGTATAAACACCAGCCGCATTTATTCCCGACAGCTAAATGCCATCGAAAAAAATAGTTAAATCCAGTTCACGCACTCTTTACCTAGTTTTATTCACATCCAAGCAATATGACTAATTATCTTCCATGTCCATTGAAAAAATCGAAAGCGCAAACACCCAAGAGCAACTAGGTTGAACAAAATAAGTACTAGAATGGCATAGTAATCGAATGTTGAATTTTTGAGCACCAGCTGTGTGTTCGGACTCCGAAAAGAAATCTCAATTAGGAACACTGTTTATTGTGAAGTCGAGCCCGACCATTCCGTTCGCTGATGAAGCATCTCACAATCGTTTTCGTCCTTCTTTGGACTCTTCAGTTCTATTCAGCTGGACAACTACGATCCGAGCACCGAAGTGCGGTAGACCCAGTTTCTACGACTCAAAAAATAACGAGAAAGTCGGGTTGAATGCAAACGAAACGGAGGCAAGTAGGCTCGTAAGAAAAATAAGAACAGAATGAGAAGTAACAACCAGGTGCAAAAAACCGAGTACAGGAACGCCACTGACTGTGTTAATGCGTCATGTCTGACAGTCTCCAACCATTGGGGCGGACTATCCTGAGGCCCCCATTCAAGAAAACGGCACAAACCAGCATGTCCAAGTATTTCAGTCAATTGCTTCATGCCTCTATGCCACGTCAACGACTGGTCACCTAGGGGATGCGCCCAACTTGGTAAGCTACGGTGTATAATGCATACCGAGTAAGTCGATTAACGGATATACAAAGGACATCGTCTAGCCAACAAGTGAGGCACCAGAAGGCTTCCTGTCTAAAACCAAGCGAGGTACCTCAACATTGATCACCCGGTGTTCCCACCAGATATGAGCAATACTCCGCGAGCGCCGGTGGTCAAACACGGACAAGCGTTTAATGTCTTCGCCACGAATAAGCCGGGTCTCTGATCCATACAGTGAAGCTGGTCTTACCGCAGCACTACACACCTTACCTTACAGCGACAGGCTGATATACAGTCGTTTCCGTAGATAGGTATACATCGGGAGATGGGACTGGAATTCTAGATGTAGTGGTTGACGGCCGACGCCTGGATCACCAGACCACTGAGATCCGCGGATCGTACGGAGTCGAAACTTACGGGCTTTGTGGAACCAATATCGAGATCAGTTTACATATTCGCTAAACGTTAGGACCCATTGTGTTGTTGAGTAGCCAATGCTACAGCTAGAGCATCAACAAATGGATTAAGATTTTCGTTGTATCAGGTTGACATGACCAAGGTAGAAGAACGATTTGCGATCTCAACCAAAGCTGCTGGCTCAAAAACTTACTAAAGGTTACGTGTTCCAAGGCACTGTACTGGGGCCCATTTTGTTTCGCATCCATGTAAACAATGTGCCTCAGCTACTCCAATCACCTTGTGCGTTGTTCGCAGGTGACTTGAAGGTGTTAGAGAGTAATCCGCACACCAAAGAACTGTGACCTGTTTCAGCAGGACCTCGACCGCATCTCCACGTCTGCAGGGGTCAACCTTCCGATCAACCCGGTCAAGTCGCAATTCACGAGACTGGGTAAGTGTGAGCACAGTCGGACCTATACGGTGGCCGGTCAACCGCTACATCCCGCGCATTTCGTGCGAGACCTCGGTGTGCTCTCACGTTACGAGATAAAGTCCATGGACAACATAAATAGGCTTTACCAAAACAGTCTTCGTTTGTTTTGGGGGCTCAGGCGCAGCTTCAACATTTGGTCCAAAGAGATTGCCACTCGGCTTTTTGTCTCAATAATACAACTAATGCTAGAGTATGGCTCTCCCGCGTATTGTCCTATCTCCCGAAACGAGGTATAAAAGATTGAGCGAGTACAACGTGTAGTCACCATGCTGATTCCCAATTTACGAGGTGTGCCGAGCGAAGACCTGTGTAAGAAACTATGGCCTTACAACCTAGCTTATCGCCGACTGCGGGTTGACCACATCATAACGTACCGGAGAATATATCTGGGACATTACTCCATGTTTAGGCCACTGCTTCATCTGCGCGCACCAATCAGCACACGAAGACACCGGTGGTGCAAGTCTGTTGTACCGTATTTGAATCGGGTCACTTACGAACTCTTTCGAACACAGGGGTGAAGGTATGGAACGACTTTCTGTAGCACGTAGTTGAGGCAAAGTTGGTGTCAGAATTTAAAAAATTCCTGGACAAACACTTTGCCGATATAAAATATACCGGGCGCATCACAACGTAACGGGTCTTTGTCCCTGTGACATTAGATGCAGCTACAGATAAAACTCTTCTTGCTGCTTCCAACCGGTAATCAGTAATCAATTAGTAAAAAGCAAAGCAGTGTTTGGTAGTCGTCTACAGGGAGATCGTTTAAAGAGCAAGAGGATTATTCTTAATCCATCCCTCAACCTAGGGAATCAAGAGACCGAGTTTCTTCGGCCTCTAACCATTGGCCAATTTGTCATGGATGCTAAAAGTACCACTCAGCATAGCTTAATGTATCGTTAACACACGTAGATCATCACAATATGTCAAGGTCTAGTTTCACTGCGACAGCACAGTTAAGCATACCTGGAGATTTACACTGTCGTGAAAATCCTGAATGCTACGATGCTCGTAACCAGCAGATGTCCTTTGACGATGACTAGGAAGAGTGGGAACAAAGAGAATTGGGTTGTGCAACAGGAGAAACAACGTCAACCGCATGAGATGACTCAGCGCCGAATACAAATAAAAACAAGCCAGAAGGGTTCAAGTAACGTCAAAAATTGAGGAAGTCGGAGCCCAATGCAAAACGCGGCAATGTAACTATGGGAAATAGTGCAGCGATCACTTATTCAGAGGCTGTTCATTTGTACCAAACCAAGTAGACTGTCTTCAGCATGTTTGTTGAAGGTGATATGTAAATTATAAAAATCTAAAGTCAGTCTCAGTGTCACCAGAAACGCGAATAATGCAGTCATTGTCGGCAGATTCAAAATCACGGTGTCGTTTACAGAAAAAAATCGTCAATCGTTTCACCCCTCTTGATGCCTATCCAGTATCGAGAATGGACAAAATGATGGAGACTATTTCTCACTATGCAGTGTATAAAACACCATAACAGTATATGACAAACTTGCTATGGGCAGACAAAGATAGGTTCTTATCCACAATAGAGAGGAGTTGGCGATACGGGAAGCTAAGACCTGATGTGATTTAAACCAAAGACGGTAATATCCTTCGAATAGCCGGTCTTCCGTTGCATGTCGGTATCAAAAGGATACATCGCGTTGGCAATTCGAGGGAAGCAGGAGTATTGTGGCAGAAGGGATTTGCTAGGCCTAGCTTGTTAAAGGTCAAAAAGTCTATACACCGTGAGATACTATTAAATAAGGCTGTATCAATGATGAGTCACACCAATGACAGGTATCAAGAAGCACCAGACACGCTTAATTCGAAGCGTAAACGCCTGCAAATCATCATCATTGCACACGTTAGCTGCAGGTGGAAAACACATCAGCAATTGTCGCAATAGAAAAGAAAAAAGAGAAAACATGCCGGCTGTGACACCAGCAACAGATGGACATCGTTCCGGCTATTGTGCCGCAAAATAAGATATTATGCGTAAAAATTGGGATCGTGGGTGGAAGGGAGGTTAAACGGGGGGAAAAGGGACAAAGAAACTCATAGCAACCCGCACAAATAAGTCCAATTGGAGGTACTGATGCTAATTTGGTTACTAAACCTATAACTGCAAGGAAAGATCACGGTCTGCATGTCTGTTGAACGCGTGGTGCTATCACATGATTTAACTCCGTCGTTGACGGTAAAAAAATGAATAAATGGGCGCAGTGTTCTCATCGGCAGAATGCAGGCAGCCCAAGCCATCTGTCGGGAGTGGACTAAACTTCTGCAGCCCAGAGTAAGAGTATGTTGGGTGGTGCAAAGTACGGTCGTACAAATGTGTGTAACGATAAACAAACTAACGGGAGAAAGAGCAAGATAATTGAGTCTACGCAAAAGCCAATTGAAAAGCCTGTTGTGGATCATACTGTAAAAGCACGTAGGTCAAGATCCAATAGGTCACTACGTGAAGGTAGGCTACCACACGTGTGGAAGGAGGCAACGGTTGTAGCCATATATAAAGTAGGTACTAAAACCGTAACTACAGGCGTATAAGTCTAACCAGCGTTTTACTTAAACGTTTGGAAAAACTTATTCGGAAACGAATTCGTGAGCACTCAGTTGATCACAACTTAATTGGAGCTGAAAATCATGGTTTTTTTAAGAAAAAAATCATGCCTTACTAATCTTTTGTATTTCTTAGATTAAATAACTTAATGATGGAATTTCAGGTGAAGTTTGTTAGCTCGATGTTAGCAAGGTCTTCGACTCGGTTAACCACTTATTCTTACTTGCGTAACTGGAATTGCTTTGGGCTGCATCCTCAACTGTTGACTTGTATTGCAGAGTTTCTGTGGCAAAACCTTTCGCGTTAGGGTCGGAGAAGCTAAGTGAAGCGTCCGCATTGTTCACAGTGTTGTTCACCAAGGTTCTGTTTAGGACCACTATTGTTTATCATGTTTATCAACGACTGCTCCACTATTCCATTATGCCTGTTATATTTTTGCTGATGATCTGAAGATCGTCAGTAGGGGGTAGTCGAGACACGTTGTCTAAGGATTTTCGCACTGTAACAGATTGGTCGGTTAAATGGGATCTGCGTTTAAACGCCAAAAAAATGCCAGTTGTTGACTTCGCGAAATGAGGGGATTCCGGTGCTAAGGTCTGTTGGGCATTTAGACATGCGACGTGCAGATGAAGCACGATACTTAGGCATCATTGTGGCGAACGGCTTCAAAACTTCCGCACAAGGTAAGCATGCTGCCATTAAAGCGCGGGATGAGCTATTTCGCCTCAAAAAATTTGTATGTAGCACTGGAGCTGAGGTTTTTCTATCCTTATACAAAAAGGTGGTAAGACCTCAGAATATTGTGCACAGGCTTGGGCACCGTACCTCAGCAAAGACGTCGCCTGTATTAAAAAAAGTACAAAACTGGCGATTAGGATTACTGACGATCAAGGTGAAAAACCATACGCTGAACGCCTAAGGAGCTTAGGTCTGTATTCAATGGAACAACGCAGACTAAGAGGGGACCTAATAGAGAGGTTTAAAATCATGAAACATTTTAATGGTATCCAGTATACTGAACGGTTTGAGCTATCCGGGTCATATCACCTGCGAGGATATCAACTGAAGCTCAAGCATAAGAGATCTAGGTACGGCATTAGGGCGAGCTTACTTTTGAATCGCCTAGTCGGAGGGATATACTGAATTCAGTGTACTTCGCGCATTCTCGTTCAGCCGCGTACATACTAATAGTGGAAACTTTAAAGGAGCGGAAGTGAAAGGGATTCAATAACAAGAATCGACAATCAGCTGCGGCAGTGCCTCGACAGGAAAAATTACACCTTACCACAGCAGAGCAAGACTGGCCACACGTTCCAGTTGCTTTCATAGATTAGGCTTTAGACGCCGGATGGCGACAGCCTCGGCGAACCTTAGTAGGTTAGGAGTGCTTTGCCTGCGAAGAGCATTGAATGCTTCTCGTGGGTTTTGGCACATGGTACAGTCGAACAGGTACCTGACAATTGAGTTGGCAGGTAGTTTCCCACCAGTTAAGGCTAGATAACGAGGGATGTGCTCCGAAATCCAGGTTGACAGCCTTCTGTCAGTCCGGCCGATGTACATGCTACCGCATGTAACGTTAAACTGGTAGACGCAGGAGGCGGTAACTTGAGAGTGAGGCCTGTCTAGGTTGGATTCGTGCAGCAACTTTCTGGTTTGATGCAGCAGCATGAGCTTATCTGCGGGGTAGCACCTCCTTATAGCTGCTGACGTAAGCGATGGCAGAATCTTCTATCATTCTGTTCCCCTTTGTACGGTAATGTAATGAAGACCATCTTCGAAGAAGCTCAACCGGTTTTCCCTTTCTCGCTATTTCCGTCCGATACCTCGCAATAAACTAATCAGAATAACTATTAGCGTGTAAGGTGGAAATGATGCTTTGTAGTTCTTCCTCAAATGATTCTTCCGAACAGAATCGTTGAGCTCTCACAAAAGAAGTAGGAACCAACAAGCGTTTGTAGCTCAAGGGCCATCGCAATGAGGCTGGACCTTACCGTGGTGTGATGGTGTGTGTGCCTCAGTGATCCATTGAGCTAAGCTGGGTGGTGCTTTTGCACCTTCAGAGTCACTCATACCAGATTGGTCAATGGTTAGAGGCCAGACAAACTTAGTCTCCTGGTCCTCCAGGTTGGGGGTTGGAATGAGGGTGGCACCTTATTCCTTAAAACGGGCTCCTTGTAGCCCAACGCCAAATCCGCTGCCTTGCGGTCAGGTTTTTGAACCAAAGGCTTTGGTTGAGAACCCTAATCGTTCTCCTGTCTAGGCCTGGACAACCTGACAGTATCTCGACCACGCAATACAATGAATTTCTCTTCAAACAGTTACTTGATGCTCTGGCCACCGCAGAGGATAATCAACGGTGCCCTATCTGCTGCATCGAGCAGGGTGGATAGGGGTTTGGGTGCTACTGCTCAAGCCTTCCCGTCCCCTTATTCTCCCCTTACGCCTTTTCACTCTTACCGTCCCGTTCCAAATTCACTTTTATCCCCCCAGTTTTCAACCCCCCGATTCTTGGCCCTCCCCCATCTTGCTTTGCCAGGCATTTATCTTCTAATTTCAACTCACATGTGAACGCGGAGCGTCACTCCTCTCCTGTCGACAAGCCCATGTCCAATCAAGCGGTCCATTCCAGTTCATCGGCTTCCATTTGGAGCCCTCGATCATCCTTCAGATTGGCATGCCTCAATGTACGCACAATACTACAGATCGATCAACAGGCAGCACTTGCCCGAACATTGGAGACCCTCTCGAACGACATCTGCTGCTTATCGGAGACCCGCCTGCAAGACTCGAGCTCTGTGCTCACTCTGCGATCCCCTTCAGGTGACGCAAGCAGTGATTTCTCGTTGCGCCTATCCGGTGACGATGCAGCTTCGAGCACAGGCCAAGCTGGTGTTGGCATTGCCCTGAGTCCCCGGGCTGAAGCTGCTCTGGTTGATTGGATTCCAATCAGTAGCCGGATGTGTGCGGTCCGATTGGCTGGCTCATTCAAAGCTTCGAAGTCGCGCGGGACTAATAGATGTCTATTCATCATCGCTGCCTACGCGCCCACAAACTGTAGCGATGATTCGGTAATGAACGACTTCTACCGCCAACTGACTCAGCTTCTTCGCCACAGAAGAAGCACGGACACTGTTGTGCTGGCGGGGGATATGAACGCACAAGTTGGAAAGTTGTCCACTGATGAAATGCATCTGGGCGGTCAGCACGGTGTAGGCTCCCGTAATGATAACGGTGAGCGGTTACTTCATTTGTGTGAAAATGCCCGCTTATTTCTTGCGAGCACTAATTTCCGACACAGCACCCGCCGGAGGGTGACTTGGCGCCCACCAGCCTCGAACCAGCCTTGGACGCAGATCGATCACATTGCTATTAGTTACCGCTGGAGAGGCTGCATCCAGAATTGTCGCTCGATTTGGAGCACATGTGTGGACACCGACCATGCACTTGTATGTGCTGACATGCGGATGCGCTTTGGAGGACGCCCACGACGACGCTGTGAGCGCATTGACACCAGCCAACTGACAAAGCCAGCTGTTCTGAATGCTTATCAAAGTACGCTGACATGCGAGTTGAGTACTCGCTCACTGGAGACAATTGATGGTCACTGGTCACATGTTCGCCAGACCTTACTAGCAGCGGGCAAATCCTCATGTGGTATGTCTAAAAGCCCACATGGACATTGGGTCTCTTCTCGGTCTCTGGAACTTATCGACGCTCGCCGGCATATCCCGGCTGGAAGCGAACACAATGAAACTCGCAAAGAGCTCCGGGCGAAACTCCGTGCTAGCCTGAAGAGAGACCGCGAATCTTGGTGGTCTCATCGTGCGTCAGAGATGGAAGTGGCCGCTGCCCTTGGCAACCATCGTAAGTTATTCCGTCTGATACGGGAAACGGGCAGCAGGAGACCTGGTGTTAGTGAAACAATATGTGACGAGAGTGGACAGCCTATCCACAATTTGTCAAAACGTTTGGAGCGTTGGGCTGAGCATTTTGAAAAGCAATTTAATCGGCTAGAATTGTTCGATTCGCCGGTCACTGATCGCCCTGCTCCGTGGGCTGTCCCTTTGGATCCACCCTCTTGCTCAGAAGTCGAACGTGAGATCGGACTGTTGAAGTTGAACAAAGCCGCGGGACCAGATGATCTTCCTCCAGCCCTCTTCAAATTCGGAGGCCCTGCTCTTGTGGATGCTTTGCATGAATTACTAGTGAAACTGTGGGAGCAGGAGACTGTCCCAACCGACTGGAGCCGCTCCGTTATTGTTCCCATCTTCAAAGGCGGCTCGCGCTCGGAATGCGGCAACCATAGAGGAATCAGTCTGATCTCCATCGCCTCCAAATTACTCGCCTCCATATTTCTTCACAGACTGACTGGCGCTCGTGAAAGCCAGATTCGTGAAGAGCAAGCCGGGTTTCGTCGTGGTCGTGGCTGCATTGACCACATCTTCACTTTGCGTCAGTTGTTGGAGCACCGCCACACATATTGGCGGCCCACCCTAGTCGTGTTCCTCGACATCAAAGGTGCCTTCGATTTGGTTGATCGATGTGCCCTTTGGAATTGTCTACTCAGGAAAGGTGTGCCCGAGAAATATGTAAATATTATCCAAGCATTATATGCGCGTAGCACGGGCAGAGTGAGGGCTTACGGCAAGCTGTCGCCACCCTTCAATATCTCCAGCGGTGTGAGACAAGGATGTCCGCTATCACCTTTCCTCTTCAACTTCGCTATTGACGAAGTCATGGAGTTTGCATTTACAGGACATGACTTGGAAGGTGTGGAGCTACTCCCAGGAGAACGACTTCTTGACTTGGAGTATGCTGACGACATTGCCCTCATCTGTGACAGCTCCCAGACGTGCCAAGCCGCGCTAGACAGATTAGCACTGGCTGTCAGCCGCTTCGGGCTTTGCATTGCACCATCGAAGTGCAAAGCGCTCCTCCAAGATTGGCAGGGATCGCCTCCTGCGCTGACCCTTGGTGGGGATCAGCTAGAAGTCGTTCAGAAATTCAATTACCTGGGAAGTTGTATCAGCGCCCTTGGGATCGAAGACGAGATCACGAACCGTATAGCGAAAGCTCGAAGTGCTTTTGCTAACCTTCGCCACCTTTGGCGGCGGCGCGACATTACTCTCGCCATGAAGGGTAGAGTGTACAATGCAGCGGTACGTTCGACCTTACTGTACGGTTGCGAAACCTGGCCCATAAGATCGGCGGACATGAAGAGGCTAGTTACGTTCGACCATCGGTGCCTTCGCAGTTTGGCTCACATATGGTGGGAACACCGCGTGAGTAACGAGCGTGTTCGACGCATTGTTTACGGCCCAGGAGAAGGATCTGAACCGCTCAGCACCGTTATTTCCCTCACCAGGCTCCGATGGCTCGGCCAAGTGTTACGCATGCCAGCCCACCGACTCCCTCGACGTGCGTTATTTGCTCACCGGGGATGTGGGTGGAAGAAGAGGAGAGGTGGCCAAGCGATGAGTTGGTCCAGGGGAATGAAGTCCCTCACCTCGGAGCTAGCCTCGGTTGGAGCTTCACGGCTCCCTGGTTGGGGTCCAAAAGACAGTGAACACGTTTGGCTGGATACGCTTGCTGACATGGCAAGGAGCCGACCTCAGTGGCGTTCATGCTGTGAGTTTCTTTGTCCCTCCCCATCCCTTTTAGCCTCCCCATCCATCTACGATCTCATTTCCTAAGGTAAAACATAATATTTTTTTCTTTTTGCCTAGTAGCTAGCTGGTAGCTTACCGGAACGATGCCTATCCGTTGCTGGTAGCTCAGCTGGCATGCAACTGTTGTACCTACTTCTCCTTTGTGTATTGTATTGTATGTATGTATGTATTTCCTTCATGTATTGCGGCACAATAGCGGAGGTGTTTTTCCCACCTCTAGCTGATGTGTATAATGATGATGATGAGGACATCGCCTCCATAATCCTTCACAGACTGACTGGCGCTCGTGAAAGCCTGATTCATGAGGTGCAAGCCGGGTTTCGTCGAGTTCCTGGCTGCATCGACCACATTTTCACCTCGAGTCAGTTGTTGGAGCACCGTCACACATATTAGCGGCCCACCGTTGTCATGTTCTCCTGCATATCAAAGGTGCCTTCGATTCGGTTGATCGATGTGCCCTTTGCAATTGTCTACTCAGGAAAAGTGTACCTGAGAAATATGTAAATATTATCCGATCAATATACGCGCGTAGCACGGGCAGAGTGAGGGCTTACGGCAAGCTGTCGCCACCCTTTAGTATCTCCAGCGATGAGATAAGGATGCCCGCTGTTGCCTTTCCTCTTCAACTTCGCTATTGACGAAGTCATAGAGATTGCATTTACAGGACATGACTTGGAAGCTGTGGAGCTACTCCCTGGAGAACGACTTCTTGACCTGGAGTATGCTGACGACATTGCCCTCATCTGTGACAGCTCCCAGACATGCCAAGCCGCGCTGGACAGATTAGCACTGGCTGTCAGCCGCTTCGGGCTTTGCATTGCACCATCGAAGTGCAAAGCGCTCCTCCAAGATTGGCAGGGATCGCCTCCTGCGCTGACCCTTGGTGGGGATCAGCTAGAAGTCGTTCAGAAATTCAATTACCTGGGATGTTGTATCAGCGCCCTTGGGATCTAAGACGAGATCACGAACCGTATAGCGAAAGCTCGAAGTGCTTTTGCTAACCTTCGCCACCTTTGGCGGCGGCGCGACATTACTCTCGCCATGAAGGGTAGAGTGTACAATGCAGCGGTACGTTCGACCTTACTGTACGGTTGCGAAACCTGGCCCATAAGATCGGCGGACATGAAGAGGCTAGTTACGTTCGACCATCGGTGCCTTCGCAGTTTGGCTCACATATGGTGGGAACACCGCGTGAGTAACGAGCGTGTTCGACGCATTGTTTACGGCCCAGGAGAAGGATCTGAACCGCTCAGCACCGTTATTTCCCTCACCAGGCTCCGATGGCTCGGCCAAGTGTTACGCATGCCAGCCCACCGACTCCCTCGACGTGCGTTATTTGCTCACCGGGGATGTGGGTGAAAGAAGAGGAGAGGTGGCCAAGCGATGAGTTGGTCCAGGGGAATGAAGTCCCTCACCTCGGAACTAGCCTCGGTTGGAGCTTCACGGCTCCCTGGTTGGGGTCCAAAAGACAGTGAACACGTTTGGCTGGATACGCTTGCTGACATGGCAAGGAGCCGACCTCAGTGGCGTTCATGCTGTGAGTTTCTTTGTCCCTCCCCATTCCTTTTAGTTTCCCCATCCATCTACGATCTCATTTCCTAAGGTAAAACATAATATTTTTTTCTTTTTGCCTAGTAGCTAGCTGGAAGCTTACCGGAACGATGCCTATCCGTTGCTGGTAGCTCAGCTGGCATGCAACTGTTGTATCTACTTCTCCTTTGTGTATTGTATTGTATGTATGTATGTATTTCCTTCATGTATTGCGGGACAATAGCGGAGGTGTTTTTCCCACCTCTAGCTGATGTGTATAATGATGATGATGAGGACATCGCCTCCATAATCCTTCACAGACTGACTGGCGCTCGTGAAAGCCTGATTCATGAGGTGCAAGCCGGGTTTCGTCGAGTTCCTGGCTGCATCGACCACATTTTCACCTCGAGTCAGTTGTTGGAGCACCGTCACACATATTAGCGGCCCACCGTTGTCATGTTCTCCTGCATATCAAAGGTGCCTTCGATTCGGTTGATCGATGTGCCCTTTGCAATTGTCTACTCAGGAAAAGTGTACCTGAGAAATATGTAAATATTATCCGATCAATATACGCGCGTAGCACGGGCAGAGTGAGGGCTTACGGCAAGCTGTCGCCACCCTTTAGTATCTCCAGCGATGAGATAAGGATGCCCGCTGTTGCCTTTCCTCTTCAACTTCGCTATTGACGAAGTCATAGAGATTGCATTTACAGGACATGACTTGGAAGCTGTGGAGCTACTCCCTGGAGAACGACTTCTTGACCTGGAGTATGCTGACGACATTGCCCTCATCTGTGACAGCTCCCAGACATGCCAAGCCGCGCTGGACAGATTAGCACTGGCTGTCAGCCGCTTCGGGCTTTGCTTTGCATCATCGAAATGCAAAGCGTTCCTCCAAGATTGGCAGGGATCGCCTCCTGCGCTGACCCTTGGTAGGGATCAGCTAAAAGTCGTTCGGAAATTCAACTACCTGGGATGTTGTATCAGCGCCCTTGGGATCGAAGACGAGATCACGAACCGGATAGCAAAAGCTCGAAGTGCTTTTGCTAACCTTCGCCACCAATGGCGGCGGCGCGACATTACTCTCGCCATGAAGGGTAGTGTACAATTCAGCGGTACGTTCGACCTTACTGTATGGTTGCGAAACCTGGTGCCTAAGATCGGCGGACATGAAGAGGCTAGTTACGTTCGACCATCGGTGCCTTCGCAGTTTGGCTCACATATGGTGGGAACACCGCGTGAGCAACGAGCGTGTTCGATGCCTTGTTTACGGCACAGGAAAAGAAACTGAACCGCTCACCACCGTCATTTCACGCACCAGGCTCCGATGGTTGGGCCACGTGTTGTGCATGCCAACCCATCGACTTCCACGACGTGCGTTGTTTGGTCACCGGGGATGTGAATGGAAGGAGGAGTGGCCAAGTGATAAGTTGGTCAAGAGGAATGAAGGCCCTCACTTCTGTGCTGGCCTCGGTTGGAGCGTCACGGCTCCCTGGTTGGGGTCCAAAAGACGGTGAACACGTTTGGCTGGATACGCTTGCTGACATGGCAAGGAGCCGACCTCAGTGGCGTTTCTGCTATGAGTTTCTTTGTCCCTCTCCATCTCTTTTAGCCTCGCCCTCCAACCAAGATTACATTTCGTAGCGTTAAACATAATAATTTTTCTTTCTGCCTAGTAGCCGACCGGTAGCTTACCGGAGCGATGCCTATCCGTTGCTGGTAGCCCAGCTGGCATGCAACTTTTGTATTTATTTTCCTTTTCATTTATGTATTGCGGCACGGTAGCTGAGGTGTTTCTCACCTCTAGCTGACGTGTATAATGATATAATGATGATGACTGTAGCTCAAGGGACAGTAGTTGTTAAAATTTAGGTTACTACCCTGTCCAACTCGGATTATGATAAATCGGCCAAATGAGTGAGTGATCTCCTTTCTAGGGCTATATCCAAGATATGGAACTTGTCTGATGATTCGTTTTCAATAGTGAATTTAGTCTCTGGGTGACAAGTGTTGAACGCGTCTAGCATGCTCTCCGCTTGCTGATGGACATTGACAACCACAAATGTATCAACAATGTAACGGGCGTAAAAGCATACTTCCTGTATGGGCTGACGCTATTAATATGTACGCGGATGAAGGAGAATACGCGAAATACACTGCATTCAGTATACCCCGCCACCTGAAATGTTTTTCCTACTTAAACTTTTAAAGCTATTACAGAGAAATGGTTGCATGAAATCTTCTAGTCAATAGCTGGAATAAGATGCCACCAGCATTAAAATAATGCAACACCGTGGAGGCCCTTAGAAAAGGTCTAGATAGGTAGCTAGAACTTTCTCCAGAATTATCGTAGTGTTATCGCATAATGTCGCGGTAACTTTGCACTGCATGACAGTAAAGAGAATGCTTCTGTTTTCTTCAATCTTTTGCAGAAGCTGCAAAAGTTACTCAGACGTTGAAGTACCGGGGGCTCTGGTTCGTTTACCGGTGCAAGAAACAAGACGCACATTAGGCGGAAGCCTATATCGTCCTTGGAAGCTGACCTGACCTGAAAAGTGTGTACCATCACATTCCTATCGCTTAAAATAAAAAAACTTGCAATGCATGTGAATGTCGTGGAAATCATGCTTAATTCCACCGTTTTTCCTTTGAAGTTACCAAATATGTAGCATGTCACCAGCCAACCATCGACAAGATAATGAAAAAGGAAAGCTTCAGACATCTTTGCTCATCTTAAAGTGACAATATGTGGGAGCACGAGACAATCATGGAATAACCTCAAAAGTTTTAGGAGCAATTGCCCAAAGACCGTTACTGCCTCCAACGAGATCCACCTCCTCGGTTACCACACAGAGATCAATGCCAGTCTCTTGCTCAATAGACGAAAAAGAAGAAAGCTGAGAGGAAAATAAGAAGAAGAGGGAGTATTGTCGACGTGGTTGAGATGGCAGACGAAACCTTCTGACTGTCCATTCCGAGAGGGATTTTGTTCGAGGTGTCCTGGCTCTAGCATTTGACTCTAATCTGACGCACAAAGGAGTGGGGTACATGGAGGTCCGCTGGAAGGACTCCGCCCGAAGCCTCTGGCTCAATAGCCTGACCCAAAAGGCAATGAGAAGTAAGCCTAGGTCGGGAAAGTGATTGCAGTGACCCAATAGGATTTGCTTGAGGCTTGTCACGCACAGCCTTTGAAAATTTAGAACAGTGCACGCGTGTTTGACGACCATATTATGTTAGGTACCTGCGATCACGGCTAGCCGCAGGTGGGAGTTAGCGTGTTTGTATCAATCTGACCAGGAGCTGCCTGGCTCGAAGCGGGCGGTAACAAATCACTGAGCACCGGAAGGTGCCCTCCCATCGTCAAAGACTATGCATGACGCTCGTATCCTACGCTAATCGAGCTGTGAGCTTATAACCCGTAGACCTGTGGTCTCCAAGGATTAGGTTTTAAAGGAAGAGGGTCATCGACCACTCCCTAACGTCCAAAGAGGATTGGATTATGAGACCGAATTACTGTGACCCGTAACCATTGACTTGTCTGGTATGAGTGCCTCTGAAGACACTTAGAAAGTGCCACCCAGCATAGCTCAATAGATCAGGGAGTACGCAAACCATCGCATCACGCTAAGGTGCAGTCTCGTTGAGCGTATAAAGGCTCTGACCATCATCTTTCTAGGTATGAAAAAGCATCCGATCATGCTGCTCACAGTGAACTATCGACTTGTGGCGTTAAGGATCACAAGCTTGTCTTGTAATATGAGGATGCGGGTTCCAGTCTGCATAAGAGACCGGGCGACCCACATATTATCCTTCGCCC
>OX104071.1:76954641-76977394 GCA_944474145.2 Dicrocoelium dendriticum | reverse complement strand
GAACCGGCGAAGGACAATACTCAGTCAGTAGGTTTACCTCACATGTAAAATATCCTGATGCGCCTAAGCTTCGGACGACCGTAAATCGCAGGGTAATGCCGAAGTGTACGTTTAGGTAGAATCCGATCGTAAATAGAGCAGGCAGCAACGTGCACAATCACAACAATCCAGCGGCAACCAAGGTAGAGCCACGGAAGACGAGCTCGATACCAAGTGTCTGTATATATAGTTAATTAAAACAAAGCTGTACAACAACTGCAGCGAAATAGGTAATCGTGAAAATGAAAAATATGCAAATTATTTATAATGGCTACAAGTTGCGGACCCCCGATCCAAGCATGTCTTAATCAAGATACGGCGCTGCATCATCTAACCCGACTACTAGAAAGGATGCAACTGACGCCATCCAGTATGCTCCAGCCACTTGGACGACGTCTGTGACTCACTGCATTACACCTGACCGCGCGCCTGTCCTCACATCTGGAACTTATACCCGCTCGAATACCTTTTACCCTCCCCTACAACCTATTGTCCCTGACCACCGTCAACCTCTTACCTTATCTTCCGAAGGCCCATCTTTCATGCACCTCAACGCAGGTTTACAAACAAGCCTCTCACCAAAACGCGGTTCGCCAGGTGCGCCGTTGGCCGAACCCCACATCCAGAATAATCCGACCGATTCGTATACAATCCTACTGTTTAATGCTCAATCTATCAAAATTAAAATGCACCTTCTTGCCCCTCTCATACTTCTGTCCAGTGCGCATGTAGTGCTGATAACTGAAACGTGGCACGCAGCTGATATGCCTGATGCTCCGCTGCACATTCCTGGGTACAGGACTTTCTGTAGCGGACGCACAAATCAACGAGGCTGCTGCTGCCTTATATACGTCAGCTATGAATTCCACACGTCTTCTTTTCCAACCATACCACTAGGAAATCTCGAAGATTCTGTCTGGATTCACGCCATAGGAGGAAAGTTGACATTCTGCTGGGTTGCATCTACAACCCACCGCATCAGACTAGTACCAGAGCTGACGAATTCGCTAAGCTGTTTCACGACGTTTCATTTCTTCCCGCCCGTTATAAAATAATCGGCGGAGACTTAAATATGCCTTACATCTCGTGGCTTACACAATCAGCACCATCCAGGTATAGGGCCCTCGTAGACACTGTCTTCACACATGACTGAACTCAGCACCTGCGCGCACCTACAAAACAGTCCAACTCCTTGGACCTAATATTCACCAACGGTATCCCGCATGCAACTGCTAGCGTGTTAGATAACATTCCGGGCAGGAACTACAAGGTTGTGAGGTTATCATTCAAGCTACTCAAATTCCGTCATCATGTTGGCCCAGTCTACGCTGCTTTTAGGCCTCTCCAGCATATAAATTGGGAGCACCTCTCTTCACTTCTCAGTGCCGCTCCATGGGACGCTTTCTTCCTGGCAACTAGTCCGGAGGCTGCAACCTGTGAACTTTACAATAACTTCGCGATTTGCCTCAAAATCTTGGCCCCACTGGAGCGCTCGATCAGGCGACCTCAAACTGCTGATGACGCCCCCACGTGTAAACTTACCAATAAGCTTAAGAAAACGCCCTCTCGCTACAAGGATACCAAAGATTTTCACCTCATAATTCGTATAAACGAAATACTAGTGGACAAGAGAAACTCGCAAACTCATGTACATACGTTAGCTGAGCGCACGGCGCTGCGCAATGCAAACAAGGCTAAGTCACTTATACGACTTATGAAGCATCGCAGTGGCCGCAACGACCTGCCCATTAACTCACTCGTGCTTCCTGATAGTAGGGTTATTACTGACGCAGCAGCGTTGTGCGAGTTCATTAACGCACACTTCTGTGATGCCTTTACTAGCAATAATGTATTACTGACAAATACGATTTCAATTTTACAGACGACCGCATTTACACCATTGATTTCAACCTGAACAACATCAGTCGAGCTCTACGCTAACTGAAGCTGACACACAACCCCGGCCTTGACGGACTCCCATCCTCCTTACTATTACTCGGTGGCCCGGACATTTCAATCCTCCTTCTCCACGTTTTCACCCTCTCCATGACGAGCGGAAGCTACCCAGCCATATGGAAACACTCCATAGTCATTCCACGTCACAAACGAGGTTGTCGCCACTATATATACAAATATCGACCTATAAGCCACACACTCTTTGCGTCCAGAGTTACGGAAAGGATGGTCAAGGGGGGATGCTACATTTCCTGCTGCAGCGCAATCTCATAAATAGGTCCCAACACGGGTTTTTGCCGGCTAAATCATGCGGAACATGCCAGTTTGAATTCCTGAAATACGTGACACATAATTGACTCGGCGCAAGCGCTAGTCCTTATCTTCTTGCACATGAAAAATGCGTTTGACCGGGTTCCACACGATGGATTGCTGACGAAACTAGCTGCATTCGGTGTCTCAGGCCATCTTCTTTCTCGGTTTTCTTCATACCTGTCTAGCCGAACGCAGTGAGTAAAAGTAGGTGCCACACCAACCAAAAGAGCACCCGTAACTAGTGGCGTATTTCAAGGTAGTGTACTTGGCCCACTGCTGTTTCTGTCATACATTAATGACGTCTTCCGCGACTTTCGAGACGGCACTTCATACGTTTTTGCCGATGATATCAAAGTTGTATTTCGTTGCAGCTCAGCTGCATACAAAATGGTCTCTCAAACATTCAGAAGGATCTTCATGTTCTTGAAAATTGGTGCAATATTTGGAGACTTGAAGTCTAACCAATGAAATGCAATGTTCTCTCCTACCGTTGCACAATACCACACAACACTCTAACGCTTAACGGCACATCCTTAGGTAACAGCTTCACCGTGCGCGACCTCGGTGTGCATTACTCTAGCTCGCTAACCTTTTCCGAACAAGCAAGCTATAGCTCTGCCAAAGCCAGATCTATTATCGGGTATATACTGAAGTCAGTAAGCCTGGCTGAGTCTCGGCTCACGCTCTACAAAGTATGTGCTCGACCGATTTTAGAGTACTGCTCGATAGTTATCTCCAATTCACGGAAGATTGATAGATTGAGGATCGAGAAAGTCCAGCGGTCTTTCACTAAGCGCCTTCTTGGTCCACCTACGCTCAACTATCAAGGACGCTGCAAACTGCTTGGACTGGAGCCTCTCTGGCTGCGCAGGCTTAAAGCCAACCTCGTATTCCTCTACAAACTTCTCAAAACCTCTGACTCATGCATAGGCGAAATTTTTCAACCGATGGGTGATACACGTTACCCCATACGCCAAAAACCTCACTCATTCTCTCTCCCTAAGACACGTCGCAACATTCGTTCAAACTTCTTCCTCTATAGATATGCGCACGTATGGAACAAGCTACCAGGAACAGTCAGGGCATCAGAAAATGCAGTGCAATTCTCCTCGACCATAAAACGACTACTCAGCGTCCCAAAAGTGGCGGAACTTCTGGGCAGCTGCGTGGCTGAAGACGAGTTCTGGCAACAAGGACCTGCTCACCTATAGGACATGTAATCACATAGCCACCGCATCCTCAACTGGACGAATAACTCCCTTGTCCTGGCTGTAACCTAGCCTCGTATGGCGAGTCTACTGCTTCTGGTTGCTTCCAGACATCAGCGACGTAACGATTTAGGCTTTACAGTCCCAGCACCTCGGTATTCTTATCTTAAGCTCTTTGCTCGGCATTCTAACTGCCTTTTCATATAGTTACTTACGATTCAAAGTGACTTTTTCTCTTGACACCCATTACCTCTGTTCCCGCATTAATTTGGCGGCACAACATCATCATGATGATCTACCCGGTTTCAGTGTTTTCTGTCCTCTCACGGACTTACGGGATCTAAATGATCTAGGCTCTAAAGACGTAGTACACTGTAACACTTCCCTTAAGAACCACGCTGAGCACGATCCATCCTCATTAGTTTATCTCTTCCTTACTTAACTTGGCTATTCTGCCGACGCTTACTGTCACCATTCCGGGATAATTAATAAGCCTTTCTTTCTATGTGCCGACATCCCAGCCTCGTCTTAAAGGTCTCCCGCTTTCCGATTACAGAGACCTTACGGACGAATCATCGACCGATCCATAGGTCTGTTCACTACACCTGGAGATCTTGGTAGGCATTTCCACTTCTTCCCAATTCTTTCCATTTCGCGCCCTCTGATAGCATTACTTTTTCAATTGGTCAGAAAACTATTGCTGGCCTGACTCAAACGTAGCCCCGTCTGACCAACCCCTGCTTCCTGATCACTTCCAGACACCGAGACGTTAAGGATCTGGCCTCCGAGGTCCCAACGCTGTCCTACTCAACCTGCGAAATTTCGCTCGGTTGGCTAACTACCTACTCTAATCTCGTCTCAGTTGTCTGTTTGCTTCCGACTACTATAACCCTAATGAACAGGGATGGACAGACGTATCGGTTTGCTCACATCTTCCTGAGAACCTCGCTGGTTTTTCCACTTCCCCTCAATAGAGCGCTTTCCTGTTCGCACTCTGTTTGCATTGCTTTCTCATTTGGACGGATATCCCTTCGGACCTGGCTGTAATCTACACTCGGCTGACCAGTTCCCTGTTTCTGACTGCTCCCCGACATCCGGGACGTTAGTACTCTAGACTCTAAATTCCAAACACTGTTCCACTCATCCCGAGACCTTTCCTTGACGTGATATCTGGCTTTTCATATAGCCGCTGCCGTCTCGAAAGCTTCTTTGCTTCTGACACTCATTACTGTTATTCATACCTTAAGTTGGCGGCCTAGCTTCACCTTGCTGGATCATCCGGCTTTGTCTGAAGGGTCTCCTGCTTTCTGACCCACCTCGGACTTCTGAGACCTAAATGACCTAAGGTTTGCCGACAAAACGTCCTGTAACCCTCCCCTCAAATGCTTTGTTGGCCATGATCCATCCTTATTACTATGTCTCCTCTTCTTGTACATGCGTATTGTGCCGATGCTCACCTTTAGTACCTAGACCTAAATTCTACGGATTTCACTCTTTGAGCCGATATTCCAATCTCGTCTCAATGTTATCTGTTTCCGACTACTGTGATAGTAATGCTCAGAGATGGGCAGACCTATCGGTGGCTCACATCTCCATGAGAACGTCATTGGCTTTTCCACTTCCCCTCAATAGAGCGTCTTCCTGTTCGCACTCTGTTTGCATTACTTTTCACTTGGACGCATACCTTTCGGACCTGGCTCTAAGCTAACCTCGGCTGACCAGCCCCTGTCTCTGACTGCTTTCCGACATCCGAGACATTATTACTCTAGGGTCTCCTTTCCAAACACGCCCTCCCCCTCATCCCAAAACCTTTCCTTGGCATGCTGTCTGGCTTTTAATAAAGCCGCTGCCGTCCCGAACGCTTCCTTTCTTTTCTTTTCCTACTCATTACTGTTATCCACACCTTAAATGGGCGGCCTAGCTTCACCTTGCTGGCTTATCCGGATTGGTCTGAACGGCTTACTACTTTCTTACCCACCTCGGGCTTATGAGGTCAAAGTGACTCAGGCTCTGCTGACGTAAACTTCACTTGTAAACTTCACTTCAAAAGCATTTTTGGTCGTGATTCAATATATCACCTTGAGAATATGCTTGGCTTTTCCACTTCTCCTCAATAGCACGTTTTCCTTTCGCACTCTGTTTGCATCACTTTTTAATTGGACGGATATCTCTTCAGGCCTGGCTCTAATCTACCCTCAGGCTGACCAGTCCCGTTTCTGACTGCCTCCCGACATCCGAGACGTCATCGCTTTAGACTCTACATTCTAAACAATCTATTCCGCTCATAAAGACTTTTCCATGGCATGCTAACTGCCTTTATGTATGGTCACTTTTGTCCTGAAAGCTTCTTTTCTTAGGACACTCATTACTGTTACTCACATCTCAAGTTGACAGCCTTACTTCATCTTGCTGGCTTATCCGGACTTGTCTGGACGGTCTACTACTCTCTGACCCACCCTGGACTTATGAGACCTAAGTGACTTAGGCCCTGTCAACGTAACGTCCTGTAACCCTCACCTCAACTGCGTTGTTGGCCATGATTCATCCTTATTACTATGCCTCCTTCTCTTCTTGTATATGCATATTGTGCCGCTACTCTCTTTTAGTAATTAGACTTAAATGATACGAATTTCACTTTTTGAGCAGATATTCTAATCTCATCCCAGTGGTCTCTTTGCTTCCGGCTACTGTGACCCTGATGACCAGGGATGTGCAGACCTGTCGGTGGCTCACATCTCCCTGACAACCCCGTTGGCTTTTTCACTTCGCCACAAAACAGCGTCTTCCTGTTCGCACTGTTTGCATTACTTTTCAATTGGACGAATAACCTTACGCACCTGGCTCTAAGCTACCCTCGGCTGACTAGCCCCTGTGTCAAAATGCTCCACGACATCCGAGACGTTTACATCACCCGAAAAGCCTAGTGGGCACCCCCACTCCTTATCAGTAAACCTTTCTCATACCGACCCTAATCTTTTCTTATCTCGCTATCTCTTCTCATTCTCCTTCTTTAATCGGACGGCCAGCTCAACTGCCCTGCCGTGATCCTGTCTCACTGGACTAGTCTCTTTCTCTCTGGATGCTCCCATGCTACACAGACTTAAGCGGTATAGGTTCCACAGAGTTAACTCTGTTACCCCTACTCTGAGGGACTGCTAGACTAGTTCCCTCGTTATTGTTACAGCCACTTTCCTCTCTGCGTTGTACGACCTAGTTCCAAAGCGCCGATTAATCCAGTACAGCTTAGTCGGCCTCGTATTCGCTGATTCATTTGGACTGCTGAGACATCACTTCTCTTGGTTCGGCTGAGCTAATATTTTTGTCTACATTACTTGGAGAGCCTCGTGGGCTTTTTACTCTCTACCAATAAACCATTCGCACACCCGACCCTAACCTTTTCTTCTCCCGCTTTCTGTTTACAATCCTATTTTAATCGGACGGCCGGCTTTATTGCATTGCCGTGATCTTCGCTCACCTGCCTAGTCTGTTTCCCTCATTCTGCTACTATGTTACTGAGACTTACGCATTATACGCCCCGCAGTCTAAACATGGTGTTTCCCTTAAATCTAGAGCCTGCTAGACTTGACCACTATTTACTGCTGGTTCTTCTTTACCTTTATTACATGTCCATATCCAAACGCGCCGACTAAGCAAGTCCTACCTGATCGGCCTTCTGCTCTCCGGATTCATTCCGACTTCTGAGTCGTCACCTCTCTTTTGGTTCGGCTGACTCCATTACCTGTTTACAGTACCTTGAGAGCCTTTTGGGCTCCTCTCACCCTTCGTCAATATACCTGTATCATCCTGACGCTAACTTATATTTCATCGCGCTCTCTTTTCAATTCAGCTTCATCAGGCCCTGTGGTGATCTAGTCCCACTGATCAGTTTCTTTCTCTCTGACTGCTCCTATATTACCCAGACATAAGCGGTGTACGCTATGCAGACTCAACGCTCTTGTTCCCCTACCTCGTGAGGCTGCTAGACTCGTTCCACTTCTTTTGTTACAGCTACTTTTACTGCGTTTATTTTACGTGCTATTCCTACGCGCTGACTAACGCATTCTCTCCAGACTGGCCACTTGTTTTCTGATTCCACTTAGAGTTCTTCAATGTTACAAATCCTAGAGGCTGCTAGACTAGTTCCCTCGTTAGTTTTATAGCCCATTTCTTACTTTCTTTATACGCCTAGCCCCATAGCGCCGATTAATCCAGTCCAGCTTAGTCGGCCTCATACTCAATGAATACATTTGACCTTCTGAGACACCACTTCACTTGGTTCGCCTGACCTACTGGTCCTGTAAACACGACGCGGAGAGGCTTGTGGGCCTCCCACACTTTAATAATAACCCCTTCTCATCTAGACCCCAACCATTTCTATCGCTTCCTGTTTTCATTCCTTTTTAAATAGGACGGCCGGCTTTACTGCCCTGCCGTTAGCTTGTCTCACCTGACGCCTCTGTCTCTTTCCGCCTGCTTTCATTTTCCTATTATCCATGGCCTTTTTCTTATTTCGCTCCATTTTTATTCCCACGGCTTACACTCCTTGCGCCTATCCAAGTTATCCCCGTGCGCATGGTTTCTTCGCTCGGAGCTCGCTCATGATTATTGGCGGCACTCGGACCATTGCTAAGCGTTTCTTGACTAGTACTTCTATTAGTATGCTCAACTTACCACTCTTCCTATTCCTGTGCTCTTTACCTTATGCTTGCATTTGTCTATTAGTAAGACCGTAATTGTCATAACGACTCCCAATGCAGGGCAGCTTTTGCCCCCTGTGACCATTTTTCTAGCTTCTGACTGCTTTTGGGCTGTGGAACCATGAGCGCTTTAACGTAATTACGCTTACGAACTACTCTTCGCACTGCCGTCAGCACACATTCCCTTTTATCCGATTCCTCGTTTTTTCGTTTCCGCTTGAAACCTTAATTTACCAACTTTGCTCCAACATTCGGCCACAACTTAGTTGTCCTTAGTTTCACCAAAGGTGTCTGCCGCATTCGGACTGCTGCCATTATCATCGGTTTACCAGTTTCTCTCCAACCATTGCATCATTCGCTTAACTTTTGTTAACACGCTCTGTTATATCAGTCTTATGACCCTGCGCTTGCAGGACCATCTTCCTACCTAGTAGTTGTAGTCTGAGTAACACCAGCGAAGTAATGTATAGAACGTGCTTGCAAATCCTGTATACTAAACAAAATTACATAAGTTTTTAATGCATCATAGGCACCGTTGCGAGCCGCCAGTCTGTGTTCGTGCTTCTTGATTCATTGCTGTCTCTCTGTTTGGCTGCCTCTTGTTCATTGCCCGCTTGTCCTGAGATTCTCACAGTAACATCCGCCAAAACAAGAAGGTAATTCAACTGGGACTGGTCGACCCATCCTCAAACGCTTAGTCTTTTCTCCGGGAAATGAAGAACCCACACATGGTTCAAAATGGAGCGCATTCCGCAATTCTGGAGACGCTACCTTCACGGGGTCTATATAAATGGGTTTAGCTCGCCTCGTACGCAGAGAGAACAATTTACTCACCTGGAATAATGTAATTACATGGATGCCCTGTTCCACAACCGGACAAGCAATTCTGGCGTGATTACCTTCACTATTTCAAACATTCTTATTCGCCAGTCACCTGTAGCTATTCTGATGTCATTTCACGGACAGCGTTGCGCTCGTACACGTGGCTTATTTGATGGCCTTTCCTGGAATTTTCACTTGGCTATGGAGACAGTTACACTTACTTACATTTGAAGGAATCCCGAATCCACTTTGCGGAGAATGGCATTTTTACCGTTTATGGACATATTCAGCCACAAGAAACAACCTCACTCACCATCCTTATGACAAGTTCAGCGTGGATAGCTGGACACGGTTTACGAGCCGAACAAGAATATAATAGAAAAGCCGGCCTCTATTAAAAATGTGTTTACTCACCTGCATCATTAGCACTGGACTCTTCGAATCGTTTGCATCATTGACCGGCTTCAACGATTGCTGCCGGGTCAGCACCAAGCCATTCGGCCAACCAACGAAGAATTCTGGCTGTCAACCAACTGCGAATAATAGAGTGAAAAATGAGTCTACACGATGCATAACCGACTTGCACTACTGTTAAACGGAAGCTACGGCAGTGTTCCAAGGCGTGGTGGGTTTTTGCATGGCAAGCGTTCTCCCTATAAAAGCCACAAACGTTCGCTTAACAACACTGCAACGTGGCGGATGTGACTCGCCACAAAATTAAGTCACAGCTAAACATTTCACACTGACGCGGTCCTCAGCCTTCTACATCCATCCTGTGCAACTAATTCTACTATGAAGAATGCTTTGATGGAGCACAGATCATCCCTATTTCGTAATGGTCGTTGTTTGCAACAAAACATTGTTCGGTCTCCTGTGCTCACGGATCACTGCATGGCGAAATTACCCCCACTTGTGTCTTCACGTTTGTTTGCGCGCCAAAGCGCTATAATGTTCCTTGGTCTGATTATTACCTGACAACATGCTCACGCATATGGACTAAATCTTTTCTTTTATACCTATCATTAAAATGAAATGTTTTAATATTCCAAAGAAGCTATCCTTGCATGCATATTTGATCACGCCTTTACAGGTGTGTCTCATTTTACCGAGAATATACCATTTAATTATGTATATCTTCATTTTGAGCTGCTCCTCTGTTTTGCATTGCGCGTTCACTTAATACATCTCGTAACGACAAGGCAAGACGTTTGCGTACCTTTATTCATCAAGGTTATTGTACAAGTACTTTGCCACCTTGAACGGCAATTTAATGTTCAACCTTTTTATTGCAACATCGGCGTAAAAACCTTCAAAAGTCCTTCATACTACCTATCGAGCGCACGTTGCGGAAAGAGCATCTGTGGTGAAGAGTAGCTAAGACAAAAGGATCAAACTGCTTATAATGTAGGAGGTACTGGAAAGGATACCAGAAAGCCTACTTGTGAAGCCTATCCAAATACGGACAAATTATAATATGAAAAGCTCAGTGAGAAGACTAAGACCAGCAAATGCACGCATTTCGTATGGTCTCAGCAGTGCTCGTAACAATAACGCAATAATAGTTATTCAGTGTAGGGTGCGACCAAACATACGCGCAAACAAACAAACAGACCAACACACAATAAGTGAGACAGGGTTGTCATCCCTATCTACAGGGCAGTCTAATGGTACAAGATAATTGTTTCTAAACACAAAGCAGCGACTTAATCCAGTTAATTGTACTCGCATCTTTGAAACGGAAGAGGCGAGAATTGGTGTGCTGTAATAGGATTGTGAAAACCGAATTGACCTCGACTCGGTGACCCGTGGTCATTAAGTGTCGACCGATCGAAGAGACTGGTGGCTTGCGCAGACACGCAGCTCGAATCTGGGCAGAGTGCCGCGCGGTAGAACAAAGAACGCACTAAGGTATATGCTCCTTCAATCGAGAACTCCATGTTCTCGCGTTCCTGCCTATGTAACTGGCGCATCAATCCCAAATATATTGATACACGCAATGCAATTTGATCCCGAAAGACTGAGCGTCCTAAACAGAAGTAAATAGCAGTTTCCGGTTTCGTTAATGACAACGACCTTGGCGGCATAGTAAATTATCTGCATGACACAGCTCAGACGCCTTGTGGTCCTCAACGAGGCGGGGTCAAATTTGAATGACAATTCAAGGATTAAAGGCTTTTTAGGTACCGTAGGAACTAGGCCAATTGGTCGCACTTCACTATGCTTCTCGAAGATTCTGCAGTGGTGGCCGATTTCGATTAGCGTGCTGGGAAGCAGCTGCAATTCGTCGGCCGGGCAAGCGGCGGAGCGGAATCGTTTGGCCCGGTTAATCAGAGTTCTCACGAGCGTCCTCTTGTATCGCATTGGTGTGAAGCTAGTGCAATGCAGATACTTCACTGACCAGGTTGGTCTCAAGTAGACAGACCTCTTAATCTGCCAGTTTTCTCCGCGAATGATAAGCATATCCAAGTACGAAAAGCAATTTTGCTTCACCACCTCAAAGGAGCATGTCAAGTTATAATGCGCAGAATTTAGTTTCGTTACGGACTGCCCCATCTGCGGCTTCGATTAACAAATTGCCAAAATATTATTCGCGTAGCGTTTGTATTATGGAAGTCGAGATATTTCTCCAGATAAATATCGCTCCACCATTAACGTACATTAATCAGCTAATGCTGGACACCGTGGACTGCGCATCGCTCGCAGGCTGGTGGAACTGCCTTCTGCGCTGCGAGCGTGGGTCAAGCTATACAGCCACAAAGATGCTTTTGAGCTTCTCGACGGCCTCGACATACTTTATGTATCCGACAAGGCCATGTGCGCTTTAGATGTGGAACCGCTGTTTACCAATGTTCCCCTGCACCCAAATGTTGATTACATTTGTGAACTAGCAGAAAGTTCCCGGTGTCCCCAACCTATGCCAGATGAGCTACTAGAGACTCGTTTTTGTCGTGTACGGAGAACGTCGACTTTCATTTCAGAAACGCACAGTACCGTCAGCTTGATGGAGTACTGCTGGGCCGTCCACTGTGCCCAGTACTGGCTGATTTATTTACGTTAATGGTAGAGAGATGTTTTTCTGGAGAAATGTCTCGACTTCCATAATACAAACGATACGCGAATAATAGTTTGGCAATTTGTCCACCGGAGCAGCAGATGTAGCAGTTGGTAACGGAACTTAATACTGCTCATTATAACTTCAGTGTCTCCTGTGAGGCACAGGGGCAAAATTGCTTTACGTACTTAAATATCCTCATCAGCAGCTGAGACAGCGGACAGACTAAGAGGTCTGTCTACTTGAGATCAACATGGTCCGGGCAGTATCTGCATTGCACTAGCTTCACACCAATGCGATACAAGAAGAAGCTCGTGAGAACCCTCATTAGCCGTGCCAGACGAATTCGCCCCGCTGCTTGCCTGGCTGACGAACTGCAGCTGATTCCCAGCACGCTCATCAAAAAAGGCCCACTCCCGAAACTTCAGCGAGAAGCATAGTCAAGTGCGACAAATGGACCTAGTTTACACGGTACCTAAAAAGCCTGTAATCCTTGAACTGTCATTCAAAGTTGACCCCTCCTCGTTGAGGAGCACCAGGCATCTGATCAGTGTCATGCAGACAATTTACTAGGCCGCCAAGGTCGTTGTCATTAGCGAAACCCAAACCTGCTCTTTATTTCGGTCAAGGTGGCTCAGGCTGTCGTGTCCAAATCCTATTGCATCAACCAAATCATTTGTGTGGGGCGCCAGTTACACAGGCAGGACCGATAAAACACTGGGTTCCCGAATAAAGGGCAACGAAAAAGAACCACTAGCGCTGGTATTTCACGCACCGGGCTCTGATGGCTCGGCCACGTGTTACGCATGCCAGCCCACCGACTCCCGCGAGGGGCGTTGCTTTTCGCCCGGGGGTGTGGCTGGAATAATAGGAGGGTTGGCTAAGTTATGACTTGGTCGAGAGAAATGCTAACCCTCATTTCTGAGCAGGCCTCGGTCGGAGCGCCTGGGCTCCATGGCTGCGGTCCAAAATACGATGAACACGTTTGTCTGGATAAGCTTGCTGAAAAAGCTAGCAGCCGACCACAGTGACGTTCGTGCTCTGAGTCTCTTTTCATTCCCATTCATCTTAGACTCCACTCTAACCAGGATCTCACTATTTAGCCTTATATACTTTTGCATCGTAATTTGTTGATGCACAGTAGCCGGCTGGTAGTTTACCGGAACGATGCCCTACCGTTACCGGTAGCTCAACCGGCTAGAGCCAGTTGCATTATTTGCTCTTCTGTTTCCAATATATTGCGGCGCAGTAGCATAGGGGTTTGCCACACCTAGCTAACGTGTATGATGTTGTGCTGTGTGATGTCCCGAATGAAGGTGCATATACCCTAGTGTGTTCTTTGTTCTACCGCGCGGCACTCTGCCCAGATTCGAGCTGCGTGTCTGCGTAAGCCACCAGCCTCTTCGATCGGTCGACACTTAATGACCACGGGTCACCGAGTCGAGGTCAATTCGGTTTTCACTATCCTATTACAGCACACCAAATCTCGCCTCTTCCGTTTCAAAGATGCGAGTACAATTAACTGGAGTAAGTCGCTGCTTTGTGTTTAGAAACAATTATCTTGTACCATTAGACTGCCCTGTAGATAGGGATGACAACCCTGTCTCACTTATTGTGTGTTGGTCTGTTTGTTTGTTTGCGCGTATGTTTGGTCGCACCCTACACTGAATAACTATTATTGCGTTATTGTTAAGAGCACTGCTGAGACCGTACGAAATGCGTGCATTTGCTGGTCTTAGTCTTCTTACGGTGCCTTTCTAATTATTAAGGTTAACTAACTGTTTCAACTTATAACCTATGTTACTGTTGTATACCTCGTGTAAGCCACAATATGGCGTTTGTGCACAAATAACATACACGTACAACGAAGCCTGCAGAATACCGTAGCGCTGCGGATTACACCGACCTTGGTAGCCGTTGGTGGTTGTATATGCATTTCCTCTTCATTATTGGAAGTTGTCCAATACATCATCTGCAACGACGCCAACCGGATTGCTTCGGCTGATGTTATAGAGGACTTAAGACAATGGTTGCAAAGCACGCAACCCAGCACCTCTTCCGTCTACTAGTTGCTTGCCGTCATTTGCACGAGCATGCTTTGGGCACCGAAAGATTAACGGACATTTATGCGAACCTAAAGGAATGAGCAATCAATTAATCAATCAATCAGCAACGGTACATCAGCCATTTGAACTAGTGCTTTGCTGACATACAACAATGAGGACCTGTGAAATAAACTATGAGAAGACGGAGAGAAAGGGTACTTACCTGAAGACCTTGCTGCACTTTGCGAACATCCAGGGTCAAGGCTGCTACAACTTGTGTAGACAGCATACCGTCACAAACAGCTGGCAATCAGGCACAGATAAGGAATGAGCAGGCCATTAGGATTAGTGTTGGTGCATATTTGCACACTGGTCTGCTGCAGGGTCTACGCATTATTTACCAGAATGGAGACATGCAGCCGACGGAAAGGGTTGTTATTCAACTGCACATGGATGCTTTCACTCCGTACAACTCCTCGAAAATCAAGGTCGACCGATGTAGTGTCAATCTATTTATCCCGATAAGTAAAAAACGTTTGTTGTTGGTGCTTACGGTGGTCGTTAGGAACCGGATGTGAATAAAGTTCTGAGTCCCCCGATACATGATACGCAGCTGCCGTGGGCAAAGGATTTCGCCCTCCCTGCATGCTCCAGGTCCATTTTTTTGAATTAGGGGCTTTTATATGTGATGCACCTGGTCAAGTTAATGTAAAGAGGAAGATGGGACACGGAGGGTCCAACAGTTGCGGCAACTGCATTCAGCGAGGTAGTTTTGGGAACCAGAAAATTAACTTTCCATCTACCACTTGCCGGCTTTTGTCTCATAATATGCCTATTAAAGGAAATGCTCGTTAATGTCCCCATTTGAATATCGCGGTACTGATATGTTTTCGAAAGTTCCCCTTGACTACATGCCTTGCATGTAATTATTTGTGGTGCGACGTATACTCGGTTTGTGGACAGAGGCGCCGGCATGAATGAAATCGAATGTGCTGAACGATACACTGCGTGCTATAGATTTCTTATTGATACAAGACAGGAGTGCATGGTCATGTGATTTCCCTAGGCGTTGCAGAGGTATATCCCGGTGTAAATGTGTGAGAGCGGCAACGTTTAGGCAGTTTGTTTTATACTCCATGCTTGCAAGTTTGTTAAACGAGCTACCAAGAGATTACTACGACACCTTCATCTAAGAATATGCATTTTCTGTCACGCGCTGTTGCATAATCAGTTCTGGTCTTTCGAGAAACGGTTGCCACTTTATTTCATACACTGGTGCTACCGCTTGTACGGGCAAGACCAGATGACGTTCAATGTTCACTGCCTAAGGCACCTAGCACTGGACGTGGAGGGGCATCAATAACGTGAGGATTTCACTGAGATTCAATTAGAGTCCTAAACAGGCTTCCTGAAGCGAGTAGTGGATAACGCAAGAAACACCGATGCGCATATTGTGAGAACGTGCTTGGTTTATGCGGACGGCTCTTTTTCTCAGTGACCTGAGTCTCAGGGGACTCTGATACAACAGCGTGGATTAACACGTCGTGAAATGACTTGGCATGCCAAATCACTGGACTTCGTAGGTGCCAACACTTACAGCTCTCCCTTAGGTGCTAGTGAATATATTTGTTTTTGGTTCAGGTGTACTCTGCCCAAATGATACCAGAGCATCGCTGAGCCATATCCAAACATGGCACACTAACTAGCAGATGATGCGTATCGCGGCCTCTGGGTTGCGTCGCGAAATCTCGGGAGCAAGGCAAAGCTCCAAATGATTGGAAAGATGAGGCTATTACATCAGTCTACAAAGGCAACGTTCGCGAGTACCTGGTCAATGACCGACCGCTAACCCTCCTTACTAAGATCGCCAAAGTGATTAAACAGATCTTCGCAGACACTTTACTGGACCCCCTGGAGGCCCAGAAACTGCGCCCCGATTGCCGGCACGGATTCCGGCTGCAACGGTTGTGCCTGAGTAACCTGCTACTTGTCAGGGATAGCAGGACGACTGCTGCCGACGCTGGCCTAGAAACGCTGGTTATATTCTTGGGTTTCGACAAAGTTGACCACCGCATTCTACTACAGAAACTGTTGTCTTACGGCGTTTTGGGGCCTTGATGGCCTGGATCCGGAACTACCCTCAAAAGCGTGCCTTTCAAATACGCGTAGAATGAGCATTGTCCCCGCATCCTCGCCACAAGCGGAGTTTTACAGGGATACTTTCTCGGACCGGGCCTCTGCCTGGCCTTCGCTAATAATGTCACACCGCAAGGCGAGTCTTTGCTGCTGCTATGTGCAAAGCTGTGGCGCACCATTAACCTTAAATAAACAAATAAATAAATAAATATTTTATTCTCGACTATGCGAGGTACGCCTATGGAGGCATGATCAGATATGTACAACTGTACAAACATTTTATGGCAACAGTTCCAGTGACAGTAGAAAATTGTTCATATGTCCATGATTGGAACTGTACAATGGCGAAAATGCGAAACAATACTTTCGCTGTCATGAGATACGGGACCTCAGCTAATAATAGATTGAGAAGCCTGAATGATCCATTGGAAGGTAATGGAACAGCACGCTCATGAGATATATGCCAATAGAGTGAGTTTGTACGCAAGTAATTTAAAGGTCAACGTATCGTAGGAAGTAAAAAGACGACAGTATATGCAGATATAGAAGTTCCAGTGTAAGGATCCTACCTAGAATTGTGACGCTATTTGACCTGCCAGTGTGAAGTTATGGGCGGTGACTTTATTCGGTGGCGAGTCACATACGCCACGCTGCAGTGTTTTTAAACGGACAGTTGTGGCTTTTTATAGGGTTAACGCTTGCCAGGCGAAAACCCACCACGTCCTGGAACACTGCCGCCAATCCTTTGAATGGCAAATTGTAACTGGCTAAGTTTCTTGTGGAACGCTTGTTTACTCGGTTATTCGCAGTCAGGTTGCGTCCCATTTTTCTGCTGGCTGATGCCATAGCTGGTTGCCTATTGCGTTCCTGGGTCCTGTCCATTGGTAGTTCGGGTACTAAACATTCTTTCTGAATATGATGTGTTGATCCTTTGCAGAACCACGTGAAATCTTCTCTGATTATGTAAATTTGCCGGGGAGCGAATAATTCGTGTCCAACTACCCTCACTGGACATCGGTGGTTGGGTGCAGATGGTTTAAGTGGATGTGAAGCCATGGTCCAGGTAAGTTTTTGTGGGTTATTTCGTCCCATCCCAGATGGAGGCAGTTTCTCAATACAATCCCGAATCTCCGATGTTCACGACCTTAGAGAAAAGGGAGAGGGGAACAGGCCGAGAGAAGACCGATACGGACATTTAACGTACCTAGCATCGAATAAAATCCTACTTTAAGACATTTACTTGAGCCAACTAGTGTGCGATGTGTAACAGATATTACGCTAAAATTGTTTTTAATTACGCTGAAGGCATGGCCTAATGGGTAAAATACTTTCGTGTGCATAAGAATGAAGAGCAGGATTCCGGTAAGAAATTCATGAAATATAAGCTAAAGATGTTCGAATTCTACCTGAGACTAGAAGGTGGGTGTGTAGTCACGATAGGTTGTTATCGGAAACCAAAAGAGAGTGACGATGTGGCCGTATTTATATATGGTCCACGGGATAAGGATTTCCTAAGACACAATAACTAAAATGTTCGTGAGCATATGAAGATAGGAAGCTGAGCATACTAGAAGCAGGCTAAGATTAAATGGATATGGAAGGAAGACTATGTGTTGAAAGTAAGACGATCAAAAGATAACGATAATGGACCGGGTTGTTGTAGTCAAAATTGTCTTTTGGTTTAATCATTCTAGTTACTATTGAATAACAACCGTGTCAGAGGATAGGACAGCAAACCAGCTAAGGTGTGAAAAAACTATACCAAGAGAATAAACATTCTACAGAAGGACTACACTTAGCGAGCAACGGGTATTCGCAAATTTTAATAGAACCTACAGCAACCAGCTGTTGCTGATCAGAGATATTGGCTATAGGAGAGGGTGTATCAGTGGATGGTTTACCCATATCTTCAAGACGTTTGACCACATGCTGGATCCCTACACTTACAGTAGGTAAGTGAACGAGCGAGCGGTAAGAGACAAATACCTACCAGAAAAAGTAGGAGAGTAAAGAGGTGACTTCACACATACTTGGGGCTAACAATGACTAGCTGCTGTCAAGAAGAGTAGACGTGAGTAAGACGAACGACATGAAACGGCGCGCTAGGAGAGATAAGTGGCCAGCATTAGAGTTCGGATTAAGCCCTCCAGTTACTAGTGAATATTAGGGTGGCACATAACAGGTTAACAAACCAGTTGAGCTGTGACACAAGCAATCCAAGTGAATGAACGTTGTACGAAGGGAGCGAGCACCGGATATCCGCATGGCTGAATTGAGGCTATGGCTACTAGCTGTTGCTAAGCAGAGATAGTGGCTCTGGTTATTTGTGTATCATTTGCTTTTCTTGCCATATCATTAAGACGTTTGACCACTACTGGATACCTACAGCTTCGATGAAGAAATCAGCATGCGGGCGAAGCTTAGAGAGACAGATTTCAAAAGAATATGAAGACTGGATATTTAGGGAATCGCTCTTTGCAAGCTACATGGAGCCAACAATGACTAGCTGCGGTCAAGAAGAGTGGATGCGAGTAGGACGAACGAAGGATAACGGCGCGTTAGGAGAGAAATGAATGGCCAGCAATAGAATTCAGATTAAGGCTCCAGTGCCTAGTGGATCTTACGGTGGCACATAATAGGTTAAAAAACCAGCTGAGCTGTGACACAAGCAATCCAAGTGAATGAACATTGTAAGAATAAAGCGAATCCTACTGATCTCCGGATATTCGCAAAGTTGAATTGAGGCTATGGCTACCAGCTGTTGCTAAGCATAGATAGTTGCTGTAAAAAAGAATGTATCAGTGGCTGGTGTAGCCATATCATTAAGACGTTTGAGCACTACTAGATACCTACAACTTCGATGAATAAATCAACTGGCGGGCGAATATTGAGAGAGAGGCGTCAGAGGAATGGAAGGCTGGGAGGTCAAGGAGTGGCTCTTTGCAAGCTACATGGAGTCAAGAATGACTAGCTACTGCCAAGAAGAAGATTTCACGCTAGTAAGACGGATGACACGTAACGGCGCGCTAGGAGAGAGATGAATGGTAAGCAATAAAATTCAGATTAAGGCTTCAGTTACTAGGGGATCCTACTGTGGCACATAATAGGTCAACAGACCAGCTGAGCTGTAACGCAAACAATCCAAGAGAATGAACATTGTAAGAAGGAAGCGAGCACCGGTTATCCGCAAAGTTGAATTGAGGCAATGGCGACTAGCTCTTGCTAAGCATAGATAGTTGTTGTAGAAAAGAAGGTATCGGTGGCTGTTGTAACCATATCATTAAGACGTTTGACCACTACTGGATACCTACAGCTTCGATGAAGAAAACAACATGCGAGCGAAGCTTAAAGAGACAGACGTCAGAAGAAAAGGAAGGCTGGAGGGTCAAGGAGTAGCTCCTTGTAAACTACATGGAGCCAACGATGGCTGGCTGCTGTCAAGAAGAGTTGATGCGAGTAGGACGAACGACACATAAGGGCGCGCTAGGAGAGAGAAGAGTGACCAGCATTAGAGTTCGGGTTAAACCTTAAGTTACTAGTGGATCCTACAGTGGCACGTAATAGATCAACAAACCAGCTGAGCTGTGGCGCAAACAATCCAAGAGAACAAACTGTAAGGAAGGAGCAACTCCTAGAGAGTTCCGGATATCCGCAACGTTGTATGGAGCCTATGGCGACTGGCCGCTACAAAGCAGAGATAGTGGCTTTAGGATAGTATGTATCAGTGGCTGGTGTAGCCATATCATTAAGACGTTTGACTATTACTGGATACATACAGTTTCGATGCCCACGCACTTCAGCCGGACCTCGACTCTCTAACTGGTGGTCCATAAAATCAAACTTCCATTTAGCGCTTCGAAATGTCGCGTCCTTTCTACCCGGCCTTCCGCCTTCCCACTATATATTTCCTGGAAAGGTCTACTCTCCAGATCTCTTCAGCCGAAATGGACTTGGGTATCATTAACCAGCCGAGTCTTTCTGTATCCACTTCCTGCCGGAAAGCAGCAGCTGCTGCTAAGCGCATGGTGGGATTGCTGAAACGAGCCTTCGGCCAAACTGACCCTAACCATTTCCGCCTCCTCCTTATCGCTCTTCTTCGACCCCACTTTGAGTTTACTATTCAGGCTTTGAGCCACTGGTTCTTGAAGGACCAACGCATACTCGATGCCCCACAACCTCCAGCAAACGAACTGGTCCGAGGTCTTAAGCACCTAGCTTATCCACAACGACGTTACTGCCTGGGCCTCCACTCGCCTAAATACCGACGTCTCGGACCTCCCAGTCGCCACTTACACGAACTGTACCGATTGTGCTCCCACCTACGTAGCCATTCACTGAGGCTCACCCATCAGCACAGTCGGCTTAACTGAAGATGACGCCAATTCGCCTTGCGCATCTGCCGACAATGGAATGTTCTGCCTGCCGATTTAGTCCTGGCACCCACACTGGCAGATTTTAAGTCCCACCTGGACTATCATCTGGCCGAGATACGCCGCGCTATTCCCTGATATAACCACCTTCTATTTGCTGGAGTTTCGATTCTCTTGCTTTTTCCTAATTCCTTTCCATAGCCGTTTCGAACGGCGTGGTTGGATGTCCCATTTTGAGCCCGCGGGCACACTGTTTACATGCCACATAAGCCCGATGAAGATACGTCTAACACACGCGTCCAACCCGCCAGAAAGTTGTTTGGCACTTCATCCGACCGGACCCGAGCTCTTTTTACCCTATGGGTCATGTAAAGATTGAGCATTTAGTCTTATTAAATACAATGTTCTTATGCTAGGGTCAAGCGACCTGGGGGAACTTAAGTCTTATCTCACGAAAGTGTCTACTCTTTACATCCCGATGCAAGGAGAAAAAGACACGAGCACGGCCACCGTGGATGGATAGCTTAGGCAAGTACCTGCTCCAGGTGCGTCCCTGGTGCTGAAGCACCTACCGCGCGGCGCCTTTAACAAGCAACTCCGATAGGTTCCGAGAGGATAGTAATGGATGTAAACAACGTTTATTAAAGCCCTGTTGTTGTACGAAAACAAAATGACTAATGGACCTTCAAAAAATCCGAAGCACTTCTTCGCTCTGGTTCAAATTTGCTAGTTCTAACATTGATGCGGGCGGATGGAACTCATGCGTATGCCGACTCGGACAACGCTCGTGTACTTGGTGAGCTGTATGCAGGGTTTTTGTAAGTGAGGCCGCGCGAAACCTGGCCTCTAAGATCGGCGGACCTTAGAAGGCTAGCTACGTTCGATCATCGTTGCATTCGCAGTTTGGCTCACATATGGTGGGAACAACGCGTGAGTAACGAGCGTGTTCGTTGCCTGCTTTACGGCACAGGAAAAGGAACCGAACCGCTCGGTACCGTCAGTTCATGCACCAGGCTCCGTTGGCTCCGCCGTCTGTTGAGCATGCCAGCCCACCGACTTCCACGACGTGCGTTGTTTGCTCACCAGGGAGGTGGATGGAAGAAGAGGAGGGGTAGCCATGCGATGGCTTGGTCCAGAGGAACGAAGGCCTTCATTTCGGAGTTGGCTTCTGTTGGAGCGTCCCAGCTACCTGGTTAGAGTCCGAAGGATGATGAACACGTTTGGCTGGATGCACTTGCTAATTTGGCATGGAGCGGACTTCAGTAGCATTCGTGCTCTGAGTTTCTCTGTCCTTCACCATCCCTTTTAGCCTACCCGCCATGTGTGATCTCAGCTCGTAAATTAAAACCTAATAATTTGCCTTTTAGCCCAGTAGCCGGCTAGTAGCTTACTGGAACAATGACTAAACATTGCTGGTAGCTCAGCTGGCATGCAACTGCTTGCTGGCCGAACAACCTGCTCGTGGTGTCAGCTGGATGTTCGGTTCTAAACCGTTCCAGCAAATAGTTCCGCCGCAGTGTTCCAGGAAAGGGTGCGTTTCGCCTGTCAAGCGTTCTCCCTAAAAAAGCCACAAACGTCTGCTTAACAACTCTGTGACGTTGCAGTCTTGACTCGCCACAAAATATAGTCACTGCCCCGTGGATATCCGGATAATTCTATCCAACCCACGGACACCAATCTCCTACTCGCATATTGTTGACTATATCAAACATTAAAGTTTAGAGCAGTACAAAATCACAGCTACATACACATGGTTGGCGGCATCCGGTTTCGGATTTGCCTGTGACTGTGGCAAGCCACAGGGCGCCTGCGCCCACAAAGGGGACCATGGATGACTTCCGCTGCACCACCCACAGCTCCAACCACACACCTCATATCCAGTGTAAACCCGAAGGAATAAGACCGGAAGGCATGCGGATGGGAGCCACGTTTCTTCCACGGAGCCGGCCCACACTCCTTCACAGGCAAACACAAGCACACTGTATTTGGGGAATCAAGCGCACACAACGCGGTGGCTGGATCGTAGTCCGCTCCATACTGAGTGCATGGAACCACTCTTCGAGCCTAACACGGCCACAAGGACCGTGCACCCCGTCCCCTCCAGCAACGACCAACT
>OX104071.1:76680130-76954442 GCA_944474145.2 Dicrocoelium dendriticum | reverse complement strand
GCCCTATAGGGCAATCAACCGCAATGCTTGTGAAATAATGCCAAGTTAAAGTTAAAGCGGGACTGGAACGATAGGATTATCCCGTGTGTGTTCCTTCTTCGGCGGGTCGTTGAACCAGGAGTTAGCGAACTATGAAATACTGATGGACCTAAAACAAAAACCGCATCACACCCTGTCCAACCAATTAATGCCCACGTATCCTGCCCAAGCAGTCCCTGCTGGGTCGGTTACGTAAAGTAAGAAAGAGAAAAAAGTAAACGCAGAAGGCAAAATAGAAAGTGGGAAGAGCTAAGCAAGTGGAATACCAAGATATTTGCGTCAATAAAAAAAGAACTGAAAAGTGAAGGTGAGTCGGCTAAGAAAAAGGAAAGGTTTGCTGTTGCCACCCAAGAGCATCGAGCTGGCGCGCAAAACCCTTAACTGTAGGTTCCCTAACCACATGATCTGGAAGCGAATTCCAGCGAACTATAACTCGGCGCGATAGACGAGTTTCCGTCCTAATCCTATCAGACCTTGGTTAATGCAGTTTCAGTGGGTGACCGCGGAGACTAGGTAACGTAGCGGGACTAAAAAGCCCTGATAAGTCCGGGCCAATCTTACCCGTCAAAATACGATAAGTGAGAATCAGGTCCCCTCTTATCCTTCGGTAGTGCATGGAATACATACCCAAACTGAGCAAGCGTTCAGGATACATCTGTCCCCGTAGACCCTGCACTAACCGAGTGCCCACCCGTAAAACCCTCTCCAAGTCCATTTTGTCTCGGTTAAGACATGGTGGACAAGCCTGAATATAATATTCCAGGTGGGGTCGGACGAATGCCGAAAATAGCTTCACAAACAACTTGGCCGTTAAGAAACCGAAAGAGCGGCGGATAAACCACATCATACGAAAACCTCGACAAGCAGCCTTCTTCCAGTTGTCTCCAGAATGAAGTGCTGATGCGTGTACGACTCCTAAATCAACCTGCTGAGTGACAACAGGGAGTTCACCACCGCCGACGAAATATCTGGTGGGAGGATTTGCAGCTGCGATTCGGAGAACAGAGCACTTCGCCCTATTTATGGGCATCAACCATAAGATAGACCATTCCCAGAGCGTATCCAACGCACGCTGAATTGCCTCAGGACCCCCCGGGATATCCACAATATTCCAGAGCTTAAGGTTGTCAGCAAACATTAATGATGACACCACTAGCTAGCCAAGGTAAACAAATTATGATTGCAATATTATAACCAAAACACTTACGGTGCTTCTTATATCTAACAGACGTAGAAACGGCTTCTTTCCAACTCAAACTTGTTTATCAACTATCGAAAATGCACAAGGAAAAAAGAAGCGCACTACGTGAGAGCAGGATTGGTAACCAAACAGAGCAATGCCAGCGGTACCTGTAAATTCAAAAGCCCGGCAAAATTCAAAAGGAGGGAAGATGATGCTTTCTAAGAAATCACGTACGAGTCTTCGACGGAATAAAGCGGGTAAAGAATATTATCATTATTTATCAGTTAACGTAAGATACACAGGTATGCGCATCCCTTGCTGAACTGCGCAGTAGATCAAGTGTCCACCAATAAATTACTGAAGGATTTTGAAGGATTTTTGAAGGACTTTGACGACCGAAAAAAGTACTTCATGTGCTAGCTGGGGAGCACGCTCTCCGTTGGAAGAAGAAATAAAGGGAGAGGGCAATAAGGAGAGGACAGAGTCGAGAGTTTACGTTTACGGATAAGAAATGCGACAGTTAACGTAGCTCTCGAGGTAATGGTGCCAGAGCGTTCAGTCTTCCGAGCAATAGCCGGCAGGGTCACAAAAGTCGGAGAGATGGAGACGGATCAGCCGAGATTAACTTTGGTCTGCGCATAGCGATTGCGTCCTATGGTTCATTTGGAAAGATAAGTGGAGTCAGTAGGATTGGACTGGTCAGAGATAGAAGTGGTTATATTAACATAGGGCGAACAGGACCAGCATGCTATCAAAGTGAGGGTGACACTGCGTTTGATCGACGGAGCCTAGACCGCTAACATCCCGGTAGCCTGGTAGTAGTTCCAGAGAGTTTGACTGATCAGATGAGGCTCAATTCGGATATGGCTCAAAGAGGTGGCCGTCCGATTGTAGAAGGATTGAATACAGACGGAGCTCAGTCAGCTGAACGATGGCCAGTAATGTCACAGCAGTCGGAGAGCAGGATATCGATCAGTTGAGACGGGATTAGTCGGCGAGATGAGCTTGATTTTGGAGGGCAAACGGAGTAAGTCGAGAGGTGGACAGGTGAGAGGTGGAGGTGCTTATATAAATAGAGGGTGTACAAGTCTAGCAGGCTGTCAACGTAAATGCGACATAGCTTGAGTCTACAGAGTCTAGACCGTTTAAATGTTGTTTGTCTGGAAAAAGTTCAAAGAAGCAGACAGGTCAGATGAGACTAGTTTATTGCAGGGCACTGAGAGATGGTCGTCCGATTGGAGAAAGATGTTGTGTACAGGATACTGATGGAAATGTCTATATTAATAAAGGGTAAACAAGTCTAGCGGGCTGTCAATGTAAGCAAGACAAAGTTTTGGGTCTACAGAGATTAGATCGGTATATCTTGTCCATTTGTGTCATTTCTTCCTGAGCCAAAACATGCCTGTGGTCCTCCCTGTAGAATATTTGGGAGATATGGTTCTACTTTACACTTTCTCCCTTGTGCTAAATGAAAATCTTACCTACACGGTGCATCTCTGAAGACATAACTGCCATGCTCAGCTGGACGCAGCATCAACACAGAACAAAGAACCCACTCGCACTTCACACACTAAAGGAACCAAGAAGACAAATCTAATCAACGCAAGTCACCAGAGTCATCAGACTTCAACAGCTTCAACTGCCTGCAGTCGACTCTGAAGCAGGCTACGCAAGCATGGGGAACAAATTGGTGCAACCTGTCTGCGAATATCTGCGAAGGTAATCGATCAGACGCAACCTTGTCAGTGTCTTATCACCAATCGGCAGTGCTCCAGGACGTGGAGGGTTTATGTCCGGCAAGCGTTTTCCCTACAAAAGCCACAAATGTCTGTTTAACAACACTGCGACGTGGCAGGTGTGACTCGCCACTCAATAAGTTTAATGCCATAAGCGCACTGGCAAGTTGACTTATATCACATTTACAAATGCTGTGAATATATCTGCTTTCGTACGGACACGCCTACATATTTAACCATCTGCATGCCACCATTCTTAAATATTTTCGCAGCTTCTCCCTCATGCTTCACTCTCCTGACTCGCCCTGTGCACACAACCCCTCGCACTAGTTCCCTACCAACATACTCCACATTAGTGAGCTGCTTCTTATCTCTACACCTTGCCTTCTGTGGGCTTAGACTTCGTACAACCTCTGGGCCATATGGGCCTACACTACTGATTACATCTGTACGACTCACGCTCTTGATGCTGCTAATCCTGCTTTGGTGTACAATACTAGAATATGGTGAGCATGCTCAAAAGGCGTTCCTCGCTTTTTCTAGAATAAATATTTATTTATTTATTTATAGATAATGTGCGGTTTGCGTTTGAGGGGATGGCATACAAGCAGATCGAAGTGGTCGCGATGGGCAGCCCATTAGGACCGGTTTTGGCATATATCTTTCTTGACTTGCTTGAAAAGCAAGTTGCTGCCATTGTTGGGGCAGCGAAACTGTACAAACGGTACGTGGATGAAAGTTTGGTATTCTGCGGCATTCACCAGTATTCACCGACATTTTGCGCGACTGCTAACCACTTTGGATTTAATTCACTCCAACTTCTCTGGGTCCCACGAGATAGAACGAGACGACTGCCCGCCATTTTCAGATATCCTCATCAAGAGGCAGGCTGGTGGTATACTGTAGCGCACCGGTTACCGTAAGGCGACTTGGAGTGGGCAGTACTTTCTTTTTTCCAGTTTTGCTTCAGTTGCATACAAACGCTGCTAGTGAAAACGCTCTTCTGAAGGACCAGACGAATATTTAGTCTGGAATTGCTGGAAGCTGAAGAAAAGCTTCTGTATAGGACCGTAGTACTGGAAGTTTATCACAAAACGTTCATCCAAGTGCGCAGCAGACCTCCTAAGAAACAACTGCCGGTGGAAACGACAGAAAAATGCTGTCACCTTGGTTCCGCCGTTCAAGGGGGACCAGGTGACAAACAAAATAAATAAATAAATAGATAAATATTTTATTCTCCACTATGCGAGGCACGCCCATGGAGGCATGATTAGATATGTACAACGGTACAGGACACAAGCTCCGTTCTGCCCTAACGCCGTGCCACACCTACTGCAGCCTCATTTTTATCCAATACTACAAGGCATGGTCCTCCACGTCCAGATCTCCAAGCGCTCGCACCTGCTTTATATCAATAGCCGAGACTCAATTATGCACTGCAGCCAACCCAGAGCGGTTGGTTCCAGCCCTAAGCTTAACCCATCTGGACCTCAAACCCACAACTGACTCGGCGGCGGCCACCTGCTATCAATGTAACCCTCCGCCGCTCCCGGAACACATACCCGCGGCACTCAACTCACCTATCCAACCTATCCCTTCAGATACCTCAGTCATCGCCAATGACCTTTCACATAATCACGAACCCGTTTAAGCATGGTATCCAAACAAACTCACTCCCACAACCCGACCTGTTGTATAATAACGCGGACACTAACATTGCTATCCCAGTTGCCATACATTGCACACTGCTCGCAAACTCAGCTCTGTTACATAACGACAATATAAAGTTTTCTCATCAACATGCGATCAACCCAACATAAAATGCACTTTCTAGGACCATTCTTCCTGTTGTCCAGTCCGAATGTACTGCTTAATCCAGAAACTTGGCACCCATCTGACGCCTCTGATGTGCTGCTGCACATTCCAGGTTACACTATTTTCCGCAGTGGTCGTGCCAGTCAACGTGGAGGCAGCTCCCTTATATACTCCAACTATGGCTTCCATGCGTCAACTTCCCAAGCTATTTCCATTCGCAACCTAGAAGATACCGTTTGGATTCCATCCATCGGAGGCCAGCTCGACCTCCTAATGGGATGTGTGAATAACCCAACTAATTCTTCCTATGCTATGAGCACCGATCTGGTAAAGCTATTTCATAAAGCATCATTCCTGCCAGAATTCTAAAAGATAATTGGCGGAAATTTCAATATGCACAATATTTCATGGCTTGAGCAGTCCGCACCTTCCATGTATAGGACCTTCTTTGGCACTATTTTTACCCATGATTGGTCTTAACATGTGCAAGCCCACACGAGATGACCATGCACCCTAGCCCTGCTATTCACGTAAGGCATACCCCAAGCATGAGCGAAGGTGTTACACAATCTTCAGGGTTGCGCCCCCATGCTAGTGAGGCTCATCTTTTTACTCCCCAACTTTCCTTCTCACCAAGATAGTATGAAATTTTCATTAAGACCCCTCCACCGCAACGGTTAAAAATCATTTTCCCTAATCCTCCGAGCGGCTCCTTGTGATGGTTTCTTCTTTGCGATCCATATAAACAGCGACTTGTGAGCTTCGTAAATCCTAATGAATCACTTAGTCCCCCTTGCACCAAAACACACTAAGATAAGCAAAATACAGTCTCCCAATGACGCCATCACGCGCTGTCTCTGCCAAACTCAAGAAACTGCGTTATACCTAAAAAAGACCAAGGAGTTTCATCTCATAATTCTTATGAAAGGAATACTGGCCAATTGGAGAAACTCGATAAAGCTGGAGCAGTTATCAGCTGAGCACCAAGAGCTTAGTACCCACAGCCAAGGACAACCTCTTGTTAGACTTATGAAGCTTCCGTCTGATTACACCCATATACCCATTACCTCGCTCACACTCCCTGATAACAGGGTATGTACGGATGATTTAGGTCTATGCGAGTACGTAAACAAGCACTTCCGTGACTTCTTCACCGCCACAGATTTGTTAGTACCAGATATCGTACCTAAGTTCACTGACGATCTACTGCAGCCCATCAACTTTAGACTGAGCAAAAGCACACGAGTATTTCGTTCCCTGAAGCTGTCACATTACCCTGGTCCAGACGGCGTCTCCACCCCAATGCTGAAACTTGGAGGGCCGGACAAACAAGTAACCCTGCTAAACATTTTCATCTTGTCCATGAAGAGCGGCTTCTACCCAAACATTTGGAAACACGCGGCGGTTGGTTCTTGACACAAACGAGGTAATCAACAAAATGTACATAACTACCGTCCTACTAGCCACACACCTATCGCCTCTACGGTCATTGAGAGACTAAATAAGGAAGAAATGCTTGCATTCCTACTGCGTCGTAACCTCATTATCAGGTAAAAGGCCGGGTTTTTACTAGTAAATTCCTGCCAAATTTGCCGGTTTGAATTTCTGAAAAACGTAAGTCACTCGATATACATGAAGCAGGCACTGGTCATGGTCATCCTTGAAATAAAACAGGCATTTGACTGCGTCTCACACAAGGGAATACTCACGAAGTTAGCCACATTTGGCATGTTGGGTAGCCTTTACGCTTGATTTCAGCCTGTCTTAGACATCGAATCCAGTCAACACAACTGGGCAACGTCCCTTAGAAGAGGTATTCCGTAATCTGCCGTGTGCTCCAAAGAAGCCTCCTTACTCCCTTTGCAGTTTCTACTCTACATAAATGACACTTCTCGAGTTTGTAGTCACGGCACACCACACCTGTTTTGCGGACGATGTGAAGGTGGTGTTTTCGTTCGACCCTAACAACCTGCAAAACAGCCTCTTTATCATTCAAAGTGAACTAAGCGCACTGGAAACTTGGTGTGAGTTATGGAAACTTGATTTCTCCCCATCAAAGTGGAAGGTTCTCTCCGACAGGTGTTCTGTAACACCTACCACGCTAATACTTAACGGTTATTCTCTAGAAGTCTGCTTCTTCTTTCGTGACCTCCGTGTGCAAAAATCAAGCTCGTTAAATTTTGCTGAACATGTGTGCTATAGTTCTGCAAAAGCATGGGCAATCGTTGGATACATCTTTAAATTCATGTGCTTAAGCGAATCTCGACTCACCCTTTACCAAATATGGGCCCGACCAATTCTGGAGTACTGTTTGTTAGTAATTGCCAACGCACGCAAATCTGATAGCTTAGTGCTCGGAATGATACAACACTCGTTTACTAAGCGCCTAGTAGACCTTACCACACTCAGTTACCAAGACCGGTGTAGACAGCTCAGGCTAGAGTCACTTTGGCTTCGCCGACTTAAAGCCAACATTATCTTTCTCTATAAACTCTTCAAATGCTCTAACACAGGTATTAGCTGCTTTATACAAATGCATGGCGCTACCCGCACCCTTTACTTTAAAAGCCACACACACTTCTATATAAAGCGTACGGTACCATGCATTTTAACTTCTTCCTCTACAGATACGCCAGCGTATGAGATAAGTTGACAGAGGCCGTCAGAAAAACTGGAAATGTCATAGCATTCTCTGTATCTTTAAAGAGATTACGCACAGCTCCTATAGTAGCGGAAATACTTGGCACATGCGTAGCTGCAGAAGAATTCTGTGAAAAGGGTCCTATCCATATATGACTTCACAACAAAACTAATCGGCTTCTACCTGTAACTAAAAGCTACCCTTAGCCCTCTAGTACTTTTTCTGCCATGCATTATTGTATCCGCTTTAACTACATACTGCTTCCGCTATATATAATTCGGAGGTTTTTATCACTTCACCGTTACCTAATCTAGGCTCGCCTGCGCTGTCTCACCAGCTCTTTGGCTACAACCAGGCGATTGGGGCATACCACAACTTTTATCGCATTTTCACTGATAAGCTTTCTTCCTCAACTTAGATTGCTGATCTTCTTCACGCCTTACTTAAAGCCACTTCAACCTAATCAGATGCTTATCCGCCTGCGCCTGACCTATGAATCAATGCATGTCGTCGGGGATTAGTTCAGCAACGGCCGATTCACCACACCTTTCTTCTCCCTGACCTCGGTGGGTAGCACTTCCTAAACTTTGTCTCTGCATTTTTGTCCTGGATCTCTGCTTGCGTCCTTAAATGTTACCTCTACGTTTGCTGGGTCGCATAGTCTAGTCTTTCTGCCTAATTTGGCTGGCTAGCCGAACAACCTCCTCGTGGTGCCAGCTGGGTGGTTCGGGTTTAACCTGTTCCAGCAAATAGTTCGGCGGCAGTGTTCCAGGACGTGGTGGGTTTTCGCCTGGCAAGCGTTCTCCCTATAAAAAGCCACAAATTTCTACTTAACAACACTGTGACTTGGCGGTCGTGACTCGCCACAAAATAAAGTCACTGCACCGTGGGTATCCGAATAATCCTTTCCAACGCACGGACCTCTATCTTTTACTCCAACATTGCCGACGATATGAGAGTCAAAATTAGAGCAGCACAGTTACAAACAAGAACCTCACAGTTACGCACCCACACACACAGTTACATAGTTACCTACCTTCCTACATATACATACACTGGTACGGCAAACATAACGGATTCTTGCACATTCTTGACCGTGCATTGGTTTGTCAAAATGATCATGCCTGTTAAAGCGTGCCTCGCCTTGTCGAGAATAAAAACTTTATTTATTTATTTATCTGAGCTTCTGTCTGTTTCCTGACAGCTACTAGACGACTGAGTTATACTGACACATGTTTGACGCTTCCACTGATGTTCATTTTCCGTTACTTGATTGCTGCCCTTCTTCATATTTGTTCTCTAACGCCATTACAATCCGCTGGTAAGCATATTGGTTTGAGCCACGTATCCAGGTCGCGCCTCAGCTGGCTTGCTTGTTGTCAGCCAGGTGCGTTGGCCCCGCACTGCCTCACCTGTCTTTGCTGTAAACTTTATCTCGCTTAGATCATTGAGGTTTAAAAGCCCGATTTCCAGCAGAAACGCCCGTGGTATTTATTCTAATCTTAACCAGCCCACGGTTATTTCACGCTACCTTTCCAAGCCTTATCATGTTGCGCCTAATTTAACCTGTATGACTACTCGGTATTGATCACACCTCACCCTGACTTTATAAATCTCTGCATGCCGCCAGGGATTAGCTCAGTAATGGCCTATATATCTCACCTTTCGTCTCCCTGACCTCGGTATGTGGCATTTCCCAAAGACTGTCTTAGATTTTGTATCTTGAATTTCCGCTTGCGTCCTCAAAGTTCATCCCCACAGCTGTGGCGCCGCAGTCTCTCTTTCCGCCCAACCCAGTCGCGTCTAAGCTGTCTCGCCTGTTTTGTTACAGCTTCTTGCCGACCGAGTGTTGCTACATTATGTTTGGCACTTTCACTGAGAGTTTTACCTTCTCCTGCTTTGCTTGCTATTGCTCCTCAACTTTTACCCTAGAGCCATTTAATGCTATGCTACGCTTATCCCACTCTCAACGAACCTGGTTTGCTTGCTGTCTGCCTGATGCGTTCGTCTCCCATTGTCTCACATGTCTGCTTTTTACATCGCTTTTTACCTTGCGGCTTAAAAACCTGGTCTACAACAGGCATTATCGTGGAAATATTTTGTTTTCTAACTGTATACCGGCCTTGGATTAACGCAGTAAGACCTACTCTTCTTATCTTGTTACTGCTCTAAAACTACTGAGCGCTTTGGTTGGCTCTGTCCCTAGCTGCATGATACTTCTCATTTCCCTTTCTACTGTATGGTGCCCCTACCTAGAATGCTGTTGCTAACGTTAAGTTTCAAAACCCTGTATGTATCTTCGTTTCTCACTTCCAGTTTGCTATGGTAACTTGTCCGTCTTTCATATCTCTTTGCTATAGACACCAACCACCTTGAAACATAAGTTCAGGGCAACTAGTGCCTATGTATTCATCTTATTTCCAGGCTTTTTTATTCAGTTTACCTTTATCTGAGTTCGCTTGCCACCGTCTTCCTTTTGTCCTCATTCATCCTCCTTTTCTTGCTTCTAGTTATTAAGCAACCTTCGCCCGCATAGATACTTTAGCTTGTCGTAGAACATAAAATAACAAATATTTTCGTTCATCTTTATGTATCGCCTTTACCACGATGTAACATGTACGACGTTTATATTCACACCACATGTCACAGCTTTTCTTGATAGTCTCTGCTTCTCTTCTTGGTTTACTTGGCGCTTCTCTTGTTCGAGGTCTGAAGTTATCAACAGAAACTTCCCAGGGATACCATCTTGCCGGTTTGGCTGCGACCGACTAAACCTACAGAGACAAAAGTGGAGCAAACCAGATCTGAAACACTTAAAATCCCATCCTGGACTAACACCACTGGGCAAGTTGATCTGCACATTCTTATCCAGAGGAGTGGAGCAACCAAGTCCTGTCTACAAAATAGCCTTCAACACAAATGATTACCACAACATACCTGAATCACTCCATAACTGCCTAACCCTTGGTCCCGCCTGTCAAGCTTCTAATCGCTCGCTTATGGCTTGTCAGCAATTGTAGGCTGTTCAATCGACAACAAATCATGCCTTCCCCGCCACCAACTGGGTGCTTGCGGTCTACCCTGTTAAAGCAAATGTTTGGCGACAGCTCTCCAGTACGTGGTGTGGTTGCGCCTGGCCCTTGTTCTCCCTATACAAAAGCCATACAGGGCCGTTTAACAACACTGCAACGTGTCTGACGTAACTCGTCACCAATTAAAGCCATAGCCCGTGACTTCACACCGGCAAGTCAACAAGCGTCACATTGCTTCGTTCTTAGAATGTTTGTTACACTGATACTTCTGTATCGGCACCTACTGTCGACCATTCTTTACAAAATTTTACGCATATATTGGTCACTATTCCTATCGCGCTTTCAATGTTGCACTTTGCGTTACTACCCATGAACTCAGTATGTCATCACCTCTCTATCGCGCTTGATCTTCACTTGGCTTCTAATCGACCAATCCGGATTCTTTGTGTACTTTTTGCTGATGTATGATTGCAATAAATTCCAAAATGATTATGTGCTTACAAAGGAATTCCGACATCACAACAGCCCAATAATTATTTGACATTTGCGCCACAGTACAGTTCCAAGCAACAACTTGTGAACCATTTTCTGCTGCCCCGAGTACAACTGCGTTCAAATATCTGTACACTTGCTCCTACCTGATCAGGTTTCCAGGAGCGTGCGTTGCAAATTGGAGCATAAATGGGGACATATTTCTTTATATTATAAACTTATTTGGCATATTTTGTCTCATTCCTACTGCTACGTAGCATCAACATAATTGTCCTCAATGTAAGGCAAACCAACAGTATGAGACGTAGATTTGGCGTATGAACAGATATCACCATTGTGACTTATCTGACTGGCTGTTTCAGTAGTTCAGAAACGTGCATAAATGATAATATGAGCCAGATTTATTGACGTGTATACTGTAGCTAAGACCTGGCTGTCCACCCATTACTATATCTGGTACATGGGTTCCGCTGATCCAGCTTAACGAACAAATTTGCATAGCGGGCCAACTTAAGGTACGTTGTTTGTCAGAAAATTTAGGATATTCAGCTAGCCAGGGTGTATGGCTACTAGTACGCTTGGTCAGTGTGTTTGTTAGTCTAACGGAATTCAAATTAGTGGATGCTAAGATGACATAACCGGCTATGGGAAAGGGTCTTGTTCTTTATACTGTTTGGCAACTAGTGTTTCTAATAGTGATTGGTGTATTGTCAGCTAGGTAAACGTTGGGGAATAATAGACTATGTGAAGAGAGGATGGACCTCAAGGTGCCTGCCTTTGATTATTATGGCTCCGCCCGTGTCGTTTAGCCGTCCCGTTAGACTAGCTTACTCTGAATTTTACGTAGTACTTAAAGCTGTTATGGCGGTTCAACGGACGGTAGTCAGTGATCATGCATAATAGCAATGCTGTGTAACTTTCGGATGCCGTGAGTGATTGCACCTGGAAGTGCGTTCAGTCCGAAAACTCCTTAGCAAAATGTCAGCCGCTTTTCAATGATAGCTTCTAGTTCATAAGCGTAGGCTTTCAGTAACAAAAGCATCACGCTTTCGACTTCCGCAACAAAGTCTAGAGCCTGTGGAACAAACCTAGTAGTCAAACGTACAAGTTGTCGGTAAAAATAATAGTTAACTCCGCACGCGTTGAACAATTCAGGAAGATATAATAAATAAATAAGTATTTTTTCACGACAAAGCGCGGCATGCCTTTTAGACATGGCCAGCACATTAAAATTGGTTGCATGTAGCATGATTATTAGGACCAAGGGTGTATTAGTACAGAAGAAGTCAGTAGGGTGGGCCCACCTGGGCCAAATTCTTTATGAAGTCTATCTTCACGGAATGCGAGATGCAGAGATAAGCATCAGATCATTACGGTGCAGTATATTGAGGAGGAATTAGTACGATGTGTTTGTGTAGGCAATGCGGGTTAGGTGAGTGAAGAATGAGAAAAACTGCAAATGTAGTTTAAGAACAGTGGCATGTTACTTATCAAATATGTAGACGTAGTCGTACGAGAGCATATATATGCACAGCCTTTTTGAACTCGGGTATCGGGCAACCAGTCAATTCCAGGCTGGGACAGTGACTTTAATGAGTGTCGTGTCACATCCGCCACGTCACAGTGTTGTTACACAGCCACTTGTGGCTCTTTGTTTGGAAAAAGCTTGCCAGGCAAAAACCCAACACGTAATGGTACACTGCCGACTACTAATGTGACTAAATGGAGATAAAGTTACGGTGCAGGTTAAGCACTCAAGGTCGACGTACGTTGGTCATGTAGACATCTAAAAGTAAGTAAAATGGATGAGGTCTTGATGAGGACCGGAGCCAAACATAAGCAGGTGCTCACCTAGTTTTCAAGGAGGTTAGCGCTACAAACGCGCGTAACGGGCAACCATACCGAGCTGACGACGCCTGGTTGCTTTGGTTCACCTTCTATTTGGTGTAACCAATGGCATTTATACAAACTTTAGGTTCTAGAACAGCTTACCATCTGCCCACCACAAGGTACTTTAATCTGTCCTGATGTACTTCATCTTGCAGGGCGTCCAGGGATCCCTTCATTTATATAGTTTGTTTCGATTTTCTTGTTACTCTCATCAAACCAAGAAACTGTTTAGGTCTTGTCGCGGCGTAAGACATTGGCAATCGCTTTTACAGAGAAACGTTTTGGCTCACGGTCAACGCAAGCAAGCTTGCTTTTCTTTTACATCCCTTATCCCAAATGGCGACTGCGGGCCTGCTCCAAATGTAGGTTAGCGACAAACTGTTGGAAACCGCCCCGGGATTTCGCTCCCAAGGTAGCAAAATCTCGGAGTGGCTTCCAACACTTCGACTCTACCCTATGTTTGGGGCAGGCCCATGGACCCAGTTTCGAGTAAAGGCTGTAAAGGATAAGAGTACTTGCGTGTTACCGGTGAGCCTAATTTTCCGCCATTAAAGTGATGGCTAATGTTATATTCTGAGGCAGGAAGTAAACATTTTCCTGATAAAGTAGGAGTAACTAAACAATTCAACCAAACTGCACAACTGACTACTCGGCCGTCCATTTTCAGTTAATGTCCTAATAACCTGCGTCTTCTGTTGCGTAGTTAATCCGGCTCTTACCATCACTGTTCTCTGCTTACATTTGGCTTCCATTTGACACCGTATCGTTCCATCCTCGGTGCTTCAACTAATCGGTCGATGCGCTGACATGTCGTCCTGTTTTACACCTGCTGCTTTGCTAGTATTGCTAGCACTTCAATCTAATCGTCGCTCCAGCTGCAGTCTTCCTTGCTTCCGTGTAACCCGCATCAACTTATCTGACTGCTTGGCACTCTATGTTCCCTTATTCACTTGTTATGACGCGGCTTCTGTTACGTAGTTAAGCTGGTTCCTACCCTCACGGTTCTCTACGCCCATCTGACTTACCGTTGAAACCGTAGTATTCCACCGTCGAATGGATCACATGAGCTATTAAAGTGCCGATGTCAACTTGTTCTAAAATTACTAGTTCATGGGTTGTCACTCTATTCTGCTTATTCACATTGCGATCTCCACACAATGTTGAAGTGTCTTGTTACTTCCCACACATTAGTTTTAACCCCTTAAAGTAATACCTAGTTGACGGATTGCCGGAAACATATGCTGGAGCTTCAAGCACATACCAGTACGTTACCCATTAGGCCATGCTTCTAAATAAATAAAACAACGAATATTTTATCCTCGACAAAGCGAGACACGCCTTTTGGGCATGAGCAGCATATTGCAATATTTTACATGATATCGGAAGTAGCAGCGACAACGGCTTGAGTAGTACAGTTGGAGACAGCAGTGTAGGCTCATATGCCCCAAAGGTTGTATGAAGTCTATATCCAAAGAATGCGAGGGTTAGAGATGGTAATCAGATCGCTAATATGGTACGTTGATGAGGAACTAGCCCGATGAATTCCCGTACGCAGTGTGGGTCAGGTGAGAGAAGCACGAGGAAACGACTAAAAAATACTTAAGAATAGTGACATGTCACTAAACAAATATGTAGGCGTGTTCGTGCGAGAGCAGATATATGCACAGAACGTGTAAATGCGATATCGGTCAACTTTCCAGCGTGTGTTAGGGGCGGTGAGTTTATTGAGTGATCAGTCACATCCGCTGCGTCACAATGTTATTAACCAGACAATTATGACTTGTTGAAAGGAGAACGCTTTCTAGACGAAGACCCACCACGTCCTGAAACATTGCCGACTGGTGATATGACACTGACAAGCTTGCATCTGACTGATTACCCTCGCGGATATTCGCCGTCACGCTACGCCAATTTGTTTCCCCTGGCTGTGTAGTCTCCTGCAGAGTCGACTGCAAGTAGTTGGAGCTGTTGGAGTCGGACGACTCAGGTGAGGTGTATTGATTTGATTAGTTTTCTAGGTTCCTTAGTTTGTCAGGATTACGTAGTGCGGATAATTTCTTTGTTAAATAAATAAATAGTTTATTCTCGTCATTGCGAGGCACACCATCAAGGGCGTGACCATGGTAATACAGACATGTATGATCGGCAATTGTGCAAATGAGTATATTTTGACAAATAGTATAGGAATTTATGTGTGTGTTTACATGTAAAGGTATATTTAACCGTGTATTTGGAAAAGTCATGTTAGGTGAGTAGGTAAATGTGACTCAGTGTGTTTTTGTTCGTTGTGTTTGCCATCAAAGAGCGAGTCAATGGAACGCTTTGAAGCGGATGACGTTCGTGATTTGTGAATGATCCTCCGGAAAAGGGAAGAGGCAGTGACTTTATTTAGTGGCGGGTCACATCCGCCACGTCACATTGTTGTGAAACGGATATCTGTGGTTCTTTATAGGCGAAAGCTTGCCAGTCGTAATCTCACCACATCCTGGAACACTGCCGCGGAACCATTTGCTGGAACGGGATTTACCCGAACCACCCAGCTTGCACCACGAGGAGGTTGTTCGGCCAGCCATGGAAGCGTCGCAGGTATGTCCTCAACGGTTTTCCTTGCAGGTATTGTTATCCTGTAGAACAAGGAAGAGAAGAAAAGCTGACCGAGCAAACTGCCAACAAAATTGGACTGGACTATGATATTGTTCCCTAATAAAAAAGCCCTTGGAGCGCAATATATTTTGCGCATTGTACATCATTCTGTCTCAGTCTGAAGGTGCTAAGGCAAGCTTATCACACCCTTTGGTTCTATTGTTGGATATTTTGCTTCACTTTTGGCCTGTTTAGCTCATTCCTATTTCTCCGAGGGCGGGAAATGTAATAAGAGCCCAGGTTTGGATTGGGGAACTGCGTCCGTCTGAGATGGGACGAAATGGATCACCAGACTCACATGGACCATGTCCGCATAAAATGCCAACAAACTGCATCCAACTTAACCTATTAATTCCAGTGCAGAGAGCTGGACATGACACCCTCACACTTCAGTAAGTATAGAATACAGATAAAATGCTACCCAAGATACTCTGGAAATTTAGCCTACCTGCACAATTATTGACCATGCTCGACTGGCCGCAACGTCTATAGCGGGTCTTGTCTGAGCTCTCTGCACAGTTAACAGAATGATCCTAAAGCTGCGAGTAACAGTGAACCAATGGCTTCGCCAGATGTACATGACCGTACCAACCACGCAATAACAAGTTTTCAGGACGTGCTGGGTATTCACCTGGCAATCCTTCACCATACAATAGCAAAAATGTTCGTTTATCAACACTGTGACTTGGCGGATGTTAACCGCCACTGAGTAAAGGCAATGTCCACAATTGCCTCCTGGCATTTGACTAGAGAAAACTCTTCGCTGTAATGTTAACACGCGCAAAACTACTACTCTCAGTCCTCTTCTATTTTCATCAGTTTATCCACAGTGCTTTTCCTGTTTACTCAACGCATATATGAATCCAGTTCAATTTCACCCTACTGCGTATTCGCTTCGCAAGAGTATTTTTTGTTTCCACCATTTGTACACTTTTGGCTGCAGGCAATTACTTGCGTTATAAAGTTCGGAGGCAAAACATAAATGCTTTTAAAATTGAGTATGCCTGTGTTAGCCTGGCTCAATGAATTTGAGAATGAAATTCTTATTTATTTATTTATTTAATAACAACGGACCTGCAGCTGACTGTTGAGCTGCGCAGTCGCGTAACGAAGGCGGCTTTTGCATTTGGCGTGCTGGAAAATCGTGTGTGGTTCAACCACTAATTCTCAGTTGGGCGGGAACGGCAGTTATATTAGTCTGTGGTGCTGTCCGTTCTTCCATACAGCAGTGAAACCCAGATAAATTGTTGAAAGGACGTCTCTCACCTAAGCCATACCGTAATGAGCGTCTACACCATATTATGCGTATAAGCTGGGGTGCCTCAGATGCAGAGAATTGGGCGCCTCGCAGACGTGGTGCGTACGTAGTAGATTATACACTTCTGTTGGATGACCTAGTTGCTTGGGTCTTCTTCCCTACATGGATCCTACTTAGACACTGTAACAGATGCTTCATGGCCAACTCCATGCAGGAAAGCATCCCTTGGAATATCCGAAATTACTTTACCAGGCTATGACCAGTTGAACTTAGCACATTCAAATGTTGATTACAGGTGTTAGAAATCGGTGACGGTTGATCGGCTTGCGGGGTGCCGCCTAATCACCAACGCAGGTGCCGCGTCACAAAGGAAAGTCCGCGAGCATGTGTGAAGAAGCACTAGTTGCAGAAGCGGCAGCTGCCGTGGGAGTGCAGCCCACTAACGTCGAGCGCATGGTGCCGTAACAGGGGTCTGCGTCATGCAGGTTCAGACTGCCACGGGTGATGCCAGCCTGGACCAGAAGCTGAACGACGACGGTTTCTGCTGGGAACGTAGTTAGAGCCGGCGTATCATCGGTGGGTGGGCGGCATGCACTACCGTTCCATTTACTCTCCGTCGGCTTGCACGCATGATTTGTTAGATTTCTCGTCCTACTGTTTATTGTTATAGCTCATATTAACCCCCACCTGAATTTGGTTCTATCGCCTTGTATACGTCGACTAAGCTAATTACAGTTAACCTCGTAAATGTTTCATGTTTCTGGCACATGCTGTTGGCCAATTTATTCCATATGCTGGAGTAGGGAAGTTACGTCGGTACTACCGTACCCCATATTTGATTTATATAGTTTAATATCCTCATTTCAGGTTACTCGCTGTTGCCTGCTATTCTTGTGGTACCAGCAGGATTGTGCATGTGTGACTCGTTCCAGCAAACATTTTGATCCTAGTGGTCCAGGTATTAATAAGTATTTACCCAGCATGTGTTTCACACTAAAGGCCACTACGCACCGTTTATCAACATCGTGCCGAGGCGAATATGACTCAACACAAACTGCAGTCCCTGCTCTGTGGATTGCTGGATCATTGCATGCAATACAGGCCAGCAGCTGCCTATTCTTACAAAGCCGACGCATCAAAGAGACAAACTGCAAAGCTAGGCTTACATACACAAACTACAAGGCAAAATGTTTGCCCAGATACACACCCATCCATCCTCACATTCACAGTTATAACAACTACGTTGCATACTTATACAGAGTTCTTCAAAGTTTGTGCATAATTTAAGCATGTCAATACAAATGTGCCTTGCTATACAGCGAATAACATCCTGTTATTTTACGTTTATATATTTAGTCTACCAGCCAATATCCAACCAACTTATAAATACTGGCTCCAGTAGACAGTTGGTCCTTTTGGCAGGGGACGATGTGCACGGTCTTCGTGGTCGTGCTAGGCTTTAACTGCGGTTCTCTCCGGTGTAGTACGGTCTACCGTACAGCCACCGCCTTATGTACGCTCGCCTCCCCAAATACAGCGTGCTTGCGCCTGCCTGCGAAGAAAAGTGGGCCGGATCGTTTGATGAAACATGGCTGACATTCACCTGCCTCTCGGTCTTGTTCCATGGGCTGACACTGAAGATGGGACATGTGGATAGAGCTGTGGGCGGTGCAGCCCAGGCAATGCGTCGTCCCTCCTTAAGTGCACGCTACCTTCGCTTACCCTATGGAGACCACAGTGACAAGCAACTTGATCAATGGATGCGGAGAACCATATATATGCGGTAATATTTTGTGTCACTGTGTTATGGCTTTACTAATCGTTGTGTTTGTTGAATGAAGTAACTAGCCGTCTGGATGACGGAACCCCAGGTGGAGTATGTTTCCTCAACTTAGCAAGACCTATGAATTGGTTAGCCACCGATTCTTACTTGCGAAACTGGCTTGGTTTGGCCTTCATCCTCAACCCTTAACTTGGTTTCTTTGCGCTAGCACCTTTCTCGTTGGGGGCAAATCTAGACCAAACTTCAACACTGCTAACCGCGGCGATCCCCAAAGTTCCGGTTTAGGACCATTGTTGATCCTAATGTTTATCAACGACTTGGCCCTTCTTCTCCATTACCGTTGTTGTCGATTTGTTGAGGAGCTGTGCATCGTCTGCAGGTGTAGGCAAAAGAACTTGTAGTAAGCCATTTGCACTCTAGCGGATTGTTCGGTTACATGGGATTTGCCTTGGAAGGCCAGCAATGTCCAGGTACTGTGCACTTAAACAGCAGGGATTATGGTGCTAACCACTGTAGGCCTCTATAGCTGCGATGTGCAAGTAAAGTATGGGATTTAGGCATCGTTTTGGCTAACGTCTTACGTCTTTTAGCGCAAGGTATGCAGGCTGCTAACAGAGCCGGGATGATTTGTTTCTACTCAAAATCAAGTTCGAGTTAAAGTGGGACAGGGCACAACGGGGACTCTCATGAAGGTTTTATGTTGTAAGTGTTATGAATCCGGAGTGGATTTTATCAAAGCAATTGGCGTTATAAAATTGTAGAACCGGCGCAATAATCCCACCGCCGTCAACCAATTAATGCACACGTGTCCTGAATTAGCAGCCGCACTGTGTCCGTGAAGTAAAATGGAAATAAAATCGAAAAGTAGGAAATAAAGGAAACTAACTGGGAAACAAACAGAAAAACCAACTTTGAAAATCACAGCAACTCGAATAGGGAATGGCGCTTCAGACTTTAACGTGAAGCTAAGAGGGATAGCTGCAGACGTTGGCGTTAGCGTTATGTTCAAATTTTAAACCGTCTGTGCCGATACCACGTCCATTTATAGGCCTGTTGGGCGGAACCTGGGATACTAGTCGGTAAGCAATGACACGTAAGACGTGTCAAATACGACAGTATAGAAGTCGGAGGCAACTGAACCCAACGTATATTGTACAGGCTACAAAAATAGGAAGCGAATCAGAGAGAGCGAGAAACGTGCAGCGTGGAACTCACCAAAACGGTTTGTGACCATGGATGTGCAGTCAGTTAAACAAATGGACGTTTCGAAGGTTAAAGCAACCATAAAATCCAATGTTATAAGATACTGAAAGAGCATGTTTTCAGTTGCACTACAGGCCATTTGCAATTTTATTTTCCTGATAATTTTGTTGCCGATCGTTAAACACTGGCAACTCTCAACTAAGCCGAACTTTGTGAGTCCAATGGCAGATGCAAAAATCCTTACCGTGTTGGTTATGGATAGCTCTTTGGGCTGTAAATAGCTGTATTGACTTTAGCTACGGTGGCAGCTGACTTTGTTTTTCGTGCTAGATTCTACGTTTGCTTTTGGTTATACAGGGTTATACTTGTTTTTTCTGTAAATATTGTGTATCAAGACTTTGGTTTTGGTTTAGCTTTCCAACTGTAGGCATTTGGTGCATTTTATCCGGTTACTGCAAAAGATTTCACCGCTTGGCACAAACCGCCCCTTTGTTCGCCATCTTGCGTTTGTTCTAAAGCAATCTAACCGTTGACTGTAAGGACGCTTGCTTTACCGACCGCGTTTGGCTTCAGCATACGAGTGTAGAGGTTGCAAAGATGCACTTCCACATGTCTGCCAGCCAGAGTAGCAAGTGCTGCTTGCCCTCGGTAAAGCAAGCCCAAAGGTGCTGAACTGAACGTTAGTTTTGGCAAAAGCAGCTTTGTAACACTTGTGCGATTTGGTATATAATGCAAAATCTCCCTAAAATACTTCCATTCTACATGTGCTTTCCTTAGTCTCAGCCAGATAAAAGCTTAATAGTATGACTAATTCTCGTTGGTTCATCACTGCATGTACGTCTGATCTACTCGTCAGCTGTATACCTGTGCTGGTACGGAAGTGCCATAGGCCAACAAAGATTCTAGAGCCAGCAGCAGCCGTGAAATCATTCCGACCTAAACCAGACAGTTCGGTGCCTCGAACTTCATGCCAAACCTTAAGCACCAATGTAGTGCAGTGTAAGAGTAACAACCCACACAACTACTAGCGGCTGCTCATAAAGCTATGTTTGCCACACTTCCTTTACCAACACGATCCACCACGCTGACAACCTTTAGAGGCCCGACCATCTACGAATCCGCTGTTGCTACCCATATGACAAAAGCACCTCCAATTGTAACCACCTCTTCTGCCATACGGGTTAATACTACCAATCCCACCACGGGACGCAAGGTCTCATAGATTGTCTAACCAAAGAGAGCTGGCACAGGTCCCCCAAAAAGGGGAACATGAATCAGCAACATAAGTTGCTAAATGTCAAATTCGCTAAAGTGACAGTATCTGGGGCGAATTCCATAACAAAGACGACGTTAGACAGCAAAACATCTTTGGACTCCCTTTGTCACCTAAGAAGCGTTCTAGCTAAAACAGTCAGTAGGATGCGTCTCATCTGTCGCCCCAACTTCTTACTCTGCGGTGAACCGCAGTTACGCCAAGTACCAACGCAGTCAGGGGATGATGCAGAGACCTTTCTCTTGTCAGCCACTTGCCTCCGTACCACCATATGCACTGTTCGAAAGTTTTCAGATGTTCCTTGGGGCGAAAGATAGAAACGCAAACCAACTCTGGTTAACTTCCTTTAAAAGAAAGCAAAATATATCCTTGTTCACGGTGTCCTCGAGCTCCAGATATTAAGCAAGCTAGAGACCAAATGGCATGACTAGGATGAATGACAGTTTATGTGTACAGTGCTCTCACTCGAAAACCTTGTCGCTATTTCGACATTAAGGTTACCGATAGCACCTAACTACAAAGGGTGTGGTCCTCGAGTGAGGAAGGTAGCCTGGTATTTAGAGCCGATGACATAACAAGTGATCCAAAGGTGACAGAAAAATCACAAAAAGCTGCTATCCGAAATAGTATAAGGGCGAGAGTCACCGGGCCACAGCCAGGCAAGGTAATACTGAGCAAGCAACTTACCAATACAATTCTGGCATTGTGTAGCTCAGAACGGAGATAATGCCGAAACACCTTAGCAACTGAAGGAGGAGAGGATGGTCACCTACTTGTTGGCGCTGAGAGCTCGGTACTGCAACATGAATTAGCCCTAAGAACAACATCATGGGTACTACAAAAGGACGACCAGGAGCCGAGTTGCCTAGGGTAGGCATAAGCACACCCCGCAAACTATGATTCACACACTTCTGACCACCGTTGCCCTCATCTAGTTGTACGCCGGTGCACGAGGTCTTCTGAGCAAGGTAAACGAACTTCGCGTTCGTCGGGTATAAACAGCTTGGGACTTAGATATAATCATTGAAACATGGTTGAACACGGCGATTAAAGATGCTGAGATTGAGCTACTCGGCGTGACTTCCATACGAAATGGTCGAGATCAGAGAAGGGGAGTGCTCCTTGCTTGTCCATCCGAGCTGCACGTCGATAGCATCGATGACCCAGCAACATGCCTCGATTCTCTTTAACTTTGTATGCACCTAAGACATGATGACTTGTGTTCACTAGCAAGAGTTTACCGCTCTCCATTGTCCACCTTGGAAATAGAGCAATGCCTAGCTTCTGCCATGAAACTTGTCCTGGCATGACCATATGCTCACGTACTGCTGGTGGGGGAATGCAACCTGGACGCAGTCAAATCTGCAGCATCGCATGGGGCACAATAAAAGGATGGTTTGCAAGTGGTAATTTAAAACGTACCTCTGTACATCCATGCTAAATCTCCCACACGATTCCGAACGGATAACACATGCTGTATTGGACCATGAGCCCTACAACGAAGAAATAACGCTCAACGCCCTGCACATAGATGCACTGCACGGCCGTAGTCAGCATGTAACATTGCATTTTCGTTATGTCTGTCACACGGAGTACATCAGTAAATACCACTTGGAAACCTAGGTCCTTACATTTTACCATATACTTTGTAACCACGTTCAAGCAACCAACTAGGCCTTCCTGGCCGAGAGGGCGCACGAGGTTGCCTGGTTGTTGTTCGTCACTCAATTCACATAGCCAGTGACTAATGCCTCAAACAGCACTGGCTTTCGTCCGTAGCAAGTGAAGTCGTTCCTGAGGTGCCCTTCTAGAAAATACGTGCCCTTAAAGGGTTTAGACTGGCGCGCTTACAAAGTATATACAAGCACCCAGACCTGGGGTGCCTGCACAACTAAACGTGACCACCGCTGCAAGTTGATCCGCGAAATAATAGTCCAGCGTCAACAGAACCCAGCTGCGAAATTCAGTAAAATTTCCATGTTGCTGTATAAACACATCTACACGCTCCGCCGCGTGCAGCGCAAGTTCCCTGTTTTAAGTGCAACAAATGGCTTTGCGCACACCTCAAAATATACACCCAACGTGCTTCGCCAACGCTTCCTCCATACACTTTGGAGTGTGTTATCATTTCACCTGCTGTTGACACGGTATGCAAAGCCACCAGATTTGTACTACGGATCGTACACGGCAGCCAAGTTGATGAAACCATTAAGGTCATTGTGCGTGCACAGCTCACCTGCCGTGGATGACGTCAAACCGAAGGCAATAAAGGCAGCGGCCATGAACTTTGCCAAACCGTGAGCTTACTACTTTGAACCTTTTCTGAACGAAATTCAGGTTCCCATAATGTGGAAACCTGGACTAATTAATCTTATTTATATAAGTGGTAATCTATCGGAACCCTTTAATTACCGACCACTCACTCTCCCCCAGTTTTCTCGTAAGTAATGGAAAGCATTATTGCAGAGGCGCTCATGGAACATCTTGAGGGAAACAAGGTTCTAATGTCATAGCAACACGGATACCGCCGAACTCGATCTTGCAATACCAATTTGCTGCTACCACGAGCAAGCTGTACCGTATCAGTCGATGCCAGAGTGAAACCCGACGTTGTCTTCTTGGACTTCTTGTAAGCGTTTGACCGTTTGGATCACCGCATTCTACTTCACCAGCTAGGAAGCTGGGCAATCAATGCTCCTATACTCGGTCAGACAAGCATCTTCCGCGCTAACCGTCAGCTGAAGGTAAGCGTCCGCTGCTCCATTTCCGACCTAACTAACCAGTGTGACTTGCCCCAAGGATCGGTATTGTGGCAACGTTTATTCCTATCGTACATTAACGACCTTGCCGGTGTACTGCAGTCGTTGCTAACGTTTTGCAGAGCATGTCAAACTTTCACAAGCTATCAAGACATCAGATGCTCACGTGGCGTGGTATTGCGATCTCGACAGGGCTTATGCGTGGTCATCTGATAATAAGCTGCAGTTCAACGCGTTTAAGTGCAAAGTCCTAAGCATACGCCATCAGCTTATCTATGCAAATCGTCTAAGGGATCAGCAGTTAAAACGTGCTTCTAAAGAAAGCGATCTACTAGTGATCCTGCGGCACGATCTTGTTTGTTCCAGACTGGCTGAAAAGGCTTCAGAATGATCCAGTCAACGTCTTGAAATCTTACGCAAGGCTTTCAGAACTTCTGAACCCTCAAGCTTCCCGCAAATGCTGAACACGTACGTGCGATCTCGCTTAGAATACGTGTTGCAGGTGTGGCCACCATGGCGCATGCACGACGTCGATATACTTAAAGATCTACAACCTAGAGCAATCAAATTCGATAGTGGATTGTTTCCTCTCTCCTACCAATGCTGGCTGCAATCCCTAGCAAGGTACAGTGAAGAATATCGACTTTCGTGTGGAGACCTAATCATGGTTCATTTACGCCTGACTAACCCAACTCACCCAGGTCGCAAACCGTTGCGTCGAAGCCAAAATACCAACCTGATAGGCCATCGGCTCAAACTGGCTATGCACTACCGTCGGCCAGGTAGTCAACAAAACATTTTCTTCTGTTTGTCCCGTGCCTGGAATGCCCTCCCGACTATTGCTAGCCTTGCCCATACCATAACGCTATGCAAAGGACGCCCTTAGGAAGCGCGTTCTAACGTGCACTAGGTGGGAGCTTTGTCGTTTACTTTATTAGCCCCCGCATTTACCAAACAATAACAACACTTATAATATTTTATGTGCACACGTCCCATTCCCCTACAAACTATCTTTATGCAGCAGTGTGTTTTAACCTGTAGACCTTTAAAGTAACACTTTACTTACACGCTGATCCTGTAAAGTTTAATTTTTACTCCAACCAACCCAGGAGACTTTTCAAGATCACACATTTTACCCGTGAAACATTATTCTTTATCCAATGTCCACAGCGTTTATTAATATTTATCCTGAATTTCAATGCACCCGGAATATTAGAAACCAACCCCCGGAACTACTAGAAGCGCTCGTCCAGTTTCCCGTAATGTAATCTCTTATAGATTTTACCTTGTTTTCGCGTTACTTTTATAGCGGATTCCAACTAACGTGTCCATCATGACAGCTACGCACCATTATTCGAACCATATCTTTCAAACACCTAACTCACTCCTTAGGTGTACGTAAGCTTAGTTTGCTTCTGTAGCTCTGTCAACTACTTGAGCACGCCTGTACTTTTGTGTCGCGTTCATTCGGTGATGAACTATTTAGTTATTGTACGTAGTATAACCTGTACGGTGCTCTGCTATGTACGGCAGTGTATGGTACAATTGCTTGCACGAAACTACTTGAAAGAGTCACACGCAACACGCACCTGGCCACGGAATTAACACAGAGAGATAAAAGTATTAGCAATTCACAATCCTGACACATTAAAGGAATGCAGACAACCATTTGAATCATTACACGTCAGCTGAGTAATCCAACTTCAACAGATTTCATCACATGCGGTCGACTCCGAAGAAGCCAGTCACACAGCCATAGGAAAGAAGTCGGTGGAGCATGACTGCGAATAACTGCGGAGCCAAAAGGTCACATGCAACACCGGTCGGCAGTGTCCCAGGACGTAGTGGGTTCTCGCCTGGCAAGCGTTCCCCTACAATGTCTGTATAACAACACTATGACGTGGCGGACGTGATTCGCCATGCAATAACGTCACTTTTAAACTCGCAGCTTGGCAACTTGACTGATACTGCAGCTCACAAATCTTGTGCGTATATCTGCATTCAAATAACTACGCCTAGATGTTTAATCAGTGACATGCCACTGTTCCTTAAATAATTTTGCAGCTGTTTCATACTGCTCTTACCTGACTTGCACGGTGTAAACAACCACATCGAACTAGTTCCTCACCAACCAACTCCACTTCAAGGCTCTAATTTTTATCGCTCCATCTCTCATTTTGTAAGGAGGTACTTCAATTAATAGTTGGACCATGGGGGCTACACTACGAAATACATATGTGAACAAATGCTCATATGGTTGTACACCCACTGCTCACCTGTTCGACGTTCGGCACCCCTTGAGTTCTGTTTCTTTGCTGCCTAAGACCACAGTTCCATTCATCTCAGAGCTATAACTCACATTTTCGCTTCACGTTGGTGAATCACATGCTTAGCAGTCCCGCTGCTACGCTACACGACTGAATGTCGCTATTTGAGTCCGTTCCACTACCTTTTAATCCCCACGTCTTAGCGTTTAGTCCCCTAAGTCCTAGGACTGCTTTAGCCTGACCTTCCCCTCTGTTACGGTTGGTGATCTCCGGACGACTTCAGTTTAAACATTACAGGGCTAGTATCTCCATTACTAGACGCAAATTGCCTCCTTTGTCGCGTTACTTCCGTTCACCTCTTTTCCCACTTGCATAACATTTTGGACGTCATTGCGCGGGCTTGTTTCCTTCCTTAATAACCTAAATGTATCCCGGATAACGACCCGCAAACATACCACAGATTTAGCCTGCTTGTCCTGTCTCTCACCTATTTGGCGGATGCTTGAATTTTTACGCATCTGCGCTTCAGCTTCGGCAGTGTCGTTGCCGACGTACCGCACCTCTACCTGCATGCACTACCTCCTCACCGATTCTTTGCATTCGCCACTCCTCTTTAAACGTTGCTGTACGAACTGAATACTCCCTGCTATGCATTGTAATCCAGTTGGCCTCAACTTCACCTTAGCTAATACTCGTTTCTTGCCGGCTTTGATAATGCATAATTGCGGCTGTCGTCCAAACTTACACTATTTTATTTACGCATATTTTAAACACCCGTACTTTTCCTTGATGTAGTGTACACGCTTATATAAATAAATAAATAAATATTTTATTCTCGACTATGCGAGGCACGCCAATTGAGGCATGATCAGCTATGTACAACTGTACAGACATTTTATGGGAACTGTAGTGACAGTTGAAAATTGTTCATATGTCCAGGCTTGGAACTGTGCAATGGTGAACATGCGAAAGAACGATTTGGTTGTAGTGGGATCCGGATCCATTTGTTTGGACATAATCGCTCTGCCATATATCGCAGTCATTCCTCGACTAAAAATAGATTGAGAATCCTGATTGATCCATTGGAAGATAATTGAAGAGCAAGCTATCCAGTATGATGATTCTAATTGAGCTGCCAGTGTGAAGTTATGGACTGTGACTATATTTGGTGGCGAGTCACATTCGCCACGTTGCAGTGTTGTTAAACGGACATTTGTGGCTTTTTATAGGGAGAACGCTTGCCAGGCGAAAACCCACCACGTCCTGAAACACTGCCGCCAATCCATTGAAGGGCAAGTTGTAACTGGCTATGTTTCTTGTTGAACGTCTTTTTGCTCCGTTATTCGCAGTCAAGTTGCGTCCCATTTTTCTGCTGACTGATGCGTTATGCGAGTGGACATTGCGTGCCTGGGTCCTCTCCTGTGCCAGATCAGTAGGTCAGAAACTAAGCATTCTTTCTGGATATGATGTGTTGATCATCAGCAGAACCACGTGAAGTCTCGAAGCATATCCGTTGAAATATGTTGAAGTCTTGGAGGACAGGATAGGTTCCGAAGAAAGAATCGCAGATCCCCGGGGGATGTAGTGAAATTGATTAGAAATATGGGAAACCACAGCCATTTGAGCGGTCAAAGCGGATTGAAGAGCTTAGTATGACCGACTGTTCAAGCTTTGTACTGGCAGGAGAATGTGCCTTCCGTAGTCGAAAGTCCTCCAGTCAAGAGATATGTGGAAGAGGTATTGTTAGGTAAATTGAATTTAGTGGTTCATGCCGCGACAGAATTGTATCAGTGCAAGATATTGATTGATTTGTCCGGTTAGTAAGTTGTAAAAGGTTGCTAATTTTCCGCTCATGTCCAGGTAAAAGCACTGTGTGCCTTGTATTGTTGTCGAAACGGAGGACAATTCCTTAGGTGCGTGTCGGCGTACCTGTGGCAGACTCGGGAGAAAAAGGGAACGAACAGAGACAGCCACACAGACAGAAGAAAGGAATGCATCTGGAATGCAGTCAATCAATTGCGGCGATGCCTGAACTATTGTACCCCTATACATGTAATTGTTTTTTAAATATCGAGTATACACGTATATCATAAGTGGCGAAATACGACAACAATCGAGCAGAACACGGATCAGTAAAAAATGAAAGATTGAAGATGAAGCAGGAGCGTTTGGGGGTCCTAAAATAGACACCTGCCCTATCGGTGGGAGCCAGAGGGAGGAGAACTAGGGGTGCAGATAATGGGAACGAATATCACTCAGAAGAAGCGACAGAGGCGTATTTCCTTAATCCTAAATTGGTAGGAATGCAAGAAGTCATGGAGGACAAACACATGTAAGTTAGCGTCGAATGAAGAAGGAATGCAACAGAAAGCACAGAAAGGTAAGCAGCGAGTCGGTGAAAGAGGTTCTATTGAGGCGAAGTGAAAAAGCTGAAAAAGCTTCCCACGTTCATCTGGTGATGCTCCATCTTTGTTAGCAACAAGAAGGATGAATAATGCCCAGTGATGTAATTAGGGTAAACGTGGCGAAGCGATGCGCCGGAATAGGTAGATAGTATGGGCGAGCAAAACACAAAGGATGAGGGGCAAAGAGTGTTGGGACTACAGAGCCTAAATCGTTTATGTCTCGGATAGCTGGAGGCAATCAAAAAGGAGACTGCGCTTCACTATACCTTCTTCGTGCGCTGTAGTTGTAGTATGAGCCACACATGAGATGCCATGTAAGAGAGCACCTGGAAACCATATATATTGAACAAATTTACATAATGCCAATAAACTAGGTGCCACGGCGTGCCATCACTCATTTAATAGTGTCTAACGACACATTCTAGTTAGTGTATTTACTTGGTTGCCTCCTGTTTGTTGCTTGCTTTTCCAGAGATTTCCACAGATGCGACGGATGGCAAACGGCGGCTCATCAACTGGTACTGGCTGACCCATACTCTACAGCCAGCAGATTTGAAACAATTGATTTCTTCTCCAGGACCACAACAGCACTTCATCCTTCCGCGATTCCCAGCAGCCTCCGAACGGATCAACCTTTTGGCAATTTGGAGGGATGCCACTTGCACAGAGTGTAACTAAATACGTTTATCTCTCCTCGCAAACACCTTTCCACAATATTTGAATTATCTCTTTACACGGATCGCATGTTTTATTATGGACGAAAACTACTCCTTTACAATTACTTAGACATAGACAATTTTTCTGCCTCCCCTTGTGTTCGAACAATTGGCTTCATCGCCTTATATTTCTGCAAGCATATTTTGCCACTTCTCCAACCTGGATATTTTCTTGCGGAAAACTTTGGAGCAATTACTGGACATGAAGGCGATTTCGCTTGACAATAAGGGGCCTGTATAAATAAATAAAAATAAAACTTTTATTCTCGACAAGGCGGGGCACACCTTTACTGGCTTGATCATTTTGACAAAACAATGCGGGATCAAGAATTTGCAAAAATCCGTTATGTTTTCCATAACAGTGCTTGGTTGTGCAGGGGGAATGTAAGTATGTAATTGTGTGTGCGTTTATGTAGCTGTGTAATTTGCACTTGTAACTGTGCTGCTCCATTCTTGAAGGTTGCTATCATCAGCAATGTGCGAGTAGAAGATTAGTGTCCGTGGGTTGGAATGGATTATCCAGATTTCCAATGGGCAGTGACTTTATTTTGTGGCGGACCACGACCGCCACGTCACAGTGTTGTTAAGCAGAGAGTTGTGGCTTTTTATAGAGAGAACGCTTACCAGGCGAAAACCCACCACGTCCTGGAACATTGCCGCCGAAATATTAGCTGGAACGGGTTCAACCCGAACCACCCAGCCGGCACCACGAGGACGTTGGTGGGCTAGCCAGCCAGGTGTGCTTTGTGTATGCTGAACGTATGGGTTTGGCACCACTACTCTGGTAATGTTACACGTGCTCCAAAAAGAATAATTGCGAACACCCTGTGCGTTCCACACGTGAATGAGGAAGCGTATATGCGCATAGGAAGAAACTGCTTTGCCATAGGGATAAATTGCACGCACCACCTTACACGTACAGTATGGATTACTGAGCATGTGGTCTTTAAGCTAATACCAGTATAACACAAAAGCCAACGGCCATTAATGTGAAGGCGTTACTCGCCTGCACAATCCTTCACCAGACGTCCTTGGACGCCTCGTTTCCTTGACCGGTTTCTACAATTAATGGCGGACCTTTACTAATTGACTCGCTTGGCCAACGCAGATATTTTTGGCTCAAATGACTGCGCATAAGAGAGCGTGAAATTTGTTGTCATGAGTTATTGCTGGTCACGCGTTACCATTCAAACGGATTTAGGGCGGTCATCCAGAAGGTGGGTGTTTTCACCCGGCAAGCGTTCTTCTTATAAAATGAAACAAGTGTTCCTTTTCTCGCCATTACCATTTGGTGCATGTGAGGCTCCACTGAATAACTTCAGTGCCCACAATCTCACACTGGCAAGTAGACCAGAGTGACATACCACATCTTTTCAATATATTTGGCTATGTACACAAAGAAGACACTTCTGTGTTTCTGCCTTCCGTCTCCACTCCGTTTATTTCTCTTTTACACATTTTTAACCCCCTAGTTCGTCATCTTATTAAAGATTCCGTTTTCTGATCGGTGGTTCTGTCATTGCGGTAAATTTTGTCCTGTGACATTGATGGCTTTCATGCAAAGCAAGGTGCCTGTTGCAAAACAATAGCTTGTAAAATTTTGCTCATGCTATACGGGCTATGCCTACGTGCAGACTAATCCAGTCTCGTCGGATCGACCACTTGTTTTCCCATTTTACTCCGAGTTCCTCGGCTTTAAAAGTCTTGGTTCTGCTGACGCAACGTTTTGTTTTCATCACCTGGAAAGCGTCGTGAGTTATTCCACTCTTTACTAACAAACTATTTCATCCAGACCCTAACCTTTTCTTATATTACTTTCTGTTTTCATTCCTTTTTTAATTGGACGTCCGGCTTTACCCAGCTCCAGCTACCTCTGTAATATCTCATTAGCACCCCAGCATAATTTGATTGTCTGCGCGTCGCTGTGTCTTAGCCTCTGTGCTCTGAACTATCTAACAGCCGTAATGCATGTTTGCGCCTCATGCGTTCACTGTCCTTTCTTTATTAATCCTTCCTCAGCTCCCTCCTGTTGAGCAAACATAACTCAAGTGGTCTGCGCACAACCGATCCTTTCTAGACGTTTATGTATTACTCGCTTAGTCTAAGCCACCTACTTATACTAAAGTCCAGCTCTCACCGTCTTTTCCCGATACAGGCTTCCTTGCTAGATGCACAGCTGTCACCTACTCATCTGCGAAACCTAATTACTTGTAGTTCAGCTCTCTCACCGGCTTCTCTAGGCTCAGGCTTCCTTAGTTATATTCCATTAGTTCCCCAGCATGGGTTGGTTAGCTGCGCGTCGCTGTCTTAGCCTCCTATGTTCTGAATTGTTTGACAGTCTTCTTATATGCTTGCACCCTTTCCGTTCCTGGTCCTTCCAACCTGAAACCTTCCTTAGCTCGCTTCTGTGGAACAAACGTAACTCGTGGGTTCTGTGCAGCTTAGCTCATAACCTCCCCTTTCTAAACATTTAATTATCCATTACACGTTCCTTGCTAAATGCTCATCTGTCAATTACTCCTCTGTGACATCTAATTAATTGTGGCTCAGCTCCCTCATTGGCTTCTCTTGGCTCAGGTCTCCTTAGTTGTATTCCATTAGCATCCCAGCATGATTTGAGCAGCTACGCAAACATGCGTCTTAGTCTCTTAGGCCCTGAACTATTTAACAATCTCATTGTATGCTTGCGCTTCTCTCGTCCGCCCTCCTTCTATAACGAAACATCTCTTACCTTTATCTGTCGTGCAAGCATATTCATGTATTCAGCGCAAGCCGCTGCTCTGCCTCACATTCCTAGATCTTCATTTATCCCTTACTCGCTGTATGGTCTTAGGCCTGTTTACCTGCATTCCACCAGGCCTCGTGCTGGCATTCCCTGGCTCTATCCAGCTACTTACTATTATCTTAGCACCCTAGCTGCTGCGCTTAGGCGACATGTTCTGACATCCTCAGCTGTTCGCTGCCCTTCCGTCAATTAATCTTTCTAAGCTTTTTAGTTTATCACTCCTCTTATCTGGTCAGCACACACAAGCCCGTTAGCTTCCCATTTATAGGTGTTCATTTCTCACTTACGCGCCGCTATGTTTGCGACACTTACCTATGTAGGAGCCCAATATACTTACTGGCTTTTCCAGGGTCAGCGTACCCTATTACTATTTTCTTAGCACCCTAGAATAACTCGTTTTTCTGCGCAACGCTACGTATACGTTTGTTTCGCACGTTTGCTTTCCCTTAACTGATCTTTATAACTTCACTTCTTTCGATCAATCTTTTCGCACCTAGTGTTCTGTGTCCGTTTTTGCAGCAAAGGTTTCTACACCTACTTATGTAGGAGGTAACCTCTCTTACAGGCTTTTCCCATCTAAGTCGGCCATAGCACTTTACCCTTAATACTCTCGAGTCGTCTTTCTGGTCAGATTCCCGGAAGAATTTTACTCACCGCTTGGATCCTATCTATTCGCTGACTTACCAACAATAGACCTTTGAATTTCATTCGTCGCAAGCCATTTACATCTTAACTTACTTATTCTACGCTCCCTATCGTAGTAGGTTGGCTACCAGCTCTTCATGCATCATAAAAACGCCGCTGGTCTTTGAATTCTGCTTTCAGTTTTCCAGCGCAATAGTTGCATCATAGCAATCCGATACTGCGTTCTCTGCTAAATGGCGCAACGCCCTGTATTTCCTGCAGCTGGTTGCAACCAAGCTATAAGGCCATTGCTTTCGTAGAAGATTCAAAAGACACTTCCAGCACAATCATTGTTGCACACTGTATGCCACATTTCTCCACTGACATGTTATACCATAGGACTTTGACAATGTTTGTTTGCACGCCTGTTCTTTGCGGCCTTGTTTGTCTCTCACCTTCCCTTTGCTCCGAGGTCCGCAACTGCTTGGGGATCTGGGTTTGGACCGAGAAATTGATTTTGCCCGGGACAGGACATAACCCATAAGGACCTACAAAGAACATGGCTGTACAACAAACGAATACAACTGCATTCACTACCACGACCGTTGTCCACTATGAGAGCTGGACACGAGGCCTCCGCACTCCTGAAAAGGATACATAAACCTGAAAAAGCCAGACGCTAGTGACTGATATTTTTCTCATCTAGACTCTTACAAAGACTACTCTTCGTGAAGCACTCACCCTCCCTGGGCCTCAGCCATTATGGCGGCACGGACCAAAGAAACCTGAACAACTAACAGAGGAACATAGAAGTCAATTGACTTCGGATAACCGAGGGTGAAAACAGTCGGCAAGCTGCGCTGCCAGTTTACGTTACTGTCCAAACGGATTTTTGACAGTGTTCCAGGACGTGGTGGGTTTTTACCTGGCAAGCGTTCTCCCTATAAAAAGCCACAAATATCCGTTTAACAACACCGCGACATGGCGGAAGTGACTCGCCACTGAATAACGTCACTGCCCACAAGTACATACTGGCAAGACGAGTAGAATCATACTTTAATATTTTCCTGATACGTTCAAGTGTAAGATACTCCCTGCCTAGGTATGTCCTTTCACTACGCATGTACTGCCAGACTGTTTACACTATGCACGCTAGAACCCATCGTGTCTTCATGCATTGACGACTTTATTCTTCAGGATTAATTTTTCACTTCCCAAAGTCTGTATAACTTTCGGCTTACTGCCGATTATACACATAGCAACGTGTTTGTTGCAAAACATAATTGCATGTAAATGTTGATCATGTCTGGTTTGGTGTGTCTCGACAAATTAGAGAAGATACCATTTATTAATTTATTTATTTGGTGTGCTTCGAAGTATAGAGAACAGATTATTTAGTTAGTTCTTCATTCCCTCTCTTGGTTCTGCTGCTCATGCTATCCTGTAGAACCCAACATTATGCTTAACGTGCTAATAAAGAGTGACTCTTTTTCTTGATAGCAAAGTGTTTATTTCTGTAGCGTACTCACCTACGCATGCGTATAAAGGTGTGCCTCACTCCTTCTAGAATAAAGCTGTTATACAGAATACATTTGTACTTTGAGCTGTCACTTCTCTTGGTACGGCTGACCTAATGGTTCTTTTTACATTACGTGGAGAGTCTCGTGGGCTTTTTCACGCTTTACCAATAAACTCTTCTCATCCAGACCCTAACGGTTTCTTATATTGCTTTCCGTTTTCGTTCCTTTTTCAATCGGACGGCCGGCTTTAGTGCCCTGCCGTAATCTTGTCTCTCACTCCTGTTCCTGTGCTGCTGAGACTTAAGCGGAATACGCTCCGCAAACTAAGCAGGATATTTCCCTTACAGCTAGAGCCTGCTAGACTTTCCCACCTCTTATTGTTAGCTCTTTTCTCACGTTCACTAAATATCATTATGCAAAAGCGCCGACTAATCGTCTTACCCGATCTGCCTCCTGCTCTCCGGATTAATTCAAGCCTCTGAGACGTCACCTCCCTTTGTTCGGTTGACTCCGTTATCCCTTTACACTACCTAGAGAGCCTCGTGTGCATTTCTCACCTTTCGTCAATAAACCTTGCTCGGCCTGACGCCAACTTAAGTTTATCGCGCTCTGTTTTTAATCCTTCTTCAACTGGAGTGCCAGATCTCAACTCCCTGTGGTGATCTAGTCCCACTGATCAGTTTTATGCTCTCTGACTGCTCCTATGCTACCCAGACTTATGCGGTATAAGCTATGCAAACTCAACGCTCTTGTTCACCTGCTCCGTAAGGCTGCTAGACTCGTTCACCCTCTATCGCTGCTTCCCTTTTTCCTGCCTTCATTTTACGGGCTACTTCTACGCGCTGCCTAATCCAGTCTCGCCAAATCGACCACATGTCTTCTGTTCTCACTCAGAGTTCTTCGACGTTACAAATCATGGTTTGGCTGACCCAACGTTTTGGTTACATCACTTGGAAAGCATCGTGCGCTCCTCCACTCTTTTCCACCTATTCCTATCCGAATCTATGTGCTCTATCTTTCTTCCATTGGAGGACCAGTTCTTACTGTCCTGCTGTGGGTCTAGTCTTACTAGCCTAGTCCACAGTTGTTCTTACCACCATTGTGCGACCCCACATCAGTGCGACGACTAAACTATTCTTATCTGAACACTCTTCTGCTCTCCTATTACGCCCAGGTGTCATTGCCATTTTCGACCAGCGTCTGGCAGCGACTACGCTCTCTTCCACTTGCTTCTAGACCTCTGTTGCTTTTACTTTTCTCTTATCCGTTGCCTTCTCACTTATTGCGGTCTAATTTTATTCCCATGGCTTACACTCATTGCGCCTAACCAAGTTGTTCATTGCTTATGGTCTCCTCCGCTCCTACCTTGCTCCTGATTACTGGCGGCACTCGGACCATCTCTAAGCGTTTCTTGACGAGTACTTTCATTTGTATGCTCATCTTTCCACTCTCCATATCCCTCTGCTGTTTCCCTTAGGTTCGCATTTGCCTGTTAGTGAAATCATACGTGATATAAGGACTCCCAATGCAAGGCAGCTTTGCCCCCGGTGACAATTTTCTCTAGATTCAGGCTGTTTTTGGACTATGAAACCATCAGCGCTTTAGCGTAAGTACTCTCACGAATTATTCTTCGCACTGCCCTCCGCATTCATCCGCTCCCAGCCGAATCTTTGAATTTCCTTTTCCTCTTGGAACGTTGCTTTACTTAGTTTGCTCCTGTATTCGGTCGCAACGCAGTTGTCCTAAATTTCGCCTGAGGTGCCTCTCGCATTCGGACTGCTGTCATCATCATAAGTTAGCCTGTTTCTCTCCAACCATCGCATCATTCGCTTACTTTTGTAAACACGCTTTGTTATAATGGTCTCTTGACCCTGCGCTTGCAGGACCTTCCTCCTACCTAGTAGCTGTAGTCTGAAGCACACCAGCGACGTGATGTAAAGCAAGCGCTTGCAAAACATGTACACCAAACAAAATTACATAAGTTAATGTATCATAGACACAGTTGCGCGCCGCCAGTCTGTGTTCGTGCTTCTTGATTCATTGCTGTCTCTGTTTGGCTGCCTCTTGTCCGTTGTCCGATATTCCTGAGATTCTCACAGTAACATCCGCCAAAACAAGAAGGTTTATCCACGAAGACTGGTCTACCCATCCTCAATAGTCAGCTGCTTTATAGGCTAGATCCTTTCTCCGAAAGATGAAGAACCCACACTTCGTTCCAAATGGAGCTCCTTCTGCCATTCTGGAGACGCTACGTTCACGGGGGCTAAACAAATGGGTTTGGCACGCCTCGTACTCACATTAGAGCAATGTACGCACCTGGACTAATATAATTACATGGATCTCCTGTTCCACAACCGGACAAACAATTCTGGCGTGAATACCTTCACAGCATTAAACATTCCGATTCTCCAGTCAACGGGAGCTTTTATGAAATCCCTTCATATTCATGAACAGCTTTGCGCTCGTATAAGTGGCTTTTCCGATGGCGTTTCATAGAGCTTTCACTGAGACAACTACACTTATTTACATTTGAAGGAATTTCGAATCCACATTTAGGAGAATGGCATTTTCGCCTTTTTTGGACATATTCAGCAACAGGAAACAACTGCACCCACCGTCTCCATGACAGATCCAGCGTGGAGAGCTGGACAAGGTCTGCAAGCCGCACAAAAATATAACATAAAAAGCCGGTTTCTATTAACAATTTGTTTAATTACCTGCATCATTTGTCATTCAACTCTGCGACTATTTTGCATCATTGCCCGGCTGCAACGACTGCTGCCGGATCAGTACAAAGCCATACGGCCAACCAACGAATAATTTTGGCTGTCAACCGACTGCAAATAATAGTGTGCAACATCGGTCTATATGATGTTTTGCCGGCCAACACAATTGTTCAACAAAAGCTATAGCAGTGTTCCAGGACGTGGTGGGTTTTTGCCGAGCTAGCGTTCTCCCTATAAAAGCCACAAACGTCCGATTAATAACACCGCAACGTGGCGGATGTGACTCGTCACAAAATAACGCCACAGCTAAGCATTTCACGCCGACGCAGTCCTCAGCCTCCTACATCCAACCTGTGCAATTTATTTTACTATGGAGAATGCCTTGATGGCGCACAAATCATCCCGATTTCTTATGGTCAATGGTTGCAACGAAACCTCGTTTGGACTCCTGTGCTCGTGAATCACCACATGGCAAAATTACCCCCAACTTGTACCTTGACGCAACAGTTATGACTGATTTTGCACGGCACAGCGCCATCCTGTTCCTTGTGCTGACTATTAACAGACAATATGCTCACACAAATTGATTAGATATTTTCGTTTGTAACTTCCATTAAAACGAAATGTTATAACATACTAAAGGAGTTATGCTTGTATGCATATTTGATCACGCCTTTACAGATGTGCCTCGTTTGACCGAGAATATACCATTTATTCATTTAATGTTATATGCACGATAACCAGAGAGCAGCAACCACATGACCTAACCGGGGCCTGTGAAGCTACCATGGCTGCCCACGATTAGTTGACAATTGACCTGGAACGTAATGGTGAGCTAAGTCCGGAGCATTCTGACCCTATGAGGTGCGACAAGTAAGGGTTAGGTTGCCTCTTGACACACATAGTGCGGAAAAATGACCTAGACTAAGCAGTCTCTCAGGATTGGGCATCCGCAGAGCACATACACAATCGTAGTGCCAATCTTAAAAGTCCGCTCACTTGCCATATTGTTCCACACTAACCAAGGAGGCAGGCTTGTACGTAGTGCTCCAAGCGGTATCTGCTGTACTCCGTATAAAGTTTAGTAAACATCTCGCCCGTTAAGCTTCCGAGGTGCTCTGCCTTACCTCCAAAGCATCCTGCACCTCCTAAAAGCAGCCTATGTCGAGTTTGCTCACAAGTTAAGATTTACTACCAAAGCGCCACCTAGGTCGTTTGCTCGGGTGAGCGTGGCACTTCACTGCCCGCTAAAAATAAAGCGTTGATATGCCACTGTCTTCAAGGCGCGAAACGGAGCACCTTGAAACTTTTGTAGGCAATTTCAACCAAGTGGACTACTCCCAGCACCAAGCAAGTGCGCTCTGCAGGCTCACGGACTCACCCAAGTCACTGATCGTGCCTAAAAGTTAAGGTTTGCTGCAAAGATGAGATGCGACACCCCAAGTTTCTCAATCGTCATTAACGTACAAGGTGAACAAAGTGGACCAAGGACGAAAGACCGGAACACAAATTAGAACCAATGGTCCAGCGATGATCCAGCCCACACAAATGCACGCGGACCTTCAAGCTAGAATTGCCATCATCCACTGTAGCGCTTGCTCGGAGGTAACCGAAAGACCGTGGGTTAACTAAACGGCGGGGACGTGGGAGAGTGTCTAAAAGTTTATCAGAATCATTGGCCTCCTTGTCCAGCCTTCCCGAAAATAACACAACTTGGTAAGTCAAGAGTAGGCATTACAAAAACTAAGCTGGGACGAAGCTTGCAAGTCGAACGTTCTCAAGTAAGCTGCTAGGAAATCTCTTACCACCTTCTCCAGTAAGTTGACTAACTCACTAGTTATACTGTTTAGTCGGTGGTTATCAGGAAGGTGTTTGTCACCCTTCTTGTAAACGTGACCTACTCTCGCTTCCTTCCAGTCCGGAGATGAGGAATAGTAGAGGAGGGACTTCACGAACAAACGCGTGCTTGGCTCACAAGGCTAACCTACGAGCTACGACAACAATTTTGGGTGGGTTAGCATCTGCTTCAAGTGCCTTGGTAAGGTATAGCTTTCTCAATAACACGAGCACCTAAAGCTCTGTGACAAAAATATCTCTCAGCAGATGATCGGACGGAAGACTTGAACCTAAATCAACTTCAGCGAGCACGATTCGGTAAAAATTGCCTGCGCACACCGCTCCAAAAGCAGACAGTACTTTGCGTAGGCCCTTTCAACAAATTGCATTTAGTGCTAAAGTCGACTGGAAGGAGTGCATTGAGTTCAATCTTCTTACTAATTTATACGGAGAAACGTTTTGGTGTTACCGTTGCCGAGGTGGCCAACCCCATTTTATAGCATTGTTGAGAGGCACGGAAGTTTTGTTCGCAGGCATTCCTTGCTTTTGGATATTGCCAGTAAGCGCTCGCTGAGGTCACCGAACAATAAGCCCGAAAGTATATAATACAAATAAATAACTGAATTCTTTATACTCCTTAATGCGCGATACGTTAAAGTTACCACTATGTGCAATGGTTTGTACACCATATGTACAATATAGCCATGAACTTTGAAGCTATGAATTCACAAGTGTATGTGGGAACGCCTGTGTCTATGTTATTACGGGTTGAATAGGTGCCGCTACGCTTGTGATGAATTGAGTGGAAAGTGTTAGGAAGGAATACACGAGTCGAACAAGCCAGGACCCCATCGCCTCGGTCGGCTCTCTAAACTCATCTGCCCTGATTTGGACGCACAGAGAGCCAACCAGGAAAAGTGGCCGATGAACTCTGGCTGTAAGTTAACCTTTCTAGAACTTTCCACGGTCGCTTTAAATATACTGTTCACGAACTTTCCAATTTACCTTTAAAATGAACGGTGTGGTTTGCTAATTCATTCCTGTTGCTCTACTCGTCCGATTCTTCTTCTCTCTGTCCTGTGGAGGGCCAGCGACTTCGGGTTTGATTAGGAATCAAGCGTCCATTCAGGAGAGTGACGAACACTTCAACTGGCGACGGGTTGAACCCTAATCAAGATGTCCATATCGGCTGCCGAGCTCAAGGCCATTCGGCTGCAGCAACAAGCACAATTTGAGGCATCCCAACTCAGGCTGATCGAAACTCTTACGCGCCAACTCACAATCCAGACCGGTTTACTGCCTACAACCGTCAAGCCGTCCGCATCGGTAGACGCCATCACTAACAGCATTACCGAATTTTCGTACGACCCTAATGCTGGCCTAACTTTTGAACCTTGGTTCAAGCGTTATGATGATGTGTTCCGCGTCGAACTTGGAGACCATGATGACGACTGGAAAGTCCGATTGCTGTTAAGGAAACTTAGAACAGCAGAGCACTCCAGGTATGTCAACTTTATTTTGTCTAAGAACGCTAGAGACTGCGCTTTTGAGAAAACTGTCAAAGGCTTGGCCAAATATTTGGAGAGCAATCCTCCATCTGCAACACGCGATATCAATGCCTGAAGACCACCAAGACGGACGCTGATGACTACGTCACTTATGCTGGCATCGTCAATCGCGAGTGCGAAAAATTCGACATCAAATCCATTAAGGCAGATCAGTCCAAATGTCCGATTTTTATCTGTGGCCTAGATTCCCCACGGGATGCAGAGATTCGCACCAGGCTGCTAAGTAAACTTGAACAAGACCAGCAAATGACTCCGCAGACCATAACTACTGAATGCCAACGATCGCTGAACCTCAAACGTGACATGCTTATGCTGTAGAAACAACGATCCACTCCAAGTCTTAGTATATTAAAAACAACCTCAAAGAAACCGCATTCAAGTGAAACAGGCCATGAAAAGCTCAGATAGAATCCAAAGCCCCCGACTGCCTTTGGGAGAGGTGTTGAGTGGCATTTTGTTCGAGTGTGTTCACTCCTGCAACACGTTTGCCACAAGTGTCATAAACGGGGCCATAAGGAAACGCACTGCCGATGCAGACCGCAGTTCAAGCGTGCAAGACATACTCGACCGCATTCAACTGTTCCCAAAAGATTCAGCAACTATAGTACGGTTCAAGCGGCCTACTCTGATGAACATTTGGCTCGCAGAAAGTACATCAGAGTTCACCTGAACGGGCATCAAGTTCGTCTTCAGCTAGATACAGCCTCGGACATCACAATTATCTCCAGCAACACTGGGCAGTATATTGGTGCTCCGTCAATCAGCCGAAAGACACATGTTGCACTTAACGCTTCAGGAGGTCAACGTAATCTCATTGGTGAGCTGCAGTGTGAAATGGTTTCTGGCGCTGCTATGGCAAACGATGTAGTGTACATTACGGGCCTGTCAAATTTGAACCTTCTTGGACTCGACTGGATCCAGAAGCTTCACCTGTTCGACATCCCTCTGAGTCAAGTCTTCAATACCCTCCGGCTCGGATATACGAAGCCCTCTTCGGAAGGTGACGAACCAAGCATCAACCTGTTCGAGCAGATACGAAGGAAATTCCCGGCTGTGTTTTGCAACGACTTGGGAAGATGCACAAAGACCAAAGCAAGCCTTACTCTCAAAGACGGTGCCAAACCCGTATTCCGACCCAAAAGACCGGTACCATACGCTGCGCTGCCGATTGTTGATGCGGCACTTGATCGTTTGGAGCGGGCAGGCGTCATCCAAACTGTGAACTATTCAGCCTGGGCAGCACCTATTTTTGTCGTCAAGAAGACTAATGGAACTGTTCGTATCTGTGCTGACTACACTACGAGATTGAATGCTGCTTTGAAAATGCATCAGTATCATTTGCCAGTCCCAGAAGATTTATTTGCTAAGCTCAGTGGTGGCGCTTACTTTGCAAAGCTAGGTTTATCAGATGCTTATCTTCAAAATAAAGTCAACGGTGCTTCAAAGGAGTTACTGGCAATCAATACGCACCGAGGTCTTTACCAGTTCAACTGATTGCCTTTTGGTGTCAAATCAGCCCCCGCGATTTATCAGAAAATTATGGATACTATGTTACCTGGGTTATCAGGAGTCGCAGCTTACTTGGATGATATCATAATCAAAAAGGCTACCTTACGAGAGCTGACGGAAAGACTGGAAGCAGTTCTCCACCGCGTTTACGACTACGGTTTCCACTTGAAAGCAGAAAAGTGCATTACCGGCATGAAGTGCATAACGTATCTAAATAACTAAATAACTAAACTTTTATTCTCAACAATGCGAGGCACACCTGTACAGGCATGATCATGTTTAGCTAACATAGCGTGATCAAAATGTACAAAGAGTACATGTTTGGCATAACACTGATTGTAGGTGTATGGGTGTATATATGTATGCAATTGTCTATGAATGTAGCTTGTATTTTTGAATGTGCCGCAGAACTTTTGACTGTTTGTTATCGGTAGGAATGTGAGAATAAGCGATTAACGTCCGTGGGTTGGATACCATTTTCCGGATGTCCACGGGCCAGTGACTTTATTTTGTGGCGAGTCACATCCGCCACATCAGTGTTGATAAGCAGACATTTGTGGCTTTTTATAGGGAGAACGCTTGCCGGGCGAAAACCCACCACGTCCTGGAACATTGCGGCGGAACTATTTGCTGGAACGGGTTAAACCCGAACCACCCAGCTGGCACCACGAGGAGGTTGTTCGGCTAGCCAGCCTCTTCATCATCGACAAGGATGGCCGTCGTGCGGATCCTTCCAACATAAGTGCCATAAAACAGATGCCTCCCTTGACAATGTGGCGAAGCTCAGATCCTTCCTGGGGTTAATCAGTCAGTACAGCTCTTTTGTACCCGAAATGCATCGGCTACGAGGACTGCTCAATGAACTTTTGGTAAAGGATCGCAAATTGATGTGACCTCCTGAATGTCAAACCGCATTTGATAATGTCAAGTCTGTATTATGCTCTGGCCTATTGCTAAAGCATTTCAATCCGGAGCTGGAGATCATAGTTGCTGCTGACGCGTCAGACTACGGAATTGGGGCAGTCATATCGCATATTTTCCCCAATGGTTCGGAGAAAGCTGTGGCACATGCAGCCAGATCCCTCACCCCAGCTGAAGGTAACTATGGACAGATCGAGAAAGAAGCTTTGGCTATAGTGTTTGCAGTCAAGCGATTTCACAAAATGCTCAATGGACGAAAATTCACGCTGTTCGCGGACCACAAACCCTTGGTCGCAATATTTGGATCAAAGAGAGGCATTCCAGTCTGCACGGCCAGTCGGCTCCAACGCTGGGTAACGGTTCTACTTGGATACGATTTGTTGTCAAATATCAATCGACACACAATATTGGTCAAGCGGATGCGTTATCTCGTTTAATTGGTTCACAGCAGCAAGAATTATAGGATTTGGTAGTTGCTCAAATCTCCGTAGAACCCCAAGTACATCAAGTTGTGTCTGACATTTTCGCTGCCTTACCAGTAACATTCGAAATGATGCAGGAAGCGACCCGTCATGATCCTACCCTACAACAAGTGATTGATTTCCACCTCAATGGCTGGCCCAAGAGAGTTTCAACGCCGGAGCTTCAACAATTCCACCAACGGAAGGAAGCACTATCAGTCGTCAGAAACTGCCTGCTGTTCTCAGATCGCGTCGTCATTCCATACACTCTTCAAGAGAGAGTCCTGCGACAATTTCATACTGGCCACCCGGGAATGAATCTCATGTAATCGCTGGTACGAAGCTGTGTATTGGCCCTATATGGATTCCCAGATCGAGAATTTAACCAAGCATTGCCGCCGATGTGCTAGTGTATCAAAACAACCAAGAAAGACGGAATTGCAATCCTGGCGAATACCAACGGAACCATGGTCAAGGGTACACGTCGACTTTGCAGGTCCAATTGATGGTCACCATTTTCTCATTGTTGTCGATGCACACAGTAAATGGCCGGAGGTGATTCCAATGGTAAGAACCACAGCAGCAGCCACTGTCTCCGCTCTCCGACAGATGTTTTCTCGTTTCGGTGTTCCCCGCACGTTGCTTTCGGATAATGGAACACAATTCACCTCATCTGAATTTGTCGTCTTCTGCCGCAGAAACGCGATCGTCCAGGTAAGGTCCCCACCTTTCCACCCGCAATCGAACGGGCAGGCGGAACGATTTGTGGCTACCCTCAAAAGAGCTTTGCTAAAGATGAAGGGGGAAGGTACCTTGGAGGAGATGCTTGACACATTTCTGCTGACGTATCGCACCACTCCGAAGCCGCAGGAACCGAAAGCACTATCTCCGGCTGAAACTTTGTTTCAAAGGAAAATCCGTGTGCCGCATGATGCCCTCAGGCCCAGGAAGGATCAGTTGCTGTCTCGCAACTAGCAGATGGAGCGACAATTCAACATCCGACGCCGTGCTCGGAAGCGAAGCTTTAATGTTGGTCAACAAGTTTTGGCAAGAGACTATCGCATCCATTATCCTCCATTCCTTTAGCCACTATCTCTGCTCTGCGGCAGCTGTTTGCTGTATGCTCTATTCAACTTTGGGAATACTCCTCAGCTTGCTAGGCGTCAGTCCTTCTGTAGATTGTTTATTCTCCTGGTATGGTTTTTTCACAGCTCAGCTGGTTTGCTGTCCGATCCTTTGACACGGTTGTTATTCATTGGCACCTCGAATGAGTAACCCAACAGGCACCCTTGTCCACTGATACCCGGTCCAGTATCGATATCTTCTAATCGTCTTACCTTCAACACTTAGTCTTCCTTTGATATCCATTTAATCTTAGCCAGCTTCTAATATGCTCAGCTTCCTATATTCATATACCTATGTACATTGTAGTTATGGTGTCTTAGGTAATCCTTATCCCGTGAGCACATATAAATACGGCCACATCGTCACTGTCCTTGGGTTTCCGATAACAACCAATCGTGACTACACACCCACTTTCTAGTCTCAGGTAGAATTCGAACATTGTCAGTTTACACCTCATGAATATCTTACCGGAATCCTGCTCTTCATCCCTATGCACATGAAAGTATTCTACCCATCAGGCCATGCCATCCGCATAAGTAAAAACATCTTTAGCGTAATATATGTTACACCTTGTACACTAGTTGTCTCAAATAAATGTCTTAATGTAGGATTTTGATCAAACACTAGGTACATCGACTGTTCCTTTTCGGTCTTCTCTCGGCTTGTTCCTCTCTCCATTTTCTCTGAGGTCGTGAACATCGGAGAGCTTCGGGATTGAACTGAGGAACTGCCTCCGTCTGGGATGGGACGAAATAACCAACAAGTACTTACCTGGACCATGGCCTCACTTCCACTCTAACTATTTGCACCCAACCACCGATGTCCAGTGAGGGTAGCTGGACACGAATTCTTCGCTCCCCGGCAAATATACATAATCAGAGATGACTTCATGTGGTTCTGCAAAGGATCAACACATCATATTCAATAAGAATGTTTAGTACCCGACCTACCAACGGACAGGACCCAGGAACGCAATAGGCAACCAGTTATTGCATCAACCAGCGGAAAAAATAGGACGCAACCTGACTGCGAATAACCGAGCAAACAGACTTTTAACAAGAAACATAGCCAGTTACAATTTGCCATTCAATGGATTGGTGGCAGTGTTCCAGGACGTGGTGAGTTTTCGCCTGGCAAGCGTTCTCCCTACAAAAAGCCACAAATGTCCGTTTAACAACACTGCAACGTGGCGTATGTGACTCGCCACCGAATAAAGTCACAGCCCATAACTTTACACTGGCAGGTCAACTAGCGTCACAATTCTACATAGGATCGTTACACTGGGACTTCTACATCTGTATATACTGTTGTCGTTTTACATACTACCATACGTTGCCCTTTTCCTTCCTTGTGTGCGGGCTCTTCCATTACCTTTCAGTGGATCATTCAGGTTTCTCAATCTCTTATTAGCTGAGGTAACGTATCTCATGACAGCCAACTTATTGTTTCGCATTTTCAACATTGTACAGTTCCAATCATGGATATATGAACAATTTTCTGCGTTACCGTTATAATTGCATTAAAATGTTTGTACCGTTGTACATATCTGATCATGCCTCCATGAGCGTGCCTCGCATAGTCGAGAATAAAATATTTATTTATTTATTTATTTATAAATGGGATGTGGCCATGTGTTATACAAACGTGGTAACGTGATCTATGGTATCCAGGTTGGGACGGCAGTTTGGGTCAGACATGCCAATCAGCTGCTAGGGGCACGGACTGGGGAACAAGTGCAAAAACAAGTACCAGCGACTCAGTTACTTCTGGACATCCTGGCCGACGCGGGTGAAGCGAAGACTCCCCAACATGCTCCAACACTGCAAGCACAGAATTCACCCCGAAACCTAGCAGCCCAGCGGCCGAAGCGGCGACGCAAATTCGTATCAACCACGCAAGTCAACCCAAAGCTAAAATCGTACAACACAACTCAAAGGAGGGAAGTGTTAGGAAGGAATGCACGAGTCGAACAAGCCAGGACCCCATCGCCTCGGCCGGCTGTCCAAACTCATCCGCCCTGATTGGGGCGAACAGAGAGCCCACCAGGAAAAGCGGCCAACGAACGCTGTTTTGAAGTTTTCCCTATTGGCTGTAAGTTAACCTTTCCAGAGCTTTCCACGTTCATTTTAGAAAGTGTGAAAAGGGCTGATTGAGATCTGTGCTTGATTTGTGGTGGGTTGGGTAATCATGGGCAGTGACTTTACTTGGATGCGAGTCGATTCCACTTCGTCGCAGTACTGTTAAACAGACATTAGTTGCTTTTGTAGTGAAAGCGCTTCTAGGCAATAACCCACCACGTCCAGGAGCACTATCGCCAAGCTTTTGTTGGAACGGAAAACACCTGAATCACCCAGTTGGTGCCACGGAATAGTCAGCGTTTCGTTGTCAGATGAGCATTCTGAGGTAGTTGACAATACATAAGTTTGTGATTGGACGCTTTAAAGGCTGGACCGGAAGTTAGGTAGATAGGCATACCTTCAGGTATGTTGTGGTAATCATTTGTTTAGCCGGCTTTGTTATAGGCAGGACAAGGCTGTGCCAACCTCCTGGATAGGTGTATGCAGCTCCAATTGACCAGTGTCGGTAGACTAGGAACGGGGTGCGTGTGTTAGTTTTCTGCTATAATCCAGGTTTTTCTTTGTAAGTTCCTCTGCTTTAAGGCCGTTCTTAAATTTCATTTGATACCTTTAGACCACAGGGAAAAGAAGAGCGAAAGGGAGCAGCAGGATACACCAGTGAAACTTGTGACATAATGCATGTGGTTGCTGTCCACTTTCAGATGAAACACTCCCAGGAGGCTTTGCCTCTTTACCTTTCACATAGAAATGGGATATGAGGGAGATATATCCCAAACCGGCAGGACTTGTAGTAATCCCAAGCGGTCTGCATTATTTTGTCGGTTGAGGTGATGCAGAGAGAACTTGCGACCTTAACGCTGATCTCAAGGAAATTCGCTTGCCATATATTTGGAATGGCAATGGTGCCATTGATATTGTCACGGAGGGGATACTGATATAAAGCAGACGCGATCGCTAGCTTTCAGAGATGGTTTATAAATAAATAAAGAATTAACTATTTTCTTCTGGACAAAGCTAAGCACGCGTGTTGGGCATGATCAGCATTTTGCAATATTGTACATGATAGCAGGATTGGCAGCACCAAGAGCGGGAGTAGTACGTTTGGAGACAGTAGTGTAAGCCCATACGGCCCAAAGGTTTTACGAAGTCTATGTCCACAGTATGCGAGATGTAGAGATAAGAATCAGATCACTAATGTGGAGTATGTTGATGAGAAACTGGTCCGAGGAGGTTGTGTGTACAGTGTGGGTCAGGTGAGTGAAGCATGAGGAAAAAGCTGAAAAATTATTTAAGAATAGTGGCCTGTCACTAATCAAATATGTAGGCGTGTTCGTGCGAGAGCAGATATATGCACAGAATTTGTAAATGTGGTATCGGTCAACTTGCCAAGGTGTGTTAGGGGCGATGACTTTAATGAGTGGCGAGTCACATCCGTTACTTTGCATTGTTGTTTAACAGACAATTGTGGCATTTTGGAGGGAAAACGCTTCCTAGACGGAGACCCACCACTTCCTGGAACATTGCCAACTGGTGATATGATATTGAGAAAAATGCATTTGACCGATTGCCCTCGCGGATATTCGCAGTCAAGTTTCGCCAATTTGTATCACACGGTTGCATAATCTCCTTCGGAGTCGACCGCAAGTGGGTGGATCTGTTGAAGTCGGGCGACTCAGGTGACATGTATTAATTTGATTCGTTTTCTGGGTTCCTTTATAAAAGCTATGGACGTAGCGAAGGTTAGCTCTAGGAGAGAAGGAACATGAATTGCATGAAGCTAGTGGGTTGATAAATAAATAAATATACCCCTTAATCTATGGCACTATGAGGCACTCCAATGTGGGCATGGTCTTATTAAAGGTATAACTGAATTTAGGTAAAGTTTTAAAATATGGTGCGGTAGGCATGAAAATTACAGCCGTGAGTTGATACATGTATGTGGAATGGCGTACATCTATCTGTTATTAGTTTTCATATGAGTGACTACATTTGGGATTGAGCGGGAAGGTAGTGTAAGAGGGTTGAGTGGCGTCAGTGGTTGTGAGGTAGTTGTTAGGTAATCATGTGGTCCTGACTTTAATTAGTGGCAAACCACCTCGGCCTCCTCGCAGAGCTGTTAAACAGACATCAGTGGCCTTTTATGGGGAAAGCACTTGCCTGGCGAAAATCCACAGCCTTCTGGAGCACTATCGCCAAACGTTTGCTGCAACGGCGTAGACCTGAACAGCTAAGCTGGTGCCACGGGGAAGTCGTATATTCGTCGTCGTTTGTGCATCCTGTGGTTGCTTACAAACCATAAGCCAGTACTAGATCACTTGACAAGCGGGACCACAAGTTAGGTAGTTTTGGGTTGATTCAGGTAGGTTGTGGTAATCTTTTGTTTTGAATTTATTTTTGTAGGCATGCCACAGCTGTTCTAATCCCCTTGCTAAGGGCATCCAGATCCAATCAACTAGTATTAGTAGACCAGGATGGGTGTAAGTGTTTTGGAGATCTAATATTATACACGATGTCTAGGTAGGTTCATTCGGCTTTAGATGCACAGCCCAGGAGGGATAATTAATGAGTTCTTGTTGCTAACTTCTGACCTCGGGGAACAGAAATGACAAAAGGAGAGCGGCAGAGACCACATAGGAAACCTTGACGTCGCGCAATGTGAACGTATACGTCACGTATATTACAACGTGCGTCTAGTGATAAATGCGGACCAAAGATAATATTCTCCATTTGGGTTCTGCGAACATCTAAATGAAATATGGGGCAAAGCTTGCTTAATAACAAGGAGCAGGAAGGTGAGGATAAGTGCGTACAAAGCGAAGGCCGGAAGAAGCGGTACAAAAAAACGAAAAGCTAAATCTGGATACAGGAAATGTTTGAAAGTTAGATGTAGTAAGTGCCCAGATATTATGCTTTCCAGGTGGCTGATGGCTATAGCAAAGAGATAAAATAACCGGCAAGTTACCACATCAAGCAAAAATGAGAAACAATGAATGCAAGCAAAGCTTTGATACCCATGGTCAGCTACAATATACTGAGGAGGAGCACCAGGCCGTAGAAAGGCAGCTGCGAGGTGTCATATCGCTAGGGAAAGTGCAGCGCTTAAGTCTCAGTAGTCTCAGCGTAGTCAGGAGGTAAATGAGGCAGGTCATGCCGAGCTAATCCAAGGCGGCCTGCACAGCTGCATAAGGTCAAAGTGAGGCATAATCAAGGACAGAGTAATCTGGTAGGTAAGCATAGGCTCAGGATGATGGGCGCGGAACGGCGGCGTGAAATGGGCTTATCGAGGTAAGGAAAAAGCCATGTGTGTGTCCGCTGTAAACTGTACTTTTAAACATCAGTGGTCGAGAGGGGTAAGGAAGAAGCAAAGACAGGTGAGGCCATGCGGGTAGGACACATCAGGCAGATACCAAGCAAGCTGGGTGAGGTGAGTTTGATAAATGGCGCAAAAAGGAAGTCTATCCTCGGAATGAAATGGCTCTATACATTAGTAAATGGATAAATAAATATTTCTTCTCGACTATGTGTGGCGCGCCCACAGAGGCATGGTAAGTTAGGTGCCACGGTAGAGACATTTTATGGCAGTTGTAACAGCGGCAATAGATACTTGTTCAGACGCTCATGATCGGAACAGTTCATTGGTGGAAAGGTGAAACGATAATTGGGCCGACGTGTGGTCGGGACCTCGGATAATAATAGTTTAAGGATCCTGAATGATCAAATAGAAGCTAATTAAAGCACAAGATGGAGAGGTGGGAAACATACTGAGTACGTGCGTATTTAACGAGACGATCAAAAGTGGGATTGTTAAGAGGTGCGAGTATCTGCGTGAAATCGTAGGAAGAAGAGACGACGATAGTTGCAGACGTAGAAATTTCAGTGTAACGAACGTACTTGAATGGTTATGCTAGTTGTGCTGCCAGTGTGGGGTTGTGCGCTGTGAATTTATTTGGTGGCGATTCACCTCCACCATTTTGGTGTTGCTAAACGGATATTGGTGGCTTATGTAGGGAGAAAGCTCGTCAGGTGGGAACACAACGTCCCGAAACGCTGCAGCCCATGCATTGAATGGCGAGTTGTAACTGGCTATGCTTCTTATTGCACGCTTATTCGCGCGGTTATTTGCCGTCAACTTGCGTTCCATTTCCCGTTGGCTGATGCGTAAGGCAAGGGCCTATTTCGTTCCCGGTCCTGTTCTGTCCTGACTGAAGGGCTGGGCCCGGTTGTCAGATCATGAATTGAATATTGTTTATGTGATGTGTTGCTCAGCTGTAGAAACGCGGTAAGTCTCACGGGATATACGAAAACTAGGTTGAAGCACGTAAGGATGGGAAATTGTCTCGGAAAAATATTCGGAGGTCTTCCAGGGGTAATTTAAAAAATGGGTTGGAAGTGTATATATGCAAGGACAAATGAATGGACAAAGCGGGGTAAAAAGCTCGGATGAATGTATCCAGTTGCGAAAAATGGCCAAAACCAAGCCTTCTGGTTTTTCATCGGCAGGAGAATGTGCCTTCCGAAGTCAACCGGGGGCCACCAGGTGACGTACGTAAAAGAGATGGTTTGGCGAATTGAACCCAATGATTCGTGCCTTAAGAATATGTTAGCCTTGCGCGATAACGAATCATTTGCTCCGTCGGCAAGTTGTAAAAGCGGCGGAGAATATTCCATTTGTTGCCTCGTAAGGTAGTAATGTCGCAGCTACGGACGGTTTCCGGGGTAGTTGACGCCGTACCGGTGACGACCTGGGGAAACATAGGTAACGAACAAACACAGTCACACAGGCAAACGGAAGACATATATGCCGAACGCAGTCGATTAATTTCAACAACGGCTGAACTATTGTACCCCTAAATCATGTACTTGTTAGTTAGCACTTTCTTATACACATGGATCGTACGTGCCGAAATAAAACGAAAATCGCGCAGCTCATGGATCAGTAGAGAAGGCAAGGCTTCCAAATTAGGAAGGAATATGGGACAAAGATATTTCTGGGGTCCTAAAGTGCAGACGCTCAATTGGTGGGACCTCAGAGGAGGACGAGATGTGCGGATTATAGAAAAAGTATCGCTCAGAGCAGGCTACAGGGACGAGTTGTCTCTGTCCGAACTTGGTAGGAATATAAGAAGTGATGTGGGACAACCACATTAAAGTTACCGTCAAATGAAGAAGGAATGCAACAGAAAGCGCGGGAAGGAAAGACTGGCATCGGTAAAGACGTTTCTACTGAGAAGTTTTCGAATAGCCAAAGACATTCTTCAGGTGCTGCTTCATCCTTGATAAGGAAAAGAAAGATGAATAATGTTCAGCAATGTAGCTAGGTACGGGGGGTAGAGCGTTGTGACGCAATAGGTAGATAGCATAAAGAGCCAAGCACTATGGATGAGGGGCACATAGTGATGAGACTACAATGTGTAAATCACTTACATCTCGGAGGTCTGGAAGTGAGCAGAAAGCAAGTGTATAGTCAGACCAGGCTACATAAGAAGTGCGAGAGATGTCAGAAAGCAGACCGATTACACAAATCCGGAAAAGCCAGTAAGATGAAGCTACGCCGGCAGGTTAAGTTGGGAATAAAAGTACTGAGGGAACAAATGTGCGGAGGAACAACAATAAAAGCAGATAAATAAATGCCCGGTGGAGGTGCCAAACATTAGGCAGTATACCTCAGTCGCCTAGCAGCTGTCAGAAAACCGCTGAGACCGGGTTGATCAGAAAGAAGAGGCTACGCAGCATGTCGGAAGTGGAGGTGACATGCTAGGAGGCAAGCAGGGATACAGTTCACAAAGAACTGGTGTAAGGTTACCACCACGTTAGGCCTAGGATAACTGTGGCTAGCCCACCTGTTGCTAAGGCACATGCAAATTTCTGTCAGTCCATCTCCAGGAGGATAACATCCCCAGAATTAGGCAACCGGTAGTGTGCTGGTCTCGAAGGAAATCGTTGAACCCATTCGAAGTGCATGCTAGAGTGCTACGTACTAACACAATGGTTAGTTGATTGGAGCTAGGCCCGTCAACCGTAATGGCTTCCGTAGCCCCACCCGATGAGTGGAACGAGTAGGGTTGGGCAATAACTAAAGTGGCTTTGAGATAAAGAGCTACTCCTCTACCTCGACAACGGAAGGCGCGGTCCGCTCTTAGTAATGTGTCGTCTGTTATGCTTCCTTACGGTCCATATCCACGGATGACAACCGCATTTCGGTGAATGCAAGGATGTCAGGTTGTGTGTGGTTCACAAGCGCCGATCACACAACTCTTCTTCGCAAGCTACACATGTTACTGAGGAAAACCTGAAGCATGCCGGTGTAGTGTGACCTCGCTTATGCGCCACCAAAACGGGATACGACAGGATAGTACTAGACCGCAGGCTCAGCAACCAAAAGCCTACCAACTAATGACCGTTCTCCCCATTATCAAGGTGCGCTGTAAGGCTTTTGATAGGCGCCTTGAGCTTCAGGATCACTATCGGAGGACGGTTAGGCTGTACACTGTCCCAGAACAAATGAGTTTGAAAGCAAGGCTCACGAGTGACTTGCGTTCATCTTTAGTGGAAATTACCACACGCAACAGTCGTAGTTGGGTGTTTAGCTCGCCAGCTGGTACTCGGCCAAGTCCTGTGAGTTTTCTAACGGTTACGCCGGGGAATCCGGGTGGCAGTAAATTAGAAACCAGTCAAAAAGGTCGGCGATCCTCCGTCGGAAGCGTAGCAGTTGTTCCAGATATCCCAGAAATAGGAGGCAACGGTTGGTAAATATGTCGCCGACACGAGGAGTATTTGCTACTCGTGTAACCGAAACAGACGCGAGAACGTCCTTATTGGGGTTTGGCTCTGCGAGGGCACAGATACATACCTGAGGCTGCAAAAGTATAGGAGACATATTCAGAGGAACAAGCCAGACATTACGGTCGGAGCGAGTTTAGAAAAAGATAGAACGATTGTTTAAGCCAGTTTCGCCAGTTTTGGTAGGTGCATGGCATGCACTTTTACTCCAGCATGGTCGGAGTTCAAAATACAGTCTGAACTGCCTTCCAGTACGGAAGAAACCCCGATATTGGCTATTGTAAGAGGCAAACTGGGTCAGCTCGCTGTACCACAAAAAGCTACAGTAGTCTCTTGACTGAAAGAGCTGTACTATTCAAGGCTAGCGGCAAACCTTTTACTCTGCTCTAATGAATTCAACCATGACGCTAGAGAGTCTAAGATGGTCAACCAAAACTCGATGTTGCAGAATTGCTTACTGCCCACGGACACAGATGTGTTCTACCCTTACCGTCAGAGCAACCAAAACCACACGTACCTGCGTTGTCAAAAGCATGTGGTTCTCCGGAAGTAAACCAGTACATGGCTCATGGAGCCATCTACGACAAATAACGCACTGCATATCACCCGGTGTCGGTAAAAGCTACTAGGCACCCAACTTACCGCATGACACTGCCGAATAAACTGCGTCAACGGGACGGTTCCCTCTTGCAACTTCTTCCAAAATTGCACAAGGAACAAGGCAAGCGAACAAAGTAATTTAGGTGTAAAAAGTAGGCACCGGTTTATGGAAATGGACTGGACATTCGACGAACGTACGATCAGCTAATACAGTGGGAAACAATCGGATACTGTTGACGACGCACGTAGACGTAGTTGTGGCACTTTCACATGGAAAAGCCGCACTGTTCACGAATTCGTGTTGGAGACCAGCCCGAGGTAAGCAGGAGCTAAGAAACGTTCAGGATTCAAAAACCACACATACGCATCTAACGCTGGTAGATGCGTATCTATTGGAAGCCCAATAGAATCACAAGTGAGCAGCCAAAACCAAACGCTGACATTCATTGTAATTCAAGACAATTTCCTCCTTGAACTTCCGAGAAATAAGGCTCGAAATGCTCGACACGCAATTTACGCTGTGGCAAAAGCAGATACACCAAAAAGGATTACGAGTATGTCGTAACTTTCGAGCACAAATAGCTAACAAGATAATAGAAAATGCAAATATTCTGTGCATTGTACCCAAAAGCTGTTAACCATGAACTTCGAGTAAGGCTGCTCAGTCGTCAAAGCACGACAAACACGCCGTGACCTTGCAGCATTGCTTACAAAAACGTTACGCAGCGCAACAACTGAGGTATTTTTACCTAAAACAACGCGGTGGTAAGTATAGTTAGAATACGGTGTGCAAGCTTTGGCAATGTACTAACGGAAAGACCTGGTGTGAATAGAAAATGTACAAAATCTATAGACTAGGAGGATTGAGTGTCAGGATGACAGGCTATTCGTTGAGCACCTGAGGAGCTTAGGTATGTATTCAATGGAATGACGCAGATTAACAAAAGACCTGCGACGGAGGTTTAACACCATAAAGGATGGTGTTGGTATGTAGCGTACAGAAAGGGTTTACCTATGTGAGATCACTTGGGGGGACATAAACTGAACCTCAAACGACGGAGGTCTAGGCTGGATGTCGGGGCGAAATTCATTGCGAATCGTGTAGCCAATAGCTGGAGTAAGCTAACTTTAGCACTAATGGAGTGTATGACCATAGAGGCCTTCAAAAAAGCCTAAATATGTGTTAGTCTTAACACTTTCCAGCGTTAGCGTAATTTTAATGCTGCAGTTCTCTGCAAACATTCTGCGTAAAACTTCAGCGCATGAGTTGGTTTACTTTCAAGCATTTGCAGAAGCCGCAGGAGTTAACCTGACGCTACGTACCTGGGGCCCTTGTTCGCTTAATAGGGTAAAAATAGGACGAGCTTTAGGCGAAAGCTTGTATTGTCATTGGAACCTGACTTTAGGTAACTTGAATTTTGCAGGCAACAATAGAGTTACTAAGTTGAAGCTTGAGTCACAACATAAGGAGTTTGCAACCTACATAGATATAATCAGCCCTGTATTGCATGATACAACCTGGACGGAATTCCTATACCCTTCCCAGCCGAACAGAACCAAGCTTGTACAAAATCGCCATATATGTTGGTGTAGTAGGAGTAGCTCAATTTACTATCTATGTCATGCGTGCATTAACCTAATATGTATATTACTTACAATAGAATTCATAATACAACGCCCAGTGTAGACAGGATAACGCAACTGGAATTGTTAACATACAGCGTTAAATATAGAAAGCAAACGCGCGTTATTTGCTATTTTCGTAGTCCTTGCGGATGGGTGCTACTGTACTATTTTGAATGGGGTTTAATATAAAATTCACCAGGGCAAAATCTCAAACATAGTATTTGTTTTAAAGTGCCACAAAACTTTTATGTATGGAGGATGTAATCGACATTATGAATACAGGAATTATCACTATATGGCTAAAGTAGAAGCTTGGTAGACATCTGATATGTTGTTGAAAATGATATACGTTTAGACATAGATCGGATGTTAAGCAAGTAACTATGAGCGGCATTAACTGCTTTATGTTTCTGATAAATGTTTTTGTACAAAACTATCTGAGTAACGCTTTAAGTAATAATGTATTAGCATTGTGCATTTAATGAAACGGTCGGTATTTATATGATTAAGCTTTATGGATCGCAAACCTATTTGTTACGGCGACATTTTGCATTTATTGTTTTTATTTTGTGGAAATCTCTGGCTACTCGCAGTCACTTATTATTTTCTATCCCTTGTCTGTTAGCCTTTTCGTTGTGCTATATATCTATTTAATGGCTGCCCTAATTTTATCATTTTCAGTTACTTTCAATTTGCGGTTGGCACAGTGTCGCCATGCTGCCACTAAAGCGCGATAAAAGTCATTTCGACTTAGGTGGGCGCATTTTTTACTTTTCTCTATCAGTACGGCAAACCACTGACATCCAAGTGCATGGATTGTAGCAGACGCGTCACTTCCCGCTCAAAAGCTGTTCAATGCGCTCTGTACGAAGGCTGGCTGAACACTTCGTGCTGTAACCTCGATGACGCTCTATATGAATGCCATTGTGACTTATCTCGAGTAATGGGGAATTACAAACGCCTTCTGTGAGCAGCTGTGGTGTTCGATCCACCTACGACGCGGGAACTGCTTGTGGGTGTGGCATATCGTAGCCCACTGAGTAACGGATTGGATTGGCTCACACACGTCCAAAACCAAATGAGTCGCCCACAGTTCCTGCTCACTGGCGACTTTAACCTTCCTCGAATCTTATGGCCTGAAGTTCAGCTTCTCCCTGGCCATAATGAAGTGGAGACAAGATTCGCCGAACTGGTACTGGAAACCGGAGCGGTGCAGCACATCACGCAACCCACCCGCATAACCCCGCGCTCAATGCCATCATGCCTGGACCTGCTGCTAACCAGCTGCGAACAAACAGTGCATGACATAGAAGTTCTTGAGCCCATGGCAGCCAGTGATCACTCGACAATTATGGCCACTATAGACCTGCAGCTTCCATGTGTGCGTCCAGTGGCGCCAACATACAACTATTGGAAAGCTGACTTCGATGGCCTCCTTCTAGCTGCCAATCAGCTTGATTGGTCTATGCCACAGGATTCATCCGTTGAAACTTGCTGGACAAACATTAAAGGGGCAGTGCACTCATTGTGTGCGCAATTTGTACCCCTCAAGACTCGGAAAGTTGGACCAATGAAACCCCATTGGTTTGACAAAGAGTATAACCGACTGTCTCGACAACGACGTCGACTATGGAATGCGTTCCTCCTGTCTGGCTCTGCCGATGACTATGAGGCATACAAGCGACAACGAAACTTGTGCAACAGCACAAAGACGCGAAAACGCCGTCAGTTTGAGGAGCAGCTTGCTTGCTCAGCTAAAACTGCCCCGAAGCGCATATTTGCGTACGTGAAGCGACGCCTGAAGTCTGCAGGTAATGTGCCGGTGCTAGTGGGTTCGAACGGACAACCACTAAGTTCAAGCACCGAGCGTGCGTCCGCATTAGCGGCGCACTTCGCTTCTGTATTCGCAACTAACCAAACCTGCGCGCCAAGCTCTGCCGTCGCCGCACCGACTGAGCTAACCGACTTGATCTGCGACGTCGCGGAGGTACATGGGCTAGTCAGCTGCCTAGACAGCACGAAGCCAGCTGGACCGGATGGTCTCCATCCGCTGATCCTCAAGTCCTTGTCAGCTGTGATCTCACCTGCTGTAACCGACCTGTTCAACCGATCCCTGTCCGTAGGCTGCGTGCCTTGTGACTGGAAATGCGCCGTTGTCAAACCGATTCCAAAAGGCGGTGACACACGCAAAATGGAGAATTACCGCCCTATTTGTTTGACCGCAGTATTGTCGAAAGTTCTGGAGAAGATTGTGAAGAAGAGACTGCTCCAGCTATTGGAGACCAACTCTCTCCTGACGCCTGCACAGCATGGTTTCGTGAGAGGCCGCTCGTGCATCACTAACCTGCTGCTAACATGGCATGAATGGTTACAAGCAGTAAACCAACGTAAGTCAGTCGACGTGGTATACGTCGATTTCAGTAAGGCCTTCGACAGAGTGAATCACGAGATCCTCCTTCAGAAACTGAGGGAGTGCGGAGTCGGAGGCTCGCTGCACCAATGGATCCGTGACTTCTTAGTTGGACGGAAGTGGAGGGTGCAAGTCGACAGCCACCTGACCGACTGGTACCCGTCGACGAGCGGCGTTCCTCAGGGGACGGTGCTTGGCCCCATTCTCTTCCTGATTCACATCAACGACGTGCCCAATCTCCTTCGGTCGCCGTGTGCCTTGTTCGCGGATGACCTGAAGCTATGGAGGGTGATCCATACGTCGGACGACTTTGACATACTTCAGCAGGACCTCGACCGCCTCTCCATGTGGTCCGCCGAAGTAAGTTTGCCTATCAATTCGGCAAAATCGCTACTTCTGTGCCTCGGTAAAGGTGGAGCGGGCCGATCGTACACTCTCGACGGCCAAGTTCTACACCCGACGCATTGCGTCAGAGACCTTGGCGTTATACAACGTTACGACATGAAGTCACTGGACAACACGGACACTATGTATCGCACAGCATTGCGTTCGCTGTGGGCGCTGAAACGTAGCTTCTGCACCTGGTCGAAAGAGATTGCCACTCGTCTCTTCACATCCATTGTACGACCGGTGCTAGAATACGGCTCACCCGCCTACTGTCCGTTGACGAAAGGCGAGATACACAAGCTCGAAAGAGTACAACACATAGCCACACGGCTCATTCCCGGTCTTCAGGGTGTGCCGTATGAAGAAAGATGCAGACAATTGGGTCTGTATACTCTAGCCTACCGCCGCGTGCGAGTGGACCTCATCATGACCCATCGGGTATTGCATCTGGGTGCTTATCCGATGCTGAGGCCACTGCTCCATGTCCGTGCGTCAAGCAGCACACGAGGTCACCAGTACAAACTGGTAGTCCCTGACCTCAAGTGGGTAGCTCATCCCTTGTGTCTTGAGCGGCGAGTGGTGAACATGTGGAACCGTTTGCCCTCGCGGATAGTAGAAGCGAACTCGGTGTCGGAATTCAAACGATTCCTGGACGCGCACTTTGTGGATGCCAGATTCGACGAAGCCTTCACAGGAAACTGACGAAGGAATCGTTCAATGATTATAACCCATGGAGCCCGTTAATCCACCAACTGCAGCTTCCGAAACGATGCCCATCCGTAATAGGCGGCGGAGCTGGTGAAGGACTCCATGTGGTTCATCCAAGAATATATGGTAAGTACATGGAGATTTTTTCTATGCTTGTAAATATTTTACTTTTTTCACCTGGGCTAGCTCACTACTACAGGTAACACTGTGTCAGTGGGACATGTCCTACATTGAGATATAGCTACATAGATGTTCAACATCTTTCTCGCTATCATGACAGTATCAGTATCAGTATCAGTATCTGGCTAACCATCGTCGTATCAATATATGCGACCCTGCCACCCTGGCGATGTACAATACGGAAGATGAGTCACCTGCATCATCGATTTTCTTACCTGCATCTGGGTCTGCTACCCAAACCAAACCGTAGCCGCACCCTCTCCGCTACGTCAGCCGAGTCATTATCTACCAGTAGGATAATGTGTCGATCGGAAAATAAGCCTAACGTATGCTGTCGTGGCGAGCGACATCGCTCCAACAACAACCAGCCTGGGCCCAGCTGAAAGCATGCCCACACGGAAGCTGGTCTCTAAGCCCAAGGCGAAATCCAACATCTAGGATAACTTCCCTAGTGGAGGGAAATGTGACCTCAACCTTAATCAGTCAAAGCCCAGCCTCCCATTCCGCTAAGTTTCATCCAAAATCCGGGGATAAACCCAATTCTAAGGTCTCAGCATCCCAGTCGCAAATGAAGCTAGTTTTCAGTAGACTTTCTGAGCTAGAGAAAGTGATCATAGTCCGTCCTCTAGCAGACCGTAAGTCCCTGAGCGTACTCCAACTTCTCGGGACCGTTGCCTCGTCATTATGAACGCAGTCGAATCGAACAAAGTCACCCCAGTGGTTGACTTCTCGAGCGCTTGGTCTCTTTGTTATTTGATGAAGGGGAACATGGAATTAACATCGTCTCTGCATTCCGGCCCGGCAGGAAGCAAGAGGATTCACCCAAAGTTCGCCCCCTCAAACTCATGTGTCAAACGGAAGAGGAATGCCGACGTATTCTGCGACGTCCCTCGCGTTTCGAAGGTGAGCCGTATTACGTCCTACGTGATCTTTCTCCAGAGGATGGATACAAATGAAAAAGGCTGTTGATGAGCTACGAACACGCCGAGGAAATGGGGAAACTGACCTACATATCGTGGATTTTTTCGTTATTTGGAAGACCCTGAGATCCCGTTAGAGACCCATTCTCCTCATCCCCGGACAATAAAACACACAAATGAACTACGCGTGTTAACCGCCACTGTGCGCAGTCTAAGGAATAAATTGGATGAGATTCAGTTGATTGCCTTAGAGACACATCCAGACCTGATGGCCTTCACTGAAACCTGGCTATTTACTGACATCACGGATTCAGAGGTGTCTATCCCCGTTACCACCTCTCCTGATCCGATCGCTGTTCACAGCCAACGTGCTAACTGTCTGAATTTCTGGTGTGCCTATACACTTCGTCTGAAAACGGCCGCAGGCGTTGTCGATTGGAGTATCCTTGAACACCTCAATGTTGACGCGTAGAATCACTTTTACTCCAAGCTGACGTTACTCATTGGACAGGTCATCCCCTTCTCCAGAGAAGACCCTTCTCCAAAGGCCCACCATGGATCGCTCACGAATTGAGATCAATGATGAAAAGAAGGCGTAAACTATGAAATCGTTTCACAATTACGCGATTTGAGCTTGACTACTGCAACTACAAAACGGTCAGGAATGCTTGCAACATGAAAAAAACGCGAGAAACGGCAAAAATACGAGCTGTCATTAGCTGCACTTTCTAGTACAAACTCCAAGGCGCTCTTCTCATATCTCAAACAAAGCGTCAAAGCTGACAGTGGTGTCCCTGTCTTGTCTCTCTGGGAGCATTTGAACCTAGTTTACGAAGACGTTGAGAAAGCTAAGCTTACGGCCCAGCAATATTCCTCTGTCTACTCGACCGAAACGCCACTCCCAGATAGAGTTGCACCCACTCCTCCTTCCCTGTTGGAGCACATGGATGTTAACACTGACCCAGACCCGTATTCCTCGCCTGGTCCTGATGGTTTACACCGATTGTTCCTTAAGACCGTGGCTGGGCACATTGGCGCTCCTTTCTGTCAAATCTTCCGTCCTTCCCTTGAGGTCGGGCGGCTTCCAGCTGCTTGGAAGGTATGAATCGTTAAACCTATTTACAAAGGAGGAAAGCCACAGAATCCAACCAGCTATCGTCCCATCTGTCTGACTTCGATTTTGTGCAGTCATGGAACGGATTCTGAAACGGGCCCTTCGCCTTCATCTCAATGAGTTGGTTCCTCCCATGCCCAACATGGTTTCCGAAGGGCGCGTTCATGCGCCACAAATTTGCCGCTGGCTAGGGAAAAATGGGCAAGATGCCGATAAGCGTCTGGATGCTGTGTTTGTTGATTTCAGTAAGGCTTTTGACAAGGTCCCGCATGAGCGGCTCCTTTTCAAGCTCCGGGGAAACAGCGTCACTGGCAATTTTCTTGGGTCTCCGATTTCCTGGGCGGTCGCTTCGTGCAGGTTAAAGTTAACGAAGCGCTTTCTTATCAAGTTCTCATGACCATTGGGGTCACCCAGGGTTCTGTACACGGCCTCCAACTCTTCAATATCTTTATCAATGACCTGCCATCCGAACTGCACACCGACTGCTTAATCTACGCGGATGATCTGAAGCTGTGGCTTGAGGTATGCAGTCTGGAAGATGCAGACTTCATGCTACACTCGATCTGCTCCACGATTGGTCACTAAAGTGGCAGTTGCTCATTAACTGTGACAAATGCGCTGTCCTTCCACTCGGTGCTCCTGAGCCTTTTTGGGCTTACCATATCGGGGGTTTCTTGCTCAGAAACGTCAACCAAGAGATGGGACTCGGGGTGATTGTGCCGTCTGATCTCAAATCAATTGAGGATACCCGAAAGAGGGTCGCAAGTGCCTACAGAATACTTCACGCTATACGGAGAGCCTTTTCAAACCTGACCCTAGCACTTTTCAGACTACTGTTTGCTTCACATGTGCGCCCAGTTCTCGAGTACGGATTGCCTGCTGCATATCCTTTCACAAAGTCAGAACGTGGTATGATCGAGAAGGTTCAACGGCGTGGATCCAAATCCATTCCAGAGTTGTAGCACTTATCTTACCTCCTACACCTACAACGGTTGAACCTGTTTCCTTTGAATTATCGTCGTCGCCGCGGAGATATGATATTCACTCGCCGTATTCTACGAGGTGAGCTGGGGAGTGAGCTGCAATCGTTCTTTCGCCTCAACACAAGGTGTACAACTCGAGGCCACCGGTGGAAACTTTTCGAACCGCAGAGACTCCGTGTGCGATCCGATCTGGCCCTATCCACCGGGTAGTGAATGACTGGAACAGTTTTCCAGAGGCTGTCGTTGATGCGGAGACAGAGGAATGTTTCAAAGGACTGTTTGGTACCCACTCTCTGAGTTCGCAGGGATTCTGCTGCCCACAATACAACCATAGCGATTTTCTGCGGAACCTTGTTCCGCAATAATCCCAGCGACCCTAGCAACGTTCGGGAAGTGACAGAGCTGACTACGGAACTTCCTTCTGTTCTCTACCAACCAATGAACCAATGAGTAACACTAATGCAAAAGTATTCTTGTCGTTATATAGAGCAGTGGTTAGGCCATATCTGGAGTATTGTGTTCAGGCCTGGGCACCGTACCTCCGGAGTGACGTCATGTGTATAAAAAAGATTCAGCAGCTTGCAACTAAGATGGTCGAAGGTCAACGAGGGAAGTCGTACGAAGATTGTCTGAGTGGCTTGGTTTTTTCCTTGGAACGGCGTAGGTTTAGAGAGGAATTGATAGAGACGTTTAAGATCATTAAGGCGCGGGCATCGCCTGAAGCTCAAGCAACATAGCGCTCATTTGGACATCAGGGCAAGGTTTTTTAAGAACCGAGTAGTTAACTTTAAAGTAAACTTCCTTTCGATTTAGTGGAGTGTGTCTGTAGAAACCGTCGAAAGGGGCTTAGATGAGTCCTGGTCCATCCTTTGTAATTATACTGGAATATATAGTGTATTTTGATGCTGACACATGAAAGTGCAAAGATTGCTCTTGTTCTTTCTTCATTCCTTTGCAGAAGCAATAAGTCAATCCAACCTTGAAGTGCCGGGGCCGCTTCACTTACTGGCGCAAGAAACTGGAGGCTCGTTAGGCGAAAGCCTCTATCGTCTTTCTGACCTAACCTGACCTAGTAACAACTATCGTCGTGGCGTTCATGTGATGAAGGATGAACTCCTCTATTAGCACTTTCACTCCAGCTCACAATGCCGAACACTCATCGGGTGGTCCTAGAATATGGCATTCGCTGTACGCCGGTACGCAGCACGGCTTCGCCTTCGCGCAGACGCCACCGAACACACGCGGTCTAAGGGTACTGCGTGAGTCACCCTGCTCCTGCGTAGACTCGTACACGCCCGTCAAATTACGAAACTTAAAATGAAGAAGGCTGTAGAGGAGCTAGGAACGCGCCAGGCTGTTGGTCAAACCGACCTACATTTCGCGGAGTTTTGCGTAGTTCGGAAGAGCACGAGAGTCCGCTGGATGCCGATTCTTGTCACTGCCAGACAGCAAAGCATGAAAACGGACTACGCGTGCTATCTGCCAGTGTGCGCAGTCAAAGGAATAAACTGGTTTAAATTCAGTTGCTTACTTTGGAGACTCGTCTGGACATAATGGCATTCACCAAAATCTGACTATTCACTGATATCACGGACTCGGAAGTGTCTATCCCTGGATATCACGACTCCCAGTCCGATCGCCACGGAGCGTGGTCAGGTGGTGGAGTAATTCTCTATTGGAAGACTGATCTGAAGTACATTTAGTTGAAGTTATCGGTGACCATAATGACAATTTCGAAGCCCTGCCGTGTTCATGACTGATGCAGATCCCTCTTGGTCGGTGTCGTCTACGGAGCGCCATGGGGCTCCGGAGCGCGCTTGTTGGGCTCGATAAGGGTGCACGGTCTAATCTTGGGGGATTTCAATGCACCGGATATCTATTTGGACCTGCTTCTTTGTAATCGCGGATTTGACTCCTTCAATGCCACGTTGCTTAAAACCGCTCTCAACTGCAGCTTCCTTCGACGTCTTGAGGCCTGCTCGTATTTTCCCAGACCAGACCCCGTACATCCTAGATCTCGTGCTCTCCCCGGCAGATTAGGATGTTACGAACCTAACCGTTCTTCACCCCATAGATAAGAGCGATCATTGTGTTGTTTCATTCCACTGGGCTCGCCGTCTCACGATCCAAAGCCACGGTGGTCACCGACGGAATTTTCGGTGTGCCGATCCATTCCGTCTGAAAACGGCTGCAAGCGCTACATATTGGAGTGTCCCTGAACACATTTACCTCGATGACGCGTAGAATCTTTTTGCAAAATGACGTCGCTAATTGAGCAGCTCTTTCCCTCCTCCCATTGAAAGTCCTTCACTAGAGGTCCACCTTCTATGGATGGAGAATTGAGGTTAGTTATGAATAGAAAGCGCCAACTGTGGGACCGCTTTAGGCAATCTCAATCAGAACCCGACTTCTCTCACTACAAGACTGTCAGAGATGTGTCGCGATGAAGCGTCAGAAAGGCCGACGGTGCTCTAGAATCGCGCATAAAGTTCTCTACTCTTATTTGCAAAGAAGCACTAGAGCTGGTAATGGCATCCCTGCTTTATGTTCTTGTGATCATCAGCCTTTACTTCATGAGGACGCTGAGAAAGCTACTCAGTTGGCTAAGCAATACGCTTCTGTTTACGCGAATGAACCACCCTCTAGTGACAGTGCCGTATCCACCTTTCCATCTTCGTTGGCCCAAGTATATATTAACTCTGATCCTGTGGTGAAACTTCTTGTGTTAGATCCGTACAGCTCACCCGGCGCTGATGGATTGCATCCTTTGTTCCTCAGGACTGTAGCGGAGTATGTTGCTTCACTCATATGTCAAGTATTTCGTCACTCACTAGAAGCTGGCCGTTTTCCGTCAGCTTGGAAAGTGGGTATCGTCAAACCCATCTACAAAGGAGGAAGTCGATGTGATCCGGCCGATTATCCTCCAATCTGTTTGACGTCAATAGTGTGTAAAGTTATGGGATGGACTGTTAATCATTTTGGAGGACAGAATGTCATTTCTTATACCCGGCATGGGTTCCTAAAAGTACGCTCCTGTACCTCGAACTTGCTCCTTTCTAAGGAGACCTGGGCAAGGTCGCTAGACTCCGGCAAACGCTTGGACGTTGTGTTTGTTGACTTCAGCAAAGCTTTTGACGAAGTCCCGCATGAACGGCTTTCGTTTAAACTCCAAGGAATCGGCATTTCTGAGAACCTCCTGTCTTGGATCTCCGACTTCCTAAACGACCGCTCCATGCAAGTGAAGGTGAATGACACATTTTCTGCTCCTGTTCTCATGACGAGTGGGGTCCCACAGGACTCTGTCCTCGGTCCCATACTTTTCAATATCTTCATCAACGACTTACCGTCCACTCTTCAGACGGATTGCCTAATCTGCGCTGACGACCTAAAGCTGTGGATGGATGGATCCCGCCTTGAAGACAGGTAATAATTTACGATCCATCTACTCCATGATTGGTCGATTAAGTAGCATCATCATCAGTATACATGTCAGCTAGAGATGGTAAAACACCTCCGCTATTGTACCGCAATACATAAAGGAAATACATACATACATACAATACATAAAGGAAAAATAAATACGACATTTGAATGCCAGCTGAGCTACCAGCAACGGATAGGCATCGTTCCGGTAAGCTACTAGCCGGCTACTAGGCAAAAACAAAAATTTAATTACGTTTTACCCTATGAAATAAGATCGTAGATGGAGGGGGAAGCTAAAGGGATGGGGAGGGACAAAGAAACTCACAGCAGGAACGCCACTGAGGTCGGCTCCTTGCCATATCAGCAAGTGTATCCAGCCAAACGTGTTCACCGTCTTTTGGACCCCAACCATGGAGCCGTGAAGCTCCAACCGAGGCCAGCTCAGAAGTGAGGGCCTTCATTCCTCTGGACCAAGTCATCGCTTGGCCACCTCTCCTCTTCTTTCACCCACATCCCCGGTGAGCAAACAGCGCACGTCGAGGGAGTCGGTGGGCTGGCATGCGCAACACGTGGCCCAGCCATCGGAGCCTGGTGAGTGAAATGACGAGGCTGAGCGGTTCATTCCCTTTTCCTAGGCCGTAAACAAGGCGTCGAACACGCTCGTTACTCACGCGGTGTTCCCACCAGATGTGAGCCAAACTGCGAAGGCACCGATAGTCGAACGTAAGTAGCCTCTTCATGTCCGCCGATCTTAGGGGCCAGGTTTCGCAACCGTACAGTAAGGTCGAACGTACCGCTGCATTGTATACTCTACCCTTCAGGGCGAGAGTAATGTCGCGCCGTCGCCATAGATGGCGAAGGTTAGCAAAAGCACTTCGAGCTTTCGCTATGCGGTTCGTGATCTCGTCTTCGATCCCAAGGGCGCTGATACAACTTCCCAGGTAATTGAATTTCTGAACGACTTCTAGCTGATCCCCACCAAGGGTCAGTACAGGGGGCGAACCCTGCCAATCCTGGAGGAACGCTTTGCACTTCGGTGGTGCAAAGCAAAGCCCGAAGCGACTGACAGCCAGTGCTAATCTGTCTAGCGCGGCTTGACACGTCTGGGAGCTGTCACAGATGAGGGCAATCGATTAAGTAGCGGTTGCCCGTAAATCGTGACAAATGCTCTGTTCTCCTCGTTGGCTCATCTAACCCATGTGGAACTTACCACCTTGGTGGTTCCTTGCTCAGAAGCGTAACCCAAGAGAAGGATCTTGGAGTGATAGTGTCATCAGACCTCAAATCTATTCACGATACCCAGAAGCGGATCGCGTCGACCTACAAAACGTTCCGTTCTATACGTAGAGGGTTTTCTCTCCTAACCCCGGGGCTTTTCTGACTCCTCTTTGTCTCTCATGTACGCACAATTATCGAATACGGGCTACTCGCTGCCTATCCTCTCACCAAATCCGAATGTGTTATGATAGAGGAGCTTCAACAGCGTGGATCCAAATCCGTCCCTGAGTTGCGAGACCTGTCGTATCCACTCCGACTTCAACGACTGAACTTGTTCTCTCTAGGTTACCGCCGTCACCACGGAGATTTCATATTCACTCGACGTATTCTCAGAGGAGAACTGGGTTGAGAGTTACAGGACTTATTTCAACTTAACACTGATAGTTCGACACGAGGCCACCGCCTGAAACTGTCCAAACCGAGCAATCTCCATGTGCGGCTCAATTTGGCCTTATCAACTCGCGTAGTGAATGATTGGAACCGGTTTCCGGAGCCTATTGTTGATGCTGAGATAGAGGAACGTTTCGAACAACTGTTGCATTCTCACCTGAGTTCGCTTGGATTCTGCTGCCTCTAAGACGGCTACAGTTGTTCTCTGCGGAACCTTGTGCCGCAGTGACTTACGCCATCTCCGCAATGATCTGGAAGTGAAGGAGCTGACAAAGGATCCTCCTTCTGCTCTTTATCATACAATGCAAATCTCGTTACCCTCTGGCTACGGGCCGGCTGCGGAATATGACAGTGTAAAATGTGTCAATTCATGTACCGATGCATTTAAATCGATGCGTTGAATTTGTACTCGTGTACCGTAGCTACGAAAAGAGAAAACGGTTCGCGTACCACCCGCCTGTATTTGTTCTCCTGACTAAAGTTCAAGTGGGACTGGAACAGTAAGACAAATTCCCGTGCATGTTCCTTCAGTGGCGCGTCGTTGATCCGGGGTATTATTCGTGCGCGATAACTGGAATCTAGAAGAGTCAGCACACGCGAATCACAACCAGTTAGTACCCGCACGACCTGCATTGGCAGTCTCCGGCGCACCGGTCACTTGAAACAAGAATCAGAAATACAAAAGTAATGAGAGCGTTAAGAACCAAAAATCAATAGGTTTAATAATGCAATAAGGCGAATACGCTAAGATGTGAAGGGTAAGGTTAAGAACTGATGGTCATAAGCGTCAAGTCGGTGTTCGGTCTCTTTCACCGTTGGTGCCAATACCACGTTCATGGGCAGTGCATTCCAGGAATCCAACACGGCGTGATAAACAAAAGTCTGCCCGGACTCCATCCGATCGAGGTTTGTGTAGCTTCATCGAGTGACCTCGGAGCGATGGAAGCCGAGTCGGTTGGAAAAGCTTAGATAAATTGGGTCCGATATTAACGGTAAGTATGCGATAGGTCAAGATAAGGTCGCCTCGATGTCGACGATGTTGCATTGAGAACATTCCCAGCTCAACTAGTCTTTCTGGTTAAGAAACGTTCTGTAGTCCATGAACCATTTCGGTTCCAACTCTCAACACTCCATTGACATCCTGTCTCTGACTAAGCAGAGTGGACAAGCCTGGATGCAATATTCTAAGTCTGACCAAAGGCAGAGAATAGCCGAACAAACATCTCCCGTGGTGGTCCAAAATGCCTTGCATATCATCCGCAACCTTCTGAAACCCTTGCACGTAGCTTTCCTCCAGTTTTCACTGAATTTAAGTTTGCAGACAACGTGCCGTTCAGGTCTGCCAGTTGGGAAATATGCTGTAATTCATTTCTGCCCTAATCGTAAAATGGAACACTGCACAATTTATGGGTAACTGCCACAGAGCAACCCAGTCTCAGTTTACCGTGGGTCCGTTGCAGAGCATGGGGTCCATCGAGGTCGGACACTGTGTACCAGAACTTTAGGTTATCTGCAAACATGAGAGATGGTACCCCCAGCAGTTCGCGCAGCTCATAGATATACAGAGAGAATAACAATGGGTCGAGCACCGAGCCCTGCGGGACCCCACTGAGGACTGAATGACGGAAAGATAGGTTAGACCGCTTACGAACACACATCTCTCTCCCTACTAGAAATGTGTCGATCCATTGTAGTACACGCCCTGATATTCCATAGGACCGAAGCTTCAAGGAGAGGCGAGAATGTGGTGCAGTGTCGAACGCCTTGGAGAAGTCACTGAACAGTACATCTACTGCATGACCCTAATCAAAAGCATCCATCCAACATTCGCGTGCAACTAACAAATCAGTCATGCAGGAGCAACCCTTGCGAAAACCGTGTTGAAGTGGACTGAGAATACCAAACTCCCGCGGATGGTTTTCAATCACATTCCTGACCGATGCCTTGGCCAGTATGCTTGTCAAACTTATCGGTCTCTACTTCGGAGGGAGTTGCTTGTCACCCTTTTTAAAAATCGGGCGGACGATAACATCCTTCCAGTCCCTGGGTAACCATTGCAACGAGAATGGACCTTAACGTGGTGCGACGGTTTACGTACCTCCTTGACCTATTGAGCTATACTGGGTGGTGCCTTCGGGAACCTTTAGAGCTACTCCTACTAGGTTGGTCAACGGTAAGAGGTCAGACAAACTCAATCTCCAGGGCTTTGAGCCAAAGGTTTTGGATGAAAACCCTAATCGTCTTACTGTCTACGTCTGGCCACCCTAGCAATATCTCAGCCCACATACAACCATGACTTTTTCTTCACACATAAACTTCCCCCTGTATCGGCCGTCGCGCAGATTATCAAGGGTCGCCTTATCTGCTGCATACAGCAGGGCGGATAAGCGAAAACATGCTACTGCTGGCGCCTCTCTTCTTTCACACCTGTTTCTCTTATTCCGACCCCCATTACTAACCCTCCTTCCATACTTCCTAGCTTAATTGACGGCAACGAAGTGCCACTGGAGTAGAACCATCTGCAGCCACTTTCCCACAGCACCTAATGGACGCCAGTCGGCAACAGTCCCTTGTGAGGTCACTCTGTCCCGTTTCCATGGCGGCGTTCAACGCTCGCACTCCAAGAAAAGTAGGTCCACAGACTGCACTCGCACGCAACTTGAACACACTAGGTATTGAGGTGTGTTATGTCCGAAACTAGGATCAGTGACCCTAATGGGGTTGTTGAATTAACTGCACCCGGCTTTTCCTCTCGTTGTTGGTTGCACGCATCCGGAGACGCCGATACAGCACTTACTGGTCAAGCTGGTGTAGGTATCATTCTAAGCTCCAAGGCTGAGCCATCGTTGATTAATTGGATTCCGGTGAACAGCTGTTTATGTGCAGCCGTTTGACGACATCAGTTAAGGTTAATTCACGAAGTGGTACAAGACGCTGTCTGTGATTTCTGCTTATGCTTCTACCGACTGCGGTTCAAATGCTGTCAAGGACACAATCACGATCTGAACACGCTACTACGCAGTGCTGCTAGTCCAGATATTGTAGTACTTACAGAGTATATGTACGTACCAGGAGGGCGTGCGACCTTTTCAGAAGCTCAGCTGGATGGTAATTATGGGCTTAACTTCGAACGGACTGACAACGGCAAGCGTCTGCTGCAACTGTGTACGGAGCACCAGTTATTTCCTAGTAGAACTGCTTTTAGACGCAGTGGGCGCCGAAGTGCCACTTGGCGTCCTCCTTTAGCTGGTCAGCGATATACCCAAATTGACTGCATTGCCACAAGTTACATGTGGCGTGGTTCCATCCTGGATTGCAGCTCCTACTGGAGTACCTGCGTCGACTCTGATCACGCCTTCGTACCCTGTCATTTCTCCATGAACTTTACCGGGAGGCGCACCAAGCGTCTCCTCCGATTGGCAGTTGAAAAATTGTCTCAGCCATCGGTCACGCAAGTCTACCAAGACGCACTGTGTACCGAACTTTTGCTGTCTTGTTCTAATGACACTGAGCTTCAGTGGAATAGGATCTCGGCCGCCATGCACGATGCAGGAGCATCTGCTTGTAACACTATCAATGGTCACCGCACCAGCCACTGGATATCCGAGAGGTCGGTGGACCTGTTTGAATCTAGAAGACACCTCCCGGCTGGCTCTGAACACAATGTGACCAGACGGGCTATTAGGCGTGAAGTAAAGCGGAGCCTAGGTGCTGATGAAGAAGCCTGGTGGATCACTCGAGTTCAAGAAATGGAGGAGGCAGGTGCAGTAGACAATTATCGTAAGCTTTTCCAGCTGATCCACACCACTGGTTCCAGGAAAGCAGGCGTCAGTACGACAATCAGATACAGCGCAGGTGCACTGATACACCATAAGGAGTGTCGTATGGCTTTTCAAGCGGAACATTTTCAATATCAGTTCAGCTGGCCTCCTGCTCCCGGACCTCCTACTCAGGTGATGCAGAACGAGCCGTGGACGGTTAGTTTAGAGGCTCCGTCGAGGCTGAGTTCCGAAATGGGATCACAGCCCTTAATTGTTTTCGTGCCGCTGGCCCGGATTTCCTCCCACCTGCACTATTTAAGGATGGAGGTGAGGTCCTCTGCAGGGCACTGACCTCCCTATTCGAACGTATATGGAACGAAGAGAGTGTGCCGGCTAATTGGAGCGAATCGATTATAGTGGCAATATACAAAAAGGGCAGTCGCACAGACTGTTCTAACCACAGGGGTATTAGCTGAACGCCAGTTGTGACAAAATTACTGGCCTCGATTATCGTTCGTCGCCTCAATGCAGAACGGGAATCTCGGATTAGGGAACAGCAAGCTGGTTTCCGCCCAGGACGTGGCTGTATAGACCATATATTTACTTTGCGGCAGGTGCTAAAGCAGCGCCATGCATACCGCAGCCCGACAACGGCTGTGTTCCACGATTTCAAGTGTGCGTTCGATTCAGTCGATCAATCGATTCTGTTCGAAATACTTGCGCGGAAAAGTGTTCCCACGAAATATGTGAGTTTTCCTTCGTCTGGAAGGCGGTGTATGCAAGGCCACAATGAGGGCCGTTCTGCTCTATGGTAATGAGACTTGGCCCATTCGGTCTGGAGATCTGAGGCGCCTCCAAGTCTTTGATCATCGTTGTCTACGAAGCATTGTTGGAGTCGGATGGCACCAGCGTGTCCGCAACGATGATGTGCGTAGGCGATTACTAGGTGGTGATAAGCATGCTAGTACTGAATAAGTTGCGTTGGCCCGGGCATATGCTACGCATGCCTGGTCACCACTTTCCTAGGAGGGCCTTGTCTAGTCTGCCAGGTGTTGGGTGGTGCAACTCTCGAGGTGGACAGAAGTTGACTTGGCAGCGGGAAATGAAGTCACTGACGACCAAACTGGATGCCGTTGGTCCGTCTCGCCTTCCGGGCTGGAGTCCACGTGACTCGCCTTGTGCTTGGCTCGACACTTTACGGAACAGTTTGCAAGCGACACCAGTGGCGCGTCTGCTGCCGTCTCCTAACCCGATTGCCTGTTTAAAATATTTAGTGGTGGGTTATCTCCGGGGTAATGGCTGATTATGACGCGGGGAGTTGGAAGCCCGCAAGGAAGCTGTCTCACCGACGCCGCGTTATCTTCGCACGATAGCCAGCTGTTTGTCACAGTATGTTGTCTACACAAGGTGTAGGCACCTTGACCCGGCATGTTTGCTAAGGGCATTAAACTTTTAAGGTTAGTCCCCTCTCCCTCTTTTTCTCTCTCTTATTCTTTATTTTGTAGATCGTTATGGTTCTATGGCAGCGAAGCATCAGTTCAAATGGCTGATGTGCTGTTGTTGTTGTTGTCCCTAGGTAAGGAGCAGCTGCGAAGCGACAACTGAAACAAAGGTGTAACTGGGCCACATCGCTTGCTTGCGAGTTCGTACAAAAGCTTTGGATGAATATCATCCATCCCAGAGGACTTAGCAGGGTTTAGCCCCATGAAGATGAGGAAGAACTTGTGCTTCCGAAATTGAAAGGTTAGTTAAACAGGAGTCCTGTAGAACTCTCATTTCTAAGTCGACTTGCGGCAAGTGCCCCTCCCGAACGAAAGTATCAGCATATTGCGCTTTGAGTAGACAGGCTTTTTTGTGATCAGTGTTGGCAGTGACGCCGTCGCTGCCAAATAACATTGAGATAGATGAGCCAAAGTTACTACGCCTTTTGACGTAAGCGAAGAAATTTTGGGGTTTGCGGAGGCTGTTATCCAGCTCCATCTCATAGCTAAGTTTAGTAGCTCGTAAATGACTTGCGAGCATTTCGCGCCTTACGACAAAGCCGAAAAGTACCTTCCAAGATAGCTGTCTGGTAGATCCACCAGCGTTTCGCCCGTCTATTCAATAACTGGTGTGTGACTGAGTCCAACCATGGTGCCTTTGCTTTGGCAAACCGAAAAAGAGATGTGGAGAGGGATATATCAGAGAGGAAAGACTTAAACGTATCCCATGCCGTCTGTATATCATCATCCGGCAAGATGATGCATGGGGAACTTACTGCTTTGGCTCTAATAGACTGAAAGTCGGCGTGCCAAATATTCGGAGTTCGGACCCTGCGTGAATCCTAGTCTGTAATGAGAGCACAATTGCATGACAAACGCACTTGGTCACTGGCTTCAGTAGGCGGACCATACTCAAGGTCTCTCACAAAGTCAATCGACTTGGCGAAAATTAGGTCCAAGAGAGAAGGAGCATGACCATCCATGTACTTGGTGGGTCCATGGACAAACTGGTGTAAGGTACTTCCAGTGTCAAGTCGACAAGCTCGGCAGCCAACCCTTTGTCACTGCCTCATAAGATAGGTCATGTCAATTTACTTCAGGGACGTTGCAGTCCCCTATTATCAAGCATCTGTTCCCAGAGTGAATGCGGATGAAGTCGACGAAACTCCTAGAAGGGCTATCAGGGTTCCTATACAGCAATACAATTGTAAGTTGCCTTGACTCACTACAGGCTTCAACTGAAAGAGCTACAACAGTTCTATCAGCCCAGTTAAAATTCTTTTTGATATGTTTATATGACATCTGATCTACAGGACGACTCCACCCTCGCGTCGATCTGATGGACTGTAAATCTCAGTAGTGCATAGTCCGGAACGTGTACTTCACTGTCCATGACGTCAGAAGACAACTGTGTTTCAGTGAACGCGATTAAATCAAGATGGGAGTTGTCTATTAGGCTCCCAGCTTCACACATCTTGTTTCGCAGGCCACGCATATTACTGAGAACTATGCGAAAACGTCAGGTATGAAGAGCCTGGGTCGTGTGCTACCAGAATGGACTGTGCTAGGGCGGAAGTGCATCGTCGGCTCACCACTCGAAAACCCACCAAACATAAACCTTTCTCGCCAGCTTCTCGATGCGTTTCAGTTTTGCATGACTTCCTTAAGCTTTATCCCATCCGTTAAAGATAGGTCCGGCTGTATACTCACTCCGGAACCCTTTAGTTTAAAGATTAGGCGCAAAAGGTTGGCACTCCTCCGGTGTAGACAGCACCACGCGCAGTAGACGGGGCCTACTTTTACTACTGTCACCCGATATGTTCCCAACCCGTTTTCCTTCTCTAGTTTTCTGATCGTGACCCCCAAGAAATCCGGGTGAAAGTAGTTTAGAATCGCAAAGTTTGAACTACTGGTCGTCAAGCGTGCGGTCTTTCAGAAGAGCCACAGAGTACTCCGCGATATTTCTAAAAACAACCCTGCTGTCCGGAAATGCACCACTAAGACGAGGTGTGTTTACGCCACGCGTCGCTGAAGCAGTTTCCGGTGCAGCGCCCAAATTCATCACCCCCTTAGTAGGAACAACAGGTTCACTTGATGAGGATTCCGGCAATGAGATGGAAGCATTTTCTGCCTCCGTTACCAGGGACGGAGTGTCGACAGAGCCCACCACTACATCTTTTAGCCTGGATTTGACTGTACTGACCGATTTATTTATCTTACGCCGCTTTGTCTTTGCAGATACACTAGCCTGTAAAACTCCCCTACTCACAGCTGAGTTCAGTATAACTTCAGGATATTTACCATCTTCAGACGCCGCCTCAACTGTTAGTGAATCCTTCGAAGCCGTGCTATTTATGCAGTCGTCTGAACGCGCGCTTATTCCGAGAACTTCACATTCAAGCCTTACGACGACTTGATTAACGTTCATCTTTAAAGAACTAAATAAATATGGAATGGCATCCACTCTATCCACCAATGTTTCAAATTCGTCATTTGTGACTCGACGATATGCTTTGTGCTTAACACAATCAGGGCAATTATAAGGTAAGCCATTGCTGTTTCCTAGGAGGATATACATCTCTCTATCCAACACAGTGCAAGCCTCATGGGACAGGCAGCTGCAGAGGTCATATTGCATGCCACTTGAAGAACCAGTAACTGGTTCTGAGCAACTCGCTTTACCACAAACAGCTGACGAATCGCTTAATGGGTTCGAGGGTGACTTGGAACCGGATATCTTTACCATCACGATAAAGGATAAGTCCTAGCAGACATTAGGAACGTGAACCGGGGTACAGTTGGCTACAATGCAGTCAACGTGAGCAACAATCAGATAAAACTCGGAGTGATTCGTTTGCCCTGATTTGGACTCACCAGGTCAATAAAAGTAGCAACGAAGACAATAACAGGCTTCACTGTGGAATAACCCCTTAAAGCTGTTCTCCGTTGGAGCTGTGCGAGACTTTGCAGGAATGTGGGATTGATCATATTCGCGCGGCCGAATATCAACCCGATTTGTACCCGATCGATGAGATATCGACAAATTCCGGAATCGTATGCAGTGGAGTCTTCAAACAGATGCCACTAACAGTAGGCAAAAATTCAAACGATGATATATTAGACACCTCCAAGGCCGTTTGCACCACAAATAACTGACAACATCAAACTTTCTGTTCAACACTGTTTCTACAAAAGGCTTCCGAGAAAGAAAGCTCAAACGGTGAAGCACGACAACCACGCCGTGACAAAGACACCAGAAATTCCGAGTATGTTGGCACTTCTGAGTCCTTTTGGATCACAAGAAAACTGACAAAAGCCAAATTTTATGTAAAGTGTTATTCAAATACTGTTCTCAAACAAGGATTTCCGTAAAAAAATCTCGAACGATAAAACAGGACAAGCACGCCTTGACAGCACGCTTGTATCTTTGACAACTCCAAGCCCGTTTGAATTACAAGCAACTGACAAAGTCCAACTTCCTGTTCAGAGTTATTCAACACTTTCCACAAAAGGCTTCCGAGAAAGAACGAAGTACGTAACTAACGGACTCTAAATAGGTCGATAATATTCGTCATTTTTCTTTTGATTCAAACGGGTTTTAAATGCCCAAAATACTGGAAATTTTCTGCTCGTCCATCGATCATCTTGGTGTCCAGGTGTTTAGATTGTGGTAAAGATGTCACTACCCGTTCTAAGGCAGTTCAGATTTCTTTGTGGGACGGCTTGTTGCATATCACTGTCGTGGTATCAAATTTTTATGAGTATCTTCAGTTGTATACAGATTCCTCTGTTGATATCTTTTGTGACTTCTTTCTTACTTTATTCAGTAACCAGCGTGCTCTGTCTAATTTATCTGCTTTCATTCCTTCCTCCGCTCCTGGGGTCACTCTGACCCACAAACGACTGTTTTCCAAAATTCGCCTTCGTCTTTTCCTTCTTTATGCTCTTCTGATTTTGTCACACCAGTTCGTAAACACGTTCCTGCTCCATCCGTTCCACTCTCGGAGTCACAAACGTCTAGTGACCAGTTCAGTAAGTCCCTGCCTAAGACGTTTGCGACAACCGTCAAAGAGAGCTGGGCGCCAGCTCCTGCGAGCCGAATTCCTGTTGTGCATAGGTATAAGCATGTAGCCAAGTTGATGGAAGATGAAGTGTCACCTTCAAAGCGCGGGCTGAAATCAGTTTTCCATAGGATCAACTATTTGGTGAAACTGCCCAAGGACAAACCGACTTCTAAGCCACAAATCTCCGAGGCCACCAAACTCCCCAACCGGAAACGGTGTCTCATTATAATGAACTCCACTGAGTCGGTTAAAACAACGGCATCGGATGATCAATTATTTCTAGAACGAATAGTCTCCTTACTGTTCTATGGAGGGGAACTGGGAAACCATATCATTCCTGCTTTTCGTCTTGGCAAAAGACATGAAGATTGTTCCAAGATGCGTCCCCTTAAGATGGTATGGCAAAGTGAAGTTGAATGTCGTTGCATCCTTCGGCGGATTTCGTGCCTCCGTGGGAAACCGCTTCACGCATTACGTGATATATCCCCGGAGGACCGCGTTAAAATGAAGATTGCACTCGATGAAATGAGAACCCGCCATGCGGACGGTGAAACCAATTTACGTATTGGGGATTTTTGCATCGTTCTAAAAATACACAGAACTCACTGATAGCAATTCCTTGTCCTTCCCGGACATTAAGATAAACAACTGGATTGCACCTATTGTTTGCGAACTTGCGCAGTCTGCGTAACAAACTGGACGAAGTTGCGCATCTTGCCTCAGTACTCCTCCCGGACCTTCTGGCGTTTCTGGAGAAATGGTTGTCCCCAGAAATCCCAGATTCCGAAGTACATATTCCTGGTTACGATCTCACACAAGCTGCTCGTATTGATTTCAGGTCAGGTGGCGGCATTATATTTTACTGTTCCATTTAGTTGGTATTGGGAAGTAATGAATGCTCCGAAGTGTTTTGGTGTTGTATTCACGGTGGATGTAGATCGCTCCTCTTCGGTGTCTTCTACAGTGCTCCCTTGAGTTCTGGTGGTCGTTTACTGGAGTCTAAAAATGTACGGTGGAAGTAAGAATTGCTTATTTGTGGGGGACTTTAATGCTCCTATTATTCTTCTTCTGTGATGCTGCACCTGACTCATTCGACTCTATCTTTTTAGCCGTTCTTGAAAGCAATTTAATTCAACATGTCGCGGCACCTACTCTCATTATTCCTGGTCAGATGCCGCATATACTCGACCTTATGCTTTCTCCTGCACAGCCGGATGTTTATGATCTGAACGTTTTACCACCAATCAGGAGGACTGACCACTGCCTAGTTTCCTTTCGCTGGACCACACGGTTTAACATTCACAACCACGGTGACTACCATCTGATTTTCTGGCGTGCTGATCCAAACCGCTTGAAGATAGCCGTTAGCGAGCAGGATTGAAGTCTTCCCCAACACTTAGACGTGGATGATGTTATTGATGAAGTCGTTCCCATATCCAAACGAAAACTCTTCACTAGAGGTCCCCTGCATTGACAGAGAACTACGATTACTCATGAACCGAAGACACGAACTTTGGAATCGATGTAGGTTTTCGAGATTGGAAAATGATGATGCAAATTATAAAACAGTTCGGAACGTATGTACATCAAAAACCGTGCGAAACGGCAGCAGTACGAAAGTCATCTGGCGGAACAGTCCAAGTTCACAGCGAAGCTGTTTCTCTCAAACCTGAAAAGGAGCACCATAGTCGGAAGTGGAATACCGCCCTTGTACTTCTACACTCTTAACACGGCTCCACGAAGATGCTGATAAAGCTAGTCTTTTGGCTTTCTGTTATTCATCAGTCTGCTCAACAGAGGTTTTGTCAGTTGGTTGTTATTCGTCTTTACTCTCTGTCCTCAGTGACATGTTCATCAGCGCTAATCTTTTATCTAAACACCTGTGCGAGCTAGATCCAAACTCATCCCGGGACCTGATGGATTGCATTCTCTGTTCTTCTAGAATGTGACCGAATATATTGCTGTTCCTATCTGTTATTTCGGCGCTCTCTTTAGGCTGGGCGTCTTGGAAGGTGGGCGTAGTCGAGCTCATATACAAAGAGGGAATCGACAAAATCCTACAAATTATCGGCTTGTCTGTCTAACATCTGTTGTCTGCAAGGTTATGGAGAGGATTTTCAAGTGATCTCTCAATCTGCATTTTCCTGACTTCAAGATCATTTCAGCTGCACAGCATGGGTTCCGTCTTTCACGTTCATGTCTTACTAATCTTCTGGTAGCTCGAGAAAAATGGACTAAATCCATGGATACTGGTAAGCGGCTAGATGTTCTGTGTGAATTGCTGCAAAGCTTTTGATAACGTTTCACATGAAATTACGCTTAGCAAACTTCGCAGTATTAATGTTTCCGGGAAAATCCTTTCTTGGCTCACTGATTTCCTGCATGTCCGCGCTTTTGGTGTGAAAGTAAGTGAGTGTTTCCTTTCCTGCAAATATGTCCAGCGGGGTTCCACTGGACTCTCTTCCTGGTCCTGAACATTTAGTCCTTATTAATGACCTGGCGTCTGTCCTATTGGCATATTGCTTGATGTACCCAGATGATTTAAGGCTATGCATGGAAGTCTCCTATGTAGATGAAGCTGATGGACCAAAAGCAAGGCTCGATTCGCTGCATGATTGTCCGATCAAGTGCCAATTACCCGTAAATCATGATAAACATGCCGTTATTCCGATCGGTTCCTCCGCAACATTTGGGGTTTATCATATCGGTGGGCTTTTGCTGCCAAACTCTAATCGTGAGAGGGAGCTTGGCGTCGTTGTGAGTCCAGACCTAACATTGACTGAAGATACTTCGAGGAAAGTCGCGATAGGATCTTTTTCTCCATAAGGCGATCCTTCTCCCGCTTGAGGCCGGAGATGTCCAGACTCGTGTTCACTGCTCATGTGCGTCCAATTCTTGAGTATGGACTGCCCGCTATCTATTCACTTTCCAAATTCAAACTCAGTCTGATCAGCGGACATAAAGAGGCTAGTTACCTTCGACCACCGGTGCCTTCTCAATTTAGTTCACATCTGGTGGGAACACCGCGTGAACAACGTGCGTGTTCGACGGCTTGTTTACGGCACAGGAAATGGAAATGGACCGCTCAGCCTCGTTACTTCACGTACCAGGCTCCAATTGCTCGGCCACATGTTACGCATGCTAGCCCACCGAATCCCGCGACGTGCGTTGTTTACGCGCCGGAGGTGGGGATGGAAGAAGAGGAGAGGAGAGCAAGCGATGACTTGCTCAAGAACAATGAAGGCCCCCACTTCGAGGCTGGTCTCAGTTGGAGTGTCTCGGCTCCCTAGTTGGGGTCCGAAAGACGATGAACACATTTGGCTGGATACACTTGTTGATATGGCTAGGAGCCGACCTCAGTGGCGTTCGTGCTGTGAGTTTCTTTGTCTCGCCCCATCCCCCTTTGCCTCCCCCTCCAACCACGATCTCATTATTTAGCATTTTATAATTTTGCTTAGGAAATTACTTCTTTGCTACATAGTAGCCGGCAGGTTACCGGAACGATGCCCATCCGTTACTGGTAGCTCAGCTGCCTTGCACCTGTTGCATTGTATTCTATTTTTCTTTTAGGTATTGCTGCACAGTAGCTGAGGTGTTTCCCACCTCTGGCTAACGCGTATAGTGTGTGTGTGTGTGTGTGTGTGACTGATCCCTCTATGGTTGCCACCTTCCGAACCGGAGCCTCCTTTGAAAATTGGGACAATGAGGGAGCGGTTCCTGTCTGTCGGGACAGGTTCCTGCTCCCAAATATCAATCAGCAACACGTGTAAATGATCCAAAAAAGCTGGTCCCTCTAATTAGTAGAGGCCTGGGGGAATTCTATCTGCACCAGCGGGTTTATGTACTTTCAACAGTCTGCTCTCATATTCGACTTCTGAGCGTGAGGGCGGATCTAATGAGACGGCCCATGAAGAAGGGCACTCAATTCCCCGAGGCTGGCTTGCCGAAATACCTCCTCGTGGTGCCAACTGAGGGGTTCGAGGATAGATCCATGCGGGACCCCGATCGGCATTAACACTGGCTAAGAAAGTGTTTCACTCGCAACCGCATGGATCTGTCTCTTAAAAAATCGGTGATCAACGAGTATAGGTGCCCACTGACATCAATTTGCCGGCGTTTGCATGGCACTCGTTGATGTATGATGGTATCAAATGGTTTACTGAGGTCAACGAAGACAGGCGTTGTCCGGCATCTATTGATCTTGCCCATTTTTTCTCTCCAGGAGGAGGTTCAAGTGATCAATGGGTCATGGGAATGTAGACAGCAGAAGGAAAAATGCTTTGTCAGCTCCATCGCCTCCCGTTCATCACAGGGATCAAGGTGGACATTGCAAGTCGGTAGCAGTGGAACCGCTGCATTGACACAAGAAGCAATAAGATCCGAGTTTACTCAACAGGTAAGAATCCAGTCGATGTTTGAAACATTTCTCCGAGTGCGCATCAACGATATACACAGGTAGATTGTTCCACTTGTTCACTACTCTGGTGGACAGAGTGACGTTACAACGGACCCGAAGTTACCTTTGTGTAAACAATTTAAAACGGTGATCCCGAGTCGAACTGGCAAAACTGAGTGAAAAGAAATCCTGCAGTTCAACTCCAAGTTCGCCTCTAACGATACGTCGGGTGAAAATCAAATCCCCGCGATTTCGACGATAAGCTAGGGAGAACAAGTTCAGGCGCTGAAGAGGAAGTGAGGAAGGCAGGTTTCGCATCTCCAGCATGAACTTACATCCTCTCCACTGAACTTTTACAATCAGGCTGCGTTTAAATTTGGAAAGTGAATAGATAGCGGGCAGTCCATATCCAAGAATTGGACGCACATGTGCAGTGAACACGAGTCTGAACATCTCCGACCTCAAGCGGGAGAAGGATCGCCTTATGGAGAAAAACATCATATCGCGACTTTCCTCCAAGTGCCTTCAGTCAATATTAGCTCTGGGCTCACAACGACGCCAAGCTCCCTCTCACGATTAGAGTTTGGCAGCAAAAGCCCACCGATATAATAAACCCCAAGACATAGTTGCACACGGGATTGACGAACGCTGAAGTTTTGCTGTCAGGCATGTCGCCGATCCGGAACGATAAGCTCCCAAAAGCGGGAGGGGTAATCCCGTATTACCGAAGCGACTGACAGTGCGAAGCCGTGGCGGATTCAGACTCGCAGTTCCACGACTCTCTTTGGTGTAGGTTGCAGATAAAAGGCAGAGCCGCTAGACTTATTGTATTGGTACACTGCCCCACAACTCCATCCGAAACCGACTGCTACCTAGCAGCTGCTTTAAGATGCAGTTTACAGCGAAAGTACACTCACATACTTACCACGGGTGATTTCAACATACATTGTTTAGAAACTACTGCCACGATCGGAGAACAATTCAAAGACGATCTACAAAATCTCGTAACCAGCGTTCCTATTTACAATCACATCACTTTGTCCACTCGGTTCAGAACAGGTAACAGACCATCTGTGCTAGATCTTGTGCTTACCAACGAGGAGGATATGATTGATGTGTTGGTTTTAGACTGCCCGTTGGGTCGCAGTGATCACGCAGTTATCAGTTTAACTTCGTCTGCTCTGCGGAATATCAGAATGAAAACGATGAGACTGTGAGAACCATCACAAGCTAAGATCGATTAGCCCAGCTCGTCAGCGCCACAACTTGGTTGTTCCTTGCCGAAGAACCCACGGACATCGCCTGGCTCAAGTTCGTCAGCAAATTCAGTCAGCTGATTGCGAAGGCTACAGAAATAAGAGTTTGCAATAAGTGCAAATCAGTTTCTTTCGTTAGGAGCAGAACTCGAAAACGGATGACAGTAGGCAACGCAGGATGGCGAGTGTACAGAGAAGCTCCAGCACCAGAAACTTGGGACAACTACGTAGCCCAACGTAACCACTGCACTCAAGTGCTAAGAGAAGACGAAGCCGCCTATCAACAGAACATCGCAAAAATCTTCAGTGCTAACCACAAACTGCTGTACAAGCACGTCAATAGCGTACAAAACGGGAGGCAAGGATTTCCTCCACTCAGGACGGTTGATGGCCCAACAAGAACGACTGTGGAAGCAGCAAACGAGCTGTAGATGCAATATGCCCCGAAGTTCCGGAGGGTCTTGCCACTAAGTGATCTTCCAAAGGTGAGATTAGTCATGGCAAATCTGTCTCGATAAGAAGGGATAGGTAAGGATCAGTTCGCCGCAGTAACGCTGATAGTGCGGAAGAAAAAAGACAAAGACTAAGCGTCTCTCAAGATTTGGCACGTCTTAGCTCAAGCACCAGCTTGGTGCCAATCCTAAAAACCCACTCCACTGACGTCTTGTCCCCATTGCAATGAGGATGGAGTTTACCGTGGTGCGATGTTTTCTGTGCGTCAGCGATCCATTGAGCTATGCTGGGTGGTGCTCTTTTTTGCACCTTCAGAGCCACTCATACCAGATTGGTCAATGGTTAGAGGCCAGACAAACACGGCCTCCTGGTCCTCTAGTTTGGGGGTTGGAATGAGGTGGCTCCTTACTCCTTAACACGGACTTCTTGTAGCCCAGCTCCAAACCCGCTGCCTTGCGGTCAGGTTTTTGAACCAAAGGCTTTGGTTAAGAACCCTAATCGTTCTCCTGTATAGGCCTGGGCAACCTGACAGTATCCTGCCCACGCAATACAATGAATTTCTCTTTAAACAATTTCTTGATGCTCTGGCCACCGCAGAGGATAATCAACGGTGCCCTATCTGCTGCATCGAGCAGGGTGGATAGGGGTTTGGATGCTACTGCTCAAGCCTTCCCATCTTCTTATTCTCCTTCTCACGCGTTTTCTCTCTTACCGTCCCGTTCCAGCTTCACTTTTATCTCCCTGTTTTAAACCCCCCAATTCTTGGCCCTCCCCCACCTTGATTTGCTAGGCTTTTGCCATTGAGTTTCAACTCAAACGCAAACGCGGAGCGTCATTCCTGTCCTGTCGACAAGCCCATGTCCAAGCAAACGGCCAACCCCAGTTCATCGACTTCCATTTGGATCTATCGATCCTCCTTCAGATTGGCATGCCTCAATGTACGCACATTGCTACAAATCGGTCAACAGGCAACACTTGCCCGAACCTTAGAGACCATCTCGATCGATGTCTGCTGCCTATCGGAGACCCATTTGCAAGACGAGCTCTGTGCTCATTTTGTGATCCCCTTCAGGTGACACCAGCAGCATTTTCTCATTGCGCCTATCCGGTGATGATGCAGATTTGAGTACTGGCCAAGCCGGTGTTGACATTTCCTTGAGTCCCCTGGCTGAAGCTGCTCTGGTTGACTGGATTCCAATCAGTAGCCGGTTGTGTGCGGTCCGATTGGCTGGCTCGTTCAAAACTTCGAAGTCGCGCGGGACTGCTAGGTGTCTATTCATCATCGCTGCCTATGCACCCACAAACTGTAGCGATGATTCGGTAAAAAACGACTTCTACCGCCAACTGAACCACCTCCTTCGCCACAGAAGAAACTCGAACACTGCTGTGCTGCCTGGGGATCTGAACGCTCAAGTTGGAAAATTATCCACTGATGAACTGCATCTGAGCGGCAAACATTGTGTAGGCTCCCGGAATGGTAACGGTGAGCGGTTACTTCATTTGTGTGGTAATCTGGAACTTATCGATTCTCGCCGGCATATTCCGGCTGGAAGCGAACACAATGAAACTCGCAAAGGGCTCCGGGCAAAACTCCGTGCTAGCCTGGAGAGAGACCGCAAATCCTGGTGGTCTCTTCGTGCTTCAGAGATGGAAATGGCCGCTGCCCTTGGTAATCATCGTAAGTTATTCCGTCTGATACGGCAAACGGGCAGCAGAAGACCTGGTGTTAGTGAAACTAAAAGTGACAAGAGTGGACAGCCTATCCACAACTTATCAAAACGCTTTGAGCGTTGGGCTGAGCACTTTAAAAGGCAATTTAATCCGCCGAAATTGTTAGATTTTTCGCCGGCCACTGATCGCCGTGCTCCATGGGCTGTCCCTTTGGATCCACCCTCTCGCTCAGAAGTCGAACGTGAGATTACACTGTTGAAATTAAATAAAGCCGCGGGACCGGATGATCTACCTCCAGTCCTTTTCAACTTCGTGGGACCTGCTCTTGTGGATGATTTATACGAGTTACTAGTGAAACTGTGGGAGCAGGAAACTGTCCCAACCGACTGGAGCCGCTCCATCATAGTCACAATTTTCGAGGGGGATCACAAACGGAATGCGGCAACTATAGATTACTCAGTCTGATCTCCATCGCCTCCAAATTGCTTGCTTCTGTCAGCCTTCACAGACTGACTGGCACTTGTGAAAGCCATATTTATGAAGAGCAAGCTGGGTTTCCTCGAGGTCGTGGCTACATTGACCACATCCTCACTTTCCATCGGTTGTTGGAGCACCGTCACACATATTGGCTGCCCACCGTTGTCGTGTTCCTCGATATCAAAAGTGCATTCGATTCAGTGGATAGACGTGCACTTTGGGACTGTCTACTCAGGAAAGGTGTGCCTGAGAAATATATAAATACTATCCGAGCATTATACGCGCGTAGCTCAGGCAGTGTGAGGGCTTACAGCAAGCTGTCGTCGCCCTTTAATATCTCCAGCGGTGTGAGACAAGGATACCCGCTGTCACCTTTCCTCTTCAATTTCGCTATTGACGAAGTCATGGAAATCGCGTTCACAGAACACGACTTAGGTGTGGATCTGCTCCCAGGAGAACGACTTCTTGACTTGGTGTGCTGATGATATTGCCCTAATGTGTGACAGCTCAAAAACGTGCGAAGCGGCACTGGACAGATTAGCACTGGCTTCCGTCACTTCGGGTTTCGCTTTGCACCCTCGAATTGCAAAGCGTTGGTGTAGGATACGTGGGCATTGATTGATTGACCGCGGTGTGACGCGTGCACCGATTGTACGTTCTCAGAAGACAAATCGCTTTGCTGAAGCTTGTTCCGGATCAACGACGGTCCACACTGGAATATAATTGGGATTCTTCTATTGCTACTGTTTCAGTTGATTTTGATACATGATGTTTTCGCTACGTATTGTATATATCACTTTATGTGTGGAGTTGCAGTACCGTGTATTCAATGATTAGGTTATTCTTATAGGGGGCAAAATCTGGGGAAACTATTAGAATTGGAGCCCGCCTGGTTTTTTCTCTTCGTGCGCTTGATAAGTGACACAACTTTTTGTCATTTGGTGCCCATCATACCTTCTTCCGTCAACCATCGGGCGCCGACGGGACACTCACCGTGCACTCGTAGGACACTGGTGTTATTAGGATCAAAGCCCGGTTGATTTGGAACGTAACGACAGGATAATCCCGTGAATGTTTATTCTGCGTGTCATTGAACCAGGAATTGATGGGTCGTTTGCGATTTAATACTTGATCTTGCCTTCTTAGGTCTGCCTCGTTCCATCGATAATTAATTTGTTTATTTAATAAGCCTGAATGAAGAACCGCATCACCTGCTCAACAGGTTACTACGCATATTCACTGCCTATCATTTATGTGAAGAAACAGAATGGTAAGCTAAGAAAACTTGAGGAGTACTGTCAATTAACTATTGGTGGTACTCAGGCATGAAAAGACCTGGGGAAAACATGCAAAAGAGACAAGTCGGTTAGGAGAAAGGGAACTTTTAGTATTGCCACCCTGAACCCTGCATTCCCTAACGACGTGCTTTGGAAGCGAGTTCTAGCGCTTGCTAACTCGGCGCAACAAGCTAGTTTCCTTTCTTACCCAGTCAGAACACTATTTGCGCAGTTTGAACGACTGATCATGGAGACTAGGCAGCTTAGCGGGACTAAATAGCCAGGACATGTCTGGACCTATCGTGCTACTTAGAATATGGCAAGTGAGGATCAAGTCCCCACTAATTCTTCGGTGATGCATTGAGTGCATTTCAAAGCTAAGCCAATCTTTGGAATACGTTTGTTCCCGTAATTCCTGCACTGACTTATTACCACTCACAAAACCATCTCCAGTTCCATTCTATCCCTTACAAGACATAGTGGACAAGCCTGGATACAGTATTGTAAGTGGGGTCACACAAAAGCTGAGAACAGGTGCAAAATTACTTAGACCGTTAGGACTCCGAACGAGTGTCGAGTAAACCACATCATACGGAACCCTTTAAAAGCAACTTTCTTCCGATTGTCCTCGTCGCTGTCGCTCTGTTAATTCAACTGGTGAATGACTGGAACCATCTGCGGGAGACTTGTCGACCCGCCTACCGAGGAAAGTTTCAAACAGTTTTTGGACACCCACATGCGTGAGGCACCATGACCGTACGGTTCTACGGCGACTGCTCCGGCTCCCTGAGGTCTACCGGGTCGCGACGACATTCGTGCTCCTAGTTCAAGTTCAAGTCGGATTGGAACGATAGGATTATCTCACGAGTGATTTTTCTTCAGCAGGTCGTTGAACCAAGAGTTGACAAAGGCTTGGACTTGATGTGATAGCACTAACATCCTATCTCCCTTTTGCCCTCTACAACACAGTGGTAAACAATGATACTTTATCGATTATAAACTGTGTTAGGAAGGATCTTGTGCTGCAAATTCGGCTTCTTTCAAGTTTTCCTTCACCTCATAAATATTGAGTCTATATGTATTTTGACGAAATGAGCTGGCCCGTAGCCTTAAAGATAACTAGTTTGCCTTGTAATCTGAGGATGCGGTGTCGAGCCTGCGTAGGAACCGGGCTACCCTCGCATTATCCTAACCTCACGTGCGACCGGTGGTGATTAAGCAGCAGCGAAGTGTCGATACTGCATACCGGCGTACTGCTGTTGCCTATTCTATTTTTGACGAACTAGTGCCCTGTATAGAGTACCCATATACAGTTTTCAGTGTCGTTTTTTCCCTCAGCCTTCGGCTGTTTGTAACCTGCTTCACGGAGTCGTAAAGAGCTCCATCACTTCCTGCTCACTGCAGGGAGTGTGAGGTGTTGCGACACATTATTGAACAAGGAGAACACAACGGTCGCTGTAAATACATAATTCATGCTTGCCCACCAAATATGTGTCTAGCACTCGCTTGAAACCGTCATCTTTTGTGCCCTGACGACAAGCTTATGTAGGTTTTTCGAGTCGTTTACCACTCGAGCTGATAAGTTAAAATCGGAATGTGCTCGAATTCTCGTTTTAACGGGTTTCCAACAATGTGAAACTATCAGCTCAAAGTTGAATGAACTACAGTTCATCCCCCATCTTACTTCATGGAATACATCTGGTGTAATTCAGATAACCACGATGACGACGATACTTCAGGGAGAACAGATTAATCACTTTAAGCCGGTGGAATTAAAACAGATTCCGGAGTTTCGAGACGGATTTCAATCTCTGCTGTTGAACCCTCTCTGTCAAAACGCTTTCAGCCTTTCGTGCGGGTATACGACTCTGCTAATCCGTACTCGAAAATTGGGCGCACATAATATCAGAAGAGGTTCTCGGAGTCACTTGGGAAAAAGATCTTTTAGCAGAGAACATCCTATTGGCGGTGGCAACTTCCTTCAAGGTATCCTAGGTTGTGCGTAGGTTTGGCGAAACGAACACTCCAAACTTCTAGAAGTTTGCTTTCGTTAGCAGGGAGTCTCCAATCTGATACGCTCCAAAGGGATCGAAAGCAACCATTGGAAAGACAGAACCCTTCGTGGTTGATATTTTACCAATACCACTGACGAGCCGTGCAACCGGTCTAACGTAACTAGACCCGGTGTGTGTGTGAATTAGTGTGTGTGAATTAGCTCTGCTTGTAGATGGGTCCCATTCCGAAATGCTTACATTCACTGAAATGTGCTTACCTCAGGATATCACGAACGACGAAGTACACTTGTTTGGCTACGCACTGTTTAGGTCTGATCGCCCTTTTGCTCGACAAGGCAGGAGCGTCACTTTTTGTGTTAACAGTAAACTTGGTGTTTTGAGTACCAGTTTGTTTTAGATGATGGACAAAACTCTTTGATTAATGAACAATGAATTTACACGGGTTAAGAAGCGTTGCTTTACAAGTCCCGCTGGATACTTGGTGGGGATGTCGAAATAACAATAATGATAATAATGACAGTAAAACAGTTAGTACTTTACATATGCAAATACGGACTTATCGTTTGCTCCGCCGTAGTCCTGCAATCCGCTTAGATTCACAGCACCCGCAGTTAACATCAAATAATTCCATGGTGAACTCCAGGTGTAGGATGGAGACGTAGCGCTAAGTGACCAAGTGTGAGTGTGTCATCCAACCGTCTTTTAAATACTGTTAGTGTCGGTGCAGAGACGACCGATTCTGGGAGAGCACTCCACAGATGACAGACACGAATGGAAAAGCAATTTCTGCGGCACTCCAGACGGCTATACTGTACAGCGAGTTTCAATGAGTGGCCCCTCAGGGTTGTATTGGTGCTGAGTCACAGTAAAGGGCGGCACACATGATGTGGGTCTCGCAGAATCAAGTATGCCATAATCAGGTCGCCTCGTAGTCTGCGATAGCTTCCACTGAATACCCCCAATCATTGCAGCCTCTCCTAGTATGAAAGATTGCGCATTCCAATTACGTTCTTAGATGCCCGACGTTGTGGCTGCTCCAGTGCATTAAGGTCGTGTTTCAGCCATGGATGCTAGGCTTGAATTGCGTATTCGACATGGGGGCGAACATACGCACTGAGCATTTGTCGAAATATGGAGCTGTTTATTTGTCCAAACGCCCGTCGCAACAGTCCAAGGTGTTGGTTCCCGGTCTTCGAGGCCTTTTCGGATTGCCTGGAATAACCCAAGTCAACTTGAACCAGAACACCCAAGACACGTTCGAGTTGATCGTTGTAGTATATTCGTTCCGAGCCGGTATGAGTAGCTGTCCTGATGTCGGATGGAAAGCACTTTGCATTTACTGACGTTGAAATGCAATAAGATTTGGGTTGACCATTGATGCACCGTATCTAGGTCACTCTGAAGCACATGTTGGTCGGCGTTCGTCTGGATTCTGCGCCAGATCTTGATATCGTCGGCAAACATTAGGAAGTTTGAAGCGATTCCCTGTGCAGGGTCATTAATAAACAACAAAACAAACGTGGACCTAGAACTGAGCCTTGCGGCACATCACACTCGACTTGTATGGGGTCCGATAAAGAGCTCCGAACTCTGACCACTAATTGCCGTTGAAGTAGAAAGTTGGCAATCCAGCTTAAAAGAGGGTCGCCGATCCCGTAATGCTGGAGCTTGGAGAGTAGTATCCGATGGTCTAGACGATCGAAAGCCTTGGAAAAATCCAGGTAGATCACATCAACGCCTTCTCCAGCGTCAGCTGCCTCGGTCCAACTACTGCGTGCGATTAGTAAATTCGTTGTACATGACCGCTGTCGACGGAAACCGTGCTGCTCAGGCGTGATGATGTTACAGTTTTCCAGATAGCACACCAGTGCATCGGCAACTATGGATTCCATGACCTTGGAGAGTATAGGAAGAAGGGATACTGGGCGGTAGTTGGAGGGATCAGTTCTGCTTCCACCTTTGTGAATCGGGGTTATTATTCCAAGCTTCCACATAGCGGGAACTTGATTCTGGTCTAAGCAGCGCTGGAAAAACTGAGCTAAAGGTCCTGCCAGTTGGCTTGCTGCTGCTTCCAGTGCCTCTGGACGAATGGTGTCGACACCCGGCGAGCTGTGTTTGCGTAGAGACGTCAGCTTTTGCAATACAGCCTCCGCGGTAAAAGTGATGTGGGTTAGTCCTGGCGAGGAGACGACAAAGTTGGAAGATCGCTTGGTGGGGGCATATTGCATCTGCAGCGCGTTTGCTGCTTCCACAGCCGTTCTTGTTGGGCTATCAGCCGTCCTGAGTGGAGGAAATCCTTGCCTCACCTTTCGTAGGCTATTGACGTGCTTGTACAGCAGTTTGTGGTTAGCACTGAAGGTTTTTGCGATGTTCTGCTGATAGGCGGCTTTGTCTTCTCTTAGCAGTTGAGTGCAGTGGTTACGTTGGGCTACGTAGTTGTCCCAAGTTTCTGGTGCTGGAGCTTCTCTGTACACTCGCCATGCTGCGTTGCGTACTGTCATCCATTTTCGAGTTCTGCTCCTAACGAAAGAAACTGATTTACACTTATTGCAAACTTTTATCTCTGAAGCCTCTGCAATCAGCTGACTGAATTTGTTGACGAACTCGAGCCAGGCGACTTCCGGGGGTTCTTCGTCAAGGAACAACCAAGTTGTGGCGCTGACGAGCTGGGCTAATCGATCGTAGCTTGTGATGGTTCGCACAGTCTCATCGTTTTCATTCAGATATTCTGCATAGCAGACGAAGTTGAAACTGATGACTGTGTGATCACTGCGACCCAACGGGCAGTCTAAAACCAACACATCAATCATATGCTCCTCGTTGGTAAGCACAAGATCCAGCACAGATGGTCTGTTACCTGTTCTGAACCGAGTGGGCAAAGTGATGTGATTGTAAAGAGGAACAGTGGTTACGAGATCTTGTAGATCGGCTTTGAATTGTTCTCCGATCGTGGCAGGAGTTTCTAAACAATGTACGTTGAAATCACCCATGATAAGTATGTGAGTGTACTTTCGCTGTAAACTGCATCTTAAAGCAGCCGCTAGGTGGTAGTCGGTTTCGGGTGAGTTGTGGGGCAGTACACCAATACAATAAGGCAAGCGTCCCTGCCTTTTATCTGCAACCTACACCAAAGAGAGTCGTGGAACTGCGAGTCTGAATCCGCCACGGCTTCGCACTGTCAGTCGCTTCGGTAATACGGGATTACCCCTCCCGCTTTTGGGAGCTTATCGTTCCGGATCGGCGACATGCCTGACAGCAAAACTTCAGCGTCTGTCAATCCCGTGTGCGACTACGTCTCGGCGATACCCATGACATCATATGACCCGGTAGCTTGTTGATCTTTCAGTTCACTCGGTTTATTAAAAAGACCCTGAGCATTCGTGTACATGCAGGCCAGTTTCTCGGTCTCTAGGAGCCCATGGCAGACTGAAGTGGTCAAGTGCGGGTGAATGCTAACCGATGGGAGGTCGACGGTTACTCGTTTTTTGATGGGATAATAATACCACGTATGAAAATTTATTCGGCAGAGGTGCATCGAAATCTTCGTTTAGACCTAGCTTAGAGTCAGTTAAAGCAACAGTCAAGTTAGGTTTCTGTATATTCGTCGGTACGCTTGTTGCTTCAGGTGCTTTAATGATTGAGCTGTGCAATGCTTCCGCGACCTTTAACCGAATTTCAGAACGAAGACTTTTCCGATTTCTTCGCCATCGATCCAAAACATCCGTTGCTTGTTGCTCTGACTGAACCGCAAGTTTTTGGATTCTAGGGCTGCATCCTCTATACTTTGGTGAGAGCGGTCATGGTGAGCTATATTCCCACAATCATTTCCAAGAAAATTGTCACGAATGAATCGTCGCTGGTCTAAATCCTGCTTTTCGATCTCTTGCACATCGTTAGAAGGATGTCCTGGCACGCCATGTATGAAGATTGTGTTTAGGCAATCTTGTTTGCTGTGTCTCTCTTCGGTGTTTCTTGTTGATTGTCGCGCGCTCTAAGGGACGTCAGGATAGATGCGTATCCCACAGGATCCGTGCTTTAGCGTGCTTGCGGAGAGCAAAACGTTTTCTACGTCATTGGTGGATTCTATTGTTCCTTGAATAAGTCTAGGTTCGCCATAGTGTAGCGAGTCGGACGACGAGTAATTCGCAATAGGTTTATGGGCTTGGCTTTGACACTCATCAGCACGCACAATGAGTTTCATTGACCTTGGTCGCCGGTAACATCCCTCAATGTGACGGCGGTAGATTCAGGGACGTTAGAGCATACAACATTTCGTGCATTATTGTTGCATCCCTTTTTCGTTGATCTACAAGGTAGGGTACTCGTTTGTCTTGTCCTGCTAACAAGTGTTGATTGTTTGGTGTTTCTCCCTCTATTCGTTTTAACGATGTTTACAACAGAAGAGACCGCAACGGCGGCCTTCCAGCTGACCTTTGCAGCCATCTATGCATATGTAACCGATGTTCCAGGGAGATTTGTCTCGACAAGACATTTGAGCTACAGGTACCGAGAGTTGGTTGCTTCATCCTTGTTACTGCCAGATGTCAGGCCTAATGGAAGTTGCTTAATCAGACGTTTCGCGTCGTGCCTAATTTTCTTTGCCATGAGTACTGTTCGACTCTCGTAGGTACGGTCAATTTTCCGCCGGCGTTCTACCAAACTTGGAGAAGACAACGGAGATGGGGACGTGACTGCGGTTCAGGGGAAGCGGATTGTGCAGCATTCCGTTGCATAGAAACCGCTACGCTTTTGTGGTGCATACTCGCTTCCATTAAAGTAATCTTATCGTTTATCCTCTGCTCGGCTTTTGCGTTTAACCGGTCGCACTTCTAAAGTAGCATAAGCAAGCACTTAACGAGTGGGGTGGTGAAGCACGCAGTACAGAATCATAGTACATCTTGGGAGCTATTTCGCTGTCGTACCTGTTGTTGGGACACAGTTACACGCTTAGGATGATATCATTCTAAACAATCCGAGCAAGCCAATACCTGTTTTGACCAATCGATAACATTCTCCTAATCCGCAAATGTTTTTCACTTGGAGCCTTTCGGATTCGCATTTCTGCCATTCAACATGATGTCGTTACCTGACCCATTGGGTTGATTGGCGTTCTGTACTTTTCCAGCTTTGAGAGCGACACACATCGGTCAGGCGAGCGTGGTGGTTGCAAGGTCAAATGAGCGATCGGCATAGTCGCACGGTCCGTATGATGGGTTATGCAGGCGCACTGGCTAACAAGTTCACAAGGAATGGCGAGTGACTGGAACCTGCTAACTGAATCTGAACACAGCGCTAAACACAGATTGAGTGATCACAATTACATTTACATCTGCGTTGAGAAACGCCGGATCAGAATAAGCTTACGCTTTTCGGACTGCCTCGAGAATTCTGTATCATATACTGTCACATAGATAGGCAATCGGCTTAATGTGCTTGACTTATCCGTTTGTGCTTAATCACGGATGCCAGTGAAAACGGTTAGTCATGGCACGAACTCTAGTCATAGAAGATAATTCCACGTATGATAGATCACATTGTAGGGCTGGTAAATACGGTTCGAATGAGCGTACAGTGACAACGTTTCGAGAAGATACAGAGAGAATAGATTTGAGTAATCCAAGTGAACCAGGAGCACGCACGTCACGCGGCTGTATTTAGCACTTCCTCGGCTCAATTTGCAGTTGTTATACTTTATAGGCGCCCTGCTAGTACATGCAAGGGAGTGTTTGATCTTATTCGCTCTCAGGCTACACGCAGGTGTCTGGTACTGGGTTACATCAAGTTCACGGAGGTTTGCCAAGCTGATCTTGTAACCTAGTGTCGGTACTTTTGGTGCAGATCTTTCTGAGCTGTCGCTGTATGTACGGTTGCATCATTTCGTGGACCTCCGCACTGGGTACATGGACATCCAAGTACTTCTGTTTTGGACCATTTTTTATCAACTCACTCGACTTTGCAGTTGACATTGTTTACGACTCTTCTCTAGGCGCCAGGGATCATAATTGTCTGCTCTTTAGTTCTGCTCTTTCTAGATGTACCGTTGAGTCGTGTCCAAATATGCGGCGTGCGAGCTATCAAGCAGTGCGAACCAATGCCATTATGTTCGCTTTGCGAGCTCTCGGTGACCGATACCGTGCAGGTGGTCTGGGATAAGTTTAGGTCCTATCTGGTGGAGGTCCCTGCTCCTTACATCGCGCTTACAAAGAGAAACGGGACAAGGTCACAGTCCTCTGGATAGAGAACGCTGACAGGTATCTGCTCACGACGAGGTCTAGATGTTTGAGGATCTACCGCGCCGTCCCATCAACCAGCACCTACGATGTGTACCGCAGGCTAGAAATAGATGTAAGCAGCACTTAAGAAAAGCCTGGCTGTTGTACAAAAGGGGCTAACTGATGAGGCCTCGGTGAATTCAAACAGGTCATTTGCTGTCGAAAGGTGTTGCGGTTCGAATTCGTTAATTCCAGCTTTGATGCGGGCCGATGGAACTCCGACAACGCTTGTGTACTTGGTGGGCAGTATGCAGGAGCCGTTGTACTTGGAACCACATTGCCCAGCATTGGGCTGATCTCGGGAGTCCCAGACGATTCTTGTCTTGCTGAATTTAGTAGGGTGAAAACTCATGTTCTTAGGTTGCTACAAGTAATCAGCTCTTCTAAAGCAACTAGGCCTGATTTAGTTCACTCGAACCTCCTGCATAGGTTGGCAGCAGAACTAAGTGGACTACTAACGACCGTGCTTTAAAAGTTACCTTGTAGATGCACATTACCTTTTGAATTGAAGGAAATTATCCCGTCTTTACAATGTTGACAGATTACAGGTCAATCAGTGAAAGGAACATCATTACCAAACTGATTGCAAAATTGGTGAAAGATTCGTTGGATAGCCACCTGCATAGATTTAATCTACTCGGCTGTGCACTACATGTATTCCGGAGGCGATTTTCGTGTCGGTCGCATTTATTCGTTGCTCGTGAGAAGTGGACAATGGCCACTTATTGGACCTGTAGTTCGTGGATTCTTCGGAAGTATTTTTCACGATGCCCGACTTGAGACTATAGCAAAAGCTGGACTCTTACGGTGTATCTACTCGTTCCCTTCACAGAGTGTGCATTTTCGGATGGAAGATAGCAGTATGTACGTATTGGTCGCAGTCTATCTGCGGCCTTCAGCAAGGCTTGGTCCTTGGGCCGCTCCTATCCTCTATCTATATAAGCGCTCCCTGGGGAGTTTCGGGTATCATCACTATTACTTGCTGATGACTTGAAATACTGTGTATGTTCTTGAGAGTCCTGATGCCATTGCTATTGGAACACCTTTCTAACCTCGAGGTAACTGCTTTTCCGCTTCGAACTCCCTCTTGTCTCCAATCAGCTTGACCTAGACATCATTCACTCCTCAACTGTAAATTTGTGCGATAACTGGAAAAAGGCCGCAAATAGTAGCTTCCGTAATTTGTGGTTGCCAATCCATACTTTTGTAATTTTAACGGCCAACCGCTTTGTGAAGCTGTTCTCAATCTTCCTTCTGCCCCACCTGAAATATTGCGTTCAAGTTTGCCGTCTCTGCTTCGTCCGAGACAAAAGTAGAGCTGGAGAGTACTACTAGGTTGGTCGAAGGAGTGCGGAGATAGACGTACCCATGCGTTTACTCAGTTTATAGATGCGTTCAAAACATAACAGGAGATCTCGAGGATATCTTATCCTCACTTGCTGTACTTCAGCTGCGAAAGTTGGCGCTGATTTGTCTTGGTTATTTTGTCAAACCAGGTTGTGCTTTCCTCAGTTATTCCATGAAGCTGCACAAGCCGCGCTGTAACCGGATTTGAACCGAAACTCGGTTATCACATAGAGCTATGGAACCTTGAAACTTGCTTTTAGTCAATGTTTTCAGAGAACCTACGACTAAGGACTTTGGGCGTCAATTGGACACGCTTGCGTGGCAACACGAAATCACTTCCTTCTCCTGGTCATACTTATCTTCGTACTTCGATTTTATTTTCTATGCGTTCCTTCACTCATTTGGAGTGTCCTTCATTCACAGGGCCTTTTTCCTCTATTTTCTTCCTCTCTCGCTCACGTGGCCGACACCACAGGGACTGTTAGTATAGAAGACGTGAACAGTAGTCGGTTGACCAGTGTGTTGTTCGGGTGTTTTGTTCTGGATCTATCAAGACTTCAGAGCACCTTATCGAATCCCGGCTCAACGTTCGCTTAAGCAAAAGCACAAGTCCCACTTGAACTTGACATTGAATCTCGAATGCGAGCTTCCCTCTTTGGCTATGCATTTTCCCCTTCTACTCCTGTTTGATCTTCATAATTCTTTTGTGCCCTCCCTTTGAGCATGTTTTCTCTCTTTTCAGATTATAATGAATGGCCACTCGCTCAATCATAGTTGTTGCATAACCAGTATAGCCCACTTTATGTGCGATGTCTTACCCATTTCGTTCCACCGAGTCTGAAGAAGTGAGATTGAATAGTGGTACCTTGACACAATCGGGCCAATGTCGTGACCATGTGTCTTTTATCGAGAAGAAGTTGTGTACACAAGTTGCTCGAAGGCGCAAATGTACAGCCCAGCACGACTGCAAGGGTGCTGTTACTACGACTCACCTCCGCTCATGTGCAGCTGATTTATTTAAACGGCGTCTTCGATGGATCCAGGCTGCATACCATGAGGATCTTGTAGAGCTCAGCTTTATTCAAAGCGGTTCTCTATTAATAGACTTTCCTCCTTGGAAGCTTAAAAAATCCCAGGAGCTAATCCAGGCATTATGCTCTGGTCACCTGGATGCCGAAGATCTAGCATTGATTGGAGGATTTATGTCTGGTGAAGTTGCAGCAGATGAATTTTTTCCTCTGGGCAGTGCCGCCAGTTCATCACAGTCTGTTTTCGATGGAGAATCTGATGAAGAGGTAGTTTTACTTCTTTTTTATATCGTTTGCTAAACTATTGCCCATTCCGCCGACATTTTGCTCTTAAAGAGCGTGATTCCCTGCATGCACTCGTTCTTGAGAGTTGTGATACTTGGATGGACAGAGACATGCTTGCCTTGCATGGTGCATCTGGGTGCTTTTGCTTTGTTCTTTACAATACTGTGAGCTAGATACTTTAAATGTTACATGGGAACAATAACGATATCCCCGGGTGACAATTTTATGACGTTTTCACCATATTTCGAAAACGGTGTGCAGAATTCATTGCTATTGCTCCACAGTACAGTATTCAGATTAACGGCCGTTGGCCGAAAAGATTAGGCACCTTGTGATCCGGAGTTCACCGGTTCGATTCCGCACAGGTGCAGGCGCCCTCGCGGTATGCCCAGCCCGCGCGCGACCTGTGGTGTTCGCGTGGCACTGAAGCGTCGGCACAGCGTGCCGACGTACTGCTGGTACTTGCCTATATGAGCAGTTAACAGATTTTTACACTTTATCAAATATTGTTTTCTCCGAAGGCATTACTTGCATTAAGGATTTCCGCTCCACTTTGGATTTTCGGACAATTGGTGTGTCACATCTAATCGGGAATCGTCCGTTTGAGATCTCCCGTTTGGACCAATACTTTCTACGATAACCTGATAAGCACGATTTTGTTCTTTATGCCTATTAGGTTTACGTTCGTAATATCTTTGAGTCGCTATTTTTCTCTTGTGCGAAACTCTTAGATGAAACTTTTCCGGTGTTCCATTCGCTAATGGGCCCTTAATGCTCGAGTTTTCGATGAACAATTTTTTTAATGCCACGGTAACATACAAGCCATGTGTTGCTTGCGTAGCCGCAATAACCAACATGTTATGCGACTAAGGATCTTAACCATTGTCTGAGATGATAGGTCATTTGTTTCGGGCCCCTCAGCTGATCAGGAAACCATGCAGACGGATCGAAACTTTAAAGCACTCTCGGGTGCTCAGTGATTGTCCGATTGATTTTAAACCATGATGAGCTTTACTTTAACGTGTAGTCGCATTCATTTTGGTTTCAATAAGACGGACTACGGTGTTGAGCGTTGATGTATTCTGATCGCATGATTCAATTCGCTAGCATTAACCCAAACTCATACAAGGGTCCCAAGTGAACAGTTGTGGATTTCATCATCCGTTGTAGGAATGGACGCTGTTTACATTTTTGACGTAGTTTTCCTCAGGCCTCCTTTTGCTCGATTTGCTTTTATTCTATTGTCTACTCCATCCGAGGTTTGATGTTTACTAGACGCTTGCATGAAACTGTTTTTATTAACCAAAGCGTGGTAACGGAGACATACGGTTCTTCAGTTAGAAAAGAGACGTCTTCAGCATTTCTCACAATGCCTTTGCAATTATCAGAATCAGGTAACAGTTCACTATTGAAAGCTAAGTTTAAGCCAACTAATTCATAATTGTTCGAACGAGGTCGGAAAATTAGCAAAATACTTTGGTTGCTTCACTTATTGAAGGCTTCGCAGCCTGCAGTTACACTGTTGCACTAAAATATCACATTTTATCATCCGAAAAGGATGATATTGTATTGACCTAATGCGTCATCACCTCTTGCTCTATTGCTTATATTACTCACCCGTTCTATTATCATATTTGTTTAAGATCTTCTGATTCATCAGGTTACGTCAATGGACTTTCGTTCTAGAGAGCAGTGGGAAATTTAAGTGGTGTAACTTGAGTCCATCTCAACCGCACTATAACCGCCACCCGTCCGGAAATGCACTGTAAGACCGTTTCATCCGATCCGGAGCTGTCTGCCTTTTTAATTCTGTCTGTTTCTTGTGTAGCTAGAACCTGCCGTCCTTTCTTGATTTCGTGATTGTGGCCACTGGGCCTAAGCTGAAGCCAACAACCGACTATACGTGATGTAGCGCGACTCATTCTCCGTTGTCTTTCACGGTTTTACCCTGCACCCAAAAGGGTACTTCTTCCAGAGCGACAAGTTTCGACACCTGAACATACAGTTAAATTATGGTATCATAAGCAGTCTAGGATGCATACTGATTCCCAGAGAAAAGAAGCGTCTACATGCTTCTTAGAGTGAGTCATGCCATTTCATATCTAATAATTTGATTACCTCGGTGTTTGGTGTCCGCCACAGTTCGGTGGCCATAACAACCGATTCGTAAGAGTAGAGTGGCCTGTTCTAGCCCAACAGCCGGAAATAGATAGTATACGTGCAATGCTTTTCTGGGCGCATGATGACCGATTGACTAATTGTCACGTGTCAGCTATACGCCGTAACGGCGCTTCGCTGCCGTCCGACCAACAGTCGCACCCGGGCTGAGTATACCGCAAGGACGCCTATCCCTACGTGGATCCGAACCCGCGCTGTATGATTATGAGGCTAATTGTGGTGATTTCAATTTGAACTTTGTGCTCCACACACCGATTATCCTTGATTTGCTCTGTAAACCCATACTCATTCCACACCGGTTGGAAATACAGCTGTTGCATTTTTATATATATCAAATTTCTGAAAACACTGAATTTGACTCATGAATAACTTAGAAGTGACTGGGAAAAATAGACAGCTGACTCAGTCGCATCAGTCGACGTGCTTCGTTAGGAGGAACAGTTCGACTGATCCGATGTTTTAGAATTCCTAATTGCCTCGACCGGTTGCCGATGGGATTACCTACTTGCCGTGTGATCCGCAGGTCGCCGTTTCGAATCTGCATAGCTGCGTACGACCTTACAGTATACCCACACCACGCGCGACCGGTGTTAGCCACGTGTCAGTGAAGCGACGTTACGATGTACCGGAGTACTACTGAAGTTTTTTCTCTTCACTTGCGTCACCTGAACCTAACTGCGAAGTTGGTAGAACCACTCTCACCACCAACGAAATGCGGGAGTGCTGATGCTTCTGATACTACACAAGGCTCTTGGCGCTGGTTAAACACCACATCGGTCATGGGTACAATGGAGACTCCGTTGTCTTGATTGCTGCTTTTGACACTTTCACTGGGAACTGTTAATGTCTGTCTGTCGAACATAACCCATCATTCCCATATTACATAATTCCTAGAACTTATGAAAATCATTATATTATCATATTGATCTCCGTTACCTCCACATCACACTAAGTCAGCTAAATGATTCTCGAGAGTGGCGTGTCGGTGCAACTCGATCTGACACGCTTTGGTAGGAAGCACATTGATCATGATTTAGGCATTACGGAATTCTGAAAATTAAGCATACCAGGTGCATATCCTGGTAGCCTTTTCTAACAGGTTTTTAAATCTGATTCTATTGACCGCGGTTTGTCGTTACAGAGCTTTTCTTACAGCTTTATAGTATGAAATGTCTGTTCAATACTCCCGTCTAGCAAGCTGCGAAGTATTATCACATAAATTTGTTGCGACTGCTTCGGCTGCTTCATAGTTTCCTTATTTCTCCTTGTGAGTTAGTGTGTCTCGGCCGACTCCGTCCCGTCCTCCTACTCATCCTGCGCAACAGTGCTTCTGTTCGACGACTGACTTTCGAAATATAGGTGGGCGAACGAGGTAGTTCTCTTTAGATTGGACCTAGCTGATGTGCATAGATATCTAATAGACTATCGTTTAACGCTGCACGCTTCATTTTATGCTTTGTATCTTTAAACTGCAGAACAGAGTTACAACACTGACCTGCTGCACATTCTGCTTTCTCAATCATAGAAAACCAATCTGAATTGTGTGATCAGCGGACCCACCACCGAGGAGATTACTATACGTCTCGCTAAGGCTCATGTTGCTTTCCAAGGCCTCAATCGCTAGTGTACAAAGCAGAATATGAGCCATTTATTTAGTGAAATGATTTAAAACAAGGCCATCTGTGCCAGTATATGAATCATAGACCTTGCGACTACCACCGCGAGCACCAAGGTTCATTATATTTGCCTACTGATGCCACAATTTTTGTCGATCATAGTGAGAACATCGAGCCTGATGTCAGGCAGGCAAGATTTATGATAACAACTATTTTATTTTTCTATGTTATCGCTCTCAATTTAATCTCAGTGACGCAATTACTCGATTCCAGTCAGATGAAAGCGATTTTATTGTCCTTTAAATCAGTTTTCTACTGCCAATCCCAGTTCTTCGTCCGAAGCAAAATGCTTGCCTTTTAAGGAGCACTTCAAATTTGGAAACATGTGAAAGTCACATGGGGCCATGTCAAGAGAATAGGCTGGATGAGGAAGTTCATAAAAGCCACATTCCCAGATATCAGCTGTTGATATCTTGGCTATGTAGGCTGCTGCATTGTGCATAATCAGAATAGCAGCTCTCAAAATCCTTCTACGTTTTGTTTTAATACAAACTCAATTACCGGATCAGGTTAGCTTAATAGGAACCAGTGGTATTCGTCTTCTGTGGCATCTTCAAGTAAACGCATACCATCAGCACCATTGGAAATTGTGCACATTATCTTGCCTACATTGGCTGAATTATAAGTTTTTGAGCAGTGAAGCATCCTGGTACTTCCACTGCTTGGGTAGTTCTTTTGTTTCGGGATCCTAATGGTGGATCCAAGTCTCATCTCGTATAACTAATCGCCACTTAACTTGGTCCCCGTGTTTCTGTATGTTTACTAATTTCTTTTGAACATCGGTCGCATTTTTCCTTCATTTCGATAGATAACCATCTCGGCATCCGTTGTGCACACACATTTGACATATTCAAATGCTCATATCTAGGTTTTGAGCAGATGTCTACATGGAGATGCTAAAAAATGAATCGCCGAAACCGGTCATTTCAACCTTCAGGTTCTACCGACGTTAAGGAGACGAAAATTTCTGCATAGTTTATCGGACGATCAACTTGCAAAACGTCGTTGCACGTTTCAACAATACGCATCTCGATGCCTCATTTGCAGCTGAAGAACAAAGCAACAACCGTCTAAACTTTTTGGATGTAAATCCAGAGGAAAGCCGATAGATTAATCCAGTAAGGACAGTACAGAAAACCATATTAGACGGGGTACTAGATATTTTCCAGAGTTTCGTGCCCCTCAGCAGCAAAATAACACTGATCCATACGTTGACTGATCGTGCGCACAAGACCTGTAGCGAAGACACGATTACAGATGAACTGAAACGCATCTGGTGCACACTACTTGAGAATGGTTATCCAGAACGCTTTATTGACACGCATGTGAGGCCTAAAGACTCGAAGCCAACAGTGCAAATGGTTGAGAAAAACAGTTGTTCCTTAAGATCCCCTTTAAGAGTGACAAAGCGGCGGAGATCTGTACGAGAAGATTAATGCAGGCCTGCTGGAATACCTTCAAAACAGCTGAGGTCAGTGTTGTGTATACGACCGAATCCTTGGTTGTCCTTAGATTCGAAGACAATGTACCTGATCGCCTCCAATCAAATGTAATATACCGTTTCACCTGCTCTTGTGGAGCTAGGCATATTGGACGTACTACCAGGCACTCAGAAGATTGAATCAATTAGCACGTACCGAATTCGCTCACCAACCGCAGAGACAGACCTAATCTATCGCAGTTACTAACCATCTGATTGCTACTGGGCACACTACTGACAAAAGTAGTGCCTTCAAAATCCTGTATAAAGTGACGTCACACTTAACCCGGCAGTGATCAGCACGACTGCTTGATACTACTGAGGCAGTAATCATGAGACTGATGAAGCCTAATCTCTGCATCCAAAAGAAGCTCATTCAAGCATTACAACTTCCATGACCATCAACTACACGGGAGGAATTTGCTGCCGCCCAACACTTGATCATCTGACGCTTATCACGAGAACTGTTTACGTTCAGTTTTATCTAATCAATGGTGTGTCACTATACTGTCCTACAAACCTGCTTGTTCATATGTGTATTTCTGTATTCGACCTGATGAGGAAGAAATCGAAAACAATCGTTCATCCTAAGCGTTCTGCTTTCGTTTCTTCTCAGATTTGAGAACCAAATGGGCATTCTGCACGAAACTAGTCCTAATTCTATGAGCTATTTCACGCACAATCGTTTGTCGATCTGTTATCATCTCCACAGCGGCAACCTTCGCTTTAGAAGTTGCCTCCACAGGTTGCCCTGATCGTTGCTAATCTTAGAGCGACGACCTTCCTCGGAGATATTCAGCAGCACAACGTTGTGGCCATGTATTCTCTGGGGTTAAAAGTTCTATGACCGGTCTTTGCTTCAACCTGACTCTTAAGTGGCTCACTGTTGTGTCTCTAGTATGAGCTCGCCCTCACTGACTTGGTCTAATGGTCCGTGATCCTGCAAACTATGTATTATTCTCTGATGCTGCACCCTATTGAGGGAACTTCCAAGCTCACCATCCATTGGTATCGCAGAGGGACGTAAAGAAACATATGCTATATCGGATTAGTTCTTCTTCCGCCCCATCAGCAGTTAAATGCGTCAACGACGCCAATGCCAGTACTACATTCGTTCCCAAATTTCTGACTCATAGCTGTTCCGTCCAACAATTTCAGCTTCTTCCCTTTGCCCTCTATTTATTTCGATTGTCATTATCAGTACTACTTTAATGACGCGAGTCAACACTACTAGCTCCAGTGTACCTCGGCGCACGGATCATAGTTGATCAACGTAACTTAAGAAGGCACTATTGTAACCCGACATTCAGGTGTTGTTTTCTCCAACCGGCATTTTGGTCACTCGAAATCTGCCTCACAAACGCTAAGATGGTGCGAAGCACACATGTTAGTTCACTTATGGCTTCTTTTTGTTTCTGACTAGGTGACTCTCGAAGACTATCTAGGCGTTGGACGAAACTTAGTCGAACATTGCTCTTTCGCCTCACGTTTTATTCCTTGCTCCACGATAGAGACAGGACATTCGGAGTTATTACTCGGAATCTCACTTTCTTTTTGTTTGCTCTCAGCGCGGATTGGATGAGCTCTCTTTACACCGGTTGGCTATTGAAGAGTTGGATGTCCTGAAACGCGTTGTGGAATTGAAACAAGCAGGATTGTGGTCGGTTGATGAGGTCACTCTTGAAAGTAATGATTCTGGACCAGCAGAACCCGCTCCCAGCTTATCCTCACTAGCTCCCCCTCCGGAACAAACACAGCGGGTCTACAGTGACTACCTTTTTGCCGAATTACGTTGGTTGGCGGAGGATTACAAACGGGAACGCCAGTGGAAAAGAGTCTCTGCCAAAAAGGTAAATTATTTTATCTTGGGAATTTTAAGCACTTCATTATCGTCTTGCTTTTAAACCGAAATTTTATCCCAGATCATTTTGACGAACGTGCTCTCCTATCCAACTTAAGTTAGCTCAACTAGCAGTTCATTCTTTAATGAAACTGGATTATCTTCTCACATTTATTGCTAGCTGGCTCTGGCATCTATTAAAGTTTGTCGAGAAAAAACCGAGCGATCAATGAAAGCGGAAAAGGAGGAAGTTCTACGCACGCGAAAATTGTGCGCTGTCATTACCCGTATGGTGCGCGATTTTTGGCGTCAAATCGATAAAGTGAGTATTCCTATTCACCTTATACAAGGGTATAGTGGCCGCTTTGGGGAATAATGACCTCTTTAATCCGTGCAATCCTGCATTCGACAGATCGTTCATGCCAAACAACAAGTTCGTTTGACGGCAAAACGGCAACAAGCTATCACTACTCACTTAGGGCGGGTGTTAGAAACCACCGAGGAATATACACGTTGGTTAACCCAAGATATGGCTGGCAAATGTGCAGTTCACCCGGATCCGATTTCAAAAGCTAATGACCCACCCGAACTGAATGCAGATGGATGTGTCAACCGTTTGAATTCCCTGGACAAAGTGTCCGAAGTTGCCTCCGAAGAAACTGGTAACCGATCAACACTGTCTGAAGAACGGGAGCTCAGCTCTTCGGATTCTGAGTATATGGTGCGTTTGATACATTTCGTTTATCCCTGCCTTACTTATGCGTTGGCGGATGCCATTATCTTGTTAATTCTTTCATTCAGAACGATAATTCTGCTAAATCTGAGGCCGAAGATGATGAGGAGACAATCGATCGAGAGGAGCGGGAAGCTGCATCGTATACAGCGGAGCCACTCCCTTCAGCTGAAACCGAATTGGCCCAACTGGCAGCTGACGCAGACGCGCCGATCGAGAATCTTCTCCCACCTGGTTACTTCGAATACTTAATGAGTCAATCAGTCACTGAGTGTACAACCGGCAGCAAGACAATCGTCAATACATTTGAATCCGAGGTTAGTTAGCGGTTTGTTTTTGTTTCTTGTCCATCTTACTTTTAGTTGTTACCGGTAACATCCGTTTCTGAGCTTACTCTTCACCTTGACCGCGAAATCTTACGCCTACAGAGCCATCACCCACATCTCCATCCACATACTCCTTATCCAGCTCAAACCCGAAGGAATGAGGTCAAGAGGCGTGTGGATGGGAGCAAAAATGTATTCCCACCCAATCCACACATGCACAGCGCTTAACGATAATGTGAAATTTTGGGGAACATACTTAGCAAATCTACACGTGCTGGTGATTAGGCCGCGACTCCTTCCATTATGGAATCACTTCTCCTGGCACCTCGTCCTCCTGGCACTGATTAGTAGACTACTGATGAGTAGGAGGCTGTTTGAAGAAAGTTTCTGACTTAGCGGACTTCTGTGGTCACAAATTCAAACGGCGGCATCGACACGCATGTTCCTTATCAACACTGAGCGGCCACATCCGACGTGTCATTCGGGAATTACCCTCAAGCATAAAGCACGAGTTCGAGGTATGAGTTTACTATAGCTGCGTCAACGATGCAGCAAGTGTGCAACCTTTTTGCGGTGTCGGTGTGGGTAGTATGTGACGTTAGAATCGGTATTTTTTAGCCACGGATGTCCTTTCAAATTGACGTTGATTTTTCAACCTTGGATCATCGCTACTACATTGATGATTTATCAGATCTGCTTAGGTGAAGAACACGCAACTATGTGCACTGCACCGCTATATGTTTGATGTGGAGCTTGTAACCGACTGCATCAGCATCAGATGTCCGGTTCTCACTTGGCGCTTGACCTGTAATCCAGAGTCCCGCAATTCGAATCCGCGTAGTTGCAAGCAACATCGCAATATAGCGCACTCAGACACGACTTTTGCCTGGCAGCGAAGTGCTGGCACTGTATGCCGACATATTGCTGATGCCTGTTTTCTCGGGGCCGAAGCCGTATTCGGTTGAATTGACTGGAACTGCTAGCACCGTAGTTAGATAAATCTTCCACAGAAAAGAGGCTATGGCACAGGCTTGCTTCGCATCAGAGACAGCGTCAGAATCCTCCGATGTTTGTCTAAACAGCTACGCTATCGTATGCATACCACTATGTGGACTTTTCGTAAAACTAGTACACCTACCCAAACGTGTCCGCAGCATCGTGTCGAACGCGGACCTTAATTGCAGCGGCGGTTTCGTTCGCGGTGCTTCTTTTAACTTTGATTGACCGATAACCCCTTATGGGTTGTGCCGCGATCTGAGAAAATTCCCCGTTATTCTTCGTTCATGTTGGGTTCCGAAACCCGGGTGACAAGTCATTTAAATGAAATCTTTGCACTCAACTTTTCAACGATGGTTCTCCGCACAGTCCCCACCACCTCGTTCGATGTACACTGCAGTTTGTACGAAATCCGTCAATGTCTTCACCGAGAATGAAACGGCTGCCCGACATCGCATCTAATACTTATAGTTTATATAGCTTGAGGTGATTACTAAATTGTACTGTTATGCTGTTATTGATCAACAAATTCGCGTTTTGTGCGCTTCACGCTTTTTACCTGATTTGCCACAGATTGTTTGGTTGAAGTCGATGGACAACGGGCTCGTTTTCTTTGTTCTTCCTCTCTCCTTATAGACGAACAAGGCAGAGGACGTAAAGAAACAAGCTATGGAAATCACACAACCTTCAATCTCATCCACAGTACCCGTTCCTTTCTTGCTTACTGGTGGTACATTACGTGAGTACCAGTTAGTGGGTCTAAATTGGCTCGCCACTATATATCAGAAGCGACTGAATGGGATTCTTGCGGACGAGATGGGTTTGGGCAAGACCATTCAGACCATTGCTCTGCTGGCTCATTTAGCCTGTGAGCATGGGGTTTGGGGACCTCACCTCATCGTGGTTCCGACAAGCGTGATTTTGAACTGGGAAATTGAATTCAAACGATGGTGTCCGGGCTTTAAAATCATCACCTACTTCGGCCATGTGAAGGAGCGCAAAGAGCGACGTAAGGTAGGTTGGTTCTTGTCATACTAGTTGCAAAACAATCACAATTATCGTGTTTTCTCCTAGCTTCAGAATTCTCATTGTGTGTTGACATGGGTTTCATATCACTGCTCATTTTCTTTGGAAACGATGTGGCTTTCCCAACTTTGTAGTTCGTAGTTGTCATTCTGCAACAGTGATTTAAAGTAGCGTAGTGCGAATATCAGTCACTTGAGCCGCCCACTTTTTATTAGGCGCAGTTGGAACCATGTCTCATCAGCCTTACTGTGAAATACCCATTTTGTGGTCGTTACTTACTTGATCACAAGTGATCGTGATTTTCGAATATCTTCGGTATGTGATTAGACAGTCACAAACGCATGCCTCGATATAATCCTTCGTCCGATATGCCACATAGAGCGCATGAGTGTCACACGGTGCCTGCTAACCGCGAAGGTCGACGAGCACATGGATCACTGACAACACGTTACCACCACTTAAATATTATAGTTGATTTTGTAAGTCACTCGGACTACATATTCAGCTTGTTGCGTTCGCTCTACTGGTAATAATACGCGTTAAGGATCTTACTCCTATCACTCAATAACCGCTATTCAGCGCCATCATTTTATGCTACAAAATTCGCTACCCATTTCCCGCTTGGTTTTTACACTGTTTGGTATTGTTTTATGAAAATTTTTATGCCTTAAAGATGCTACTCTTTCATCCTCTTATTCTTTATTGCATATTTTGGTTCAACTATGAGTAGGGGACTCTTAACGTACCTTATTGAGGATTCTTCGCAGTGGTTTCCAAGTCCATTCGTCTCCCACATGCTCGTAAAAGCACTAGACGGCCGTTTCCTCCTATCCAAACTTGTTAAAAGTGCGCATCATTTGGTTCCATCGGAATCTGAACCAATGACCACTAACGGCTTGCGTCACTAGCAGGCAGCTTATGCCACTAAGCCTTGGGGAGCTTCGCAATACCTTCCAAGTCAGCCACTCCTCCACACTGCGAACAAGCCGCAATAACTTAGGTTTGATTTTACTGTTGTGGTCGTTTCCGTTTCTGGATATCCTTATGGCTGTCAGTTCACAATAACCACTTGGGTCTAGGCTATTGGTCAACATTCCACATGTGCTAGTTAGTCAGCACTTTCTTGTTGGATCCACCATTTGCGATTCGATAACTACAAGTCGCTTTTTTCACGTCTTCATTCATTTTATAACCTCTTAATAAACATGTTATGTCTCATGTATAATCAGCCGCGCGATTTAAGTTCTTGCTTCAAAAGAAAGCACACATCGAACCCTTTCCTTTTCGTTGAAAAGGCGTTTTTATTTATTAAGTCATGGAATACCTCGGATGCATGAAGTCGCTCTACTTCATTCCATTCTACCTAACCGCGTACCGCGCTATCCATGCATCTTTCTGCATCTCATCTTCGTAGGGTTGGACAAAAACCAACGCATTTCACGTCTGCATCACCTCTTACCGTCTGGCTATCCAGGACTCCCCGGTGTTTCGACGCAAAAAGTGGAAGTATTTAATTCTGGATGAGGTAATGCTCGCATATCATACTTATTGTTTTGACCAGTTGTTCTTTCTCCATCAGCTTTAACTTCTATATCCTTTGGATAGTTCATGGTAACCTCATCCAGTAGGTATTGTTGCTTACACTTTGCTACCTCATACTTGGTCGATATTAATCAGATGCCTTCGCGTATTTTCATTGTATACTCTTGAGATGACGCATCCTCAGTCGTAGGAAATTTCTTCTGTCGAAGACTCTTATTTTACTTATCAACTATCTCCTCCACATCTTAGCTCTCAATGATTGTTTACCCATGTGAGCTATTTAGTTTATCTGTTTCCGTCACTTTTATTAACTTACATGCATCACGGTTGTCTCCTCATCACACCCTTGCAAGATACCCGCATGTCATTGCGCAGAAGTCCGATTGCTTTCCACCCGTCTCAGTGTTGATATCCGGCTTTCCTTCCCGTTTCTAATTACCCCTTCGCCCTGGCCTCTCCACACTGCCATTTCACAGTCTATTGGCTCCGCCACTCTTGTTTGATTAGTTTTTTTCAATGCAAGTTTTGCCCCATTGCTAGTTCCATAAGCCACCCTATCATTCCTGTCTTCGGAATACGCGTACATGCTGAACTCTTTTTCGGATCTAGCCAGTATATTAATTGTGAACAATACGCGTCAACGCGATTACGGTTGCTTTAGACTGGACTTAAAGTTTTGCGGCTCTTGGCCAGCTATCCTCTTGCTCTACCACCTATTATCTGCCTCCGAACTTTGCACATCGTCTCGTAACAGTCAGTTATATTTTCCTTATGAATGACGCAGCCTTATACATTCTCCCTTACTGAAAGCTATGCTCCAGAGTGAACTGGTCGCTGCAATTCCTTTATCTATCCATCGCATGTCTTTTGTCCTTATTGCTTACCCGTTCCTTTTCTGAACGTTTACCAAGGCACAAAATATTAAGAACTTTAAGTCTCAACGCTGGCAAACACTGCTTACCTTCAACAGTCAGCGCCGTCTGCTGCTCACTGGGACGCCGTTGCAAAACTCGCTCATGGAGCTCTGGTCCTTGATGCATTTTCTTATGCCGAACATCTTCCAATCACATCGTGATTTCCAAGAATGGTTCGCGTCTCCCCTCACAGGTTAGCGGTTTCTCAACTCATTTGTTTTACAGCTAGTACTTTGCGGCGTTTCACGTTTACAACGGCGTTTTGACTTACTTTGCCTCTGTTGGTAGCTTCGTCTTAAATGGCCTGGCTATTTTACTCTGGGTTTCTCATGGACGTACGTATGCTATATACGTAAATTATTGGTAAGTTTCAGTAAGGGATAAAGTTAGTTAGGGTTGTCTGCGTTGCAGCTAGTCTGCGTGGCTATGGTTTAGATGCACATGTAAAGAAATCAAGTTGTGCGCCTCCCAATATCGCGAAACGCTCCCGTTGTTTTCCTTGAACGCCGATGTCTCAGTTGAATGAGAGCGTTACTCAACGCCGCCATCAGCAGAGCTGAGTACCTTTGCCCCCAATATACCAGGTCAGTGGTTTACGGAGGTTACTGTACTTGGAATCGCGGACATGTCGATGGAGGGGCCAGTGAATGCAGCCGACATGAACCAACTCTTTCAGAGATCCCAACCAAGCCAAACACCTTTGGCTGGATAAACTTGCTCATATGGCTAGGAGCCGACCTCAGTGGCGTTCGTGCTTTGAGTTTATTTGTCCCACCCCATCCCTTTTAGCCTCCCCTCCAATCATGATCTTACTATTTAGCCTTATATAATTTTGCATAGTAATTTTTTTCATGCACAGTAGCCGACTGGTAGCTTACCGGAACGATGCCCATCCGTTACCGGTAGCTCAGCTGGCTTGCACCAGTTGCATTTTCTCTCCTTTTTCCTTTTACCTATTGCGGCACAGTAGCTGAGGCGTTTCCCACCTCTAGCTAACGTGTGTACTGATGAAGATGATGAACGCTGCTCAAGTCGGAGGACAAAAATCTTGGCAACTTGCCTCAATAGCGCCTAAGGGGATACAGTGTTACACTACAGTAAAATGGCTCTGATTATTTTACTGAAAGTGTGAGGTTACCGAATAATTCTCTACTCTCGTTGGTTGGATGTGTAGATCACGCCATCTCATCTTTTGATTCTGGTTAACTATTAGTCGGCTCTTGGATAACCGACCTCCAGCACCGCTCATTTCAGATTTCATTGGATACTCAACTATGAAACGGACTTGAACGATTCTTGTCAAGCCAGCTGTGCATCATAATAGCAACAATTGTGTTTTACTCACTGAGTTCCTCATGGCTCCAGGCTTTCATCCAATTTTCCATTGGGTTTCGATACAGGGAAACGCATCTGCTGCTGTTTGGTTATCCTCACCGTCTCACTTTTATTGCACTGAATTCACCGGCATCTGAAGGTCCATTAAGTGCCAAGGTCCTTTTTGTACGATTTCCTAGAGACTTGCGTTGCACCTTGTTCCCCATTATGCGGTACGTTTTGTAGCTCTGAGCACGGAATGCTGCTTTTCAGGTCGATTCAATTTTTTCTGACTGAACAACTGGAACATATCTGGTTCCTACATCCCCTGCTTTTAGACCCCACGGTGTTTGCTTCTTTCAGTGCACTTTGCTCGTTTGTTCACTTTCGGATCAGTCATATAAACCAGCCCCTCTTGTTGCGAACTTGTCCTGCTTTTCCATCTTGACCATGAACCTTAATCTGTGATCTCGTACTCATTGTGTACAGGAAAAGCCAACAGTTACCCTAAATCCACTTTGGGGTTTATACCGTTTGCTTGGAGCTCACCGGGTTTGTGCCTGCATGTGTTCCCTTCTGATTCAGTCCAAAAACACTTAACGTTTTTCTCACTGAACGATGCATGTGCTGATAGTTTGCAAGTTACTTCGCACTTAGTATTGTGCCAACTCTTTGTTCTCTTGTCACTTACGTATATTCATGTCGTCTGGTGCTATCAAAGCTGGAGTATCAAGATAAGAACGTTTGCACCGTCTAGGTACCTCATTCACAACTTCGAGAAGTGTGTGATAATTATTCACCCTCATTAATATCTCTACCAGCGTTCGACATCGCTGCGCTGCCTTATTCATCTTGTTCGACTTGATCGTAGCATCGCTTTCGAAAGCTCTTTGAATGTGTGATCATCTCAGCTGTTCTGCTCATGCAAAACCGGCGCACTCGGCCGTATACCAAGGTGGCTATTTCTTGTAGCTGGAAGACAATCATGGACACACAATGGTAATCATCGTGCAAGTATAAATTGTGCTGAACCAAGGATCGCACAGATCCTCCAGTCGATGACCATGACAGACGAACCGACGCCCAGGCAGGCACGTATGCACATACGCGCACAGCATGCGGGGTCTGTTTCCAATTTCGGGATTTGTTTCAGCATCCAAACTCTAGTATTCGCGAGGTTATTATCTTTTCTGTTTTTCTTTTATTTTTTGGGCAGCTATTTACAATTCTGTTTACTATAGTCCGTTTGTTAGCTAGGGTATGTTTATGCTTTTCCGATTCCCAAGCGACCTTTCGATCCTGCTTGCTTACTGCGTCAACGTGTTACCCATTTTGCTTTTAACTTATGTTCTCGGTATAATATTTATTTTCTACGTTGCTTTATTTGACTGTACTTAATCTTGCGCTTGTACTATCGTTTGATAAATGACGACGTCTAACCAGCCATCAAATCACCTAGAGGTCCGTCTAACTCAGATAGGAGTATTGGCGGCGGACTCAATTCCCTTCATCGATTTTGTTGTCTCGGGTATGTTTCTTGCGTCGTTGCATTCCTAAACGTGTTGCATTCATGGACGTTGATGTCGCCTGGAAGCAGCGGTGTGACGGTTTGTGGACCATTCTACATTGGGACTCGAACACAGTGACCCGTTGGTCCTTGGTGATCTAGCGTTCATGACTTCCCTGTTGGAACTGCAGTAGCCACGACTAGCAGTGATTACACGCATTGTCACGTGGCTAAGTACCGAAAGCGCCAGCCGACCTCTTAGACCAGGTTAGCTCGATTTGTCTGCCTCTAACTTGTTTTCCTTTCCACACCCTTTGACAATTTAGTACTCCATGTTAAGTTCATTAAATACCTCCATCTTGCGATGATAACACAAATTTTTTTGCCAGAATTGCTTCTACTCTCTGGACAACGTTTGCTCACGTTTCACGCACCCTCGAATTGACGAATGCTTTCACTTTCCATCTAGTTGCTCTTGAACATTGTTGCCCTACAATGCTCTTCTCCGTTTCTCACTGGATAGGAGTTCTGTCTCTTTGTATGTGGATGTCTTCTCTTTACTTTTCTAGGCATGATAGAAGGTAACAGCGAGTACAACGAGCAACTGGTGGCACGTTTGCACAAAGTTTTGCGACCATTCCTATTGCGCCGACTCAAAGCGGACGTGGAACGACAAATGCCGAAGAAGTTTGAACATGTGATAATGTGTCGCCTATCCAGAAGACAGAGATTCCTCTATGACGATTTCATGAGACTGGGCAGGTGAGGGCGGTGTGTTAATTAAATACAAAGGCGTTCTGCTTGGAGGTCGCGTTACCCTCCTTGCACACCTGATGTGCTCACGTGTGTTCCCTTACTTATATATCAACGAGTAGCCTAGCGTCATAGCAGACTGCGTTCTCATTAGTGTTGATCCGGACTACGTGGACGACACCGTTTTTCATTTTGACAATCCCATCATATGACACAGTTCCTTCCGCCTTCAGTGCAAAGTTTTCACATCAGCCCACTAGTCTTACGCATTTCTGGGGTGTCGTACGGTTCGTAAAGGGGGTGGGTCAATTATTGTTCTAGCAATGGGGAGTTTTGTCCATGACATATGGACTGAGTACCTTGGACTCTTCAGTATTTCAATTGCTTCCGTTTAGTGACTCGTTGGTCCTGTGTTGGTGATAAGCGTGGCTTTCTCCTACCCCATAACACCACCAGCTGAAATGCAGATCCATAGGTAGACAGAACTGTATATCTGTCAAGATCTGTCTCTTCACCAATCAACATCCAAGCAAGTGATTACCAATTTTTGTACAGTACTGCATGATCCAAGGTAGCAGAGGACGCGTCGTGCATAGGCACTAAAATCTGTTGACTAGTCAGGACATGTTGCACAGTTTCGGGGTTGTCATCATCTAGCAAAACAGCGTCATTTGCTTTATCCGTTGATTGCTCTATTGCATGCTAGGAACTGTGCTTCGGAACTTACAATGCTGCCAACACAAATCCCGGTGCACGGACTTGAGAACGACAAAATGGTCAGGATGAAGTGGGCATCGGCCACCGGGGGCCTTAGCACACTTTCGGTGGATGCCTGATTGTTTACGTGTAGGCGAACGCACTGGGTTTTGGAACCGAGTGTTCTTAGTCCGCAGTTTTGTCGGTTCCGATGCTATCATCCCATGGTATATATTTTTACCATCATGGCGCACCCACTCATTTAATTGCACTTCCTACTTGTGTGGACCCTGACTTCATAGTTTTTCACGGTTCACCTCATGGAAGAGCTTTATGCATCCAGGAGGGTAAATATTCAGCTGTAATCTCATGAATTCATTACATGCACCCATTCTCTGATGGCGTCCTTTTTAAGGACACCTAAAATGGGATTTGCGCATAGATTTATCTTTACGACAAACTTGGATTGACCATAATGATTTCAGAATAATAAGGACTAGTGTCTTTGCTGAAACTCCAGTCAAAAATTATTGTTGCATTTATTCAGCACTTTAATTCATATTTTAAAATGTGTCTTTAAAGGACGCCAACAGGGAATGGGTTAATATGTAATCCACCCTCGCCATTGTTCTTGCGGATTTTATTGACCCACATTACCTCACTACATTTCCCTCCACTTCATTATCAGCACCAAGGAGACCTTGAAGTCGGGACATTTTCTCTCTGTTATGAATGTGCTGATGCAGCTTCGCAAGGTTTGCAATCATCCCAATTTGTTCGAGACACGACCCATCATCTCTCCTTTCCGCGTGGCTGACTACCTCCTAAGCTCGGACCTCCCCGCCTTGATCTCCTCGGTCAGTCATCCATTTTTGGTCCTCGGCCCATCGGCCAACGGGGGTCCGAGTCCGATCTCCAGCGCGTCCGCTTACACTGAACCCGATCTAAGTTGGCTGGACCGAGCAGGCACCGCAGCCCGTCTCCTCGGTCAAACGTGCAATCTTGCTGAGATGGCTCGTGATCTCCCAACCTTCGTTGCCCAGCGCTGCCGTGATTTGTGCGCTCGTTCTAACTTGATCACCGTTATTGACACAATGGATGTTGTGGACGACGGTAAGTTCACTGCTTTGATGTGTTTCGAGATCCATTGCGCATTGTTTGCACACATTTTTGACGCTGTTTTGTATCACGATTATGACCTCAACTCAAACTTGGGAATAGGCTCTGCGTTAGTGATGTTCCCCTTACTGGATACTTGAGAAGCACCAAATTTGGGTCGATCATTCGCGAGCGTTCGCATATTAACTGCTTTTCTTACTTCTAATACCTACACATTCGTTTCCATAATTCACTTATGACTCACGAACCGAAATTCGGTGGATCCAGTCACAACGACTGACATCACTGTCATAAGATTAAGACAGGGAAAAAGTAGAGAACATACTTGCAGACATACAGTGGATATGAATCAGAGAAAGTGAATTATACTTGTCAGACAGTTGATCAACACGACATTGTAAGAGACCAATTTGCAAGAGATCCATCAAGTGCATATGTGGATATGGTAAACCGTTGTATTTCTTCCGCCATACTGTCATGTGAGTCATTTGATATGTGCCACGGGGACCATTCGCTCCCAACTTCACGAGTCGAGGATCCGGGCATAGGCGGTCGGTATCCCTGGCGCATATTCTTGCCACGATTTCTTATGACATGTGATTACATTTTCTTTTAGTGTTCTCGTTCACTCTTTAGTTGTAATTTATTCGTTCCGGTGTATGCGTTACCGAGTTTACATGTTTCCTTTAGAGTCGGTGTGATTGGTTTACTTGTCACAGTGCACTTGCTCCTAATATGTTTCATATGGTCGAACACAACCTAATGGATAATTTGTCGCAATTAACACGCAGTCCGATAGTCTTCTAGATATCCCAACTGCCCTAGACGGCCGTTCCGCCCTGATGTTGTTCATCATTAGTGCGCATCACCCGGACCGGGCCCATTATCTCTCGACACCAGCGGTCTATGCCACCACCGGGCCATAGATGGTGGTGGTGGTGCTGGTGGTAGACCGTCATGAATTACCAGGTAACCGCGGTTTGGCGCTCTTCGTCCTGCACTATCATACAAGTTGCGAATATGGTGGACATTTTTGGCCCATAGAGCCACGGCTTCTCAGTACCACACAGATATATGCGACAAAGGATCCGGAAGCTGTACTGCTGCGATACTTATTTCAGAGGACTTCAGATGCACTTTTATGAGAGTCATCCTAATTAAATCATAGTCAGGTTGTTAGGAGGAGCATCTTCAAACGCATCGATGAGTGGCGCTTGCTTTCGACAAGAACCAATGGATTCCACCAGGCTTTCTTCACAGTTTCGTTTAGCAATGAAACGAATGTTCCTGAAAATTCTGCTACTATTATTGGTAAGTAAGGAGGGAAAAGGAACGAAATATATTCAAGGTCGCCTAATGCCTATAAATCTGAACCGCCTGTTCCACCTCTTGTCCTTCAGCAAATACACCGTTTCACGAGGTCCGCCATTGTTATTTGTCAGCCAATCCGTGGCCGGGGTCGAACAGCCAATCGGAACGAAGCCGTGACCATGGCAACGCAGAGGCCGACGGTTCGCACAGCCGATTGGATTGAAACGGTATTCATAATACACATAGTCTTCCACATGGCCAAGTGGTCTGAGCCGTTAGGATGAGAGGTCATGGAGTCGGTTCCTGGCGGAGCCGAGTTGTGAGCACTACTGACTAGTCTCACTAGAATGAAGTAGTGATTTTCGGGATGTGCGGAGACTATATGACGGCGAGTTCATTGCTGTGAATTATCCATAAAAATGGCATCAAAACCTCTTCTCATACGTACAGCCCATTGATTTAAGAGCTACTCTTATCTCATGTGCTTATAGTCATTCTCCCTTATTTCTCACCAGTAAAAGCTCGTTGTAAATGATTGCTCCTAAATGAGATTTATTACAACTAGGCTATCGGTAAGTCACTGACCTAGGGAACAGTGCCGTACAGCTCGCATTCCTTTAGCTCGGCAGGGAGCTCTAGGCCATGACCTTCCTTTTCTCGCAAATGTTGGCTTGCGCCTCTTGGCTACCGCGGGAGTCGATAACCGACATGATCGGGCCACTAGCTGAGGTGCAATGTTATTGGCTGTCCCCTTGTACGACACTGACATGCAAGACACGGGGTAATCCCCTCGAGCAACGACTTCTTAAGCTTTAGTTCCCTACTATTTTTCTCATTTTTTGTTGTTTATGTGGCATACTTCGCCTATGGCTGTGCTCTAGTTTACATTTAATACATTTTGCAGACGTGCATGGTATCCTCATTATACACATTAGCTAAAGGTAAGAAACACCTTGGCTACTGTGCCGCAATACATAAAAGACAAAAAAGGGAATGAAATGCAACAGGTGCAAGCCAGCTAGGCTACCGGTAACGGATGGGCACCGTTCCGGTAAACTACCTGCCGGCTACTATGCAGCAAAAGAATTACTATGCAAAATTATATAAGGCTAAATAATGAGATCGTGATTGGAGGGGAGGCTAAGAGGGATGGGGTGGGAGAAATAAACTCACAGCACGAACGCCACTGAGGTCGGCTCCTAGCCATATCAGCAAGTGTATTCAGCCAAACGTGTTCATGGTCTTTCGGACTCCAATCAGAGAGCCGAGACGCTCCAACTGAGGCCAGCTTCAAAGTGAGGGCCTTCATTCCTCTCGACCAAGCCATCGCTTGGCCACCTCTCCTCTTCTTCTATCCACACCTCCGGCGCGGATACAACGCACGTCGCGGGAGTCGGTGGGCTGGTACGTGTAACACGTGGCCGTACCATCGGAGCCTGGTGCTTGAAATAACGGTGCTGAGCGTTTCATTTCCTTTTCCTATGCCGTAAGTCGGCCGGTCGCCCAGTGGTATGCGCGTCTGGTTTGTAACCATAAAGTCAGTGATTGGCATCCGTGTAGGGGCGGGCGTCCTTGCGATATACTCAGCCCACGCGCGACTAGTGGTAGTCGCGTGGCAGCGAAGTGCCGTTACGGCGTACAGCTGGCGACCTACTTTTACTTTTTACATGAGTCGTAAACGGCGTCGAACCCGCTGGTTGCTTACTCGGTGTTCCCACCAGATTTGTGCTAAATTTCGAAGGCACCGGTGCTCGAACATAACTAACCTCTTTATGTCCGCTGATTTAAGAGGCTAGGTTTCACAACCGTACAGTAGGGTCGAACTTACTGCTGCATTGTACACTCTACCCTTCAGGGCGAGGGTGATGTCGCACCGGCGTCATAAGTGGCGAAGGTTAGCAAAAGCGCCTCGAGCTTTTGCTATACGGTTCGTGATCATATCTTCAATCCCATGGGCGTTGATACAACTTCCCAGGTAGTTGATTTTTTGAAAGACTTCAAGCTGATCACCACCAAGGATCAGCGTAGGAGGCAGTCTAGGCCAATCTTGGAGGAACGCCTTGCACTTCGATGGTGCGAAGCAAAGCCCGAAGTGACGGACAGCCAGTGCTAATCTGTCCAGTGCGGCTTGGCACGTTTGTGAGCTGTCACAGATTAGGGCAATATCTTCATCACGCTCCAAGTCAAGAAGTCGTTCTCCTGAGAGCAGATCCACACCTCAGTCGTGTCTTGTGAACGCGATTTCCATGACTTTGTCAATATCGAAGTTGATGAGCAAAGGTGACAGCGGGCATCTTTGTCTCACACCACTGGAGATGTTGAAGGGCGACGACAACTTGCCCTAAGCCCTCACTCTGTCTGAACTACGTACGTATCATGATCGGAGAGTATTCACATATTTCTCAGATACACTTTTTCTGAGTAGTCAGTTCGAAAATGCATACCTATTCACCGAATCGAATGCACTTTTGATATCGAATAACACGACAACGGTGGGCCGCCTATATATGTGACGGTGCTCCAACAACTGACGCAAGGTGAAGATGTGGTCAATGCATCCACGACCTCGACGAAATGCAGCTTGCTCCTCACGAATCTGGCTTTCACGAGTGCCAGTCAGTCTGTGAAGGATGACAGAGACAAGCAATTTAGAGGCAATCGAAATCAGACTGATTCCTCTATGGTTGCCGCATTCCGATTTTGAGCTCCCCTTGAAAATTGTGACTATGACGGAGCGGCTCCAGTCTGTTGGGACAGTTTCCTGCTCCAGTAGCACGTCTAAATCATCCACAAGAGCAGGTCCCCATAATTTGAAGAGGGCTGGAGGAAGATCATCTGGTCCCGCGGCTTTATTTAACTTTAACAGTCCGATCTCACGTTCGACTTCTGAGCGAGAGGTGGATCCAAAGGGACAGCCCAGGGAACTGGACGATCAGTGGCCGGCGAGAAATCTAACGATTCCGACCGATTACATTGCCTTTGAAAGTGCTCAGCCCAACGCTCCAAACGTTTTGACAGGTTGTAGATAGGCTGTCCACTCTCGTCAGGTATCGTTTCACTAACACCAGGTCTTCTGCTGCCCGTTTCCCGTATCAGACGGAATAACTTCCGATGGTTACCAAGGGCAGCAGCCACTTCCATCTTCCGCGCACGATGAGCACCAAGATTCGTGGTCTCTCATCAGGCTAGCACGGAGTTTTGCCTGGAGCTCTTTGCGAGTTTCATTGTGTTCGCTTGCAGCCGGAATATGCCAGCGAGGATCGATAAGTTCGAGAGACTGCGAAGCGACCCAATGTCCATGTTGGCGATTAGACTTACCACATGAGGATTTTTCTGCTGCTAGAAAGGTCTGGTGAATATGAGACCAGTGAGCTTCAACTGCATCCGTTGAGCGCTTACTCAACTCGCATGACAGCGTACTTTGATAGGCATTCAGAACAGCTGGTGTCAATGCGCTCACAAAGTCCTCTTAGGCGTCCGCCAAAACGCATCCTCAGGTCAGCACATACAAGTGCATGGTCAGTGTCCACACATGTGCTCCAAATCGAGCGACAGTTCTGGATGCAGCCTCTCCAGCGGTAACTGACAGCAATGTGATCGATTTGCGTCCAAGACTGGTTCGAGGGTGGTGGGCGCCAAATCACCCTCCGGCGGGCGCTGTGTCAGAAATTAGTGTTCGCAAGAAATAAGCGAGCATCTTCACAGAAATGAAGTAACCGCTCACCGTTATCATTACGGGAGCCTACACCTTGTTGGCCGCCCAGATGCACTTTATCAGTTGATAATTTTCCAACTTGAGCGTTCAGATCCCCAGCCAGCGCAAGTGTCCGAGCTTCTTCTGTGGCTAAGTGGTTTGTTCATCTGTCGATAGAAGTCGTCTTTTACCGAATCATCATTAGTTTCTGGGTGCATAAGCAGCGATGACGAATAGATACCTGTTTTTCCTGCGCGACTTCGAAGCTTTGAACAAGCAGCCAGCTGTGGTGTTTTCCACCTCCAGCTAAGGTGTAATGATGATGATGACCATACACATCCGGCTACTGACGAATCCAATGAACCAGAGCAGCTTCAGCCCGGGGACTCAGTGCAATACCACACCAGCTTGGCCGATGCTCGAACGTGCATCGCCACCGGAGACGCGCAATGAGAAAGTGCTGCTGGTGTCAACTGAATGGGATCACAAAGTGAGCACAGAGCTCGAGTCTTGCAGGCGGGTCTCTGATAAGCAGCAGATAACGGTCGAGGATGTCTCTGATGTTCCTGCATATGCTGCCTGTTGACCGATCTATAGCAATGTGCGTATATTGAGGCATGCCTATCTGAAGGATGATCGGTGGCTCCAAATGGCACATGAATCGGAATCTGTTTGCTACTGGTTGAGTTCTCTTTTGATTCCCTATCTGTTCTTTTGTAAACTACATTACTTTGAGTCGCTGTTCATTTGCGCCCTGCATAACAACCACCGCCACCATGCCAGTACGTATGTTTCTAAATATTAGCCTCAGCGTCTCACAGCAGTTTCCGTGCTTCTTTGCTCTCCAAATATTGATGTATTTTGATATGATTTGACGCTAGTCCTTTCAGGTTCTAGTGGTTTGCTACATTCGGATGACCATGGTTTTCGTAAATACCATTGAGTATACGATTCTTTATGGTTTTTTCTACTTCCGTGGTCCTTGTGACTGTTCTGGTCTTCTTTAGACACTTGCTAGGCAGCTCATCGAGCGGCGATCCTGCAGCTTCGGCTTTCCTAGAACTTTCGGATATGTCCATTACCCCCTTTCTTTGAAGCTCAGCCTTGCAAATGAGTTTTACTTGAGTAACTTAGTGGAGAGTCGTTACTAGTCATCACTTACGGTAACGAAACATTATCTTCGTTTGATGGTTTCCTGACTCCCGTCCCAAGCCTTAAACAGGCGTAAACTTATCACTGATTTTCATAGCAGGTCGAAAACCACTAGTTATTGCCTAAGGCTGTTTGTGGCCTGGCCTCCATGGACTGTACAACACACACTTGAGGTGTACAAATGTACGCACACTTTTATTCGCATAATTGACAATCAGTAATCAAAACTGATTCGCTATGTTAAGAAATCTAGTACATCACAATCACTGAAAACAATTTTTTAACCAAAGTTCCTGCTAGCGTATGGAGCATTTTTATGGTTGGTGGCATCTGGTTTCGGATTTGCCTGTCACTTTGGCCTGCCACAGGACGCCTGCGCCTACAGAGAGACCATAGGTGGCTTGCGCTTCACTACCCACAGCTCCTTCCACACACCCCGAAGGAATAAGATCGGAAGCCATGTGGATGCGAGCCACGTTTTATCAACGGAGCCGGCCCACACTCTTTCACAGGCAAACACAAGCACGCTATATTTAGGAAACAAACGCACACAAGGCGGTAGGTGAACTGTAGTCTGCTCCACACTGAGTGCATGGAACCACTCTTCGAGCCTAGCACGGCCACGTGGATCGTGCACGCCGTCCCTCCAGCAACGACCAACTGTCTTCTGGAGCCAGTATGGACGAGGTAGTGGGTAATAGACAGGTAGACACCTTGTCAACATGCACATCAAGCGCAGCCACACCGAAGATGTCAAACAACAGCCAATCACTTGAAACGACGAGATCAAATAAACTAAATCGAATAATGCATACACATAACTCTTCACTAAATGAGCGTATGAAATAAATTAGTTGCAAAACATCCGCGAAACATTCAGTACGTCAAATATATATCTTAAGAAAATGCCACAACTGCGAACATGTTATCGAAGTTACCTACAATTAGCTTAAGCGATGTGTGTAAGTTTTTGGAAGATAGTTCAGGTAGACATTAATATGAGATAAAAAAACATTAGGACGAAATTGCAAGCCCACCACCTAAATTAAAGAGACTCAGCATGCAAACACGCGGTTAGTAAATAGAATGCAGCGTACCTACAAACACTGCGCCGGTTCTGCCTACCTTCTCTACACTGGCGGTGGCTCCCAGTGGCCTCGCTCATGGCTCACTAGGCCTGCCTGGCTGAGACACTCGCGACCGCATGTGCTGCAGCACCATACGCTCGATGTCGATGGAGTACAACTCATCGGTGCTTGCCGCTTCCGCAATTGCCGCTTTTTCTCTGCATGCATGTGGGCTATCTCTTACACCTCGGCACCGGCCTTCATGATCAGATCGCGCCATGCACGTCGATCAACCGCTTTCGATTCCCAAAACCTAAAGTCAATACTGGAACGTGTGAGGCTTACTTTGATCATGTTCTGTTAACGTAACTGCGGTTTCCCCACATGCCGCTTTCCCAAACTCAGTTGCCCGTATAATAGCTGCTTCGGTATCTGCGTCGAATCCATACGCTACACATGACCAAGCCACCTAAGCTGTTTCATCAAAAGTGTGCAGTCCACTGTATACATTCCACTTCGACGCAACACCGTGTCTGCGACTCTGTCGCACCAACCGCTGCGCATAATCCGTCGCAGACAGTGTTGATGAAAACGCTCGAGATATCGCACATCCCGCCGGTACATTGTCCACGCTTCGCTGCAGTATAGAAGAACGGACAGCACCATGGATTGGTATACCATCAGCTTCGTGCCAACGATAAGCTGATGGTTGTTCTACACTCGGTACTCAATCTTCCCGAATGCCGCCGCAGCGTTTGATACGCGGATACAAAGCACACTGTGTAGTTGTTCGTCAGTCGAAACCACACTCTCAAGGTCGCAAAAGCGGGATGTGGTTCCAATACGTCATCACCAACGCTGATTTTTGGCAATATTATAGATTCCACCTCCGGTTAAGCCTGAAAGAGACAGACAGTTTTGTATGTGTTGATGGTGAGCCCGGATTTGGCCCCTGTCGAAGCTAGAGCAATAGTCATGTGTCTCAACTCATCCGCGCTATGCGCAAACAACGCACAGTCATCAGTAAACACCAACCTACGGATAGTTGTCTCACAGACTCAGGTTCTGGCATCGAAACGACGGATGTTCAGCAACCCACCACCAATACGGTGCTCCACACGAACACCGTAAGTACAAGCAGAATCAAAAACACAAAAAATTATGGCATGAAGATGGATGCTATACAGGACAGGAGCTAAGAAACTGCTCTGCTTCACACCAGAGGCAACTGCAAAGTCATCCGAGGTCCCTCAACCCAGGCGCACCCTCACCCGCAAATCACTGTGTAGACATTCAAGTAAACTTACAAACTAACTCATACAACCATACTTATCCAACACCAGCCACAGTGCCTCGCGGTTCACCGTATCAAATGCCTTGGTGAGATCAACAAAAAGCGAATACAAATGCTGGTATTGTTCTCTGCACTTCTCCTGCAACTGACGAGCCACAAACACCATATCGATGATGCTGCGACCCGAACGGAATCCATATTGCTCTTCCGCCACGTTCGGTTCCACAACTTGACTGCCCAGGCGGTTGAGTAGGATTCGGACAATCATCTTGCCCACGCAACTCTGCAAGTTGATAACACGATAATTCGTGCAACGTTGCTTGCTCCATTTGCCCTTGGACAGAAGTAGCACAATGTCACACTTCGGATCTGGAGGCACCTCCTCCTTAATCCACACGTGTTGCACCAAGTTGTGCCGCACATTCATCAACTCGGGTCCGCCGTGTTTATTACTTAAGGCGGGATCCCGTCGGTACCAGCACACTTGCCGTTTCGCAGCTGAGCAATTGCTCTCTGCGTCTCATCTAGTTTCGGCGTGTCCGCCAGATTCGCCTTCACATCGTGTTGCTTGAGGCCGTCCAATCTAATCCAGTCGGTCTCTGAACGGTTGTTCAAGAGACAGAGTCAAAGTGATTTTGCTAGATCTGCATTATATTTGCAGTCTGTGTGCAAGTGGCGCCTGTACTACCGTCGATCAGCGTCCTCAGCGGCTCCAATTTCGGTCCATACACCGCTCTCAAGTAATCAAAGAATTCCTTGTGTTGGTGGCGTTCGGCGTAGCATCCCATCTGCTTTGCCATCTCCGTCCACCATGCATTTTGTACGCGACAGAGCTCTCGTGTCAGTCGCCGTCGAAGTTCGCGAAACTGACTCTTCCTCCCCAAGTCACTGGAGTCTGCCACATGTGCAACAAATACTGCATTCCTCTTAGACACCAATGCGCCAATTGTCGCATTGTTCTCATCAAACCAATCAGGCAGCTTGTAATTTTGCGCGCCCGGCAGCAGCTATCACATGGTCCCGAATGTGGTGCCACAGTCGCCCACAGTGGCTATGCAGTCCACATCACCCAGGCGTGCAGCAATAGCCTTCTCCAGCTCAATACGTTTCTCCACAGTACCAGGGGAGAGCATGTTAAATTTACGCCGATTTATGGCGGGAGCGCAATGCATAGGTTTACAGAAATATATATACAGTTTGGTCCGTACCAATTTGTGATCAGTGCCACACTCAGCTTAACGCAGTGCACGTGTCATGCGCACTTCACTCATATCACGTTGACGTACGACGACATAGTCGAGTACCTGATTGTGACTAATCCGTGGGTGCGTCCAAGTTGCCATATCACTAGCACTCAGTGCAAACCGAGTGTTCGTGATCGTGAGGTCGTGAGTTGAACACAGTGAGAGCAGCCTGTCACCGTTCGCATTCGCTGAACCAATGCCATGCGAACCGATAACATCTGTCTACACCGATGCATCACGCCCAACGCGCGTTGAAATCACCCAGCAGAAATAGTCAGTCGCTCCTCAGCACAGACGGTATCACGGGGGGTAGCTGATTGTAGAAATGATCACGCGTGTTATCAGGATAACGCATGGTCGGACCGTACATGCTTATAAAAGTGGCAAACTTACCTCTTCCTAGTCGTAGGCGAACAGTCATCAGTCGCGCGCTGATACCTGTTGGTTCACCCAAAAGCTAGCCATGGAGGCGATCGGATATTGCAAATCCGACCCAATGCTCACATGGTGCTGAGGTGGCGTTGCCCACCCAGTAGAACGTGTAACCAGCATCTGCTCCCTGCAACTTACCTTGCTCAGCAAGCCGGATCTTAATGAGAGCCGCTGTATCGATGTTGTACCGCGCCAATTCCATCGCGACCAGTGCAGTACGTCGCTCGGGACGTTCATTGGAGTTCCGGTCCAGTATTGCGCTCACGTTCCAGCGTCCGATGTTGAGTGCTTTACGCGCAGGCATGTGATTGCATTGATGCGCAATGGCACGCGAGGTGGCGGTTGTACTTCGAAGGTTTGCTTGAGGGACTCCACCCGGAGCCTTTGGCTTAATATCCTGACCTACATGGCGGTGTGGAGCAAATCCAGCTCGGGAATGTGATTGCAGACACAGATTGGGATCTACTTGACGGCCGTCACACGCAGCATTTGAGGTACTGGAACGATTCACATGTTTTGCGACCGTAGTAGAATACGCACCTGCGACCGCAGTCAGACGCATTAGGGTTTTGGCGGGTTTTCACTAATTTGACTAGGGGCTGCCTGTCTTGAGGCAGGTAGTACAAAACCATTGCGCAACTGGAGGTGCCCTCCCCCCGTCAGACAATGCGTGGTGTTTGTGCTTTACGTCAATCGAGCTGTGAACTTATAACCCGTACACCTGTTGTCTCCCATGGCTATGTTTTACGGGAAGAAGGCCATGGACCACGACCTAACTTCCGAAGAGGAAGGGGTTTGGAGTAGAATACTGGCAAGACGCTCACAGCTGACGGTAAAACGACTGGGGTCGTCAGCCAAAGCTTTCGATTAAATGTACACCTGAAATGCAGTGGATCTAGCACATGGTCAGTTCACTGACTCATGCGGATTGGTGTCCTGAATCTTAGCTAGGAAATGTGCGTAACCCAACTCCCACCCAGCGGTCACCACGAGGAGGCGTCCAGGACATGAGCCAATGGCACAACAGTAGCAGCATTGGGTAGACCATAGTCAGCATAGGCTCTCCCGCCACCATGATATATATATATATATATATATATATATATATATATATATATATATGCGTTATTCTAATGAATAGACCTAAAGCCAACCAAAACCATGGAAATCAACGGAAGATGACAGGTAGAATCACAGATTCCTCATCAGCTTGTAGCATTAGCTGAAGGTGAGCAACATACTTCAGATATAGTGCCGCAAGAATAAATTGTATTTTTGTCATCTTGCCCTCGCGGTTTTTTCTCTTTTTGTCCTTTTCAATTGTTAGCCATTAATCCTTTGAATATAAACAAGCTAGTACATAGATCTTTCACCGGTTTCGGTTGGGCGCCATGTCCTTAATTATTTCCAGACGTCGGCATTCTTCTTGCTTTGATCCCCACGCGTGTAGGCCAATCATCATCACTATACACGTTAGCTGCAGGTGGAAAACACCTCAGCTATTGTGCTTCAGTACAATACAACGGCAACAAGATGTGAAGTCTGTGATTTCATCTGCTATCACCAGGTGGACGGCTGACCACTGCATAGTCTCTTCTAACCGAGTCCTGCACCAGCGAATACGGCGCGATTGGCAAACGCTCAGCAGACGTACGCAGCAAAACCAGCCTGTTAAAGGGAATACTCGCTTTCCCTAAGACATGGCGTCTGACCTCACCGTTAGATACGCTGTTGCCACCACATTTCAGGGCATCCGTTGGAACTGGTCGACAAATTCATTTATCTTGGGAGTTGTTTTAGGATTGGTGGTTTGACAAATGAGATCTCCCTGCGTGTCTCCAAGGCTAGAGTCAGTTTCGGTAACCTTCGTCACCTGTGGCTTCGTCGTGATCTCAGTCTCGATCTCAATGGACAAGTCTATAATGCTACGATACGAGCGATTCTACTGTACGACTGAGACTTGGCCCGTTCGCAAAAGCGATGTCCAGCGGCTATGAGTCTTCGATCACCGCTGCCTGCGAAGCATTGCTGATGTTCGATGGCAACACCACATCAGTAAGGAGGAAATCCGTCTTCAGATCCAACGAACTCCGCTTATCGATTGATAGCATCACCTCACTGCGGAGGCTTCGCTGGCTTGGCCATGTGCTTCGCGTTCCCACCCAGCGGCTACCACGACGAGCCCTATTTGCGAGCACATGCTTGGCTTGGAAGCGACGAAAAGAGGGGCAATATAAGATTTGGATCCAATGTGTAAAGGTGCGAAAGTTGAAGCTGGCTGTTGTCGGGCGTTTCCGGTTCCCTGGTTGGGGACCAAAGGACCCCGAGCACATCTGGTTGCAAACGCTGGAGGATATGGTCAAAGACCGTACGCAATGGCGCACTTGCTGTGAGACTCTTCTATCCCAACAGTTGTTTTCCCTCTCACGCTATCCTTTTTTCTTGTGTTGTGGCATAGCCAATTATATTGTAATTGGCATTGTGTTGAATGTATATATATATATATATATATATATATATATATATATATATATATATATATATATATCGAAAGCCGAGAGCCGGCGCAAGTCATGTACGCGAACTGGCCGTGACTCGCTGCCGTATAGCAATGCCGCCCGAACTGTGACACTGCAAAACACGACCCTTAGCCAAGTGGAGAAGGGGGCATCCACTGAGACCGCATTCTAGCTATCGGCATCCATTTCACTGCGCACTTTTCCATATCAAGCCTTCTTCTTGGTCGGATAATCGCTGGTTTTTACCCTTGCTTTTCTGCACCCCTCTTTTTCCCCACATTTTAGTGTCCACGAAGAGGAAGTCCGTTGACACTACTCGTTGTATTGACAAGTTAGATGGAGTTCGAAACAGTTTTCTATCGCGTAATGTAATCAGAACCGTACAGGAAGAGCGATTTGGCAATTTCAGTAAGTCACTGCTTAGTTCGATTTTCATCAACCTTAGCTGGTTATCGTCGCTTTCTAACTCTAAACATCTTTCTAATTTCTGCATGTAAACTGTACACTCTCGTACTGCTTCATCTTGCTGCACAACTTTGTCCTCTCGAAGATGGTATCCACATGGTTTATTCCTCACTCCCCTTCGTTTCATCAACATCTTTCGGACTGTTTGTATTCTCATCTTGTCTGTGATTTCATTTGTACCCCATTGTAGCTCCCAGGCACTTTCCGTTGTAGAGAGTTTTTGTCATTTAGTAGTACTCGTTTCTGCTCAGACTACAAATTGTTCGTTACGCAACGGCTTTTCACTGGCTGCATGTGCAGCAAGTGAATGAATCCTGTGACTACATGCGCTTCGCTCGATTTCCGTGCGTTCCGTCTGCATTCGCATGCGCCGTACTCCAAGTACGGCGAGCACCAGAATCTGTGCGCGACCCTGCATCATCGTCATCATCATCATCATCATCCTCATCATCATCATCATCATCATCATCGTCATCATCATCATCAGCAGCAGCAGCAGCTTTGCACATTGGCTGTAAGATAACATATGGTATATTCTTGCTTTTACACGAGGCACACCAGAGAAACACACATTGACTATTGTGTAGCAATGCATAAATGTATAAGGAAAAGCAAGCTACCAAACGTTATGGCATTCAAGCAACTGGTAACACACTGTCTAGTAACATATTATGCTTCAAGCATGAGAATATAGTTAGAGGGGGAAGCTATGCATGATGAGCAGGAACAAAGAAACTCACAACACAAACGCTGCTGGAGTCGGCTCTTTGCCATGTCAACTAGTGTATCCAACCAGACGTTGTCCATCGTCATCCAGGCCGCTGCCCGGCAATCGGGAGACACCAACCGGCACTAGATTCTAAGTGGCGATACCATGCGAAATCCCTTGGCTGTAGTACTTTCATAAATACTACATCTCACTACTGGTTTCGTGGTTCTTCATCCCCCACTTCTCCTATCTGACAGACTGTCGAACAGCGACCCATGTTCGGATTCAGATACCTTTGCTACTCCATCCGGTGGCTGGTTGGTACAAATCATCCGCTTCCATAGACCAGAGATTGCCGGTTTGAGCCTGTGTTGTTGCGGGCGATCCCACAGTCTCCCTGTCTCGTGCACATGTGTTAGTAGTCGCGCAGCAGCGAAGCGTCCGTACGACGTACTGTTGACACCTTTCCTTTTCTCTTAGGAACGATAACTTTTCTCTACCCTTGATGAGACCCATCATGGTCCTTACGACTTGGTTACGCAGTATGTGATGCTTCTCTTCGTCGCTGATTGACACATATACTGTCCACGCTTTATTTGAGGACGAGCGATCCGCTCTTCGATCTTTCAGGATGCATCCCCACATAAATCGATCTTCCCTGTGGTAGGATAGCGACGTCACCACCGAGCATTGTACTGTCATGTTTAGCTGGGGCTGCAGAACGGGAAATCACAGCTGCTTAAAGTGCTTGAGTAAGTTGCAAACAACCGGAATCAATGTGCATAATTTCTTGGATTAATATGTGTAAGGTAAAACCTCTCACAAATTTATATAGGATATATACAATGCACGAAAAGTCCAAAATGTTCGGCTTCCTTTTAGGGCAAAAGTATACAACACCCTTAGCTTTCCATCTTTGTGATATCTCCGTGTTGTGTCTCTCGCTGATTTTACGGATAACTTGCTGCTACCGCTCAAGCTGACCGGCCGATTTTCTAGATTAGAAGACAAATACCTAAGACGAAAACTGTATGGCACATCCGGCAAACAGTATAAGCAACTCAAATAAGGGGATCAAATCAACAGTTAATACAGGAATGGCATAGCGTTTGCTGGCGGGGTTCATAGTGGACTACCCTCATTGGCAGCGTTCAAGGTGAAGCGTCATCATTAACCCGCTCTAATTGGTTGACCAATAAACTTCGGTCTGCGTCGTGGTCAACTGTGCTGGGCTGCTGCAAACGGATACCTCCGTTACCACTTCCCCGGGAGGATTAGCATACAGTTTCCTTTTTGGATCCAGCTGCATTCTGTTGGCGGATCTCGGTACTCGATCAGTCTGGCGCCGTGGTTGCATTTTTGGTTCTTCTGGAACTTCTGTGCGAGGTGCTTTCGAAGCTTTCTAACCAGTTGATGATATATCAAAACTGCCCAGTAACATATTTAGCGGTAGCAGTCGATTACTTACTGGGATGTTAGTTGGTTGCTGCTGGTTGGCATGCCTGGTTCAAATCAAGTACCTACTCTGATCTCCTAGAGTACTCGACTAGGTCTTTTCCGGATCAATCCTATCACCCACTGAGGACTTCCCACGCGATAATCTCTGACCAAACCAGGTTGTCTCGGGAAAAATTGACATTCATGAGTTGTGTGTCGCTTACTGTAGTACCTTCCATTCGAAGGTTCCTTTCTTGCTGGATAGTACGCCTCGGAAGCAGCAAGGAATTTACAGTGCATTGCTTTCGTCCCATTAATGACTCAGTTGGCGACAACTTATTTTGCACCTGGGGATTCGAGGTTCATCTATGCACTATCACAAATGTATCCAGTATGCAATATAAAAGCAAATCTTGGTAACTCAGGTTGTTCAGTTGGTGGTCTGAGTGTTCTCTGAGCTCGGCAGTTTGGCTGCAAACGTTTCGTCACCACCCGAGGTGACATCGTCAGTGCACGTTTATGTAGCAGAGCGGCGCGATACAAAGTTTCTGTGAGTGTGATTGGTGGATCTTCTAGTCGTCAGTCTGTTTGAATTATTCGACGGGCACATGACCATCGAAATCGATCTCTGCTTCTTGCCTCGTAACGTACGTGCGCGTACCTCTTCGGTTGTCGTCGTCGTTTGACGCATTTGTCCGGCGTTCTGTTCCGTTAGATTTCGCCCACTAATTCGGTGATCTTTCATCCGTAGCGCTGCATATATTGCCTCTATTTCAACGTGTCGATTTATCGAACCGTCTGTAGAATGTCATGCTTCGGAGAACTCTCTAGCTTGCCTCGAATTTCCACGGGCTAGGATCTTTACGTTCTCTAGGTCGAAGAGGTAGTATTCTTGATCTTCATGCATAGAAACCGGTGAATGCGGCTCGTGTCTGTATGATCATTATGTGTTCGTTGATCTGTGTTGGAAGTTTCATTCCAGTTTGCCTGATGTAGTGTTTGTCACACACTTCGCAGTTAATTTTGTAAGTGATATCATTCTGACTGCCTTATTTGACTTTGTCCTTCGGTTTTGAAAACCAGCTTCGCAAAGTACCAGTTGGTTTGTGGGCTACCAAGGTTTCATGTGGTCGTAGCAATCTCGATGTAGTTCAGACACGTTCTTGATGTAGGGAAGCTCTACACATTTATCTACGTTTCCCGCTGTTCTTGAGGCACTTTTTTCTTTAGGCTTCTTCTGAGGTTTCTTGGGTGCCTGTTGTTTTGCATTCCTCGGCATAAATGGTTCTCTTCCTTCTTCCTCAATCCTATCATGCCGTAGTGTGTTCCGGCCCTTCTCAAAAGGCTTTGAATTCAGCTTTATTGTGGTTCAGTGGATGGTTGCTGTGGTAGTTTAATATTTGGTCTGTGTGGGTCTTCTTTCGATATACACATGTTTGAAGCGTTCCGTCAGTGTTTCTGTGGACCAGTACATCTAAGAATGGTAATTGGTTATCCTTTTCCTGTTCAATGGTAAACTTGTTATCCTGGAATGTGATTAGCTCGTGAGTATTCTGTATTGAATCTTGTTTGATGTCGAACGTGTCGTCCACATATCGGATCCATAATTTTGGTTTGATTCACGATATTTTGATACTCTCCAGTTCTTATATCACAGCTTCTGCAGTAGGTCCTGAGATGGGCGATCCCAAGGGCGTTCCTTTCACTTGTGGGTATGCTTTCCTGTCAAAGTAAAAATGAGTAGTCATGCAGACGTCCAAGAGTTCCCATATGCTCCGACCTGAGGTTTCCTGTCGTGTTCGGTTGATTTCGAAGTAATTCCATCATGATTTCTTTTGCAAGTTCGTGACCGATCGATGTGTAGAGTTCGGTGACGTCAAGCGACAGCATGACTTCATCTTCCTCTATCGTCACACACCTCAGTTTTTTGATGAATTGTTCAGCATTTATGATGCTTTGTTCAGATCTGACCATTAGATGTTTTAATTTCTTCCACATGCACTTTGCGAATTTGTAAGATGGAGGTCCTAGTAACGAGACGATTGGACGCAACTGAGCTCCATCTTTATGTACCTTTGGCAGTCCATCCAACCTTACAGTGTTTGTGTCTTTAGTTTCCCTCTTTCATCGCTCATGTTTGGTAATCTCACTCGTTGCTTATAGTTTCTTCAATGCTATGTTGATTTGAGTAACCAGTTTCGGACTGGGCTCCTGATCCTGTCGAAAATGAGTTGTTTGGTCTTTGCAACGTTATTTGGTTTATCCATTATTACTGCCATTCGTCCCTTGTCTGCTGGTAGGATTACAACATTGTCTTTCTTTTGTAGCCTTTTGAATGCTTTCCGTTATTCCTCTGCGAGAGTATGTGTGAACTTGTCGCTAGTTATCACAGGGTCAACTGTTTGTCTAGTTTGCTGCCGCGATTATTCTGACAGTCCGTTTGTGTTCAAAACCTTGCTCCTTGTACTCCTTGTATCTCACATTCTTTTCATTAAAGTTTAGTACGTTGATTAGTATGTTCTCCTCCGTTGTGCTGAGTTGATGGCCAGACAAGGTTTTGATCCGTCCTTCATTGTTGGGGTGGTCACTTTCTCGTAAGCTTATTCAACTTGATATTCAATGCTGGCTTCTGATGTTGTTTACTCGACGTTGAGTCGCGGATTCACGCTCTGCAACAAAGCAGTCAGTTTCATTGTCATTTGTGACCTTTTCGTTATGGGCACCATTTATCGTTATTTTGATCGTACGCGTCCCATACTGTCTTGCTAAAGCCCAACCCTGTCTATGATCTAACGCCGGTCTGTGGTTCAAATTTGGTGGCACAACATTCTGTCTCAGACATTCGTGGAGGAAGGGTAGCTGTTCGCTTGTGGAAGGTCGTCGACAGGCAAAGTTTTCCCAATAGCGAGCTTGCTGAACCTAGCTTCTATATCACAGCTGAAAAGCTGTGATATAGAAATGTATTGCGCACCCGGCAAGCAGTATAAGCAACTCAAATAAGAATGTCCAATCAACAGATAATAAAAGAATGGCGTAGCGCTAACTGGCGGGCTTCTGAGTGGACTATCCTCATTGGCAGCGTTCAAGGTGAAGCGTCATCATTAACCCGCTCTCATTGGTTGGCCAATAAGCTTCGGTCTGCGTCGTGGTCAACTGTGCTTGGCTACTGCAAAAGGATGCCTTCTTCATTAACACCCTGTCTGTTGCGTAAAGTGTTACATTATATATATATATATATATATATATATATATATATATATATGTATAGATGGCGGTGCAGCTTATAGTGCGCTGAAGCTTGTCATGGCTAGATTACGACAGTTCGTTGACATACTGCTGCTAATGTTGTGCTATGGGCTCATGTTCTGGACGCCTCGTGGCGACAGCTGGGTAGGATTTCGCTTACGCCGTTCTTCTAGTTAAGAGCCCGGACACACCAATCCGAAGGACTCAGTGTACTGTCCTTGTGCTGGACCCACTACCTTTCGGGTGTACATTTAATCGAAAGCTTTGGATGTGGACCTCAGTCGCTTTCCTGTCAGCTGTGGGCGCTTTGCCAGCATCGTATTACAAACGCCTTCCTCTTCCGAGGTTAGCTAGTGGTCGATGGCCCTCTTCCCCTTAAACTTAGCCATGGGAGACATTTGGTCTACGGTTTATAAGTTCAAAGCTTGATTGACATAAAGCACGAGCACCACGCACTGTCTGTGACGGGGGGGGAGGGCACCTCCAGGTGCTCACTGGTTTTGTACTGCTCGCCTCAAGCTAGGCAGCTCCTGGTCAGATTGGTGGAAACCCGCCAAAACCCTCTTGCGTCTGGCAATTATCGCAGGTGCGTATCCTATGACGTTCGCAAACTACATCTGTATTCTTCAGATCTTTAAAGCCTGTGCGTGATGGGCCTCATGCAGATCCCAGCGAGTCTCTGTGGTCACACTCCCGAGCTGGCTTTCAGTAGTGACAGTTCGTAACGTCATCTGGGAATCCTGATCAACTTTGTTCAAATGTTACGTACGTGTATCGGGATGCTTTAGCGATTGAACGCCGCATGTGAACACGAAGCACTTAAAATGGCCGTCTGTTAGAGAGTATAGCTTGAAGCGTTCACCTTCCCGATTAACCACATCGGCATAAGTGATGAAATCGTCTCCGTTACGTTTCACAAGTTTGCGACACTGGTAACCAATATTGAAAAGTACTTCTTACTCACCTAATATTTTTGTGAGTGTCTGCATCATTTCATCGAATGGTAGGATGTAATTGGAGTATATTATGTGTCCAGTGGAATCAAGTTTGCGGAGCAGAAGGTGAACTCTCCATGCGTCGTCATCTTGGGCAAACTCAACGCGGAATAGGTCTTCGTATCGTTTGAACGAAGAATGAAATGTTACGTTGGCCGCAGGATCGAACCAAAACTGGGTGCTACTGTTGGCAGCTTGTTCACTAGACTCAGTGATGAAAGATTAGCTAGACTGTCCTGGCGAGGACGCGGAAAGGCGTTCAGTAATCAAGTTCATCAGCTTCACCTGTTGCTATAGGATCAGCTTGATATCACGACTTTCGATGCTCATTGCTAAAGCAGGATCCGTCACCAAGTGGTAGCAATCCGATAGCTACTAACGCAATTCGGAACAAACACGCACGGAAACCGAACACTCACAACGAATTCACTGCACAGAATCGCGAATGCAACACAAATCCGGTACCAGTATAGAGCTTTAACTCAGGAAGACAAGAAAATATGACCTCAGATGCGAGATCTATTCCCACGCCAACATAGAACACCAGAAAGCCGTGGAAACTCATGATTGGTTCAAGTCATTCAATGGCCTTGCCAAATCAGCCAATCACAATGTTCGTTTGAAGTGGGAACAGACAGCACGCACCGTTTATAAATCAAAAAGTGGTGGCTAACAATAAATCCTAGGTTTTGGCTGACACTGGTGTAGCTCATGGGAGATATAGCCTTTTCCTAACAGGCTGCTCTCACTGTGTTCAACTCACGACCTCACGATCACGAACACTCGGTTTGCACTGAGTGCGAGTGATATAGCAACTTGGACGTACCCGCGGATTGGTGACGCTCACTTGCTCGATTAAGTCATCGTACCTTAGCTTGACATGCGTGAACTGCGCATGACGCGTGTACTACATGAGGCTGAGAGTGGTGTTGATCAAAAATTTGTGCATACCAAACTGTACATCTATTTTCGTTAATCTATGTATTGCACTCATGTCTTAAACCGGCGGAAATATAACGTTCTTTGCCTTGGTGCTGTGGAAAAAGAAGGATGAAGCTTCAGAAGACGATGGCTGAACGCCTGGGTGATGTGGACTGCATAGCCACTGTGGGCGACTGTGGCACCGCATTCGGGACCATGTGATAGCTGCTGCCGGGCTCGCAAAATTACAAGCTGCCTGATTGGTTTGATGAGAACAATGCGACAATTGGCGCATTGGTGTCTAAGAGGAATGCAGTGTTTGTTGCACATGTAGCAGACTCCAGTGACTTGGGGAGGAAGAGTCAGTTTCGCGAACTTCGACGGCGACTGACACGAGAGCTCTGTCGCATAAAAAATGCATGGTGGACGGAGATGGCAAAGCAGATGGAATGTTACGCCGAACGCCACCAACACAAAGAATTCTTTGACTGCTTGAAAGCGGTGTATGGGCCAAAATTGGAGCCGCTGAGGACGCTGATCGACGGTAGTACAGGCGCCACTTGCACACAGACTGCAAATATAATGCAGATCTAGCAAAAGCACTTTGACTCTGTCTCTTGAACAACCGTTCAGAGACCGACTGGATTAGATTGGACGGTCTCAAGCAACACGATGTGAAGGCGAATCTGGCGGACACGCCGAAACTGGATGAGACGCAGAGAGCACTTGCTCAGCTGCGAAACGGCAAGTGTGCTGGTACCGACGGGATCCCGGCTTAAGCAATAAACACAGCGGACCCGCGTTGGTGACTGCGCTGCAACACGTGTGGATCAAGGAGGAGGTGCCTCCTGAGCTGAAGGATGCCCTTGTGCTATCACTGTAAAAGGGCAAATGGAGCAGGCAATGTTGCACGAATTATCTTGGCATAAACTTCCTGAGTTGTGTAGGTAAGGTGATTGTCCGAATCCTACTCAACCGCCTGGGCAGTCAAGTTGTGTAACCGAACGTGGCGGAAGAGCAATATGGATTTCGTTCGGGTCGCAGCATCATCGATATGGTGTTTGTGGCTCGTCAGTTGCAGGAGAATTGCAGAGAACGATACCAGCCACTGTACTCGATTTTTGTTGATTTCATCGAAACATTTGATACGGTGAACCGCGAGGCACTGTGGCTGGTGTTGGATAAGTTTGATTGTAAGAGTTACTTTATAAGTTTACTCGATTGTCTACACAGTGGTTTGCGGGTGAGGCTGCAGCTGGGTTGATGGACCTCGGATGACTTTGCAGTTGCCTCTGGTGTGAATCAAGGCTGTCTTAGCTCTTGCCCTGTATAAGATCCATCTTCATGCCATGATTTCTTGTGCTTTTGATACGGCGTGTGCTTACGGTGTTCGTGTGGAGCACCGTATTGATGGTGGGTTGCTAAACACCCGACGTTGCAGTGCGAGAATTCTAGTCTGTGAGACAACTATCCGTAGGTTGGTGTTTACTGACGACTATGCGTTGTATGCGCATAGCGCGGATGAGTTGAGGCACATGACTATTGCGCTAGGAACGACAGGGGCCAAATCCGGGCTCACCATCAACACATACAAAACTGTCTGTCTCTTTCAGGCTTAACCGGAGGTGGAATCTACAATATTGCCAAAAATCAGCATTATTGATGAAGTATTAAAAACCACATCCCGCGTCTGCTGACTTGGGAATGTGATGACCAGCGACTACACAGTGAGGTTGGTATCCGCGTATCAAACGCTGCGGCGGCATTCGGGAAGATTGAGTACCGAGTGTAAAACAACCATCAGCTTACCGTTGGCACGAAGCTGATGGTGTACCAATCCATGATGCTGTCTGTTCTTCTATACGCCATCGAAACGTGGACGATGTAACGGCGGGATGTGCGATATCTCGAGCGGTTTCATCAACACTGTCTGCGACGGATTATGCGCAGCGGTTGGTGCGACAGAGTCGCAGACACGGAGGTGTTACGTCGAAGTGGAATGTATGCAGTGGACTGCGCACTTTTGCTGCGATACTTGCGGTGGCTCGGTCATGTGTGGCGTTGGGATTCGACTCGGATGACGAAGCAGCTGTTTTGTGGTCAGTTGAATGTTGGAAAGCGTCATGTGGGGAACCGAAGTTACCTTACCAGGTGGTAATCAAGTTCCAGTATTGATTTCAGGTTTTGGGAATCGAAAGCGGTTGATCGACGTACATGGCGCGTTATGATAACATTGGCAGTTGCTGTGGTTTGCTAGAAGGGCCTCATGCATGCGGAGGAGAAACAGCAGGTGGAAATGCGACAGTCATCGATGGGTTGTACTCCATCGGCATGGAGCGTATGTTGTTGTAGCGCATGCGGTCGCAAGGGCTTGAGTCAAACGTGCCTAGTGGGCTATGAGCGAGGCCAGTCGGGGCCACACCGATCAACGACGGGTGCCGCAGAGAAGGTAGGCAGAGCTTGCGCAGCGTTTGTAGGTACGCTACTTTCGACTTACTAACTACGTACTATTTCTTTATTTCAGTTGCTCGGTCTGCTATATTTTGTCACTTCTCTGTTAGCTTATTTTTATGTATGCCTGACTATTCTATTTCGTTCCACACGTTGCTTAAACAAATGATGATTAATTTCATTAATTTTTCCCATGTGTTATATATGTTTTTGCGCTCTTTTTCTACCATCTTGGTTTTATCGCGGATATGTTGATAACACCTTTATTTCATATGCTAATTTACTAAAGATTTTACTTGGCATCTCCTTATGATTTTTTCGATTTATTTTATTTGCTATCATTATTGCAACTAATTGACTGTTTCTTGACATCTCTGATGTGGCTGCGCTTGATATGCATGTTGACATAGTGCCTACCTGTGTAATACCCACTACCTCGTCTCTACTGGCTCTAGGAAACGATTCGTCGTTGCTGGAGGGGACGGGGTGCACGGTCCTTGTGGCCGTGCTAGGCTCGAAGAGTGGTTCCGTGCACTCAGTGTGGAACGGACTACGGTCCAGCCGTTGCCTTGTGTGCGCTTGTTTCCCCAAATACAACGTGCTTGTGTTTGCCAGTGAAAGAGTGTGGGTCTGATCCACTGTTAAAACGTGGCTCCCATCCGCATGCCCCCGATCTTATTCTTTCGGGTTTACACCGGATATGCTATGTGTGTGTGTAAAGTTGTAGGTGGTACAGTGCAAGCCACCCATGGTCCCTCTGTAAGCACAGGCGTCCTGTGGCTATCTCCATGGAGATCGCAGTGACAGGCAAATCCGGATCCGGATGTCGCCAACCATATATAAAGAGTAAGGCAGTCGATTTTTGACTTACTTCTTTTTGCGATTCGCATGAGGCAATCCTTTTACTTAGTATCGTGTTCATCAAGTCACAAGTTTCCGTCCATTTATCACCATCATTTATTGTTCGCATTACAAGACAATGATGCATCTTCTGATTAGGTTAATCACTGCCAAACTCAGCCGAACAGCCCCCACATATCTTGAGAACGGTTAGAGGAACGTTTCGTTTTATTTATACTTACCGTTGCTCGAATCAACTGGGTCTCGTTTAAGTTGCTAGTTTGCAAGATCAAAGTCATGAATCAGATCCAGTGGATGCGCGCTACTGACAAGTGAGGCACCTTATTGACAAGCACCACCGATATCCCTACTGCTTCCTAATCTCGCACCTGTGTTTTAGCAAAGCATCCTATTCTCATCCGCCAAGTCCAGCCATGGCTGGTACTTTCCGCTAACTGTTGTGTTAATGCATTTACCCGCCATCCGATACTCATGCTTGATCATCGTTGTTTTCATCCCCCCACTTTGATACCCCGTTCCATCGTTTCATATGGCTTCTTCCGGCTACGTGACTCTTTCTCTATACTCTTCTCATTAGTTATCTATCCGCGATTGGCCCAGCCGGTACCTGTGGATCCAGTAATTGTGGCCGGTAAGCGCTTTATTTCGCGCATGTTCAGCTTATTTTTGCATCATTTTTCTGTCTATTACAATACCGTGTGATCTAATCTTTCTTCTATACTTGCAGTTTCCCCACCCTCCAGACCGTGCAATACTGGTATGCCCAAGTCCATTTTGCGGAATCGGACCTCCGAACGTCATAAGAGACTCGCTGTTATGGCCCGCATTAATGAACGACGTTGTGATATTTATGATCGTGTATCGCGGACTCCTCATCTCGGCCCTCCTGATTTTGAAAGTCCCCTAGGACCGGATTTAGTCCACCTTGTCACGCGCATGACTCGAGAGCCATGTGCGTCTCTGGGCTCTCGGTCTGTTTACCTGGGGCTAGTGAACGGCTGGTTGGCTTGCCATCGAAGTTTGCACTGGTGGCCAAGTCGGGATGATGCTTACGGCCGATCACCTGTCCAGTCCAGAGTGGAACAAGCGGCCTGTTTGCCTGTCACTCGAGCATCCTTTCCAGAGTCTGGTTCCCGTCTCGGTCCCGAAGCCTCTTGGGCCACTCGGTGGTTGTGGAGTCAAGACTGCACTGCTCTTCGAATGATGCTTTCGCATCCTGCAGACTACTTGCACGATTTAGATGATCTACTAAAGAGGTAAGCGCACATATACCTAACTCGTCTTTTGCTCCGGCGACGCTTCGTTCTCCAAATGATAGCCTACATTGACTTATTTGAATCGCTTTCATTCATTAGAAAGTAATAAATGTATGGATGAATAAATACCATACTCCTCAACTTTTGGAGGAAGGCCAGGTCCTCCTGTGCCCGTACCCATGTTTATCTCAGTCTGACTAAAGCGTCAAGAGGCACTCCTTCAGATGCAGTCATCTTGACCCCAACAGGCTTGATTTCAAAGATCAACATGTGTACGAGTGTCCATCTTATTGGATTATCATTCCCTTCCTCGCTTAATTGAACTCTAATGGACACATCGTATGGAAAATATCCAATGACACAAATGATACCAATGCTTGGATATCTTGTGTTTACAGTCGGTTGAAATACTGGCAGCTCGGATTCCGTATTAAATGCCGGTTTGTTTACTGAGCCCAGCTGAACAGTTCGATTGCTGACGTTTCGTAATGCTTTCTGTGTATAGTAGTAGTGGTAGCGGTAATAATATTTTGCTTGATAGCAAAAACTGCGCTTCCCACGAATCCGGGTTGCATGAAGCCGGATGACATACCGATCCCCTTATACTTTTCCGACTTGAGTAATAAGCTTTCATGCGAATTGGCTGTCAGATGTTGTTGTACTCGACATTGCTTGGTTAGTTTACATTGGCCATTGTAACTATAATTGCGACGTGGGATGGATCATCGCAATCACTTCAGTACACATGCCACATTTGCCGTGGACACAGATACAACGCCAGATCTTTCTGTTGCTTTAAGCATATGTTTTCAATCCGATCGACCTCCTTCTTGGGTTGTTGGTAGACAGAGTTGAGATCATTGCACAGGTTTATCTTTGTAGACTTTTCATTGTTAGTTCACTCTTGCCCTCAACAACTTACACCGGCCGATGGGGGAGTGATCCACGCACCTGTTCTATAACCCATAGATCGCCGCTTCGAGCATGTCTAGGTGTGGTTGACCACGCGCTTCTGTGATTTCATTTCCTTTGCATTCTATTCGCATTCAGCCTCATCTTCTCACCGTTGTCATTTATTGTTATTCTGGCGCCGTGCGTTGTGGCAACTGGATCCACTACCCTTTGGTGCCCGGGTCATGCTTTTTCGACTGTACTGAACTGAACTGGGTGAAGACACGGTATCCTTGGCCCCAGGTGACCGTGGGTGGTCATCTGATAGCCAAATGTCCTTGCTACATACAGTAAAATCCCCGAAGTTGACGATCTCTCTAGGTTGACTGGTTTTTGTTATTATCGGTACGTTCACTTTGTAAAAAGTCCTCTAGATCCAGACTTTGTATATTGACCACTTTGGTCCAGTCCCTTCAGTAGTCAATTTATAGAAGTTTTACTGTGTCGGAATATTGTTTATTCCATTCATTTGGCTAACCGGATTGCAGTGCATTTCGAAGAACGATTCAGCTGACCATGGTTGTTCAATGTTTACTGTATCATTCGAATCCTCTTACGATCTTGGCACCTCGACTTCCAGCATCGACGAAATGTAACATAAGAGGTGGGGTGCTTTTGAGCCGAAACACAATACCTTAGGCTACCAGCATCTCTCCATGGTGAAATATGGAGGCAACTCAGCTTTTCTCCATCTAGCCATTCTGTCCAACCTCATGTGTAACACTGCGGAGATGGCTTCCGATTGATGACTGTCAACTGTTATTCCCGTCTCTGAAGAATGTCAAAGAACATCTTTTAAGGACCATTGATGCACGAACTTTATTGTTATTGTACGTAAATTGCCCATGGCGACCATATAACGGCGGTACATTTGTCCTTGGAAAATGGGGATCACTAAGAGTCAGGTTGGATTTCATCCTATTGAGATTGCATTAAATGCTTCCGTACGCATCAACAAGTGCTTGAATGCTCCACACACGAGACCCACCGAACCAGTGGCCAAAAGGATAAAGCGCCTGCTTTTTAGCCCAAAGATCACCGGTTCAAATTTGCCCAGGTGCGGGTAACTTCGCATTCTCTCTAGCCCGCACGCGCCTGGTTGTGGTCGCCTTAATGAACACAAGCCTGCCTTGTAATCTGAGGGTGAGGGTTCGAGCCTGTGTAGGGAGTGGGCGACCCTCGCAGTACCCTTAGCTCACGTGCGACCGGTGGTGGTTGCGCGGCAGCGAAGCGTCAGTACTGCGCGTACCGTTGTACTACTTTCTCCAGACAACGAAATGTCGGTGTGGCGCACCAGCCTACGGTTGGTACCATACCCACCGTGACGGTTAGCTGGATATGAGAATACAGCTATTGTATCGTAATACAATGCAGTAACGTTTTCGGTAAAAGAAAATACAACTAAACTGAATAAACTACAACATACAACTGAACAAGACTATGCTTTTTATTATGCATCGATACTGAGATCGTGGCGGACACCTGCCGTCTTCATGAATTAGGGCCTAGCAATTTTCTATGCAGGTTATCGGAAGCCTCATCCGATTTGGTGAAATTGCCAAATCTAGCCTTTTTGCATAATCCATTTTTCTGTTCCCCTTCTTAATGAATTCGTGCTTGTTGGCTTGTTTACGTTTTCTACCACCCGCTAGTTTCCATTCATTTTTTTGTTGGCACGGGTTATGGCAACTGGATACATCGCCTTTCAGTATCCTGATCGTCGTTGACCTACCGAAATAGACGAAGGAGCAGTAGTTCCGATCCATCAATGCTTCCTCAGTGTGCGACTGATTAACATTGCATAAGTTGCATTAGCTTGGGCGCATGAGAACGTATATTTCTCGACTGTGCGACTTACAGTCCAACTAATTGAACTGATCATATGGTACAACATAATCTCAAAGTGCACATTTTATTCCAGATTTTCCGGAACAGTTCAAAATCAGGTTTCTGTGGAGTTCAGTCGGTAGAAATGGTAAAAAGTAGGATAGTCTAAAAGTAGGATGAAAAAACACAATAGAATTAATACGACTATCCGTGGAACCGACTCCTAGGAACCTGCTTCCATGCGGGTATTCCCTTGAAAAGTTTCATCCACACTTCCACTTCACATTTGGCTTTGTGTCGGTGTGGTATAACAGCAAGCGAGTCACGTATGCCCAGCCTTCGCTAACCGAAAAGAGCCTTGTTCTGTTTGACGGATGTAGGGTGGCTCGAGATCAGCAGTTGACTTGACAGCGGGAACTGAAAGCACTGACTACAAAACTAGGTGTTGTTAGCCCGTCTTGCCTTTTAAACTGGGGTTCTTCGACTCGTCTTGTTCTTGCATCAAGATTTTACAGCACCAGGATCGCAGTGCGCATCAGTGACACTTCTGTCTGTTTAAAGTGTGATTGGTGCTGAGGTATCTGTGGGATAATGGTTGAATATGACGCGGAACACGGAAATCCGCAAGGAAGCTGTCTCGCTGATGCCGACTTATCTTTGTACGATAGCCAGCTGTTCGTGACGATATGTTGTTGACACAAGGTGTGTGCACCTTGACCCTGAATGGTTGCTTGAGGCAGTAATGTTTAACGTTAGGTCTCCATTGTCTCCCTGTTATTACTCTTTCCGTTGGCCATTGCGGTTGTACGATAGTACAAATATCGGATACACTACCATCGATGATGATGACTACATCGAAGGATTCTTCCGGATTTATCGCACTATTATTTCTGCTTTTTGTCAAATGAACACACCAAAATCGGCTCATAAGACATGAGTTTTCAATCGTTGTCACCATCCCTCGTTTTTAACTTGCCAATAGCCGCCTGCTGTTTGGTTGTAGTTAACCTTTAGTGCAAACTGCTGGTATACCACTGATTCGCTATCGCGAGATGTCTCCATGCTTGGTGAAGCTATTAACATCCCTTTCGCATGCAGAGGATGGCACTCGTTTGGCGACACGTACCATTTTGGGTAGGATTGTCATTGAACATTGATCTCGAGTAAAATTGCACAGACGAAACCGCGCGCAACATACGCTGCTCTGCAACTACACACGATCGTCGTCGTACTGAATGGTTCAGACGCATTCAGGGACCGCTGCGGTGAATGCAGTCCCTTTGCAACACCAAGTCGACGTGATGTTCATAGCGTGGCGCACCTGTTGTGGAGGAGTGCTCACCTATCTAGGCCAATTCTTCATCAGCATTGCCAGGCGCTTTAGGTAGGTACTTAGCTTCGTTTGTTCTTAGGAATCCAGTCAACGACGTTTTACTGGAAACTAACACGATTTTGAGTACCGGGAGGGATAAGTCAAGTCGCAGCTGTGAGTACTGCGGTGCTTATTTCAAGTCAGACCTAATCGCTTACATCCAGAAATAAAGGTGAATTCCAGATGCCGGTTTCAGTATGGCAAACTCTCGACTGGGAGGATACCAGATCCCGATATACCTCAACCATCTTCTTCTGCTTCTGTTACCTATCGACTACATCAAATGATTCCGAATTGCCTTGGTCGGCGGTATCAGTATTTGATGAAACATCCACCACCACTCAGTATCATCAGGGTTACTTCACCTAGCAACTGTATTTGAAGCAACATCGACCATTGACACTTAGGGCGTTAGCTGAAGTTCACGAAACATTTCGGCTAAATTCTGGGTTGAAATATAAACGTTGTGCCATTTGGCGTTATCTCCTCCATCATTTACGTCCGTTATAATGACATGTTGGCCGATGTATTTTCGCTCCTGTAGGTCACTGCCTCATCTTTACTGCTGCTTTCACTGTAGGGCGACTTATGACAGCCGTATCTATTTAGAGGGTTTTTACAGCCACGTACTTTTTCTCTCTAAAAGCATAGCAATTCTTTTCCGCTTTATGGTTCCTCAGGTTCTCATTTGTCGTCCCCCTCGTCATTTCGTCTGGATTCACACCGCACACATCCTGTCCGAAATACCGTTCTCAACTGGTGGGACAATCCCAGCGGATTTATTCGCTGCTAGCGTCTAGCTGCCTGCCCGCTGTTTGCTTGCCTTCGTCGGGCTCAGATACACCAACATCTCGGGGTACGCGCAACACCCTGCCTCTGAGTCCGTTGTCATGGCTGATGCCCGTGCAATTGCACCGAATTGCTACCGCATGCCGCATTCAGTTCCCCGATTCCCGCCTTATTCAATACGATTGTGGTATGTTCACTATTGGTTCTGTCGTTCTTGCACGCACTCCTACTTTAGCTCAACTCGAGCACTGATAATGGTTCTGTCCACTCTTCGCTTGGTACCGGGCCTGTATGAGCTCGGCTTTTGTGGAATTTTCCGACGCCGTATATCCTTAATATAGAACGGCAATACCGTGCGTGTCAGCTATCCAACACTTGAACCAACCATCCTTGCCATCCTTCTCATTCCTATCGTATTTCCAAGCGTTCAAGGTTGTGTCGTAGTTTCACATTTTTTGCAGCTTTAGCTCCTGGTTTTCACATTATCCCGAGTAGCAATCATCCCATAGACTTTAAATCCCAAGACTACAACAGCGTCTGTTGTTTCGCTTCTTCTATCCGATCGTCGAATGTTCTATACTTGTGGTTGTTATGTTGTCTAGTAAATACGGCAGTGACGCTTCATTATAGTGTTATACCTAATGGTACGGATGGTCAGGTCAAGGGTCAATATAATATGCTTTATGCACCCATTAAAGGTGAATATTCAACTTTAACACACGCTACTGATAGGGATACTATGGGAAAGAAAAGTACATGAGGATGGATATAAAAATCAAAACGTCTAAAAATTGACAGCATAAATATCACTGAAGTAATTTACTAGCCAGTTCTTGAATTAGAGAATTTCTATCGTTCAAAAGACGTAACAGGCAAGGAACTACTGATGTTACCATATACCGTTGTGCGGGCGTACTTAGTCTTGTAGCTCTGTTTGATCAACAAGGTTGATAGGCATGCGGACAACGCCCTGTGAAACGGGTGACTAACATCTGAGTATTTAGAATGCGAGATTGTTACATGAGTTGGCATGACTGGTTACAGTGATGTTACCGAGTTCCGATCTTGTAATGCCGCTACACCGGGATAGATGCTTCACTGATCTGACGATTTGAGGTCCTTACTCAGGAGACCAGGAAAAATCACGGGAAAACAATAAGTCCAGTAGGATGACACGCACATGCTGAATCAGAAAACGGAGTCCGGAAGAAGACCTGAGATGTGTAACCTAGACTGATGGTCTTCTAACTTTAGTGAATATTTTGTTCACGTGCAAGGACCACGTAAGCCCATTGCTCAGTGTCACTCCTAGATATCTAACTGAAATGGAAGAGGTCAAACATTCACCGTCAATGCAAAGTTGCGGACACTGCGTTAGGATTTGCTGGTAGCGATTTCTTTTGAACAGCGTAAAAAGGACATTTTCAATTGTTTAACGGTAAGTAACGGGATTTGGACCAAGTTATGAGGTTGTCCAATAGGGTTTGTAACTTGGCCGTTGACTCTGCTTGCATGCTGAACGCCAAGGACTACATCGTCCGCATACTTCATCGGGATGACTTCGAGGAGAAGGATTGAGGTAACGTAAGTGGAAGACAAGAATGGGGGCAAATGGTTCCCTGAAGAACATCAGAGTTTGTGTTGAGTAAAGCCGAGTTTTTTCCCATTAACCTGTTAAATTGGGTACGGCTAGTAAAATAATCTTTCCACTGAAGAACAACGAAGATTTGGACTCTGGAAGCTAACAGATCGCACAACAGTAGTTCACGGTTCACACAACCGAAAGCATTGCTAAAATCCAGGAAGCAGATGCGAATGAATTTGTTTTTATTGTTCAGTGGGGAGATCAAACTATGTGCCGGGCTTGCGACTGCATCTAAAATGGGTCTTGAGATGCGATATGCAAACTGATATGGGTCATCCAAAATGAGTTTATGCTGAGGTCATTTTACGTTTAAGCCTCTCGAATGTCTTAGGGGCAACTGACGTGCATGCGGTCGGCCAATATTTATAGGTTCCTTTCTTTGGCATTGGCGTGATGCTTGTGCTTCGCCAAATGTCAGCTTTCTTGTCATGCTTGAAGCACAGCGTGTACAAGTCGGCAAGGGGCTCCGCCAGGTAATCTGCACACTCCTTGAGAACCACAGGAGACAACTTATTCGGACCAGGTGCTTTGTTCATCTGCAGTTCGACTAATTCTCTGTGTACTTTCAAGCTGTTCACAGAAGGAGGGTTATCTGAGGCTAGCTGTAACTCAGCAGAGGTTAAGTTGTTCCGAATCCAGAGATGAATTCGTGACTTTGCGGGTGACTCCGCTTAACTTTTACAACATTTTCCATATTTCACAATAAATATTGTTTCCAAGTGTAGCTGGAAAGTAGATTTCTTTGGGGCAACGCAATTCGCTTTTTATATCAATCAATAGAGACTTTAGGTTGAAAAGCCTTCTAACCTGACGCAGTTGTTTGAGACGTTGACACGAGAATCTATCGGTACGGATAACAATTGTTTCAACTGGACACCAGGCGCCGAAACAGAACTTTAAGTAGCTACTTAACTGGTCATAATACGCTAAGCCTGCAGCGTAAGGTAAACCAAAACCGATGGAGGCAATGACTTCACGCGCTCGCTAAATGTTCTGGGTAAGGCATTGCCTCCATCTGAAATTTGCAATGGGGGAGATCTTTGTGGTTCATCTTGCTATGGATAACGGGAGATAGCCTTACGATAGCATGATCAGAGCTCCCAAGTGGCGCCCGATTACAAACAGAAAACACTTTCCGATTGCTAACAAATACTATGTCAAGCGTGGCATCTAACCTGGTTGGAGATTGCACTATTTTCTTTAGTATCGCAATGAACTTGGTGTCAGATCTGTTTAAATTGCCATCAACTCTATACACGGAGAGTTCCAGAGTTCCAAAGGACTACAGCTGCAGATCCGTCGTCAAATTCCTCTACTTCGTAGCTTGGACAAATGAGGGATATAAACATTTGCCAATAAAATCAAACAAAAACCGTTCAACGGTCTTAGTTTGCATCTCAAGATTAAGTAGCTGATGCGTCGAAAGCTGTATTGAAAACGCTTTCACTTGACGTGCACCACGAATCATTAATGTAAATAATCATGCAACCACCGCGGTTCCTCTGTGTGAAAAGACTCATTTACAACCTTTAATGAATAGATGACACATGCACCAACGGTAAAGTCAATGAGCAACTGGGCAATCCACCTCTGGAAATTAGCTTACTGAAACGCACAATCAGCGTGTAGTTTTTGGTAGAGGACCAGGAATGACGATAAGTGAGCAGTGTAGCCAGTGAGCAACAGATATTCACGAATTTGTAAATTAAAGAGTAGGGTACTGAAGGCATTTTGATTATCAGCGCATACAATGTCGATTTTCACACCTTAAGGAACGTTTCGTCAATGTGTGTTGACCATGATAGATTATGAGATAAATATACACCAAGGTATGGGAATATGTTTATGTTGCTCATCCCAACACTGGCACCCCACGACCGCGGTTTCGTCCTGGTTTGCACTCATCAGGTGTAGATAGCCTGGGCTGGGTTGGAAATCACAACCTAGTGGTTCACGGCTGACGCCATAAACACCATGCCACTGAGATCCGCGAGCAACGCTTGTTACAGCGGAAACGAATTCAAAGTTTGACTTGGATAATCAGCTGTGGCATAGTGTTTATGGCATCAGCTGTGAGCCACTAGGCTGTGATTTCCACCCCAGCTCAGGCTATCTCCACCTGATGAGCGCAAACCAGGACGAAACCGCGGTCGTGGGGTGCCAGTGTTGGGATGAACGACACCAAAATATTTCCGTGTGGTCGGAATGACCGAGTTCCACCTCAAGTGAACCGGGGTCTCAATAGAGGTTGCTTCTAGCAACCCAACCACACGGCGGATTCTCCAACTCCAACTTTGAATACACCAAGGTGCTAAACGGTGGTTGAACTTGGTAATGTTGGGGTCGTTCACCTTTGTAGAGCGAGAAGTGTTTGCCAAATTCAGATGCTTGTCAGTGTGGAGGAAGGAGAAAGTTACGCCGCGGCATTCAGAATCGTTGAAAATAAGGGATCGGGACGACGAAGACTGCTTTGGAGAGCTGTTGGTGATTCATCGGTTGGAGCAATAATGTCTAGAACTACGTCGTCGGTGTACGCGCATCCAATAAATTTGAGAGGAATTGGAAGCATTTCGATGTATGCAGAGTATTGAAGAGAAAAAATAATTGCTCCATGTAAAACGTTCCAGTCCTCACGAAGAGTGGAGGATTTTTTACGGTTCAGCTGGTTAACTGAGAGCGTTTAACGAATTAGTTGTTCATCAAGTTGCACACTACTGGTTGAACACCATTCACCGACAGCTGATTAAGCAAGATTGGTCTGTCGACACTTCCAAATGCGCTGGAGTAATCACGGAAAAGAAACCGCACAGGCTCGCATTTCGCATCCACTGCATATGTTATTGAATGAACAAGGTATGCTACAGCATCCAACGTGGAACGTCGAGGTCTGTGCAGAAACTGGGATATATCGACATCCGGAGTTCTTGTTGAGATCCAGGGCACGAGTAGGCGATCTAGAACTTTCAGCATGATGGACGTACAGGCGATCGGACGAAACTCCCAGCATCCCTTCTTTGGCACGCGCGTTATTTTGACAGACCTCCAAATGGGACTAATTCCAACATGTACGTAACGATTAAAGAGATCTTTCAATGGAATAGTGAAGGTATCGCACACTTTCAATACAACTGATGAAAGGATAGCCGGCCCACCATCCTTCCTTGAATTCAACTTCAATGTGTTGTATGGTGATGTTAGGGCTAGCGCCAGAGAACGAAGGCAAAGAGGAGAAGGTGGCAAACACTGCTTCCTTTGGGGAAGAACAGAACTCTGAATTGAGTTTCTCTACATCCACAGAATCAGGCTGCTTACTGCTTTTTACCCTTTAGCTGTTTTAAAAGTATCTACTGGTCGCGACAGTTTTGGCGGCATAAAACGGTTTCGACGTATACATTATTCACTCTTACCATCTCAGCTTTTATTGCCAAAGTGAGTTGTGTGAGGCGTGCAATCATTTTACATATGTAGGCCTGTTCTTTTCTCTTTCTGTTGTTCGAGTGATAGGGAAAACAAGCTATATACTCGTAAGTAGATGGTTTCGACTAGGCAGCACAGATGGATGTAAAAGTTGAGCTAGACAGTGAGATGTTCACATTTACGGGACAAATCTTCCTTGGTAAAAACTGTAAAATCAATAGAAGTCAGTGTTTCCTGGAGTCCAGCAACATTGAATGTTGAACAATCTTGTCATATCACAGTTTTCAAGCGCTTATTAGACAATAAACTGAAGTGACGGGGGCACATTATTACGGTACAGTTAGGCTGGACTTTAACGTGTTGCGATGGTTTTCGTGCCCTTGACCATCCACTGAGATGTGTTGGCTGGTGCTTCTCGTACTTTCAGTCATTCATTCCAGATACGTCAATGGTGAGAGGCCAGACAAACCCAATCTTCTCTCCTTGCATGTTAGTACTTGGAATGAGGGTGGCTCCTTACTCCAAAAGACAAACTCTCTGTAACCAACCACCAAACCCGCTACCTTGTGGTGAGGTCTTTGAACCAATCGTTTTCCTGCCTGAGCAACGTGACAGTATCCTGCCCAAACAATACAATTACTTTGGACCATTTCTTGATGCGCTAGCCACCGCATCCTATCTATTGAATCAACCGTCCTCTTATGCCCTATCCTACGCTTTTTCACCGTTATCGTCCCGTTCTAAGTTTCCTTATATCCCCTCTTTTCCAACCTCTGATTCTTGGCGATCCCCCACCTTGCTTTGATAGGTGTTTGTCTTCTATACCATTTTACACGCATGTTAGCGCACTGTACCAAGTTTTTAGTGTGGCACATTTTCGAAATCGCGTGCAGTGCTTTCAAATTAGCGAGGCTAAGAACGCTGGCTCGGTGTCGTTGACACTCTCATTGGTCATGGGACGTTAGCCAATGGGACACCGGTTGGAAGCCCCCAGCATAAGCAACAGACAGTCCAATGAAAGTGGTCGAGCGCTACCTTCTGTTTTATTTTGATGCCTATCTGAAAGAAACCTCGATGATTGGTCTCCAAACTGAAACCGTCCGATGCGCAACTTGTGATGCCTGTCGAAAGAGATCCTAACTACCACATGATCCGAAGCTTAAGACGTAACCAGTGCGGACTGACATACTAAGCAGCACATGAAGCGGTCTATACTTAGTGATCGCTAGCACTTACCTGGTGGTGGATTATTCAGTGGCCTAACCATAGTGGCGTAGAAGACAATCTTCTAACTGGTATTCCACAGTTCAGTAATGGCTGTTAGGCGGTTATACAATTTTGTGCGATTATTATTGCGACGATCATGGGTGACACTGGTCCCATTGAAGTTGGTAGACCAACTTGAAGCTGAACAACGAAAGTTCTGTTTGCTTCCTTCTATCACAGTTTATGACTAAACACAAACTAAGAGGATTCCAAATGTGGCGTTGACACGTTAGTGAGTGTTCGTTTGTCTCCACACCCATGGGCGACTTTGTTAATCATTGATCGCTTCAGTGTCACCATGTATGGCGTTATATAAAGGTCATAGGAACCTATGTATTCGTAGTATAATAAGGCTTCACTTTGACAAGTAGCTCTCCGAATGGCACCATTAGAAGCACAGTCAATGCAGATGGGACCTCCGTATTACGTCCATGGACTGGAATGCTATCCTCATGAAATTGGCATTACTCAACAAAGAAGCACCTAAAGAAGCTACAAGGACTATGGTGTTTATACATACCACATCGTCCTACTAGAAAAAACGCAAGGCGGATAACTAGTGGCGACGCACGCATTTTACTCTGGTAATTCAGGTGAGCACTTGGAACAGACAAACACTGTTGTCTCACCAACGGGCGTTCCAACAATGTGTTTGCAATCATTTACAAAGGCAACCGCGCCCACTAATCCTGCTGTGGACCACTGTTTCAGCTAGTCTTAGAAGCAGTCATGTGTGCACGCCGTGACACAGGTTGTTATCGACTTGGCAACTACTCGGAAACATCTTGTCATTGGAACGTAGGTAATTTCGGAGGCATTGTTGAAGGAGGAAAATTGCTCCGAACTCTATGCTTACTGTGCGTATGCAATGCTCGTTGGCAGATCATATCAGGGCCGTAGGGTCACTTGGTATTTCAAGCTTATCAATCACTTGGAAGTGAAGTGTAAATATCATGTTGAAACGCATGATTGATATGCATCTTACGACCTTAAGATAACGGCAGGTCCATGGGTCCTGAAGCGGTAACTGATTACCGAAATGGCCCATAGGTGTGGAGGCGAACGAACACTCACTAATGTCATGTCATCGTCACACTAGGAACCCTCCTCTTTGGAACAATGGCTACAGATCCACTGATGGTCTTACCTACCCAGCGAACTTGGCCTTAGTATCCAATTCGTCGACCACATCAGCAGTACGAATCTACACTATTCACATGAGTGTAGGGCCAACTGAAACAACACAGCCCAGGGACCCTGTAGCTGTAAAGGCTCCAAAATTTCTATTTACTAACAAGTCCTAACTTTACCTCCTTCGTACGAAGTACTGCATTGTTTCTGATTACCTCACACTGCCTTAACAATCACACGTATTTCCTAAACGAAATCGAACACCTATCGATTCTCCAGATTGCTCGCAGTGGCACGATTACACTATGCATACTGTATCGCGTATGGCCAAATAGGTAAGCGAGCAAGGAAGGCAACCGTGCACTCAATCCATAAGCCTTCAAAGCTTCTCTTCCAGCAGCCTGCTAGGGTTGCAACCTCAACACATTCAAGCAATCCGCTTCTTTTTAGTACTCAATTAGATGTCATCTCGCTCGTGTAAGCCTTCGGAGCTTCTCTTCCAACAGCCTGCAAGGGTTGCCGCCTCAACACAATCAATCAATCCGCTTCTTATTACCACTCACTTAGATGTCATCTCGCTCGCGTGGTAGTGAAACCTTACGCCAGATTGGCAGCATGACCAATCACGTATTATGTCTCCCATTGGCTGATCACCCTCGACACGACAACGAAACCGCTGGTGAACCAGCACTATGGATCGCTTCAGTTGGTAATCTAACCGTTCGTTCGCTTTCGTAGCCGGGTAAACTCCTCGTGTGCTCTGGACCACATTGGTCCGCTGCGTATCACGCGATGCACTTCGGGGTCGAGTCTGCGGCCACGCAAAAGGGAAGACTAACAAGTGTGACGCTTTGCGCGCGTGCAATCGTATGGACGCTTTCAGTCATGTCGATTGGACGGTCTGACTTCAGAGAACACCTCGGCTTTCCTTCAGGCGCGCATTGGTGCGGCACAGAATGTGCTGGTACTTTTAAACAAGAGCATCTTCTTGAACGATTGTTTTGTTTAAAACTACCTGCAGGCTGGTAGTAGGCTTGCAAATTCGCTGAACAATAGGCTCCGTTTGTCGGTCGCCTATCTGTTGACCGCAATCGATGTAACAGCACATTTCTATGGTGTCGAGGATGATCAGCCAATGGGATATAATACGTGATTGGTCATGCTTCCAATCTGGCGTAAGGTTTCACTACCACGCGAGCGAGATGACATCTAAGTGAGTGGTAATAAGAAGCGGATTGATTGATTGTTGAGGCGGCAACCCTTGCAGGCTGTTGGAATAGAAGCTTTGAAGGCTTACACGAGCGAGATGACATTTAATTGAGTAGTGATACGAAGCGGATTGGTAGATTTATTGTGGCTGCAACCCTTGCAAGCTTTTGGGAGAAAAGATTTGAAGGATTACACGAGCGAGATGGCATCGAATTGAGCAATGATAAGAAACGGATTGGTTGATTGTGTTGAGGCTGCAACCCTTGTAGGTTGTTGGAAGAGAAGCTTTGTTTGTCTGTGTTTGTCTGTTCCAAGTACTCACCTGAATTACCAGAGTAAAATGCGTGCGTCGCCACTAGTTATCCGCCTTGCGTTTTTTCTAGTAGGACGATGTGGTATGTATAAACACCATAGTCCTTGTAGCCCCTTTAGGTGCTTCTTTGTTGAGTAATGCCGATTTCATGAGGATAGCATTCCAGTCCATGGACGTAATACGGAGGTCCCATCTGCATTGACTGTGCTTCTAATGGTGCCATTCGGAGAGCTACTTGTCAAAGTGAAGCCTTATTATACTACGAATACATAGGTTCCTATGACCTTTATATAACGCCATACATGGTGACACTGAAGCGATCACTGATTAACAAAGTCGCCCATGGGTGTGGAGACAAACGAACACTCACTAACGTCGTGTCAACGCCACATTTGGAATCCTCTTAGTTTGTGTTTAGTCATAAACTGTGATAGAAGTAAGCAATCATAGAAACATAAGACCTCTATCGATATCTGCTGTCTATCGGAAATCTAGCTGCAAGACTCGGTTTCTGCGCTTACTCTGCGACCCATTTTATTTGACACTAGCAGCGCTTTTTTATTGCATCTATCCGGAGGCAGCGTAGCTTCGAGTGTAGCCCAAACCATTGTTTTTATTGCTCTGACTTCCCGGGCTGAAGTTGCTCTCTTTGGTTGGATCTCAATCAGTATCCGGATGGGTGCTGTCCTGCTTGGTGGCTCGTTCAAAGCTCGTAGTCGCGCGGGACTAATAGGTGTCTTTCTGTCGTCGCTGCCTACGCGCCACAAACCTTAGCGATGATTCGGTGCAAGACGACTTCTGTCGTCAACTGTGCAAGCTCCTTTGTCACCGAAGAAGCACGGACACTGTAGTGCTCGTAGGGGATCTGAACGCTCAAGTTGGAAATCTTTCCTCTGCTGAACTACATCTGGGCGTCCAATATTGTGTTGGCTCCCGTAATGATAACGGTGAGCGGTTACCCCATTTGTATGAAGATGGTCGCCTATTTTTCGCGAGCATTAATTTCCGACACAACGCTTGCGGTGGAGTAACATGACGCCCACCAGCCATGGACGCAAATCGATTACATTGTGATCAGTTAATGATGCACAAGCTGCGTCCAAAACTCACGCTGAATTTGAAGCACCTGTGTGGACTTTGACTCCACACTTGTATGTGCTGATTTGTGTGTGCGTTTCGGTCGCCCTCGACGACCCTGTGAGCGTATAGACACCAGCAAACATGCGAAGCCAGATGTTCTGAATGCGTATCCAGGTACGCTGACATTCGAGTTGAGTAAGCGCTCACGGAATACAGTTGAAGGTAACTAATCACATGTTTACCAGACCTTACTAGCAGCAGGCAAATCTTCATGTGGTAAATCTCCTAGTTAACCTGAACATTAGGTCTCTATGCACTTTCTGGAACTTATCGGTGCTCGCCAACGCATTTCGGCTGGAAACGAACGGAACGAGATTCGCAAAGATCTAAAGGAAAAACTCTTGCAAATTCTGGCAATCTTACCGTGCATGCAGAGTAGAAGTGGCCGCTGCCCTCGGTAACCATCGGTAATTATTCCGGGCAGCAGGACACTTGGCGGGGTGGGCAGCCAATCCACAGCTTGTCAAAATGATTGGAGCTTTGGGCTGAGCACTTTGAAATGCAATTTAATCGCTCGTGATTGTTAGATTTCTCACCAGAGGATGACCGCCCTGCTCTCTGAGCTGTCCCTTTGGATCCTCCCTCTCGTTCAGAAGTCGAACGTGTATCGGACTCCTAATGATCTTCCTCCAGCGTTCCTCGAATTCGGGGGCCCTTTTCTTGTCGCTGATTTACACCAGTTACTAGTGAATCTTTGGGAGTAGACTGTTCCAACCGACTGAAGCCGCTTCGTTATTCTCCCAATCTTCAAATGAGGCTCGCGTTTGGGATGCGGTAACCATGGAGGAATCTGTTTGGTCTCCATCGCCTTCAAATGGTTTGCGTCTGTTATCCTTCACAGACTGACTAGAACCCCTGAAAGTCAGATTCCTGTGGAAGAATCCAGTTTTCGTCGAGATCGAGACTACATCGATCACATCTTCACACTACGTCAATTGTTGGTGTACCGTCACTTATAGTGACGGCCCATCCTTATCGTGTTCCTCGACATCAAAGGTGCCTTCGATTCGGTTAATCATTATGTGCTTTGGGATTATTTGCCAAAGAAAGGTTTGTACGGTAAATATGTAAAAAGTATCCTAGTACTTTGCGCGCGTCGAACGGGCAGAGTGAGGGCTTACGGCAAAATGTCGCCGCTCTTCAATGTTTTCAGCGGTGTAAGATAAGGATGTCCGCTGTCACCTTCAACTTCGCTATTTACGACGTCATGGAGATCGCATTCAGTGAACACGACTTAGATAATGTGAAGCTTCTCATCTGTGATAGCTTCCAAACGTTCCATGCTGCACTGGCTGTCAGCCATTTAGGACTTTGCTTTGTACCCTCGAAATGCAAAGCATCCCTCCAACGTTGGCAGCGACCGCCTCCTGCGCTGATCCTTGGTGGAGATCAACCAGAAGCCGTTCAGAAATGTAGCTATCCAAGCAGTTACATCAGCGCCTGTGACATCGAAGGCGAGGTCACAAATCGTATAGCCAAAGCCCGAGGCGACATCACTGTCCGATACGTCCGACGTTATTGTACAGTTGCAAAACCTGGCCTAATAGATCGACGGACGTAAAGAGCCTAATTGGGTTCGATCACCGGCGCCTTCTGGTGGGAAGACCGTGTGTGTAATGAGCGTTTCCAGCGCCACATATTTGGTGCAGGAAGAGGGATTGAACCGCTCAGCACTATTATTTCACGCACAAGGCTCCGATGGCTGGCTCACAGGTTGCAAATGCCAACCCACCGACTCGCGAATTGCGTTGTTTGCGTGCCGTTGATGTGGATAGAAGAAGAGGAGTGGAGGACAGGCGATGATTTCGTCAAGAAGAATGAAGGCCCTTTGAACTACACGTCTGCTGGTGTCCCTCGACCGACGGGCTGGGGCCCGAAGGACGATGAACACGTTTGGTTGAACCCACTAATTGACATGGCAAAGAGGCGACCTCAACGGCGTTTGTGTTGTGAGTTTTTTCGCTAGTTAGTAGTAGGAGAATTTATTGGATTTTTGTGAGGACTGGTCGCAGGCAAACAGCCACCACTGAACGGCCGTTTCGTCCTATTGAGACTCGTCAATAGCGCGCCCGCCTGCCGGATCTTGCCGTATTCGAACTCACTACCTTACTTTTACAGGCCCGCGACCTAAGCCACAGCCACGGGCGACAGTAGCGGACCAACATTTACTGAGATCAAACTGCGACATGGTGCGACTCATCCTCCACTGCCCAGCATGTTATGAATCTGCATATGGCAGGGATGGCGCGCAGAGCAGCTACCTCCTATACAAGCTGCCACCAGTTGAAGGGGCACGTGAGCTGCATAAGCGATTATTGATTATTAGTGAGGAGTAGGTGGATTTATGGAGGCCTTCGTGAAGAGTTCCCTTCCCTTCCTCTTCCCGCTCAACCTTCCGTTCCGACCACAATCTCATTTTCTACGCCTAATATAACCTTTTACGGTGCAATACCTAGCTGCTAGCTTTCCGGAACCATATCCATCCGTAATTGATGTTTCAGCCAGCATGCATCTGTTATACATTTTTCTGATGTATTGCGGCACTATAACAGGTGTTTCCTACCTCCTACTAATGCCTATATTGATGATGCTGATGATGAATGATCATCAATAACAACATCGGCGCTTCATTATCACAATGGATGGGTGCTCCTGGGATACTTAGTTCTACTAACTAATGGGAAGGCGACGCGATCTAGTGTGGAATTTCATTACCCCAAACAAAGTGGTCAAGATACCTCGTCTTCCCAACACCACACGGTCATTAGCAACTGCATATCGTGCAGAGCTGAAGGGGCATTAGCGAGGCTGCTTCCCTGCGGCTTTCACTGCCACGCGGCATAATCAATCTATCCTAACGGCAGAATTAGGTCCATATCCACCTTAAACATGCAATTTTATTGAGAAGTAAGCACTCGATGGTGCTGGTTTTGAGTCGTCTCTGGTGAGTATTCGGATTAAGCGCATATTGAGTGGCTTTGATTCCGGCAGGAGGGTGTGGGTGAACTGGCCTCAGTCGGTTTATTCGCCAGTTTCTCCATTTTTCGCTACTACCTAAGCGATGCCCTTCCTCAAATCTCACTGTGCCCAACATATGTCAAACTGGGCACCTCTTGGTGGTAGACGAGTTGGAATATTTAGCTCCTAATCAGGCTGGCGAGACTTATTCTGTCTTATTTGTTAACGCAGATTCATTTCAGTCTAGCACTCGGGTGACAAGTATTTTGTACCAACCGATTCTATCAATGCTTAATGCCGACTCACAAATCTGTCTTGTAATCTTAGGGTCGCGAGTTCGAGCCTGTGTAGGGGACCGGGCGACCGTCGCAGTATCCTTAGCCCACGCATGACTGGTGATGGTTGCGCAGCTGCGGGGCGTCGGTATTGTGTACCAGCATACTGCTGATGCCTTTAATGCTTAATAGGTAACGGCATTCATGGACCTGATAATACTTGAGATCTTCAGACCACTGAGGCCAACACTCGCTCTGGTAAAAACAAGTTCGCTGCTAACCGGCGCTTGGATTTTGTGCCCGGACGAGTATTGATTGTTCGGGTCTAGCACGTAGTCATTTCGCTCATCAATGTCGATCATCATCGCATCTGTCACGCACGGGTTATGCCACCCTGTTGACTAACCACCGTGTCGAGTGACCATGCTTCTGAAGAATCCCCGGGAAGACAGAGTGACTGCCCAATGTCCTTCCGAGTTTTTTCCACCACTTGTACATGGGTCCGACTGAGTCCTTTCACTCCATATACTAGGGAACTTTACTCTGTTTTTGGAGTATCTGACATGTATATCGCGTTCAGTTGAATCTATCGTTGCTACTGAACGCACTTTCTAGCCATATGAGCAGGTACTTCCGTACTTCTTGCATTACCACACCACTGTTCCCTTCAAACACACTACTCATCTGTATCTGGTCTCTTATTCTCCATCACTAGGCAAGCTACAACGTCTGGATTTATTACTGCGCGAACTGAAGGCTGGTGCTCATCGGGCTCTCATTTTTACTCAAATGACACGCATGTTGGACATATTGGAGCAGTTCTTGGCTTATCATGGACATCGATATCTTCGCCTAGACGGAGCGACTAAGGTGGAGCAGCGACAGGTCCTCATGGAACGATTCAACCAAGACAATCAAATCTTCGTGTTTATTTTGTCCACTCGGTCCGGAGGATTGGGAGTCAACCTCACCGGTGCAGACACCGTCATTTTCTACGATTCCGATTGGAATCCGACCATGGATGCCCAGGCACAAGATCGGTGGGTTTGATAATTTTTACTGAACTTTACCCCTAAAGTATACCACGTGCATTCCTTTCCATGCTACTTACAGTGTGAAGTAATTGGAATTCCGTTCTTGGTGTCCAACTGAAGCCCCACCTTCCACTCGCTGCTAGAAGATAAACTTGCTTCCATCTGTTATCAGGATTCCTGTATTTGTTGAGGTTTTCGGTACCTTTGCAAGTTCCAGATAAGCACCGTAAATCCGTCTTTCTCACTTTACCAGTGAAATGGATCCCACGCCTTGGTCGAAACTCTTCAGGTCCTAAAAAGACTCCATTCTACTTTATGATTGTGAACTCTCACTTATTCCTAAACATTTTCGGTCGCTCACCAAAGGCTAACGTCGCTTACCTTGTCATCCAAGGTTCACCGGTTCGAACCCGCTTAGTTGTGCAAAACTTGTGGTATACCCAGTCCACTCGCCACCGGCGGTGATCGCGTTGCATCCAAGTGTCGGTACAATTTGCTCTTATGTGTCGTCTCTTCACCGTCACAAGCACCACTGCCACCATCAGCAGCAAAGGCAACAACAATAGCGGCTGCTAATTTTACTGAATTTGTCTCCCACTGATCTCAAACGGCCAATTAGCACTTATACCTCCGTAAGGATCGTTGATGATGAGCACTGTCCTGTTTCCTCGCTTCTTTATGCACTACCACACACGTACTAAGCTGTTGTAGAAGCGCAGCTTACACCACAAGCGCACTTTGTTAACCATTTTATCAGTGAGTAATGTTAGAGTGCGAAGAGTATGGATATGTTGCACAAGGTTGGATTGGGGACAGTCTGCTGAGTCCTGTAATTTTTGTTTTGCCCTATCTGTAATGGGGCATTTGACCGACTTACGAGACAGTCAGTCTCATTTTACTGATCCCTATGTATGAAACACGTTATCTCGATGTATTTGTAATCAGTGCTAATCCCATAGACAGGTTTTCAAACATCTGTGAAAGCCTTTTTAAGAAAAGTCAGTTCTCCCTAGATTTATTCTGTATTCATGCTTCAGTTGGTCGATCTACTTTGATAGTTCGCACTGACTCCAAATATTTCTTGGGGTCCGATCAGTTCTGATATGACCGAATATACTTTTTCAGCCTACTCAGTGAATAACGACAGGACAACTCAATACATCTTCCGTTTGCCACCTTATCGTTAACTTTGTCCTACCTGTAAAATCCACGCATTCTAGTGACTTTGTTTCGGCTGCATATACATAAACAGAACCACTGAATTCGGCCACTTTCTACCTCATTTTGCTCTTCGTAAGTACATGTCTCCTAGGATTAGTAGAAATTTAACACGCATACACACACATTCTCCCAGTTGACGATGAACGAGTGGGGGTAGGTTATAACTCTTCATCAATTTCATCTGCAAGCGGTTGTCATTTTTCTATGCAAGTCAACTGTACTTGAAAGACTCGGCTCATTAGCTTGTTTTGTTTCTTCCTGTTTTATCGTTTCGTTTAGTCCACCCACATGCACTCACATGTGTAATTCCTCTGAGTGCTTTCCTGTTCGTGACGCAGCTCTAGGTTAGCGGGGATACTGTGGGATTTGCTGTATTTTATAAAACCTGTAGCTCTGGTTACCTGCTGGGATGTTGATTGCTTCTTCGAGCCGAACAATTTTGTTCCATATGTTTCACCACTAATCGCTGCGGCAGTTTTTTTTCGCAGTGACAAATATCTTGGCACAAAATACTGAGCCTCGAGCGAATGCAGAAACGGAGGCCGTCAACTACTGTGTTACTTTTATCTATATATTATTTTCTTCCCATGTTGTATTTCGTTTCCCATTTTTTACCACGGTTCTGTTGGTACATTATCTGTGATCAGATTGTGAATATATATATATATATATATATATATATATATAGTCGATTCCGGTTAATAGGACCACCGGTTAATAGGACCAGCCGCTTATTCGGGCCAAATTCTGAAGAACCGAAACGAATCCTATTACGCTAGCCTAATTTTAGCCGCTTATTAGGACCGGAATTCCGCTTAATCGGACCAGACGATAGAAGGTGGCAGGTGACAGAGGTGTTAAAATCAAGTTCTGTGCCTGGATGTCTGGACTAAACCCACAGTTCATATGTCGGGAAATAGCGCTGGAGCTGAGGAATGGAACTCAACAAAACTACCACAGCTTCTTGAAAAATTTCCAGCAGATGACATCTATAATGCTGATGAAACCGGGTTGTACTATAGGGCTACACCGGACGGCTCCTTAAGTTACAAACATGTTACTTTCTCTGGCTGCAAAAAAGCAATGGATCGCGTAACTGTCTTGTGCTGCTCAAACACGTCCGGAACAGACAAGAGGAAGTTGCTGGTTATAGGAAAATGTGTCAGTTGTGTATCGTGCGAACAGAAATGCATGGATGAGCATTACACTTGTTAAAGAATGGGTAAAGTATTGGGACACAGAGCTACAACGCCAGTCGAGAAAAGTGTTATTACTTCTCGACAATTGTGCAGCACATTCAAATTTGGATTACTTGAAGAATATCCAGATGGAATTTCTGCCTCCCAAGACCACATTTTTGATACAGGCAATGGACATGGGCATCATAAAAAATTTGAAGACCTTTTATCGTTCAAGTTTGGTGAATTAAATCCTTGATTCAATTGAGGAAGGCTTGCTGACCTCATCCTCGACGGCCGGAGAAATCAGTGCAAAGGTCAACATTATGCAAGCCGTTACATTCGTGGCCGAAAGTTGGCGAAAAATGAGCAGTGCGACAATGCGGAACTGTTTTTTCACTGTGGCTTTAAGCATATTGTCTCGGATATGGATGTGGATATGGTGATTGTAAATGAAATGACGGCGAGAGTGTGGAGCTGAAACAAGCTGAAAACTACGAAGAACTTTTGTCAATCGACAATGAACTTCAACTCTATGATGGAAATGAAGAATGCGATGCTGCCATTGTTGCTCGAATAGCAGCGAAACACACGACAGCAACAGAAGACCATGGAAGTGATGAAGAGAACCCTAACGTGTTGATGCCAGTCACAAAACAGGATGCAAGGAAATGCATTGAAACATTGCACCGCTATTTCATGCGGGAAGGAAATGAAGGTAGTCCTATTACTGCGTTACATGTTTGTGGTGATTTTGTGCGAATGCAGTCTGTTAAAAGAATGCGTCAAACCACACTGGATACGGTCTTCAAACGCTGAATGGAATTCGGTAATCCCTTTGTATAAGACTGTACTTCGCATGCTGAATATCTTGTAGGTGGTTACGAAGAATTTGTTTGTAAATTTCTTTTTCAGTGAACAAAGTTCGTTATCAAAGCAGTTCTTTTTTGTGTGCTTGCTATAAATATATGCCGCCAATACCTGTCATAATAGTAGTTTCCTATGTTACGTAAAGCACGTCCCATCTTGTTACATCGGGTAACTTCGGTTAATCGGACCAGCCGCTTAATAGGACCAAAATGGTCTGGTCCCGATGTGGTCCGATTAACCGGAATCCACTGTATATATAAGTCTACGAATAGACATAAAACCATCAAAAGCCATGGAAATCAAGGGTACAGCTTCGTGGAAGGAAAAGCGAACACACGTCTGTGAAATCCATGTTTTTTATTGGGCACAGTACTACCTGGTTTTCCAAACCGAGCTAGGGTGTTTTCTTAGTGGACACTATCCCTGGTATTTGGTCGAATAGCTTACTCGCAAGGCGGTGGAGCGTACCTGTTGGGAGCCGGTGACTGACTGCTCAGTTCATACGCCTTTTGTTTAGTCAGTTGCCAAACGGGAGCCCAATTCTCCCCACATTTTGTCCAGCTGAGTAAAATAACCATGGTCACAGGTTACGTATCGCGACATATTGATGACTAAGTTGGTAGTCGCGCAACGCCTGTCATATCTCTATGTCGTGACACATGCTCGTATATCAAATGGCCAAACTGGACGCTGAGCGTGCTGTAAAGCAGTACAGACCGTCCATTATCAGTGGCCATCTCTTTGCCCCGTGTCCGAGTCGCTTGTGTTTGGACACCTTGGTATAGCGATATGTGCACCTGGCAGTGAAGCATTAATAAAAAGTACCGATGAACCACTGATATTTACTGTTATACGGCCGCACTCTTGTCGTCCCATCTATCCTCTCACGGGCTAACTCATCCGTTTATTTTTCTCTTTCCATTCGTATCCTTTTGAGCTTACCTGATTGATGGGCTTAATGTGGCGAACTCCTCCTTCAAATCGGTTGACTCACTTTCACCTGTGGAAGTGACTGTTCTCCTTCTCTATCTGCACCTTGTTACATTTTGATAGACTTTTGTGACTGACCGGTTGTTCGTGTTGCAGATGCCATCGTATCGGGCAGACTCGAGATGTGCACATCTACCGATTGATCAGCGAGCGCACCGTAGAAGAGAACATCCTTCGTAAAGCAAACCAGAAACGATTTCTTTCTGATGTTGCCATCGAAGGTGGCCGCTTTACAACTGCTTTCTTCAAACAGAACACCATATCCGAATTGTTCGCGGAGCCTACAGGACTCCAGGTTAGTACACTTTATCAGTTTTACTGTCACACATATTTACTCATGTTTGTCATCGTAAATTACCATCATCGTTTATCTGCTGCAGTTTTATCACCCTGACTGTGTACCGCACCTGTTTGCGAGGACATCGCGAATGTTTCTGGTCTTATGCATCTCGGGTTCTCTCCAAAGCTTTGTGTATTTGTACATACCTTTGACTAAGGTTGTTGAACATTTGGGCTCTTATCACGCTTGTATCAATCGCTTGTGTCCATTGCAGTAACATGCACCTTAAGCTCTTTTTTCGATCCCCAGTCCTTTGATTCTTATTCACGGCGACTGAGAGGTAACGATTCAACCAGAAACGATCCTTTTCTCTTGTATGCTGCAGGATCTTGTTCAAGAAAAGCAGAAGGGGGATGATCAACCCATTAGCACTGACCCCATCTCTTCCATTGGCTTACAAGGCAGTGGAACGCCTAGTTTCACCACAGAGGATGAGCTATCCGTAACACCTTCTCCATCCACTGTTCCGTCGGAGGAAACACAGTTTGCTGCGTTATTGGAAGCTTGCGAAGAGGATGAAACGGACAGGATTGCTATCAAGCAAGCCATGGCAGAAGCCAAGGTAACTTGTATTCCCGACTGTATTTCCCCTCCCTTCTTTCCTGTCCCTCTGCTCATCGTCCTGTACCTTTCACTTACAGGCCGACTTAGCAGAGTTTGATGAAACTATCCCTCTCGATGATGCCAGCCGCTCAGGTGCCGATGGCGCTCTCTTTGGTCCCGAAGTAAACAGTAGTGGATCGGATATCATCGCTCGGTTCGCATTGAGCAAGAGACAACATCGAGGCACTTCTTCAGTTTCAGCTCCCACAGACGGCCAACCGAATGAGTCAGTCCACACTGTAGATGCCGCACTTACTGACCTCTCACCGGCGGACGAGACTACGGAGTGTCCAGTTGAGCGGGAACTGATGGAATTTGAAGGGACCCTTCTTCCTATTGAACGATTTGCTGTTCACCAATTGGAAGAGCAACGAGAGGCAATGTTGAATGAGGAGCTCGTGTACGCCGATGTGAGTTACCTCACCGATGTATTTCCTGTGCTTAACTTCATGTTGTGTATATCACATTTCTTTGTTTCAGTTGGTCTAAGTCGAATTCACCTCTGTTTGAAGTGAATAACCTGTGTTCTTTTTCAGATCCGCCCTTTTTGTCTCCTTTCCAACCGATTCCTTTTGTTTACAATTTCACTTCTTTTGACAATGCTTCGTGGCTTGCTGTTGATTACTCCCACTATTAGGGCACCAAACAACCGTTGATTCTATGGTTAATCTTACCGATGGTAACCCATCGAAACCGCTCATTTGCTGTCTAGCAGAGGTCCACACACAAGTATTGGAGACTGGCACGCCACTTGCTCGTTCATTGCTGGAATCACGTGCTCCACTGGGGAGTATAAACACACTTGAGCCAGTGGGAGCAGAGCCATTTGCTCCTCGTGTTTCCTCACGTCATCCAGTTAGAAGCAATCGCCTCATGACACCCACACGAACAAATCTACGTTAGCGCAGCATGGCTATAACGTTCGCATAGATAATACATGTGTCGGAAGATAGGCATCGTTTTACTGCCAGCCTTCGGTACCCTCTCTCTGGCGCTCCAATCCAACAAGCAAATTAAAAGTCAAGACTAGGTTAACGGTGTATACTCTGCGTTAAATGACGAGTATAATCATGGGTGAAACATACATTCCAATAGAAGCATTGCGATCCTTAGTTCATCTGTGATTTAGCCTGCCTAGACGGTTGGTTTCAGCGCACCACCGTTGGTCATCCTATTGTGTCCAGACACAATGTCGACGTGCGCCGAATTATGTTGGCTAATCACGTTCTTCATGTACGCTGATCGCTCGTCCGATCACACGTCTGCTGATATCCGCCTGATTTCATCTGTTCATGTGAACTCTCTTAAGCTTGTCGGTGCTGTCGGTTCGGCGCCGCGTTGTAGCGTCGGTCGTTACTAGTCACTCTGTTTAGATGCCCAAAAGGCATGATGCGATTAAGAGTCATGCAATCCATTCACACGTTCATCGGTCCACCTTTAGGGGCTCTGGTTTCTCCGATTGCTCACTCGTGCTATGACACCACATGAAGTATTACCAAATCAATGCCTAACAAGCGACGCCTTGTAGGGAATTGTAGAATGGAGTATACAAGATGTCAGTCATTTTCTGACAGTAAGGTCGATTCACATTTGGTTTGCACTGTACGAGTGTATCCTCAGGGCTTTGTGCAACCGACCAGTGGTGTCACTTTGAATTTAGTATATGCTGTCGGTAACGCTACTGTCCGTTGCGTTTAGTAGTTAGATGCCGGGACGGGGGCTGACGTGGCATATGTTCTACTGTCACGCTTCTATAGGACAATGTACCCGAATGACTTTCGCGTGCTGTATTTTCTACTCATCAGTGGGCTATTGGATGTAGTTGGGTTCAATGCAAGCGTTGATAAAGTGTCCACTTCGATCGCTGGTTCCAAGTGATTGTTACACTTTGTTCGGGTTAGTATAACTACTTTGAACAGCTTTTTACCTTAAGGATCCCAAGCCTGCTTTTAGTCCCGGAGGCCGGGCCCGAGCCTGCGTAGGCACAGGGTGGCTCTTGCAGTATCCTTAGCCCACGTGCAGCTGGTGGGGTGGTTACGCGGCAGTGAAGTGTCGGTACTGCGTTCCGGCGCACTGCTGATGTCTTTATATATAACCCCCTTGTACACTGTGTACATATGTACACATGCATAAAAGTTTATTCTTATATTTTGTGTACAAATGCACACACCATCATTTGGATAGCTGACAAGTGACGATCGGCATCTTTCATTCACTATGTTAAGAACTCTAGTGCATCACTATCAACACAAGCAATAACTTTTTGGACGAAATTTCTTGCCTTTGTACTAAGGGGATATCGCTACGATAAGACCGGTGTTATTGTATTAACCAGAAACCTGGGCAGTTCATAGTGAAGAGACCGAACACTTGGCCGTGTTCTACCACTGGTACTTGCGGTGTATTGCTCACATCTGATGCAAACACTGGGTGAGTCATGTGCGTGTCGTCAGTTGTCTTTTTGACAAGAAGCCTTCTGATCTCCCAATCAAGCATTTCCTAAAGCTCAATCGCTTACGTTCGTGTTAGTTCATGTCTTCAGTATGCCTGTTGACCAGCTTATTCGGAATGCATTGTACTTCTTAACTATACCGTTGGGCGAAATCACAAGGTGGCCAGTCGATGACGTGGCTTAAAGGTATGACGAAATTGTCTGAGATTTGCTCAGACTGGTTCCCCTGGAAGGTTCTCACCAGTGGTTGAAGACTATCAGACATGGCGCAGTTTCGCAGTCAGTGGCGTTCCTGTATTCGGTTTCTTGCATGTGGCTGTGAGTTTTCATTCCATCCCACTTAGTTTAACACGCTTGCTTCCGTTTTATTTGTTCTTATTTGCGTTCAGCCTCTTTTGCCAGCGTTATTTCTTATTGTTATGATGATGCGAATCGTGGCAACATGGCCTACCGCATTTCGGTTTCGGCAATCATGGTTGTTCAGCTGTACCGAACTGAACTATCAAGTAACTGGTAGTCCTGTAACAACACGTTGCAGTTTGAAGGTGCGAGGCGCATACCAAATGATGGAACCACTCTAGACAGATATCCAGAGTAGACTGAGCCGCTTCCTGGTTATCAGACAGCAAGACAGTATCGTCTGCACAATCAAGAGCAACTGAGTTTCCGCCAGACAGTATGTCTGAATTGGTAACCCTGCAAAGCAACGTATTCAGCCCGTGGTAGTTGTTGTCCTTTTCAGTATCAGAACGACATTTTGGGGACATAAGCGGGAACCACAAACACAGCGTTTATTGATACTTCGTGAATCGACCTTAATTGTACTTGTTAAACGAGCTGCACACACACGGTTACTCACGTGGACCCAGACAGCTAGCGATTGTTCAGCCTTCGGTATTGAGAACGATGCATAAACCAGCTGGTCCAGTGGTTGCCGCATCAGTGTCTCCGGATGCGTGCAACCAATAACAAGAAGACAAGCCTGGCGCAGTTAATTCAACAACCCAGCGAGGGTCATTAATCCTAGTTTCGGACGCTCAAAATACGTCAGTACCCATGGTGTCCAATATGTATGCGGGTGTAGCTAGTTGAATACTAAATACTGAGAATAGAGAGCGAGAAGATAAAAATCTGTGTTGCTCCATCGTAGGCGGATCGGGCACATGCGCGGAATCACGTCGCTGATTACTGCGCGTTGGCAGCATATTGCAGGTGCACTACATCTTATCCGGGTGCGATACGCTCCCTGTACCTCTAGTCTACAAAATGGGCGTCAAGAAAGCTTTTAAATTCCGACACCGATTTCGTCTCTACTAGCGTCTCCGGTAAGTAGTTCCAATATTTCACCGCTCGATGCTCGAAGCATAGAAGGTGAGCGATGCGCTTTGAATCCGGTACTACTAGTTTCTACCGGTGTCCGCGTGTGCTGCTTGGTGCACGAACGTTCAGCAATGGCTTCAACCTATGGAAACGGCCCGGGTACAAAATCCGGTGCGTCATAATGAGATCAACTCGAAGCCGACGATATTACAGGGTATAAAGCCCTAGTCTCTTACATCGGTCTTCCTACGACATCCCGTAACCTGGGGATGAGCCGAGTAGCTACACGCTGGACCCCTTTCCAGTATCTGTACCCCACCTGTTGTGATCGAACAATAGATGGGTGAGCCGTACTCAAGCACCGGTCTTATTATGGAAGAGAACAGACGGGTGACAATCTCTTCAGACCAAGTGCAGTAGTTGCGTGTAAGTGTCTAAAGCAGGCGTATTCCGTTTGTGTACAGTCTGTTCTTGGTGTCGACGGACTTCAGATCACAGTGTGAGAGTACGCCTAGATCCTTTACGGAACTGGTGGGATGCAGCGAGTGGCCAGCCAGGGAGTACGTACGCCCATTACCACCCCACCCCAGGCTCATAAACGAGGTTTTGGCCGGGTCGAACGGTATGTCAACTTCTGCGAACCACCGGCATAGGCGGTCGAGGTTCTGCTGAAGGACGTCGCAGTCGGGAGAATCAATCAGGTCGTCCGTAAATACTTCGCAGGGCGACCAAAAAAGCTGAGATACTTTGTTGATGTGGATCGGGAATAAAATTGGCCCCAGTACTGTGCCTTGGGGTACGCCGCTAGTGGACAGGCATCATTCCGTTAGGTGGTAATCCACCTGAACCCGCCATCTCTCAATAAGGAAGTCACTGATCCACTGGTGCAGTGCGCCACCAACACCACACATCCTCAGCTTGTGGAGCAGAACCTCATGGTTCACTTACTCGGAAGCTTTACTGAAATCAATGTGGATAACATCCACTGACTTCCTCTGATTCAACACTTGCAACAATTTCTGCCGTGTCAACGGCAAGTTGGTGATGCACGAGCGGTCCTTCATGAAGTCTTGCTGTGCCTGCGTTAGGAGATTTTTCGACTCCAGCAGCTGAAGGAGACCTTTTTTCGCAATCCTCTCGATCGTTTTCGCTAGAACAGTGGTGAGATATTCGGTCGGTAATTGTCCACATTGCGTGGGTCGCCGACTTTTGGAACCAGCTTCACTACCGAGTCGCTCGGCAGTACACCTGACAGTGATTTGTTTAACAGATCCGTCACGGCAGACGAACTGATGGCCGATAAGGACTTCAAAATTAGCGGGTGAAATCCATCGGGTCCGGTAGGTTTCGTGCCTTCAAGACTGGCGAGTAGACTGCGAACATCTACACCGCAATCAAGACCCTCGAGTTCAGTAGGGGCTGCACACGTCGAGCTCAGCATAGGCGCATGCCCACTTGTAAATACGGAAGCGAAGTGTTCCGCCAATGCGGACGCATGTTCAATGCTGGAGGTCAGAGGCTATCCGTCAGTGCCCTCCAACACAGCTACGTCACTTGTGACCCACAGGCGCGATTTTACGTAAACAAAAATCTTCTTGAGGGCAGTCTTCGCTGAGGTTGCAGGCTCCTCTTCGAACTGCCGACGTTTTTGTGTTGTTGCATAGATTCCGCTGCCTTTTGTACGCCTCATAATCGTCGGCAGAGTCAGACACGAGGAATTTATTCCACAATTCGCGTCGCCGTCTAGCCAATTGACTATACTCTCTGTTGAACTAACGTGATTGCACTGGTCCAGCTTTCCTTTATTTGACGGGTACGAAATGTACGCACAACGATTGCACACCCTGATAACAGATCAACAGGCTTCAACAGATGAATTTTGCGGCAGCGACCAGTCTACTTCACTGGCAGCTCGGTATTCCAATTATTGTAGGACGGTTTCGGCGGACGCGAGTAGGTCAGCGGCAGCTCTTGGCTGGCTAACATCATCGAGTGGTCACTAGCTGTCAGAGGCTCCAGGACCTGAATTTCTTGTACACGTTGCTCGCAACTCGTTAGTAATAGGTCCGGGCTCGGTGGAACAGAATGCGGTGTAACATGCGTTGGTTGGTAGATATGTTGTGCTGTCCCTTTTTCAAATACCGCAAACTGCGCCTCGCTTTCACAATCCCGGCGAGAAGTTGAACCTCAGGCCACCATATTCGAGGGAAGTTAAAATCACCTATAAGCAGGAATCAGGGTCCGACTCACGTAGCTTCTGTCATGCAGCAACCAATCCAGGCATAAGTTCGCGGGTTGCGATAAGCCGCACCCACGGGCAATTCACCCAGTCTCAGGCAGACTGAGCACCATAACTGTTCGCATAGACCATCTTCATTGCGGTAGGACCGTACCAGTCTCCCCCGCAGCCAGGCCTGAATGTATAACAGTACGCCGCCTCGATCGTTTGATAGTCTGACGCATCGGAAGTACGAGTAACTACTGATCTGAAGTTCCTGGGCAGTGACCTCAGGATTTAACCAGGTTTCGGCTAGTCCTAGAACGTCCGAACGACGAGAGGCAACCAGGTGGAATACATCGTAACGTCTGTTCCTTAAACTACTAACATTTGTGAAGGCTACGCGCAGGCTGCGGTAGGAACCGGAAGCTGCGCATGAAGCGTCATCGATGTGTTGATCCTAGTTCGGCGGACCGGGGGGAACTACCCGGAAATTTACAACGTGGAGATTGGTTTCTCCACTATCAGTCCGCTGCTTCAACTCCATAATAACGGACTTCAGTTTCTCTCTGTCCGACGGATACAAATCGGGATGAATATGGATTTTTAGATCTCTTAGCCTACCGAGGCGGGATAGTATCAGCCTCGGACTCGTTTCATCAACAAACGTGACTCGCAGAGGCCGGGACTTGCCATCCTCTCTTTCTCAAAGGCAGATGATTTGCTTCACCCGCAACCTCTATTCATTCGCGTCGAGAAACCTATCAATCAGGCTCCGCAGAAAACTTACATCATGACCATAACGTGCCTGAGGACTAGCATCCGTCGACAGGCGCGTGAAATATCATAAGATTACAACGCCGCTGATTGCTTGCAGTTGTCTTCTCCTTTTTGCTTCGCTGCATTCTCTAATGGCCTTCGTCGTCTGCGCTATCGCACATCGTACGTTAGTGTCCGTATGACGCAACACAGGCACGTCAGCTGAGTCTTCAGCAACTGGTGGACATCGCGCTGGAAATCCTGCAGCCCATGTACAGGTGGGCTCGTTCGGACAGAGATGGTTGCGTTTCCGCTTGCTTGGATGACCACACGGAGCTCTTCCCAATGGAACGTTTCGCCCGTTTTGTAGGCTTGCGCAGCTTCTCGATTGTCTGTGACTGCATAGTGACTCGGCATTTCTTGCAGAATATTTGGACAAAGTCATGCTGGATTTCGCACAGTAGTTTAAAATGTGGAACTTCACACGACACGTGAGGCATATAACAGCAGCGGCTCTATGCCCACCAATTTTGCAACGAGTGATACAGGGAGTCAGCTTCGTCATTACTGATAGTTTAACAGTAAAGGTGCTAAAATGTATACGATACAAATACCAGAGCGACATTTACAGGCACGTAACTAATACACAATAAACAAATTCATGATGGCAAAATAAACTGAATTTGACAAAAATAAACACGAAAAATCTGCTCCGTAAACTGACCTGCCAAACAGAGAGAGAGAAAAACCGTCTTAATGTGCGAACGTTTAGCATCTCTATAGAAATGGGATAGCGGGGCCTTACAATAGGATATTGCTGATAGGAGTCCAGTGAGTGATACGGGAAGATAATTGCAGATGGTACACTCCAGTAACATTGCTGTTGCAGTCAATTAAACTGGATTATAGAAGGTAGACTAGTCATGGGCGTTAGGCGGGGAGTAGGAGAAACAGGCGGAAAAATAAGGAGACATCAGCAGCGTGGCATCCTCACGCCCAATGAACTGAGCCCTTCCTATTCGTTGCCTACATCTGCTGGCGTGTGTTAGTAACCCGCTCACCCACTCATCGATTGGCCTAATTTAGATGCGTTGTACAACATGCTGGTTAGAATACAATACTGCCTTCCGTTTTCCTGACGTGTTTTGCTTCTGTTACGAGCCAGCCACTGGGCGTTAGTTCCACTATTGTTAAACTGTGACATTTGGCGATAAACGTTAACCTTGGAATCATTTACTATGAGCCATCTTACCCCGCCTGATCCCTTTTGGAAGGACACGTCATCCAAACCATCCTTAGCAGTTTGGAATCCTTGGAAACGAACCTTCTGTGACAACCTTGAGCTTTTCACAATTACACCCCGTCACATCAAACTTAGTGCAACCCAATCTATCAAACTACTGAGACAACAACTTGGTTCATAAAGTATTTTGATGCGTTCCGTTTGTTCGAAAGCGCCTCCCTGACGGACTGTTTTAACGTCCTGGATGGTCTTTGGGGATCGTCGCAACATGTTTTTACGACGCGCCTAAGTTTTTCTCAATTACGACAGACAGAAGAGGAGATCGTTAATAAATTCAGTCCCTTCCTAACTGCCGTTACAATGAAATTCCCGCAACGAACTTCATAGAGACGATGGTGGTGCAATGCCCTTTGATGATATTCGAGACGATAATGATAGAGAACGTCTGCAATCAGAAGACGAGAATAAACAGCCTGCGCACTGGTCAGACAAATGGAAAGCCTTGTGCAACAACTAACTTATTATTGAAGCGATTCTCCATCAGAGGCCGTCCATGCGGTCAAATCTCGACTATCATCAACCAACAAATGTTTCTTTACGTGTTACCGATGCGGCGGGAAGCATGAAAAGGTTACTCATTGCAGACACAAAAAGTCTACTTCTCACAAGTGCATCATCATCATCAACAGCAGTACATCAGCCATTTGAACTGATGCTTCGCTGCCATACAACCATAACGACCTACGAAATAAAGAATAAGAAGAGAGAGAGAACGGGGGCTTACCTTAAAACCTTAGTGCCCTAAGCAAACATTCAGGGTCAAGGCGCCTACACCCTGTGTAGACAACATACCGTCACAAACAGCTGGCTATCGTGCAAAGATAAGGCGGCATCGGCGGGACAGCTTCCTTGCGGCTTTCACTGCCACGCGTCATAAGTAGCCATTACACCGCAGATAACTCAGCACCAAACACACTTTAAACAGGCAATCCGATTAGGAGACGGCAGCAGACGCGCCACTGGTGTCGGCTGCGAGCCATGTCCTGTAAAGTCTCTAGCGAAGCACAAGGCGAGTCACGTGGACTCCAACCCGGAAGGCGAGGCGGACCAACGGCACTCAGTTCGGTCGTCAGTGACTTCATTTGGCGCTGTCTAGACAACTTCTGTCCACCTCGAGCCTTGCGCCACTCTACATCTGGCAGACTAAACAAGACCCTCCTAGGTAACCGGTGACCAGGCATACGTAGCACGTGGCCAAGCCAAGGCAACTTATTCGGTGCTATCTGTTGTTCCAAGGAACTAGCGTGATCATCACCACCTAGTACTCGCCTACGCACATCATCGTTGCGGACACGCTGGTGCCATCCGACTCCAGCAATGCTTCGCAGACAACGATGTGGCCTTGTATACACGGACATCCAGACGAAGGAAAACTTCATTCTGTCGCCATAGATGCCGCACGTTCAAGAAGGTAGCTCTGGCTTTTGCAATGCGTGAACTGACGTCAGTTTCTATGCGCCCGTTATTGCTCATGCAGCTGTCAAGATAATGGAATTGATCAACCACCTTGAGTTCCTCGTTAGTAAGCGTCAAGGGGTCATCAAGTGGCTGGTGGTCCTGCAGCAGCACTCTGCACTTTGAAGTCGCGAAGTGCATACTAAATAATGGGACCACTCTGGACAGGCTATTCAGGGTTGATTGTGCCGCCCCAACATCGTCGAGAGACGATGGGGCGAGACGATATCGTCCGCATAATCAGGATCAACTAATCTTTCAGCAGGCAGCACTTCAATGCCTACACCGTGAGATTCAGCAAGGAAACACTCCATGATAGAATCCACGACGAAATTGAACAAAAATGGGGAAATCGAACAACCCTGACGAACACCACTCATCATCATCATCATCGTACACGTTAGCTAGAGGTGGGGAACACCTCAGCTAATGTGCCGCAATACATAGAAAAAATGAGGAAAAAATGCAACTGGTGCAAGCTGGCTGAGCTACCGGTAACGGATGGGCATCGATCCGGTAAGTTACCAGCCGGCTGCTGTGCACCAAAAAAAGTTACTATGCAAAATTTTATAAGGCTAACTAATGAGATCGTGGTTGGAGGGGGAGGCTAAGAGGGATGGGGTGAGACAAAGAAACTCACAGCACGAACGCCACTGAGGTCGGCTCCTTGCCATATCAGCAAGTGTGTCCAACCAAACGTGTTCATCGCCTTTCAGACCCCAACCAGGGAGCCGAGATGCTCCAACCGACGCCAGCTCAGAGGTGAGGGCCTTCATTCCTCTGGACCAAGTCATCGCTTGGGCACCCCTCCTCTTCTTCCATCCACACTCCCGGCGCGCAAACAACACACCTCGCGGGAATCGGTGCGCTGGCATGCGTAACACGTGGCCGAGCCATCGGAGCCTGATGCGTGAAGTGACGGTGCGGAGCGGTTCAGTTCCTTTTCCTGTGCCATAAACAAGGCGTCGAACACGCTCGTTGCTCACGCGGTGTTCCCACCTGATGTGAGCTAAATTACGAAGGCACCGGTGGTCGAACGTAACTAGCCTCTTCAGGTCCGCTGCTTTAAGCGGCCAGGTTTCACAACCGAACACCAATTGTGGTCGGAAAGCTATCCGATAGGCCACCGTAGACTCTGACGCGGCCTGTAGTGTTCGATTATAGAGCACGAAGGATGTTCACATATTTCGTGGGAACACCTTTCCGCGTAAGTATTTCGAACAGAATTGATCGATCGACTGAATCGAACGCACTCTTAAAATCGAGGAACACAGTCATTGTCGGTCTGCGGTATGCGTGGCTCTGCCGCAAAGTGAATGTATGGTCTATACAGCCACTTCCTGGGCGGAAACCGGCCAACTTTTCCCTAATCCGAGATTCCCGTTCCGCAGTGAGGCGACGAACGATAATCGAGGCCAATAATTTTGTCACAACTGGCGTTAGGCTAATACCCCCTGTGGTTAGGACAGTCTGTGCGACTGCCCTTCTTGTATATTACCATTACAATCGATTCGCTGCAATTAGTCGGGACACTTCCTTCCAGATACTTTCGTATAGGGAGGTCAATGCTCTGCAGAGGACCTCACCATCCTTAAATAGTGCAGGTGAGAGGGATTCCGGGCCAGCGGCACGAAAACGGTTGAGGGCTGTGATCGCATTTCGGACCTCGGCCTCCGACTGAGGCTCTAAACTAACCGCCCATGATTCATCCTGCATCACCTGAGTAGGATGAGGTCTGAGAGCAGGGGGCCAGCTCAACTGATCTTCAAAGTGTTCCGCCCAACGAGCCATACGGCGATCCTTATTGTGTATCAGCGCACCTGCACTGTCTTTGATTGTCTCACTGACGTCTAATTTTCTGGGATAAGTGGTGCGGATTAGCTGGAAGAACTTGCGGTAATTGCCTACTGCTCCTGCCTCCTCCATTTCTTGAGCCCTACTGGTCCACCAGGCTTCCTTGTCAGCACGTACGCTCTGCTTTAGTTCACGCCCAATAGCCCGTCTGGTCACATTGTGTTCAGAGCCAGCCAGGTTTTTTCTAGATTCCAACAGGTTCACCGACCTCTCGGATATCCAGTGACTGGTGCGGTGACCATTGATAATGCCACAAGCAGATGCTCCTGCGTCGTGCATGGCGGCCGGGATCCTATTCCACTGAAGTTCATCGTCATTAGGACAAGACAGCGGAAGTTCGGTATGCAGTGCTTCTTGGTAGGCTTGCCTGACCGAAGACTGAGACAATTTCTCCGTGGCCAATCTTAGGGGATGCTTGGTGCGCCCCCCGGTAAAGTTCATGGAAAAATGATAGCGTACCAAGGCATGGAGTCGACGCAAGTACTCCAGTAGGAGCGGCAATCCAGGATGGAACCACGCCATCTGTAACTTATGGCTATGTGGTCAATTTGGGTCCATCGCTGGCCAGCTACAGGAGGACGCCAGGTGGCACTTCGACGCTTACTGTGTCTAAAAGCAGTGCTACTAAGAAACAACTGGTGCTTCGCACACAGTTGCAGCAGACACTCGCCGTTGTCAGTCCGTTCGGAGTTAAGCCCATAATTACCACCCAGCTGAGCTTTTGAGGAGCTTAGACGCCCTACTTGTGCGATTATCTCCCCAGCAAGTACTATAATATCTGAACTAGTAGTACTGCGTAGTATCGCGTTCAGTTCGTCGTAGAATGTGCCCTTGACAACATCTGAATTGCAGTCGACGGGCGTATAAGCGGAAATCACAAACAAACAGCGTTCTTTAATACCTCGTGAATCAACCTTACTGATGTCGTCAAACGGGCTGCACATAAACGGCTGTTCATCGGTATCCAATCAACCAACGATGGCACAGCGTTGGAGCAGCTTGACCCATGAGTGCAGCATCGGCGTCTCCGAATGCGTGCAACCAATAGCGAGAGGAGAAGCCGGGTGTAATTAATTCAATAACCCCGTTAGGGTCATTGATCCTAGTTTCAGAAACACAACACACATCGATACCCAGTGTGTGCTAGGTGCATGCGAGTGCAGCCTGTTGACCTGTTTGTCTTAGAGTGCGAACGTTGAACGTCGCTATGGAAACGGGATAGCGTGGTCTTATAAGGGACCATTGTCGATAAGCGTCCGATTGGTGCGGTGGGATGGTGGCTGCAGATGGTTCTACTCCAGTGGCACTTCGGTTGCTGTCAGTTAAGCTGGGAATTATAGAAGGAGGGTTAATAATGGGGGTCGGGATGTGAGTAAGAGAAAATGGTGGAAAAGAAAGAAGGGAGGCGCCAGCATTAGCATGTTTTCGCTTATACGCCCTGCTGTATGCAGCAGATAAGGCGACCCTTGATAATCTGCGCGACGGCCGATGCAGGATGAAGTTTATGTTTGAAGAAAATGTCATGGTTGTATGTGGGTTGAGATACTGCCAGGGCGCCTAGACCTAGACATGAGGACCATAAGGGTCCTCATCCAAAGCCTTTGGCTCAAAAGCCTGTCCGCAAGGCAGCTGGGAGGTGACAATGATTTCATTTGACAGAAATGGACGCCATCCCATTTCAAACCCCCAACCTGGAGGACCAAGAGACTGAGACTGACCTTTTACCATCGAGCAACCTGGTAGGAGTAGCTCTCAAGGTGCCCGCAGGCATCACCCAGTATACCTCAGTGGGTTAATGAGGTAGGCAAACCGTCGCATCACGCTAACGTCCAGTCTCGTTATCACGAGTGCAGAAAGATCGGACATATTGCACGCGTATGCCGTTCGACTGTGTTTCAACGACCGGTATCCCACGCTGCCTAGGATACTGTTCGAACTGTGGAAAACGCTGACGATCCCATATTCTATCTAATTTCGCATACAGCCACATCACACGCAATGGGAATATCCCGTACGCTGTTAATCTAAACCTTGAAGGCCAGCCTGTACGTCTGGAGATCGATACCAGGGCTTCGGTTACATTGAGCAACAACCGAACTTTACCCGACCTGGTTCTGACTCCGACACAATCAAATTTAATCATACACTGGGAAGATACTTGATGTTTTGGGCGTGTGTGACGTAAAAGTAAATCATGGGGACAATACGTTGCCTCTCCTTCTAACACAGACGGACCGAACCTACTTGGGAGAAACTGGTTAAAGTACATGTCAGAAATACTACAATCTCTCAAAAAAGTGGGCGGTATTTCTGAGTTACCTACACTCTTGAAAGCGTTTGCCACCTTTTTCGATGCAGACATACTTGGGAAATTACGTGATTTCAAGGCAGGTAGTCTATCTTTCGCAGGGTAGAGTTAAAGCATAATAATTTCACCCGTACGCCACTCTTTCTGGACTGCACCCATCGTTTCTGTACAGAAGCCTGATGGCTAAGTTTGTCTTTGCGGCGACTACAAACTGACGGTTAATCAAGCAACAACGACGGAACATTATCTGACTACACGTAAAGATGACCTTTACGCAACCTTGTCAGATGGACAAAAGTCCTCGAAACTTCATCTTAACCATGCTTATTCTCAAAAGGACCTACAGGAATTCTCAAAGAAACTTCGTTGGCGGCATCCGGTTTTGAATTTGTCTGACACTCTGGTCAGCCACAGGACTCCTGCACCTACAGAGGGACCATAGGTGGCTTGCGCTACACCACCCACAGCTCCATCCACCCACCCTATATCCAGTTTAAACCCGAAGGAATAAGACCGGGAGGCATGCGGATGGGAGCCACGTTTCATCAACGCAGCCGACCCACACTCCTTCAGAGCCAAACACAGGCACGCTGTATTTAGGAAACAGGCGCACATAAGGCGGTGGCTGGACCGTAGTTCGCTCCACACTGAATGCATGGAACCACACTTCGAGCCTAGCACGGCCACAAGGACTGTGCACCCGGTCCCCTCCAGCAACGACCAACTGTCTCCTAGAGCCAGTATAGTCGAGGTAGTGGTCTCTAGGCAGGTAGGCACCTTGTAACATGCACATCAAGCGCAACCATCCCTGGGACGTCAAGCAACAGTCAATCACATTGAATGAAATGCCGAGTATTATAGACTGAATACATCTTACGGACTTAGCACTTAATTAGCATATGAAATAAATGGATTTTCAAAATAGCTGTGAGAGATTCAAGATGGCAGAAAATGAGATCAAGACACATATGTAAGAAGGAGATGAAAATAAGCAAAGTTCAACACCTTTAGTTTAAGCGAAATGTGCCATTTAATAGATTATTCAGGTACACATTAAAATGAGGTAAGAAAATCACCATAAGGCAGCAAACCCACCACCTGAAATAAAGAAACTTGGCACGCAAGCCTACCGTTAGTAATTCGAATGCAGCGTACCTAACAACACTGCGCCGGTTCTGCTCACGTTCTCTGCAGGACTCATCGTCCTTTCGATGCTGGCCTCGAGTAGCATCACATGTGGCTCACTAGACCTACCTGACTCAGGCATTCCCGATCTCAAGTGCTACAGCACCATCTCGACGTCGATGAAGTACAGTCCATCAGCGCCTGTGACATCCGCACTTACCGCTTCTTCCTGCGTGCACGAGGGATTTCTCTTGCGCCCCGGCAACTACCTACGTGATTAGGTCGCGCCATGCACGCCGATCAACCGCCTTCGATTCCCATGACCTGCAATCAACATTAGAACGTGATAAGCTCAGTTTGATCATGTCCTGGTAACGTAACTTCGGTTTTCCCACGTGCCGTTTCCCTACAGTCAGTTGGCCATATAGCAGTTGTTTGGGTATGCGGGTCGAATTCATACGGGGAATATGGCCAAGCCACCTCAGGTGCCTCAGCAGAATTATGCAGTCCACTGCATACATGCCACTGTTTTGCTCCCATGGAAGCTATGTCCGTCTTCATCTACTTGCAATGAAACTGTTAACGATGCATAATGCTTTACACAAGCTCTTTTATATCCTTGTATTCTTGTGGCAAGTTTTCTTCCCATCCAGCCAAAACATTCCCTTTCGCAATCTCGGCAGTTTATTTCGCATACCACATTACGTTGTTCATGCACCTGCAGCTTTTCTTTTGGTTTTGACAGTTTTTCAACGTTGCAGTTCTTTTGTGTTATCATGAGATGATGCTGTTTGAATAGTCTGACTGCCATTTCCGGTAAGACAGAACAACCCGTCTCTCGGTTGTTGATTTGCTGCTGGTTGTTGTTGTAGGCTGTCTGTTAACGTTGTTGTGATTCAGACACCTTCGGATGAAGCTTCTGGGGTATCCATTGAGTTCGAAATATTTAAATATCTGCTTTTCTTTCTTTTGCTTTAGTGGTACTGCAGTGTGTTTGTACTCTGTGAAACAGTGTTCGCACACAGGTTACTTTGTGATGTTTCGGGTGGTCGCTGTTACAGTTCAGAATTTGGTCTGTGTGTGCCTTTTCTGTAGACCGATGTTTGTACCTCGCCTTCCGTGGCCTTGTTATTAATACGTCCAAGAAAGGATTTCACTTCTCCAGTTCCATTGTAAACTGGATGCCTTCCATGGCGTTATTCAATAGCTGTTATGCGACTGCTATTTGATTGCGCCTGATTATCACAAAAGTGTCGTCCTCATACTGAACTCACAATTTCGGCTTGAAGAGTGGTGGTACATTCTCCTCCAATTTCTGCATAGCCGTCTCTGCGAGGAGACCCGACACAGGTGATCCCATTAGTGCGCCTTTCAATTGCTCATAAATCTTTCCATTGCATGAGAAGTAGGTCGACAGACACAAGTGGAGTTGATTGCATACATTTTCGATCGTCATTTTCTCAATTTGTTGTTCACTGTCGTCCAGCCGTTCTGTGATGACCGCTATCGCTATCTGCAAGTTAACAGACATGAAGAGTGCAGTCACGTCGAATGATATCATTGTTTCATTATTATCTATTCGCAGGTCTTTGACCTTTTGCAAAAACTGCTGGGCATTGGTTATGGAATATTGCGATCCACAGGTCAAATGTTTGAGGCGTCTTCATATTTCTTTCTCCAGGTTGTAGGTGGGTGTTCCCCGGCGAGACACGATAGGCTACAACGGTGCATTAGCTTTGTGTACCTTTGGGATTCTGTAAAATTGCGCGATGTTCGAGTCGCGGGCTCTCATCCTGTCGCCCACTTCTTTTGTTTGTCAATTTCTAAATTGGATTGGTGTCGATGCACCTGTAGGTTGTTGTGTCATGCAAGAGGCGTGTGGCTTTCGCAGTGTAATCCCTCTGTCCATTATGACAGTCATTCGTCCCTTGTCAGCTGGTAGGGTAATGATTGTTTCGTCAGACTTCTGGGTATTCATTGCTTTCTTTTCTTATCTAGTTAAGGTGTTGTATTGCTTGTTGTGCGCTATAGTAGGGACAATTGTGTGTCTTATTTGCTCCCGAGTCTCTTCATCAAACCCATTGGATTGTCGGCCGCTTTAAAATGCTGCTAAAAAGTCGGTAGTTGTTGCATCTCTGTAGTTGTAGTTCATTCCGTTGTTGAGGACTTGCTGTTCGGCATCATTGATTGGTCGGTTGGAAAGATTTCTAATCCAGCCGTCACTGATATTTTTGTCTTTAGGAGACGTCAATTTTGATAATCTATCGATAAGCGCATTATGCTTCTTTGTCCTGGCGTTTGCTACCCGACGTTCTATTCCAGCATCTAGTTGTTCTGTTAATTGTTGTCCAACAAGTTGATGGCAGGCAGACCGATGTTCGTTCATATTTTTATTTTATTTTCTGAGACGAATGTGAGCATCGGTGATCAGTAACCGTAGCATACGTCCCACGGAATTATTGGCACTATTATATTACGGATGTTTGTGAGTAGTGTAAAGTTCGTAGAAAGTAGAAGTCACGATTAAAATTCACACACAATAATGTGCCTTGACGGGGAATCGAACTTCGGTCCAACGAATTTCCGGTCCGCCGCTCTACCACTGAGCTACCGAGGGCTGACGACTAGGTGCGCAATTTTTAATACATGACTTCTGCTTGGTGCGCGACGTATTGCCAATAAGCTCACAGTATCTGTCCTGGTGTTGCAGGTTGGCTCACACACCCGTCACTTCCCAATGGACCGAAGTATCTGTCCTTCGGATGTCCAAAGGGCGATGGTAGATTAATTGTGGATGTTTATCAGTAGTGTAAAGTTCGTAGAAAGTACTTTCTACGAACTATTATATTAGTCAGGCGCAACCAAATAACAGTCGCACAACATCTATTGACTAACGCCATTGAAGGCATCCAATTTATAATGGAACTGGAGAAGTAAAGCCCTTTCTTGGACGTATTAGTAACAAGGCCACGGAAGGCGAGGTACAAACATCGGTCAACAGAAAAGGCGCACACACAGACCAAATTCTGAATCTTTACAGCAACCACCCGAAATATCACAAAGTAAGCTGTGTGCTGACACTGTTTCGCAGAGTGCAAACACACTGCAGTACCACAGAAGCAAAGCAAAAGGAAGAAAAGCACCTATTTAAATGTTTCCAACTCAACGAATACTCATGAAGCTTCATCGGAAGGTGTCTGAATCACAACAACGTTAACAGACAGTCTACAACAGCAACAATAACATCGGAGAGACGGATTATTCTGCCTTTTATGAAGAACAAATCGGAAATGGCAGCCAGACTATGCTAACAAAATCATCTCATCATACAGTGCCTATATTGCGAAAGGGACTGTGTTGGCCAGACGGGAACAAAACTGGCAACGAGGATACAAGAATATAAAAGAGCCTGTGTTATACATTATGCATCGTTAGCTACGTTCACGTAGATGAAGAAGGGCATAGCTTCTATTGAAGCAAAACCGAAGTCCCGGCATGGGGTGAAACTAGAAAGAGAATTCCTGAAAGCCTAGACCTTAACGAAAAATTTAATCAACATGAGCGTCGACATCGATACAATATGCCAACCACTTCGTTAGAAAGAAAAGAAGATTTTATCACGCGGTTTATAGAATAACAACTCGGGCACCGACTTCAGTCGTGGGGTAAGTGTGTAGAGGTCAAAGGATGCAAATCGAGACTGCCACTTTCACCTCACCTGCAAGTCGATAACGGATGGACGATTCATTCAGCAAGATTGCACTGCCCGAGTATGCCACCTCACTTTGTGTTGAAACCTTTGCAATAAAACCGCCAAGCTCGGAGAACAAATGAACAACTGAGTCATCAATCGGAGCTACCAATATTCCGAACTTTAAAACCATGTATACCAGTAGCTTCGTCCCAACAGTGAGCTGGTGGTTGTTCCACACACGGCATTCCAACTTGCCCAAAGCAGCAGCTGTCTTCCATACGCGTCTCCGCAGCTCGTCGGTTGTGATTACGCTACCAAGGTAGTAAAATCTCGAAGTGGTTTCCAGCACTTCCTCGGCAATCCGAATTTCGGGCAGGACTATGGACTCCATTTCGGATGAAGGCTGGAAAGGATAAAAAGTCTTGCTTGGGTTGATGGTGAGCCCGAATTTGGCCGCTGTCGAAGCCAGAGCATTAGTCGGGTGCTGCAACTCATCCACGCTATGCGCAAACAACGCGCAGTCGTCAGTAAACAGCAACTCACGGATAGTTGTCTCACAGACTAGGGTTCTCGCATCGAAACGACGGATGTTCAGCAACCCACCATCAATACGGTGCTTCACACGAACATTGTAAGCACAAGCCGTATCAAACGCACAAGACATCATGACATGAAGATTAATATTAAACAGAGTAAGAGCTACGATACAGCGTTGCTTCACACCAGAAATAACTGCAAAGTCATCCGAGGTCTGTCCACTCAGCTGCACCCTCGTCCGCAAACCACTGTGCAAACACTCAAGTAAACTTACAAAGTAACTCGCACAATCAAACTTACCCAACACCAGCCACAGTGCCTCGCGGTTCACCGTATCAAATGCCTTGGTGAAATCAACAAAAAGCGAGTACAGTGGCTGGTGTCGTTCTCCACACTTCTCCTGCAACTGACGAGCCACAAACACCATACTGATGGTGTTGCGACCCGAAGGGAATCTATATTGTTCTTCCTCCGCGTTCGATTCCACAACTTGACAGCCCAGGCGGTTGAGTAGGATTCGGACAATCACCTTACCTACACAACTCAGGAAGTTTATGCCAAGATAATTCGTGCAACATTGCCTGCTCCATTTGCCTTTTTACAGTGATAGCACAAGGGCATCCTTCAGCTCAGGAGGCACCTCCTCCTCCATCAACACGTGTTGCACCGCAGTCACCAACTCGGTTCAGCCGTGTTTCAATACTTCAGGAGGGATCCCGTCGGTACCAGCACACTTGCCGTTTCGCAGCTGAGCAAGTGCTCTCTGCGTCTCATCTAGTTTCGGCATGTCCGCCAGACTCGCCTTCATATCGTGTTGCTTGAGGCCGTTCAACGTAGGATAGTCGATCTCTGAACGGTTGTTCAAGAGACAGTCAAAGTGTTTTTGCCAGATCTGCATAATGTCTGCAGTCTGTTTGCAGGTAGCGTCCGAACTACCATAGATTAGCGTCCTTAGTAGCTCTAACCTTGGTCCATACACCGCTTTCAAGGAGTCAAAGAATTCCTTGTGTTGGCGGTGTTCGGCGTAGCATTCCAACTGCTTTTCCATCTCCGTCCACCATGCATTTTTTTATGTGACGGAGCTCTCGTGTCAGTCGCCGTCGAACTTCGCGATACTAATTCCTCTTCCCCAAGTCACTGGGGTCTGCAACTTGGGCAACAAATACTGCATTGCTCTCGGACACCAATGCGCCAATCGTCGCACTGTTCTTTTCAAACTAATCAGGCCGCTTGCAGTTTGCGCGCCCGGTGGTCTCTTCGGCAGCAGCTATCACCTGATCGCGAATGTGGTGCCACAGGTCGCCCACTGTGGCTATACATTGCACATCACACAGGCGTGCAGCCATCGCCTTCTCGAACTCAATACGTTTCTCCACAGTACCGAGGGAGAGCATGTTAACTTTACGCCGATTCACGGCGGGAGTGCAATACATCGATTTACGAAAATAGATGTACAGTTTGGTCCGCACAAACTTGTGATCAGTACCACCTTCAGCTCCAAGTAGCACACGTGTCATGCGCACTTCACGCATATCACGTTGACGTACGATGACATAGTCCAGCAGGTGAGTGTGAACACTCCATGGGTGCGTCCAAGTTGCTACATCACTGGCACCCAGTGCAAACCGAGTGTTCGTGATCGTGAGATCGTAAGTTGCACACAGTGAGAGTAGCCTGTCACCGTTCGCATTCGCTGAACCAGTGCCATAACATCTGTCCAACGCGCGCGTTGAAATCACCCAGTATGAATAGTCGGTCGCTCCTCGGTACAAACCGTATCACGAAGGATAGCTGAGTGTAAGATTGATGACGCGTGCGTTCAGAATAACACATGGTGCTTATAAAAGTGGCGAACTTACCTCTTCAGGTTGGAAGGCGAACAGTCATCAGTCGCGCGCTGATGCCTGTTGGTTCACCCACGAGCTGACCATGGAAGCGATCGGTTATTGCAAATCCGACTCCATGTTCACGTAGTTCTGAGGCGGCGTTGCCCACCCAGTAGAATGTGTAGCCAGCACCTGCTTCATGCAATTTACCTTGCTCAGCGAGCCGCGTTTCACTGAGCGCCGCAATATCAATATAGTAGTACGCCACTTCCATCGCGACCAGTGCATTGTTTCGCTCGGGGCGCTCACCCGAGTTCCGGTCCAGTAGTGTGCGCACGTTCCTGAAACAAACGCTGAGTGCTTTGCGCGCAGGCATGTGACTGCATTAATGGGCAATCGCACGCGAGATGGCGGTTGTGTTTCCGAGGTTTGTTTGAGGGATTCCACTCGGAGCCTTTGGCTCAACAGCCTGATCCACAAGGCAGTGTGGAGCAGATCCATCACGGGAATGTGATTTCAGACAGACTGCGATCTACTTGAGGTCCGTCACATGCAGCCTTTGAGGTACTGGAATAATTCTTATATGCTTTGCGACCGTAGTAGGATACGCACCTGCGACCACTGCCAGACGCAGGAGGTTTTTGACGGATTTGTGCCAATTTGACTTGGGGCTGCGTGGTTGGAGGCGGACGGTAGCGAACCCCTGAACACCCGGAAGTGCTCTCCCACCGTCAGAGACAATACGTTGCGCTCGTGCTCTACGTCAATCGAGTGGTGAGCTTATAACCCGTAGACCTGTTGTCTCCCATGGCTAGGTTTTACGGGAAGAGGACTATCTACCAATACCTAACTTCGGAAGAGGAAGGGGTTTGGACTAAGATACTGGCATAGCGCCCCCAGCTGACAGGAGAACGACTAGGGTACTCAGCCAAAGCTTTCGATTAAATGTACACTCGAAAGGCAGTGGGTCTAGCACATGGTCAGTTAACTAACTTATGCGGGTTGGTGTCCTGGATCTTATTAGGGAGAAGGGCGTGAATCTACTCCCACCCAGCGGCCGCCACGAGGAAGCGTCCAGGACATGAGCTCATATCACAACATTAGCAGCAGTGGGTCGACGATCTGTCAGAACCTAGCCACCACCAGATTCAGCACACCATAGGCTCTCCTGCTTCAAAGGAAATTGGTTGGCGGCATCCGGTTTCGGATTTGCCTGTCACTGTGGCCAGCCACAGGACGCCTGCACCTACAGAGGGACCATGGGTGGCTTGCGCTGCACCACCCACAGCTCCAACCACATACCCCATATCCAGTGTAAACCCGAAGGAATAAAACCAGGAGGCATGCGGATGGGAACCACGTTTCATCAACGGAGCCGGCCCACACTCCTTCACAGCGAACACAAGCACACTGTATTTGGGAAACAACCGCACACTAGGCGGTGGCTGGACCGTAGTCCGCTCCACACTGAGTGCATGGAACCACTCTTCGAGTCTAGCACGGCCACGAGGACTGTGCACCCGGTCCCCTCCAGCAACGACCAACTGTCTCCTGGAGCCAGTATAGTCGAGGTAGTGGTCTCTAGACAGATAGGCACCTTGTCAACATGCACATCAAGCGCAGCCACACCGGGGATATCAAACAATAGCCAATAATTTGAGAGAGAGAGAGGGAGAGGGAGAGAGACAAAGAAAACAACTCGATTAATGCATAAGGAAACGGTGACATAAACCTTAAGTTAATGAGCATATGAAATAATTTGTTTACAAACGAATCCTAGACAAGTTAACGAGGTCAGAAGGTATACTTTACGGAAATGCCACGAACACAAAAATGCTACGGAAATCGAATACATTTGGCTTAAGCGAGGTGTGCAAGTTAATGGAATAGAGTACAGGTAGACATTTATATGAGAAAGAAAAGCATTTAGGCAAAATTGAAAACCCACCACCTAAATAAAGAGACTTAGCATGCAAGCACGCGGTTAGTAAATCGAATGCAGCGTACCTACAAACGCTGCGCCGGTTCTGCCTACGTTCTCTGCAGGACCCGTCGTCGCTTCGGTAGTAGTCCCGAGTGGCCTCGCTCATGGCTCACTAAGCCTGCCTGACTCAGGCACTCGCGACCGCATGTTCTACAGCACCATGCGCTTGATGTCGATGGAGTACAATTCATTGGTGCTTGCCGCTTTCGCACTTGCCGCTTCTTCTCTGCCTGCATGAGGGCTTTCTCCCGCACCTCGGCAGCTGCCTTCGTGATCAGATCGCGCCATGCGCACCGATCAACCGCCTTCAATTCCCATGATTTTAATCATGTCAAAGGAAATTACCACCATGAATACACACATGGGATTATTCTGCCAAAACCTATTGTCATTCGGAAATACACTGCGCGCCGGTGATCTTTCAGAGGATGATAGACAACATAGTGAAAGGCATACCCGGAGTTTGCGCTTACTTGGTTACTGGTCGTACCGGCTACGAGCATATCACAGCACTTGCAACAGTCTTGAAACGCCCTCAGGAGAGTGGACTGAAACTCGAGGAATGTGTGTTTTCTTTTGTGATACCTTTGAGTATCTGGTGTTCCGTTTGGACAAACACGGGTTCCATCCCCTAAGGGAAAATGTTCAACCCATGCTGGATTCTTCAGCCCCCGAAATATTAACGAACTGCAATTGTTCCTTGGTATGGTAACCCATTACAGTCATTTCTTACCCAATTTGTTTAGTCTTGCTTCGTAAGAATACAAGATGGCTGTGATCCAGTAGACAACAAAAAGCTTACGATGCTGTGAGATTGGCTATAAGTAACGCTAACTTGTTACTGCATTTTGACCCAAAGAAACCGATCACTCTTCGTTGCGACGCGTCATCCGCAGGGCTTTGGGCCGTATTATCACACCACATGGAAGACACATGACCGAGCGACCAATAGCTTTTGCGTCCAGAGGTTTGGCACCAGCATAAAAAAGATATGCGTAGCTCGACAGGGAAGCTTTGGTAATTATTTTTGGAATCAATAAATCTTACCAGTACATGTGGGGAGCAAAATTCGAAATTTTTACTGACTACAAGCCTCTGTCAACCTTGATTGGTGAGAGGGAAAAATGCATAAACCAGTTGGCGTCACCTCGTATGTAACCTTTGACTTTATTACTCCCCGCATACAATTACAAGATCGCCTATATCCTTGGGAAAACAAAAGAATCGCGGACGCTCTGAGCCGTTTACCGTTGAATCACCTACCAGATTGCCTACTTAAACCTATAGAGCTTGTCCATCTGCTGCAACATTTGGGCGAAAATCCCCTGTCAAATGCCGATATCCGTCAGGAAACTGAACGGGATATATTAATAGTCAAAGTTGAGCGTTTAGTCTCTCAACGATTGCCTGACAGGTGTGAACCTCAACTAATGCCTTGCTTTTCCGACGCACAGAGCTTAATCTCGAGGCTAGTTGTTTGCTATTGGGATCTAGAGCGATCCTACCGCTGCGGTGGCGATAGAATGTCTTACAAGAACTTCAAGAAACGCACCTAGGAATCACGAAAATGAAGACACTTTTGCGATCCTATGTGTGGTGAGCTAATATTGATGGAGATATCGAAGTGTTGATCCGACACTGCGACGTGTCAAAACACTCAGAGGGACGTCCTTCCGGTACCACTTAGTCTTTGGAAATGGCCCAGTAAACCTTGGAAACACACACGCCGATTTCTTTGGCCCGGTGGATAGAGAAATGTTTCTCCTCTTGATTGATGTTTCATCGAAATGGGTAGAAGATTTTCCACTTGCACATGCCACCTTTGAGATGACCGTTTCTTGTATGAGAACGTGTTCCAGTACCTTCGGTATAACACATACGATGGTTACAGACAGCGGTTCCGTATGTACTAGTGAAGCATTTCAACAGTTCCTCAAAAGCAACGGCATACCTCATGTGAAATCAGCACCCTACCACCCAGCTTCAAACAAGTTGGCAGAAAGCCGTCTAGACGGTCAAGGACAGGCTACAGAAACATGCGTCTGGTCCACTGCGAAGAAAGTTAGGCAAATTTCTTTTTGGCTACACATCAAATGAAACCACGAGGATGAGCCCAGGCGAGTTGATGTTCGGACGGAGGTTAAGGACACAGCTGGATCTTCTGTGTGGAGGCTAAGCAAGATAAATCTAAGGCAGAGTACGACCAGAAAACTTCCGATCGACGATTCTGCGATAATGAATCCGTCTACGTTAAGTTGCCTAACGAAACTACACACACACTATGCACGTTAGCTAGAGATGGAAAACACCTCAGCTACTGTGCCGCAATACATAAAAGAAAAAGACGGAACAAAATACAACAGGTGCAAGCCAGCTGGGCTACCGGTAGCGGATGGGCATCGTTCCGGTAAGCTACCTGCCGGCCACCATGCAGCAGAAAAAAACAATTTACTATAAAAATTATGAAATGTTAAATAATGAGATCGTAGTTGGAGGGGGAGGCTAAGGGGGAAGGGGTGGGACAAAGAAACTCACAGCACGGACGCCACTGAGGTCGGCTCTTAGCCATATCAACAAGTGTGTCCAGCCAAACCTGTCCATCTTCTTTCGGACCCCAACCAGGGAGTCGAGATGCTCCAACTGAGGCCAGCTTCGAAGTGAAGGCCTTCATTCCTCTCGACCAAGTCATCGCTTGGCCATCTCTCCTCTTCTTCCATCCACACGCCCGGCGCGCAAACAACGCACCTCGCGGGAGTCAGTGGACTGGCAAGCGTAACACGTGGCCGAACCACCGGAACCTGGTACCTGAAATTACAGTGCTGAGCGGTTCATTTCGTTTTCCTGTGTCGTAAACAAAGCGTCGAACACGCTCGTTGCTAACTAGGTGTTCCCACCAGATGTCGGTCAAATTGCGAAGGCACCGGTGATGGAACGTAACTAGCCTCTTTATGTCCGCTGCTCTAAGGGGCCAGGTTACACAACCGTACAGTAGGGTCGAACGTACCGCTGCATTGTACACTGTATCCTTCAGGGCGAGAGTGATGTCGCGCCGGCGCCATAATTGGCGAAGGTTAGCAAAAGCGTCTCGAGCTTTTACTATACTGTTCGTAATCTCATCTTCAATCCCACGGGCGATGATACAACTTCCCAGGTAGTTGAATTCTTGAACGACTGCCAGCTGTTCGCTACCAAGGGTCAGCGTAGGATGCGATCTTGGCCAATCTTGGAGGAACGCTTTGCAATTCGATAGTGCAAAGCAAAGCCCGAAGCGGCTGACAGCCAGTACTAATCTGTTCAGTACCGCTTGGCACGTCTGGGAGCTGTCACAGATTAGGGCAATATCGTCAGCATATTCTAAGTCAATAAGTCGTTCTCCTGGGAGCAGATCCACACCTTCTAAGTCGTGTCCTGTAAACGCGATTCCCATGACTTCGTCATTAGCGAAGTTGAAGAGGAAAGGTGACAGCGGGCATCCTTGTCTCACACCGCTGGAGATATTAAAGAGCGACGACAGCTTGCCGTAATCCCTCACTCTGCCTGAGTTACGCGCGTATAATGCTCGGATAATATTTACATATTTCTCTGATACACCTTTCCTGAGTAGAAAATCCCAAAGTGCACGTCTATCCACCGAATCGAATGCATTTTTGGTATCGAGAAACACGACAACGGTAGGTCGCCAATATATGTGACGGTGCTCCAACAACTGATGGAAAGTGAAGATGTGGTCAATGCCGCCTCGACCTCGACGAAACCCGACTTGCTCTTCACGAATATGGCTTTCACAAGTGCCAGTCAGTCGGTGAAGGATGACAGAGGCAAACAATTTGGAGGCGATGAAGATCAGACTGACTCCTCTATGATTGCCGCATTCCGATCATGAGCCGCCCTTAAAATTGTGACTATGACGGAGCGGCACCAGTCGGTTCGGACAGTTTCCTGCTCCCACAGTTTCACTAGTAACTCGCATAAATCATCCACCAGACCAGGTACCCGAATTTGTAGAGGGCTGGAGGAAGATCATCTGATCCCGCGGCTTTATTTAACTTCAACAGTCCGAACTCACGTTCGACTTCTAAGCGAGCGGGTGGATCCAAAGGGACAGCCCAGGCAGCGGGGCGATTAGTGGCCGGCGAGAAATCTGACAATTCCGACCGATTACATTGCCTTTGAAAGTGCTCAGCCCAACGCTCCAAGCGTTTTGACAGGTTGTAGATAGGCTGTCCACTCTCGTCACGTATAGTTTCAGTAACAGCAGGTCTCCTATTGCACGTTTCCCGTATCAGACGGAATAACTTACGTTGGTTACCAAGGGCAGTTGCCATTTCCATCTTTGATGCACGATGAGACCACCAGCATTCGCGGTCTCTCTTCAGGCTAGCACGCAGTTTTGCCCGAAACTCTTGGGGAGCCTTGTTGTGTTCGGTTCCAGATGGAATGTGCCGATGAGTATCACTAAGTTCCAGAGACTGCGAAGAGACCCAATGTCTATGTTGGCGATTAGACTTGCCACATGAGGATTTGCCTGCTGGTGGTAAGGGCTGGTGAATATGAGACCAGTTACCTTCAATTGCATCCACTGAGTGTTTATCCAACTCGCATGACAGCGTACTTTGATAGGCATTCAGAACATCTGGTTTCACCAGTTGGCTGGTGTCAATGCGCTCACAACGTCGTCTTGAGCGTCCGCCAAAACGCATCCGCAGGTCAGTACATACAAGTGCATGGTCGGTGTCCACACATGTGCTCCAAATCGAGCGACAGTTCTGGACGCAGCCTCTCCATCGGCAATATGATTGATTAGCGTCCATAGCTGGTTCGAGGCTGGTGGGCGCCAAGTCACCCTCCGGCGGGTGCTGTGTCGGAATTTAGTGCTCGCACGAAATAAGCGAGCATCTTCACACAAATGAAGTAACCGCTCACTTGACAGTCTGAAGAGTTGCACGAAGTTGCGGGACAACATACGGAGGTGGCTTTACCTGATGGCAGTGTAGTTACTCGTCCGCTATCGTTCCTTTTCGAATCCGATAGATGACGCGTCCTCGAACAAGCATACTGTGTTGACAAAGACGCAGAACTCTCAAAACAGGCCAACCGGAGGATCATCAATGTCGCCGTTCAACTCGGCAACGCCGACCCGTCGATCGGTACCAAGCTAGCCGGAGTGGTCCAAACTAAAGGGAGAAGGAATGTTGCATCCTCACGGCCAATGAACTGAGCCCTTCCTATTCGTTGCCTACATCTGCTGGCGTATATCAGCAACCCGCTCACCCACTCATCGATTGGCCTAATTTGGATGCGTTGTACTACATGCTGGTTGAAATACAGTTCTGCCTTCCGTTTTCCTGACGTGTTTTTCTTCTGTTAGGAGCCAGCCACTGTGCGTTAGTTCCATAATTGCTAAAGTGTGACAAGCAGTGACTTATCTGCTCCGTCCTGCTATTTGCAGTAGATAAGATAACACTGCGCGGCGGCGATTACAAGATGTGGCCTAAGGTTTACGATAAATTCATTTGTCCATCGGTGTATGTAGGCTAGGATGCTCAAACCGAAAGAGAAGAACGAATGGGGTCTTTGATCAAAGCCTTTGGCTCTACAACCTGTTCTCAAGACAGCAGTGATTCGGTTTTACAGGAATGTACACCAGCGTGGAGGACCAGGAGACCGAGTTTATCTAAACTCGAACCATAGATTAATCTGGTACGAGTATCTCTCAAGGGGCCCGAGGATTCCACCCAGTATAGCTTAATGGGTCGAAGAGGTATACGAACCATCCAGTCACAATAAGGTCCGGTTTCGTTGCGACGAGTATTTCCCCGAAGCCCTGCATGACCACTTATTTCCGCTTTGATGGACAAGTATACCAGCAACTGAGAGGAACACCCATGGGATCGCCAATTTCGGGGCTCATTGCAGAAGCCGTAATGCAGAAATTGGAGCGCATTGCACTGCCATCCATCAGCCCGAAACTCTGGATACGATACGTGGACGACACCTTTGTCATCGTAAAACGGAACAGAGTACAGGCCACTCATGCTTTGCTCAACAGCACATTCGAGGATATCAAATTTACGCTTGAAATAGAGGAGGATAACAAGCTACCATTTTTGGATGTACTGGTCACTAGGAATACAGATGGATCTATGGAAACGTGCGTATATCGGAAGAAAACGCATACGGATCAGATATTAAACTACTACAGCAATCACCCGATGAATCACAAGAAGAGCTGCATTCAAACCTTGTTCAAGAGAGCGGAAACACACTGCAGCACAGACGAATCGCGGAAACAGGAAGAGCATCACCTATATCGAGTGTTTAGAAACAATGGTTATCCGAGAAGTTTCATCAGAAGAAGCTTAAAGAAACGAATGCCTCAGCAACAGCAGCAATCATCTGATCAACCAAACAAACGGATAGTGCTGCCCTACATCAAGAACGTCTCCGAACTAACAGGAAGATTGCTGCAATCACATGGAATCTCTGTGGCTCACAAGCCAAGTGCCACCCTAAGGAAATTGATCTCAAGACCCAAAGGAAAAGTCAATGAAGCCGACCAATGCAATGTCATCTACCAGCTAAAATGCAGTGACTGCGATAAAATCTACGTCGGACAAACTGGAAGAAAACTTTGTACACGAATCACCGAACACAAGGCGGCCGTCAGAAGGCACGATCCACACTCATTGGTTTCTGCTCATGAAGATCAAGAAGGTCACCATTTCGATCTGGAGAGTGTAAAGATCCTAGCACATGGAAGTACAGAACACGAGAGGGAATTTTTGGAAGCCTGGTACTCTACAACACATGCAACAATCGACACATCGAACTTGACGCAGTATACGCCACGCTACTGACGAAGGACCGACAACTCGATCGATTGAATCCGGTGGAACGTGTGACTATACCATTTTCCATTGAAGTTGGACATTCGGGCAAAACATTTACGCCTGGGGTCAACGGGGTTGCTCCTCCGGGGCAATCAAGTTGAGTCTTCGCTATGCGGAATAGAACCACTCACTGGCATGGTAGGGACTGTTTCATTGGCCAAGCGTCTGAGGTCCTATTTGCTGAAGGCACTTGGCCAATGAAACAGCCCCTACCATGCCAGTGAGTGGTTCTATTCCGCATAGCGAAGACTCAACTTGATTGCCCCGGAGGAGCAACCCCGTTGACCCCCAGGCGTAAATGCTTTGCCCGAATGTCCAACTTCAATGGAAAATGGTATAGACAACCCGAACTGGCGGCAGACTCGCTCGCATGAGCAAGCGGACAAAGGAGGTGAGGTCAAGGTCATCTGCCCATTAAGCAAGCTGAACACGGATCGAAGTCCCAACCAATAGGATTGCTCGGATCCGCGGCCAACCACGACGGTATAAAAAACGCACGCACGCCACGCTCAGCGCACTCTCACTGAGGCTCCTCTACGCTGTTGCACGCCACTCCACTACGCACTGATGATGTCACCTTGATTGGTGACGAAACGTTTGCAACAAAATTGCCAAGCTCAGCGAACAGTTCAACAGCCAAACCTGGGGTTTGCAGACAACTTAGTTCACATTGGATCCGATGCATTGGCTATGTAAACACTACTGCACAGACTTGTGCGTAGCGCAGTGAGGCTGGACCTTACCGTTGTGCGATGGTTTGCATTCTTCAGAGATCCACTGAGCTGTGCTGGCTAGTGCTTCTTGCACCTTCAGAGCCACTCATACCAGATTGGTCAATGGTTAGAGGCAAGACAAACTCAGCCTCCTGGTCCTCTAGGTTGGGGGCTAGAATAAGGTTGGCTCCTTTCTCCAAGAGACGGACTCTCTGTAGTCCACTGCCAAGCCCGTTGCTTTACGGTCAGGTTTTTGAACCAAAGGTTTTGATTGTGAACCCTAGTCGTTCTCCTGTCTAGGCCTAGGCAACCTGATAGTATCATACGTACGCAATATTATGAACCTTTCCCTAAACAATTTCTGGATGCTCTGGCCGTCGCAGAGGATAATCAACGGTGCCCTATCTGCTGCATCGAGCAGGGTGGATAGGGGTTTAGATGCTACTGCTCAAGCCTTTCCGTCCTCTTATTCCCCCTCACGCCTTTTCACTCTTATCGTCTTGTCCCAATTTCACTTTTATCCCCAACCTTGCTTTGATAGGCGTTTGTCTTCTAATTTCAACTCACATGTGAACGCAGAGCGTCACTCCTGCCCTGTCGACAAGCTCGTGTCCCACCAAGCGGTCAAGCCCAGTTCGTAGTCTCAGTTTGGAGTCCTCGATCTTCCCTCAGGTTGGCATGCCTCTACGTACGCACTTCGTTACAGATAAGTCAACAGGCAGCATTTGCCCGAACATCAGAGACCATCTCGATCGACATCTGTTGTCTATCAGAAACCCGCCTGCAAAATTCAAGCTCTGTGCTCGCCTTGCACTCCTCTACAGGTGACACCAGCAGTACTTTCTGATTGCGCCTATCTGGAGACGATGTGGCTTCGAGTGCCGGTCATGTCGGTGTTGGTATTGCCCTCAGTCTCCGGGCCCAAGCTGCTGTGGTTGATTGGATACCAATCAGTAACCAGTTATGTGCGGTGCGTTTGGCTGGCTAGTTCGAAGCCGCGTAGGATTAACAAGTGTCTATTCGTCATCGCTGCCTGTGCACCCAGAAACTAGCGATGATTCGGTAAAAGACCACTTCTATCACCAACTAAACGAGCTTCTTCATCTGAGAGGAAGCGCGAACACTGCTGGCAGAGGATCTGAACGCCCTAGTTGGAAACTTTTCCACTGATGAACTGCATCTGGGCAGCCAATATGGTGTAGGTTCCCGTAATGATAACGATCAGCGGTTACTTCATTTGCGTGAAGATGCCAGCTTATTTCTTGTGAGCACTAACTTCCGACACATCATCTGTCGGAGAATAACTTGACGCCCACCAGTCTTGTATACAGATCGATCATATTGCGATAAATTACCGATGGAGAGGCGGTGTCCAGAACTGTCGCTAGATTTGGAGCACATGTGGACACTGACCATGTACTTGTATGTGCTGATTTGCGGGTTCGCTTTGGCGGACGCTTACGATGACCCTTTGAGTGCATTAACACCAACCAGCTGGCGAAGCCAGATGTTCTGAACGCGTCTAGAAGTTCGCTTACATTCGAGTTGAGTAATCGCTCGCTGGATACAGTTGAAGCTCATTGGTCTCATATTCACCAGACCTTAGTAGCAGCAGGCAAATCCTCATATGGTAAGTCTAATCGCCAACATGGACATTGGGTCTCTTCGCAGTCTCTGGAACTTAGTGATACTCATCGGCACATTCCGGCTGGAACCGAACACAACAAGGCTCGCAAAGACCTCTGGGCAAAACTCCGTGCTAGCCTGATGAGAGACCACGAATCTTGGTGCTCATCGTGCGTGGGAGATGGAAGTGGCTGCTGCCCTTGGTAAACATCGGAAGTTATTCCGGTTGAAACGGGAAACGGGCAGCAGGAGACCTAGTGTTAGTGAAGCTATGCGACGACAGTGGACAGCCTATCTACAACCTGTCAAAACGCTTGGAGCGTTGGGCTGAGCACTTTCAAAGGCAATGTAATCGGTCGGAATTGTTAGATTTCTCGCCGGCCACTGATCGCCCCGCTCCCTGGGCTGTCCCTTTGGATCCACGTTCTCGCTCAGAAGTCGAATGTGAGATCGGACTGTAGAAGGTAAATAAAGCTGCGGGACCAGATGATCTTCCTCCAGCCCTCTACAAATTCGGGTACCTGGTCTGGTGGATGATTTATGCGAGTTACTAGTGAAACTGTGGGAGCAGGAAACTGTCCGAACCGATTGGTGCCGCTCCGTCATGGTCTTAATTTTAAGGGCGGCTCACGATGGGAATACGTTAACCATAGAGGATCCAGTTTGATCTCCATCGCCTCCGAATTGTTTGCCTCTGTCATCCTTCACAAACTTGTGGAAGCCAGATTCGTGATGAGCAAGCCGGTTTCGCCGAGGTCAGGGCTGTATTGGCTACATATTCACTTTGCGTCAGTTGTTGGTGCACCGTCACATATTGTTGCCCACCGTTTTCTTTCTCCTAGACATAAAATTTACCTTCGATTAGGTTGATGGATGTGTCTTTTACGACTGTCTACTCAGGAAAGGTGTACCTGAGAATTATGTAAATATTATCCGAACATCATACGATCGTAGTGTGCGCCGCCCTATCAACATGTCCAGCGGTATAAGGCAAAGATGCCCACTGTCACCTTTCTTCTTCCACCTCGCTAATGATGAAGTCATGGAGATTGCATTTACAGGACACGATTTAGAAGGTGTGGAGCTGCTCCCCGGCGAACGACTTCTTGAGTTGGAGTATGCTGACGATATGGCCCTCATCTGTGCAGCTCACACACGTGGCAAGTGACACTGGACAGACTAGCACTGGCTGTCAGGCGCTTCAGGCTTTGCTTTGCACCTTGGAAGTGCAAAGCTTTCCTCTAAGGCTGGCATGGACCCACCTCTGAGATGACGCTTTGTGGGGATCAGCTAGAAGTCGTACGAAATTCAACTATCTTGACAGTTGTATCAGCCGCTGTAGCATTGTAGACGAGATCACAAACCGTATAGCAAACGCTCGAGGCGCTTTTGATAACCTTCGCCATTTATGGCGCCGGCGCGACATCGCTCTCGTCCTGAAGGGTAGAGTGTACAATGCAGCGATACGTTCGACCCTACTGTACGGTTGCGGAACCTGGCCTCTTAGATCAACGGACATAGAGGTTAGTTACGTTTGACAACCGGTGCCTTCGCAATTTGGCTCATATCTGATGGGAACATTGTGTGAGCAGTGAGCATGTTTGACGTCTTCTTTACAGTCCAAGAAGAAGTGAACCGCGAAGCACCAGGCTCCAGTGGCTCGGCCACGTGTTGTGCATGCGAGCCGCCCGGCTTCTGCGACATGCATTGTTTGCACGCCAAAGGTGTGGATGGAAGAGGAGGAAAGGCGGCAAAGCGATGAAGTGGTCAAGAGGAAAGAAAACACTTAGTTCGAATTTGGCCTCGGTTGGAACGTCTCGGACTGGGGTCCGAAAGACGAGGTACACGTTTGACTGGATTCACTTGCTGATATGTCTAGGAGCCGATCTCAATGGTGTCTGTGTTGTGAGTTTCTTTTTCTCAGGGAGGAGTTAGGGCTACTGTCAGCTCCTTCTGTACATAAAGGGGAAGACGGTGTTGATTGATGGTCACAGTGTCGGTGAACTTCAGCACGCTGGCATTTTTGTTTCGGTAGACAACCGTAAACTGTGGGTCAGGATCTATTTTATGACCCGTATCGTTTAGGTGTCTAATGATGGATGACACCGCCAGCTTGCCTACTGCTCTTTGTCCGGTTGCTTTCTGTGCTATCAGCCTAGCAGTCTGTTTCAGAATATGATCTCCGATTCGTTTAGTTAAATACTGATCTGTTCTTCTAGTTAAACTGCCTTTGCAGCTGCCGACGAACTGATAAGTGAGTTGTGCCGGAGTTCGATTAGATAGGTTTACTGTAGGTATTAGGAGAACAGCTATTAGACACTCATTTATTTTGAACGAGCTTGATAGCTATTCTTTACTCTTCCTATTTTCTATTTCTTGTCTGTTGTTTAAACGCTCTACTGGGTTAGCCCGATTGGTACATCCACTCCATGGTTAATGGACGCTCATCGTCATGTCCTTCTCAGCAGCGATATTTGCATGAACATATTCTATTGGTTTTTTGTTCTCATCACTGTTCTACTTGGTTATGTTAAAGGAATATTTAGTTGTCACACAATTATTGTACTAGTTTTCAACTTTTGGGTCTGCATCCCTTATTCTCGTTTGTTTCGTGACATTTGTTTAAACGTTTCATTTCATCATTCTGATTGGCCAGTACCCGTCACTGTAAATGGACGTTCGCTTTACGCTTGGAGTCCAATAATGCTATTTTTAAGGACATACGCGATTCGCTCCTGAGTACACGGTTGCTTATCCGCCGTTGCATCTGACGTTTTTCCTTCAGTTGGTTGGCTCAAGTGTACTTTAGTAGCTTCCCTTCATTTTGCCTTCAACTATATAAGCAACTGTGATTCCATGTATACAAGTCTCCTTCTGGCTCGTCTTGGACTTCTTCTTGCGGTCGTTGGGTGAAGGCGTCGGCGGCGACACAACAGTAGGCATCGGAAACTTTTTGGTCGTTTAAACAAGACAGTTAAGCAACGTTAAATGTACGGCGAATAGCTGTATTCGCTTGTCGTTCAAGTTGTGCTTTCACAACTGTACCAACGACACGAGGTCTAAACGTCGTACGAAAACTAAACTAGAAACTACGAACAAATAAACCTAAACTTAACACACGGTCTGGGCAGAAAAATAAAACGAAGTATCCTGTAACCGTGGTTCTATAAGGCATATTAAATACAGTACATGACTTAGGAATAAGTTTTGCAATCGTAGTGCAAGAGGGCATAAATCTTACAGCGTGCGGCGGCGTGCGAGTATTCGGGAAGTGTCACAGTAACATAATAGTATGAATGACCTTGAAACGTCAAAGATATGTCAGTGATCGAGTGAAAGGAATAAATATACGATATGTCAACCGATTATAGGACACCGTAAAGCAATGTAAAATGAGCAGACTAATTAGGGAATAGAGATACCGTGTCCTCATGTAAGCAATCCAGTTTGGGGATACATCAAAGTTCCTTTTGGACTTTATAACAACATTACCTTTGAAAGTTAATTCTCAGTGAACGGACATTTTGGGAACAGTAAGTACCCTTGGTTTGTATTCCCTCGGCTTCCTTTGAAATCCACTGAATGCTTCTGGATATCCACCGGCTCACAATGTCTGTGGGATGAACGACAATTCAGATTCGATACAGTCATCATTACATATCCTACGGGATCGATTAAACAGCGTCTGGATAATGCACCGCTCGTATCGGACCGGGATGCAGCTGTTGAAGTTCTCACACGGTCCATCCGATGTGGACTACCTATAAAACGGAGCGCGTTATCGATCTGTCTCGCCCGGTCAACAATACATCCAATAAAGCCAGACAATTGTTGTCTTCTGGTTCACAGGTGAAACGAGCGCTGGGATGTGCGTCGTTGAGCACTGGGAAGCGACTGCGCGGTCTCGACATTTGGGGAGTCACTAATGTGTCATTCACATGCCGCCTGTTAGTTTGTAGACGATCAGATAACACGAAATGGTGCCATCTTGCAAAGCTCGTCATCCTACTGTCTCTTTCTGACTGATCTGAATGTGTTGTATTGTAAAAGCCAAACTACCGACTGCTGCCATGCGTCCCCGATGCATGTTTTACAATCGCTTCTGCTTAATCGTTACTCTTCATCGTTTGCCCCAACATCTGATTCTGAGCTGGATGTTGGCATCGCGTTATCCACCAATCGCCCTGATATCACGACCTGTGTTTTCGCCTACCTGTTTCCCCATAGCTTTTGCGAACTTCGGCGGATCTCTAATTCCATACTTGACAATTTTCTTAACACTTTGAAATACAAACCAATTGTTTTCACAGTAGCATTTCCTAATTCTCTTCTCGAATGTTGCCCCTCTTTGCCACACCGTCTGTTTCTTGGCTGCCTGTCTATCACGTGATGGGTTCTTAATTTTGTTCAAATGGTACCAACGCAACACTTGTTGAGGGCATCGCTTTACCGACTGTATTGCCACAAAGCAATGGAACAGATGACGCTTTTGCATTTAGGATTGTTGAACATGTATACGCTTACTTCGCCGAGATGGTACGAGTCTTGGGCACGAAACTGGATGCGAACCCGATGCATCTTTACACAGCTGTTGATGTCTGTTTTTGGTTCCCCACTTGTGCGCCCTTATGAAGTAACCTCACATCTTCCTCTCGTTTTCGTTAGGCCCAGTTGACGGAATCCAATGAAACATGGCGACTGGAACAGCTCAAAGCGCTTCACGTGGCCGACGAGACTAGGGCCGAAGTGGAAGAGGATGATATGCTCTATTGCTATGGTACCTACGACCCATCTGCCCAGCATTTGGCCGAGTTGGAGCGTTTGGAACGGATCATTGCGGAAGAGGAGGCTGCGGCGGACCGCTCCGCCAATGCACCACGTACTCGCGGCCGAGGCGACCGCTTCCCCAGACCTACTGGTGGAATCAAACGAGGTCGTGGTCGCGGTCGTGGCCGCGGCGGGCACTCCCAGTGGAGAGCCGACATTCAAGCGGACGATACGTCGACAAATGAAACGGTGCTGAGTGAGCAGGTCGAGCACAAGCGGTCAGCTGTTCGTCCGCGTTATGCTGAGAGCAGCGAGAGTGATCGTGACAGCGATTTAGAGGTGAGATTTGTTTGCGCATATTCAAAGTACTGCGTCTTTGTCTACCGACTTGAACGTCTTGATTAGACTCGTTTTATGTGATACAAGGTGTTTGTAGCCCCGATAACTACCGCTGCGCGACGTCCTATCTAAGCCTCGATAACACAGCGTTACGCTTGACGGCGGTCACCACTTGCGTTTCGTGTCTAGAGGCCTCGGTTACATATTTTAGCAGCCACGATATCAGTGCTTGACTTCTGAAAGTGGCTCATGTGGGTTTCCATTGTTCTTAAAGGTTTACTTGCATGAACAGCGAGAGCCGTTCTCTACTGCGACATTGAGATATGGCCCCTTTGGTCTGATGCTTCTTCAAATCTTCGAATGTAGTCGCTTAATTTTCGAACTGTGCCTCAATTCATATTCTGTCGCATTTCTTTGGTGGCACTGAGAAATTGTACCTCGGTGATAGGGCTGCGTTGCTCTCAACTTAAAGCTCTATCACTAAGGTTCAGTTGTTCAGTGCCATCAATGGAATGCGACAGAATAGTAGTCGCTTAGTCTAGACTGTTCATGTTGGGTGGCGCTAATGTGTCCCCGACTCTGCAGTGCGCAGTGGGGTATTGAGTAGCCGTGGTCAAATCAGTTCGTTAAGCCAGTAGTTGCGTTGACTTGTGCACTTGTTACGTATGCCTGCCCACCGTTTATCGAAGGGCGTTGTTTTGACTACCCGATTTGGGGCGGTTTAATTCCATTCACTTGACAGTGGGGAAAGAAGTCACTGATCATTAGTTTGTCGGTTGTCGGTTCAGCCCTCCATTCGAACTTTATTCCACACGACCTGCCCTGTGCTTGTATCGAAAATCTACAGTAAGGCTGTACTTCCTGTCGTTCTTTGGTCAGGCTGTTTGGAGTCGAATGTCGAGCTGCTTCCAAGTATGAGTATACTTCGAGCAGCGAAAGCCGGCACAGATACCGATGTTGTCGGCTTCTTATTTGGTGTACGCGTCTCAGTCCTGAATACTTGTTCATGGCATTAGGGTTTAACACCCAAATTAATCTCTCCCCACATAATCGCTCGTTTGTGGCCATAAGTACAAGCTACTGATGCATTTGTCTTGATCCTACTAGTGGCACTACCGTGATATCCGACGAGTTATGAAAAGCATCAGCAGTACGCCGGTACGCAGTGCCGACGCTTCGCTGCTGTGCAACAACCACCAGTCGCGCGTAGACTAAGGATACTGCGACGGTCGCCCGGTCCACTCCAAAGGCTGGAACCCGCGCCCTCGCATTACAAGGCAGACTTGTGATCCATTCGGCCACGGGCAGACAAGAGGGTAGCCGGATGTTATTACATCGCTACTTTCAGTGGCCAGTCCACAGCATTTTGATACCCCTTTGACGAGACCATAGCCCTCAGGTATACTTCTGCTTCTAAAAGTGCTACGCATATTCATCTAAACTGATTCTAAGTGTGATTCGAATTCCCCATTAACGCAACAGTCATTAAGAATTCTTGATTCCTGATAACTTTTGCATTTCTCACAATGACACTTGGTCGTAATGTAATGTGGTTGTCCATGTCGTATTGGAAGTAATGCGGGGTGTGTCCGTTATCCAGTGTCATACACTCAGGAGTTGTACACTAGTTAACCCAAAGACGTGTGCCGACGTTTGCGTAGGCTATTACGGTGTTCGTTGTGATAGTTACAGTGGTTTCCTACTCTTCTAAAGGATAATTTTCTATACTGTGGCCAATGGTTGCCTAAGTTCGAAACTTTTCATCGAGTATAGGTGGTCCACCATTTCTATCGAATGCTCTTAATTTGGTAGCTATTAGAAAACGTATTTTATTTTTACCGTCAGCGCTCCCACATTCCGTCACAACACCTCCCAACTGAACGCGACGCACAATTTCGCAAAAATACTCAAGAATGGGAAATCTTCGTATCCTATGAAGATAATGGTAATGATACCGAAACGCAGAAGTGGAGTTTCAGTTCGCGTCCTTCTCACTCCCCACCAGTTTCCCATACACATCGTACCTCAGCACATGTTCCTCGTGGAAAACGTAGAGGCTTACCATCGAGGTTCCTCATCCCCAGAAAGATGCCTAGGGTGTATTGTACTTCTTCTCGCACTCATGGTGAACAAATCGCTCAGCATGCTCCGGTAGCAAGACGTCGAGGTCGACCTCCCAAGCGTCTGACATCGAACCCAATCTTGGGCTCATTCGTACGTTCCAATCACTTTGTTACTACCCCATCCGTTTCACCCAAAAGGCCACTTCCGACCACTTTCGATCGATCATCACCGGAGTCGTCCAAAAAGAGACTTGATCAACGGATAGCGTTTTCTTCCAGAAATACCGCCGTTCATCAAGAGGCTATGCGGCTTTCGAATCCAAGATCTTTCACCTCTGTTGAACTCTCGGATTCGGATGAATCGTCCGTTGTTCAGGCTGGGCGGGGTAAAACTCCAGGACCACTGTCTGCGAGGCCAAACAGGTTTCCACCCGTTAAGACGGCACCTGCAATACGTCCTGTGAATGAGGCGGTAAGTATGATTTCCCATCTTTGCTTTTTTACGTGTGCTGTGTTCACTTGCCCACAAATTGCAATCACGTTAGTGTGCCTTGCGTTCAACTACGGCGGTTCTACCGTTGAACTCGGATCGTTTTCGTCGGCTCGGTCATGCGCTTCGTATGCCTACAAACCGGCTATCTCGGCTTGTATTGTTTACAAATGCTGCGTCTTGCTGGGCGTAACGCCAAGGTGATCAATCGATGGCATAAGAGCAAGAAGTCACTCACTGTAGAGTCTAGCCGAGTTGGTTCTGTTCGGTTTCCCGGATGAGGGCGTAGGGGCCGGCCACCTTGGTAGCTGGACACCTAATCGGATATGGCGCGGTCACAGAGTTAAACTTACTCTTGCATTCGTCCCCGCACTCGGATTATTGGCTATTCTATCTGCTAATTGAAGTTCTAGTTCATCCTCCCGAATTAAGAACTATTATTTTTCATCAAAGCAGAAAGAAGACATGGATTGCGGTATGTCAACATTTCAATCGTACTCATCAGTCGCAAACACAATACAAACGGAACAGATACACAGAATTATATATGAAGCATTTAGCAACACCGATTAACGTGCTTAATTAATACCAAGACACCCGAAATGATCGCCTAAACATTTTCTTTGAACGTAATACGGGTTGATGTACCCTAACGTTTCGCTGATTGCTAACATTATCGGGTTCCTGTTGCGTACTAGCTCCTTGAACGCGGTCTTCATGTTCACACGGTGACGAGTTGTCATGAGGTGCTTGATGACAATGGGGTGCCCCGTTTGTTCCACCTACTTTGGCAAGCGTTCAGCCACCCTCTGAGCCATTTGATGCTTGTGTCACCGTAACTTCAGATTAGCTGATAAATCACATGGGAAGCTAAGCGTTGCTCAAATGGTCATGAAGAGCAGATTTCCGAGTAATGCGCGTGAAACGCAACTGGGCGGTTGCATACGTATGCGTTATGGCGAACCTGAGCTTGTATCCGATAGCGTTTGTAACAGAATCCCACTTGAACGACAGAGCCAGAAAAACAGCTTTTCTCTTCGCTGTGAGCACCGACAATTTCTTTTTGGGGAGCCTGCTGTGGACTGCTTGGATGAATTTTTCGGGATATCTGTTCAGCTTCCAATATTCTCGGGTTGCAAATTCGTCTTGCTCTGTAGAAGATCTTTTTAACTAGACCGCGTTTGTATGCAAACGGGGCGAAGGTGCAAAAATGAAGATGCTGCTCACTCAAAGTCGCCTTGTACTGTAGCGTACCTCCGTCGCTTCTCTTAATGAGGATGTCCAAAAATGACAGACAGTCGTTGTTGTTCTAACTCATGGGGTACCGATAAGTTGTGCAAAAGTGAGCGAACCGAGAAACCCTCAGCGATCGTTAATGGTTGCTAGAGTATATGCAGATAATATACTCAGAGTACGGATGCACATTTCTGTGTGGAAGCGTATAGCATGTATAGTGTGTACACGCATTACCGTGGTACGTGCTGAAATAAGTTCTGAAAAACGCGTAGTGCCCGACCTTCGAAGCCCGACCCTTGGCGGTGACAGCGATTCATCTCAGCAACCCACGCTGCATGTGTGTTCATAAGCTATTCGTTTTTGCTTTGGCTATCAATCGTCCACGCATTCTCCGAACTTCATTTGTCTATTACCCTATTCCAGCTTGTTTTATGTTTGTCTATATAAATGTGTTTTATTTTGCCCTAATGATGGCAGGTTTGCCTTTTGCACCGATTTTTTATCACGTTACGAATGTGGTCATTGAGGTCTAAACCGACTACACCACTTCTTTCATATCCATGATGTGATTCGCTAGGGCTTACATCATGACCTTAGTTGTAAAAGTTTTCGGGTAGAATTCCTAATGTAGTTATACAGTCGCGTTCCTCGATCGATGGTCTAAGCAACTAGTGCTCAAGAATAGAAATAGAGCGGAAAAATCCGGCTTATGGATTATTGCACTTGTCGGTTGACAGCCACACAACAGCCACAGCCGGCATTCTGACTTACCAACGAAAGTTAGCTTATCTCGGAAAAAGTAGGGTGCTGTGTCATTTGTTGGCAATCTTTGCACAGTTCACTTTGATTCTGGTTTGTACGTTACTTTTTCACCCTCAGTGCGAGTGCTCACGGTGTATCAAGTTCCGCAATGTGTTATTTCGTTTCCTTGGCTTCTCTTCCATAGCCGTCGTTCGGGCATATGACCACCTTCGAAACTCGACGCATCAATCCCACCTCGGTGTCAAATTCCCTCCCAAATCCCGTGAAAGTCTTCACTATTAAACCGATCACGACGCCGAGGGCCTCCAATCCTTCAAACCAATCCGGCTTCACTATCCCCAGCAAATCAACGCCTCCACGCAGCACACATCCAACCACAACAACTCCAACGAGCCGTCCTTCAGAACCAGTTATTCCGGTCCAGTCAGTTGGAACAGGCATCCGTACGAGTTTACCTGCCGGTCAACTGTTCACCGCAACTGGGCAACCAGTGTTCGTGATCACCAGAGAGATGAAGACGCCGACAGGTAGGTTTTTGTCCCCCCCCTCATTACTTGTCATTTAGTTAGTTTATTTGTGGTGCTTGCTTGCCTACTTCGGTGCCCTCACCTTAGTGCGTAACCACGGATGGCCCTGTTCAGCGGGCTAACATCGTGCTTTTTGGACGGTAGTGACGTGCAAAGTGGTGGCACGTGTACACAAATTAAATGCATTTGTATTAGGAAACAACTGTGGCCACGCCACTCGTCCTGGTTGCGAGCCATGCCCCGGAATAAGCGTAAGTTGGGCCTATGGGATTGATCAACAACGCGCAGTCACGTCATTAGTGAAATCACTTCCGAACGTCAGGTGCATGGGTGGTGCATGATAAGGATGCAAGGTAGCCCGATGGACGAAGCTGAACCCGAAGACGTTACAGTGGCTAAAAATGCCGAAGCAATAAACCAATGTAATAAGGAAGGTAAAGCAACGTCATTGTCAACCAACCATGTGAGCACCTGTGTTCACGATCAATATTCAAGTGCAGGCGTGACACTCACCTCTTTCTTGGTAAAGATTGCAGACTCCAGATTGATACCGATCAGCTGGCTTATGCGTGCGTTTTGAACGTCTTAATTGAGGTTGCTCAGTGTCCGTTTGCAGCTGCTTATTTTGTGAGGCCGATTTTGCGTCATTTGCAGTCGATCATGTCGGCCGGTAGCCGAGTGGTATGCGCCTCTGGTTTGCAACCATAAGGTCACCGGTTCGAATCCGCGTAGGGGCGGGCGTCCTCACGGTATACTCAGCCCACGCGCGACTGGTGGTGGTCGCGTGGCAGCGAAGCGCCGTTACGGCGTATAGCTGGCGATTTACTTTACAGTGTATCGTTGACTCAGCTCATGTGGTTCGACTGAGCGTGGCCAGACATGGTCAAATTGGCGGCGTTCCACATTGCCGTTCTCCAGTTGTAGCTTCGCTTGATTACTCGTTCAGGACTTGAGTGTAGCAAGTTGCCAGCTTGCTTCGTGAGACAGTCTTGTGTATACCGAATCAAAATCATTGATAGACATTTCCTCTGGCATCTTGTCATCTACTTTGCATCTGCGCTCCTTCGAGGGTTCGGAATAAGGTACAGTCTCGTTGGTACTGGCCAACCAAACACCATCGCCAATGACAACCCTGTCGACTCTGTCGGTGGTATGTGGTGAGAGAACAAGAGACAATCTGGATTAGTTTGCAGAGTTCCATAAGTCTTCTTGTGGAAATCTTCCCTAACAATCCGGATTGTACGTTCTGTCATTCCATTCGACGCGGGATGGTAGGGCGAATATGGCCGAGCCACCTCAGGTGCCTCAGCAGAATTATGCAGTCCACTGCATACATGCCACTTCGTCAGAGCACCTCCGTGTCCGCAACTCGGTCACTCCAGCCGAGGGGGGTAATACGGCGCAGACACTTCTGATGGAAGGGCTCCAACTATCGGACATTTTCCTATAAAGCGTCCAGGTTTCGCCGCTGTATAAAAGAACGGACAGCACCATAGAATTATATACCAGCAGCTTCGTCCCAACAGTGAGCTGGTGGTTGTTCCACCCACGGCATTCCAGCTTGCCAAAAGCAGCAGCCGTCTTCCATACGCGGCTCCGCAGCTCGTACGTCATCTGCTGGTCGGTTGTTATTACGCTACCAATGTAGTAAAATCTCGAAGTGGTTTCCAGCACTTCCTCGGCAATCCGGATTTCGGGCAGGACTACGGACTCCATTCCGGATGAAGGCTGGAAAGGATAAAAAGTCTTGCTTGTGTTGATGGTGAGCCCAAATTTGGCCGCTGTCGAAGCCAGAGCACTAGTCATATGCTGCAACTCATCCGCGCTGTGTGCAAACAACGCACAGTCGTCAGCAAACAGCGACATACGGATAGTTGTCTCACAGACTAGGGTTCTCGCACCGAAACGACGGATGTTCAGCAACCCACCATCAATACGGTGCTCCACACGAATACCGTAAGCACAAGCCGTATCAAAAGCACAAGACATCATGGCATGAAGATAAATATTAAACAGGGTAGGAGCTAAGACAGCCTTGCTTCACACCAAAGACAACTGCAAACGTTTCGTCACCAGTTGAGGTGACATCATCAGTGCATTGTTGAGTAGCGTGTAATAAGTGGCGTAGCATAGGAAAGCCTTCATGAGCTACCAATCTTTGCTTTTATTTCGAATATTCCTGCTGATTGCAATCTCCTTATCTTTTCTTCCACCTTATGGAAAAGTGTATGCGCCCTGAAGAAGCTGGGCTGTTCCCGGCCGAAATTTGATACTAACCTGACATTCGTCTAGTTCTCCTAGATTATCATCAAAAACCTCAGAATATTTGTTGAGCACATCCTCCAAGCGCTGATTAATGAACATGCACTTCACCGTCTAACGTAGCCGGAAGGCGCCTGAGTAAGTTTGGGCAATCATTCGTCACAACGTATATCTGTAAGGTCCGTCTCTCCTCATGAAAAATAAGGTGGACAGTGCACTTTCCCAAGACTGGTATCGGCTGTCCGGTGTGCGTCGTTAAAGTTGATTCACAGGGGGGATAACCTGGGTAAGCTTTTTAACAGATGCAGCACTGATTGTGGTAACCGAGGCGTCGGTCACTCTAACCAACTGACTTTTTAATTCTAATTGCAAAGTGTAAGGCAGATGAATGCTTCAGATGCTCGAGGTTGCATTCCCAATTGTATTAAGCTGGTCAACTTCGTCTAAAGGCTGGACGATTTTCACGGGGTTCTTTGGGAATCGTAATGTCGTAGCTGTGTCAGCTTTAGATTGGCAAACTCAGGCGAATTTTCCGCACTGATGGCACATACTCTGTTTATGATGACATTCCTCGATCGACAAATGCTGATTTCCACATCGGTAACATGTAAAAAGCAATTCGGACCGTCTCGGGATAACACACTTGCTGATAAAAAGCTACTAACTATTTATGGACATTCCCTAGCCGCCAAACAATATTACAGGCTTTCTTCCAACTCATCGTCACCTCATCTTCCGACAACAGTCCTCCACGAACCTGTTCGCTACGGATTTTGGATATCAGACACTGTAGAACCATCGCTACTTCGTGGTTGGTGCTTGCTGAATTCTCACAGTGAAATCAGTGACACTTTCCCCAGGGTTTTAATGCAAAGTCGACGAAAACCGTGCAGTCGTGAGCCCCATAACCCGCTGAGGACTTCTAGCACGCTGTCGCCTACTCACCGACGTGGATGGCATAAAAATGTCTTTGGCCATCATCCCCAGAGATTATCGTAGTAATCTAATTTTGTGGCCCTTTGAGAATGTATTATGTTGCAAAATGGGTAAAAACTTCAAATGACCCAAAAAGTGCGCTCCAGCGGTTCCAGATAACCGGTGTTGGTTTCTCAGAAAGAATACTCCAAAGTAGTGTATGTAGGTGTAACATCGTGGTAATTTAACCCCTTCGGTAGAAAGTTAAGTATGGCCCGTAGCTCGATGGATGAAGCTGAACGCGCAGACGTAGAGTGGGACCGTTTTAATGAAAGTTTTCTATGTTACAGTGACTAGAAATGTTGAAACGGAAAGCCAATGAAACAAGGAGGGTAAAGCAAGGTCATTGTCAACCAATCATGTGAGCACCTGTGTTCAAGACCGCTATTTAAGTGCCGGCGTGACAGTGTCTTCTAGGACAACTCCTCACCTCGGTTTGGACAACCGAATAGTATCACTCCAGGATAATGGATTCCGTAACTACTACTACGTCGCTCACTTCAGCTCTTACGCTCTTCACTGTTGGCGCACCTCCACACCAATTTTACATTCGTCAGTAATTTCTCGGAATCTACTTCCGATACCAGTTTGGTTGTTATCCAAAGTGCCGGCCAGTGGCCTTCCCTCGAACCCGCTCTTCCGGTTGGCAGCCTTCGACGTTCGAACCCTTATGCAGATTGGACAATGGGCTGGCTTAGCGTGCACCATAAAGTTCCTCGCTATCAATGCTTGTTGTCTCTCTGATTAGCGATCAATTTAGTCCACCTGGCTTCACACAGATCTCACTGGGCTGTGCGGACATCTGCATGCGCTTTAGAGGTTACTCAAAACCAAGGCACTGTACGCTGGAAAACAACAGACTAGCTAACTAATCAATATGCGTTCGCAAGTGCTCTACCTCAAGACGTCGAACATCGCTGGAATTTCTTGCGGGAAGCGTTACTTGCTTCTGATCTTTGTATTTATTACGCTCAAGTATTCCATTGCTTTCGATGGCTCTATATTACTTGTACAGACAGTTGCTTCTTCACCGCAGTTGGGCTAAACCAACTTACACTTAAACTGGGTCTTTTTACGCTGGACAAATTTCGTTCCACTTTATTTGGTTTGTTCTGCCTACTTGACTAACCTACTATTAACTGGCCATGTGACTTACGCTAATTGCACCTATCTTCGTTCACTTTCTAGCGTTTGTAGCATTTGTAAGTAACTCGTGGACATTTCTTATTTATCGCGGATTCGTTGCTGACAAACATACTTCATATGCTAATTTAGCGAAGAGTTATGCCACCGCATCTTCATGCATTATTGGATTTATTTTATCTCATCTTGTTTTTTCAAGTAATTGACTGTTGCTTGATATCCCCAGTGTGGCTGCACTTGATGCACATGTTGACAAGTTGCCCACCTGTCTGTTACCCACTACCTCGTCCATACTGGTTCCAGGAGGCAGTTGGTCGTTGCTGGAGGGGACGGGGTGCACGGTCCTTGTGGCCGTGTTAAACTCGAAGAGTGGTTCCATGCACTCAGTGTGGAACGGACTACGGTTCAGCCATCACCTTGTGTGCGCTTGATTCCCCAAATACAGCGTGCTTGTGTTTGCCTGTGAGAGTGTGGGCCGGCTCCGTTGATGAAACGTGGCTCCCATCCACATGTCTGCCGGTCTTATTCTTTCGGGTTTACACTGGATATGGGGTGGGTGGTTGGAGTTGTGGATGGTGCGGCGCAAGCCACCCATGGTCCCTCTGTAGGCGCAGGCGTCCTGTGGCTGGCCACAGTGACGGTCAAATCCGAAACCGGATGCCGCTTACCATATATATATATATATATATATATATATATATATATATATATATATATATATGTATATATATATATATAATATCACGTCTTGCGGTCATAATGAATATCTAGATGGGGCAGGTAAACTGTGCACCCCAGATTCTCATTTAAGCAATCTGATGCCGTCATAAATTCGTACTTCACACATCGGTTTCTTACATGACACGCTGTGAACCACCATTTACTGCATCCGTAAGGACCGCAACAACTGGCTGAACGTCCGACTGCTGTTCTCGCAAACACACAATGTCATTAATCTAAGAGTAATTCTCATTTTAGCTGGTAATATCCAACGCCCTGCTTTGTTTGGTTATGAGGCGATGTAAACCATCGTTTTCATTTCTACTGCATCGTGCTGGGTCAAATTTACCGAAATGATCCGGACATCCACTTCTGTTTCTTCCACACAGGTGAAGTGTACCAACAACGGTTCACACATCCCGTGGTGCCGCCTCCTCAGTTCACTAATGCTGTCCACCGGCTCGCACGACCGACAGGAGCAGTGCAGTCACCGCTGGTATCGGTGGCAAACATCAACTCACCTGGTTGGTCCACAATCCGAGTTTCCCCTGTGCCACCCAGTCCACGTTTCCCAGTTATCAGACTTGCCAGCCCCACCAAAACTGTACAACTCGTACCTTCGATCCAAACTAACACTCCCGTGCGAGCTACGCCGCGGACAGTGGCTAGCTCTCCCATTTTCATGGTCCCGTATAACTCAGCCGGTCAAGCAGGTACCAATATCCCTGTCATTCGAACGATACCCACCATTCGATTGGTGACATCTGATTCTACAGCGACTCAGGGAGCAGCATGCATCCCGAATGGAATCACAGTTACCTCTCATCCCACTCACATCCAGCTCGTCAATATTAGTAACGTTACAACCAATCCCCGTGCCCCCACTTGAACTCGTTCACTGATCAGTTATTTTTGTCCCCATGTCGATATGAGTACGAATAGATTCTCTCCAATTTTTTCTCCATTATCTGCTATTGCACATTCGCTCCTCACCGGTCAACTGAGCCTCGGCAGTCAATTTGTGATGTACATAGCATTCCTCAATGCACCAATGTACAGTTGTCTATTTTTACACTCCAGTCTCGTGTGCTTGACTTATTTCCTGATTGATCTTTGTTCTCAGGATCTCTCAGTTGAACATATTCTACATGGAACTGATTGTCTTCCCAAGTTTCTTCGTTATGCCACACGAACCTGTCGCGAGTACCACTTCAGTGCAACTTACAGCGTCCACGCTCATGTATCTTATAGGGCATCTTGTGCCTGTTCTGGCTTCGTTCTAAAGCGAGATAGCGCTCTATACGTTCAGCTGACGCGCTTTTCGTCTTAACCACGGATCTACATGTATCAGCGACATCAGCCACCAACGGAGTTCAGCAGATTCGCAGAAATCCTACTTTTTATCTGTCAGTTAAGTTCCGTCTCGTGGAAAGGTCTGGATAGGATTCTTTTATGGTGAATTGTGCGACTCGTGGTGTTTCAGACCATGCGACAAAAGCATCAATAGCCCGTCATATGATGCTTCGCTGCGATGCGACAACTAGCAGTTTTGTGCGTGGTTGCTCGCATCTACAATGACTTGTAAATTACTAACCAGACGCCTGTTACTCAGCCACCGGCTGGCAGTACCTCAGGTGACTTGACGCCGAAATTGCTGGTGACCTGATTCGGCGCCCAGTGGTATGCGATGCACCGTGGTTAGATTGCAGACTACTTTGCCATTATCGAGGAATAAACAGATATGCACTTAAGGTTAAAGTTGTCGAACTCGGATTCTTGGTTTAAAGTAAGGTCTGACATATATCTGTCCAACTAGGTGACCTGTTTCTTCAGGCGTCTGGTTTGTCACTAGTCCTATCCTACATACCTGTAAGCGACCCGGCAGTACCTATAGCCTATGATTCCGTAGTAGTGAAGCGTCGGCAGGAAGTGCTCATGCTCATGCCTTTACCATGAGATTTTGGAAAGCACTAGTGGGCCATGCTGGAACAGCGAACGTAAGGTGCTAATTAGTGACAATACAGTTTATCTATTTGTTTTAGCGCAATAACACAGTTGTACAATAATGTTTCATGGTATTCCCATTTCGGACTTCACTTTTTCCAAAACCTGTCGGAAAGCCCAGGTCATTTTGATGCGTTTTCGCTTTCGTTTCTTCTTCGAGGTTCCGGCACAGGTTTTCTTCTTATTGGGAGCAGCCTTTGAAACCTTCTTTTTACAAGACAACGGGTTCGGCGCCTTGAGTGCCTTACGCTTTTTCTGCTTCACCTCTGAGCTGAGACCAAATCTGCTCCTCAAGGCGTTGATGGCTGTGGCCTAAACGAAAGTTGTTTGTATAAAGAAAAGATTACGGTCGTCTAAGTTATCAAGATCGTGGCAAGGCAATGTAGCTTGCTAAAATTGTACTGAAGGGGGTCAGAATTAAAAAAAACCTACAGATGTAAAAATCACAAACCACCAGTGTACATTCAAACGCATCATCTCGCCACAGAATAAAACAGCGAAGTTACCCCACCCAGTACCCGACACTATAATATCCCACTAAATTCGTTACGATGGATGCCCATCGTCCGGGCAGCGCATTTGCTGCCATTCTACGTAACAGTAGAATGTATACAATGAGGAGTGTAGAAGAACATTTATGTCCCATGCCGTTGACGCGTACCGGTGGATAGCCATGATACGCACATAACGCGGGGCCATATTAGGTTGATAATAAAGTTATTGCGATTTTAAATGCACATATCTTGGCTTAAGCGTAACAATTTTATTCGAAATAGAAACCATTTGAACTGATGCACTTTCGCCAACGGGAACCGAGTTTATTTATCCCGGATGGATAAAATTCCGGAGTTCTGGTGGCGATTAAATCGTCGAAGACAATTTCAGCATCTCCACGAGTTTTATAACATTTCTCTCGGAAGAAGTTACTCAGGTGAGACGTCAAGAGAGTATGGTGGGTGTAGCAAAGTTCGAAGCCTGGCTTGTCCAGCTTTACTCGCTACTACAGTGCTACTAGTTCAGATATTACAGTACTTGCTGGGGGGAAGAACGCACAAGTAGGGCGTCTGAGCTCTTCAAAAGCTCAGCTGGGTGGTAATTATGGGCTTAACTCCAAACGGACTGACAACGGCGAGTGTCTGCTGCAACTGTGTGCGGAGCACCAGTTGTTTCTTAGTAGCACTGCTTTTAGACACAGTAAGCGCCGAAGTGCCACTTGGCGTCATCCTGTAGCTGGCCAGCAATGGACCCAAATTGACCACATAGCCATAAGTTACAGGTGGCGTGGTTCCATCCTGGATGGCCGCTCGTACTGGAGTACCTGTGTCGACTCTGATCATGCCTTGGTGCGCTGTCGTTTCTCCATGAACTTTACCGGAAGGCGCACAAAGCGTCTCCCCCGATTGGCAACGGAGAAATTGTCCCAGCCCTCGGTCAGGCAAGCTTATCAAGACGCGTTACATACCGAACTGTCTTGTTCTAATAATACCGAGTTGCAGTGGAATAGGATCTCGGCCGCCATGCACGATGCAGGAGCATCTGCTTGTGGCACTATCAATGGTCACCGCACCAGTCACTGGATATCCGAGAGGTCGGTGAACCTGTTGGAAGCTAGAAGACAACTCCCGGCTGGCTCTGAACACAATGTGACCAGAGGGGCTATTAGGCGTGAACTAAAGCAGAGCCTACACGTGCTGACAAGGAAGCCTGGTGGACCAGTAGGGCTCAAGAAATGGAGGAGGCAGGAGCAGTAGTCAATTACCGCAAGCTCTTCCAGCTAATCCGCACCACTAATCCCAGGAAAACATGCGTCAGTGAGACATTCAGAGACCGCCGCATGGCTCGATAGGCGGAACACTTTCAAGATCAAATTCTTGAAAGATACTTGGAGCCGATCGAGTAGTCAGGAGTTCAGAGGTTTGGAAACAATCGGTTGGTATGGTAGTCTGGTAACATTTCGCTCTTGACAGAAGGGCTTCGTCAGACCAGGTGAAGCATTGTAATTGGGGTGGGATTTTATAGTGAACAGGGGCGATAACCGCGTTACCCGAGACTTGAGTCATGATGTCATTACAGCAACCGTTCGTGATGTCACCTCAGGTGGTTTAAACACAGTGGGAATAGTCCTTTGTGCATCATGACATTGACGGGTAAGCCCATAGTGTTGCCAATGGGAGTCGGTTTGCACTTTCCAATCTGATTCACGCACCGATGCTCGTCAAGCTGGCCGGCCTAAAACCGCCCGCCATGCATTAGGGAATTCTACCCCCTCAATTCTATTCACGCAGTCGTCAGATTTGGCAATTTTCACCGCCTCGGCAATCAACCGCTGAGATGTTGATCGTATGCCCCTCCTAATGACCTCGATGTTTTCGAGGTCTATCTGGGGACCCGTGTCTAATGCATGCACAGCTACGGCAGTCTCTGGTATTCAAACTTGTTTTTTGGTAGTCTTGAAATGCGCCTCCTATGCTCCGAAATTCGTGTGCGTAATTCTCTCGTTGTTTAGCCTATATACACATGTGCACAGTTTTTACATTTAATTTTATGAACACAGTTAGTCGTCCTATCATTGGGAAGGGGGTCCTTCAGGTGTACCAGCGCCGAACGTAACGTTCGACCTCGCTGAAAGATCACCCTTATATTTTTCTTGTTTAGTACTCTCCGAATTGCCTCGGAAGTGCCTTCCTTGTACGGTATTCCGACCGTCCCTATCCACTCGCCTGTGGGTCTTGACTGCCGGTGTGGCACTTTATGCAATTGACGTTTAACTAGTAACCGTGAGTAACCGCCGTAGCTGTGTATGCATTAGACGCGGGTCACCAGATAGACCTCGAAAACATCGAGGTCATTAGGAGGGGCATACGATCAACATCTCAGCGGTTGATTGCCGAGGCGGTGGAAATTGCCAAATCTGACGACTGCATGAATAGAATTGAGGGGGTAGAATTCCCTAATGCATGGCGGGCGGTTTTAGGCCGGCCAGCTTGACGAGCATCGGTGCGTGAATCAGATTGGAAAGTGCAAACCGACTCCCATTGGCAACACTATGGGCTTATCCGTCAATGTCATGACGCACAAAGGAACACCCGGACTATTCCCACTGTGTTTAAACCACCTGAGGTGACATCACGAACGGTTGCTGTAATGACATCATGACTCAAGTCTCGGGTAACGCGGTTATCGCCCCTGTTCACTATAAAATCCCACCCCAATTGCAATGCTTCACCTGGTCTGACGAAGCCCTTGTGTCACGGAAAACTAGTTTACAGATCAAAAGTTCATCTCGGCAGATATGAGAAGCGGGCGCCACCGGCTACATCTGGTAGTGCGAGAGTATACCTGTGCGGAGTGGCTGCCTCAAGCCAGCCAGATGTCTCATACGATGAGACTCACGTGGGATTAGCCATAGGGATATCATATAGTACTGTCAAAAATGCGTCAACCAATTTAGAGCTGTATATGTGATGAGTCTTGAGTGTATCCCTGATGGAATCTAAAGTTACATGCGGAGTAGGCCGTGATCATAGACGATTGCTTCGCTATCGTGCCAGCTGTTTGTCGCGATATGTTGTTAACACAAGGTGTAGGCGCCTAGACCTTGAAAGTTTGTTTAGCGCATTAGGGTTTTTTAGGTAAGTCCCACTTCACTCCATAGGTCATCATGATTGTGTGGCAGCGAAGCAGCACTTCAAGTCACTGATGTTTGTTGTTGTTGTTGTTTAGGCGATTTACTGGATAGACTGTTGTTCCGGTCTGGGTTTCACAGCCAACCTCTCAGGCTCTACTTAAAACCGGTCGTGGCGTGCAGTGTTGAGAGAGCACAGCTCCGAAACCCCACAACCTTTCACTTATTCCACTTTTCTGAGGAGCACAAAGGTAAAACTTTAGAATTCGCGAATAAAATTACTGATCTGGAACGTGTAGCTGGGTGATTTCACTTACCCACGGATGCTAAACTACGTAGACGATCAACCCAAGTTTCAGTGTCTAATGAAATAAGACTTGGGATGACTACTCGGTGGTCAATCTCTGAAAGACATTGAATTCCTGAACGGCATCCGAATTGGAGTTTAAGAATCCCGGTGAATACGGAGGAGCGATAATCGTTTGTGAAAAAGATATCAATGCTATTGTAAACAATTGGGCATCGTTTGGACGCGAGAATCAGGACCGGTGGTCGAACCGTTCAGATGTCTGGATTGTAATCCATGAATCGCCAGTTCGAGTCTAAATATGTGCGGCTAATCTCGCAGCCTCCATAGTCAGCACGCGACTGCTGGCGATCCCAAAGCGTCGGTACAACGTACTAGCGTACCGCTGTTATCTTTATGATAATCAAAAGTTCCCATTAAACCCTTTTTGAAAGCGGCGATTTTTGGAGAAGATGCAAATGTGAAAAATTTCGGAACTAATGTCTGAAAATTACGCCGAATGATCAATAAACAGTTTAGCGACACTGATAGATCTATGTGGCTGAATCACAACAACTGACTGCCTGCCCCAGCGTGGACGGGATCTAACGCAAATTAGTACTCTTGAAGAAGAATGAAGCGCGCCGTATCGATGACTACGATGGTTCATTTGTCGCACTTGTGAAGGATTTTACGTCGTATAATGATCACGTCAAGAAATGTCCTTGGACTAGCGGTGACGAAGCCAATGCAGTCGCGCAACAAGTTGTGATAGCGGCATCAAATATACCAGCAGTAAGTTGCAACCATTAAAAATTACTAACAGACCAGGTATACTGCGAGGTCTGTCGAAGTAGCCCTTTGAAAATAAAAAAACTGGGCAGCGACCCTAAGTCAGTTTTCCAAGAATGCACTGTCATTTTATACTGTACATAGATTTTAATCACTATCCACTGAAACGCACTCCAATGGTGGATTGTTTGGGGCCATCTGCCTGAGTTAATTGGCTCGCACTTTCGAAGTTGTTTGGACCACTTCTGCTTTGACAAGGTTGCGCTTTGTTCCTAATACCCCAACCCCAGCCTTATTCTGGTTGATTCGCTGGTCTATGCGAGAAGCGAGTGGTGCCCGCAGCGTTGATTGGCTTCCCATCCGCTAGTTCTGTTTGTTTCGCTCGGTCGATCAGAAGTCGTTCCACCGTCTGCTAAAGGTCAGTAACGCATGCAGACAACTCGCTTGCTTTTGTCCGGTACCAATAGCGTACCTCACTTACAACACTGCAACCTAAGTCCCCACTGTTCACCCGACTCATGTAGGCGTAGTTAATTTTCGCTTGCGGCGCTGATTGGCTGGTTCGTCCAATGACCGTGCGTCGGTTTCCTCGCGTAGTTTGCCAGCTACCACCACAAAGTTGAACTTCGCGTTAACCCTTCGGCCGACAAGTTGTGACAGAAGTAAGGATGCTCACCGCGGTGTCGTTTACTCCAAGTCGCTCATGGACGTCACTATTTGATGCCTTGGCTCTCCGGAAAACGAAGTTGCAGCGCACCTAAATAGAGAATGAACCGGCGACATAGATCCTCTAACAAAAATGCTTGAAGGATATCGCTAGTTTAGCGACTATCTATCATACTCGCTTTTGTCGATATGCAACTATTCGGACGTTTAAAACAGTTAGTTCCCCTTAGTAACTTGAAAAGCACAATTAGAAGACGAAGTTCGGCAGATGCATGCATTTAGTATCGTCTCATCAGTGCCGGTAACGATAGCCGGTAATTTTATACAACAGTTTGTGGGTGCAGACACACATACAAACAACCGCTTTTTTTTCTCGGTTTGTACGTATGTCTGTACCCACAAACTGTTGTATAACATTACCGGTTATCGTTATCGGCACTGATGAGACGATACGAAATGCATACATTTGCCGAACTTCATCTTCTAGTTGTGCTATCCGGACGTTGCTTACAAATGAGGCATATGTTAGATACATCATTAGTTACTTCAAATTCCTTGTGTTTGAGTCCATGCAAACGTATGTGAGATGCAGTTTTCGGCTTTAGTCATTCAAAATCAAATTAAGTATAGAATGCCGTAGGGTATATTCGCATGAACAAGTGTTCACATGCAATATAAGCAAATGGTTAGTACCAGAGAGTACCGTCAGAGCAGGCCACGGCGTGCTGCTCACATGGTGAGCAGAAGGCAATGTCTCAATTTGGCTGTACTCATGTGGATTTAAAGATGCTGTTGCCTCCATCCTGGTAGGCACCGGTTGCCGATGTTTTTCATAAACAATGATCATATAATATCACTTAACGACATGTTGGGTATATAACAGGAACAGTCGTACGCCAGAAGCCTCGTATCGACGGTCCGTTGTTACGCACCTGCCATTGCTTGCATTCGGGCTGAGATACTGCGAGTTTGCCCACGCGCTCACGCTGTCTCCTACAAGTAGCCAGTGTATCGTTAACCATGTGCTTGAAATCCTCCACCATCGGCCAGTAACAAACGTAAGTTTGAGTCGACATTGGTGCTATTAGAAGCAGTAACACCAGCGACCCAAATGTGTGATTGCAAACTCGCCGAACAGCATTGGGGCATCCCCCAACGCGTTCACAAATGCACTTGAGCAACCCGGGAATGGAAAAGTTGCATGCGTGCGCATCGGAGAGAAGGCAAAGTTGCGAACTGGGGCTAATGTTGTTAGTTATGTTAACAGATGTGATTCACAGTCGATGTACCTACTCCAGAGCAAAGACTTGCGCATAGGAAATCTAAACTTATTTGCAGATAATAGTAGCACAGTTCCTTTGTTTGGAAATTAAACTTTGTAAAGTCGACCTTTTCGCCTTAGAATGCACATAGGAATCGGTAATGACGATTATCAAAATCTAGCGTCCAATAGTCATTAGAAGTGGAAGTAGTTGGAGTTAACTGCATCGGCCGGGGAATTCGTAGTTGTCTGGACTAAGATGACTTTATTGGCCGAGATGTCAAGCGAACTAACACTTAAAAACGTCAATACAACCGAATTTCGGCTGATTTATCATTGGATGCGTAACAGTGATGGATTCAACTATATAACTGGCAATCTCAAGACTAGATTGCCGAAGTGAACAACTGGAAGCCACACTAGTGCAACTGAACACCAACATGGAATACTACCCTAAGTGCGGGTTTTATATGGGGTTATCTTAATAACGAGTACAGTCTGTGATTGCTCCTGGTTAGCAGCCTAAAACAGTACTTAGATGAATCCGCAAAATCGGCGATATGAAGTGTGCTTTAATTCCAAAAAATACTTTCACTTTCAAACGCAACGGAACGATGGGTTAAGTAGCCAAGAAAACACGAGTTGACCCAAGAGGGACAATCAATTGCTATCCACTAATAAGCAAGTATCGTTCTAGTAATGAAAAATATTCACAATCATTGTACAATTGCTCAGAAAGCCGAACTAAGGGTGTTTATCCTACTAAATAGAAATAAACCACATGCCGTTTAAATTTAATGTCAACCTCACTTACTTCGCAGTCGGAGACATATGGGGCTGCGTGGGCTTTCTGTGCAATGAAGTTCGACACCGCTTCAGGGGCAGGCTCCAGATTGAACCGAGAATGTGCTACAAAGAATATTGGCATGCCTGAAACATGTCTAGCGCATGTCTGAAGCTCCTCGTCATTAGTAGCTAGGCCAAAAAGCGTGCTCCGTCCATCCTTAGAGAAGGGTACCTTCCCGCAGCGGCGCACTCGTTTTTTAATGCACCATGAGGCTCCATTTTTAGGATGGAAATCGTGTCTGCAAACGAGTATCTTGAACTGTTTCAAAATACTTAGCACACCAGTGAACAGATCACCAAGCTCCTCACATTCTCTGATTACACAGGTAGAAGTGACGAATTTGACTGGTACTTTGAGGGATATCTCAAATTGCTGAGAAATGTTCAATTTATTCACAAGAGCTAGGCGAGTAAAAGTAGAATCGAGGAATATTTCTAACGGATCGATATCAAGCTGAAAGTGATGAGCGTACAAATCCAAAAGCTTTCTATAACTTTTGAGGCGTTTTATTTTCATTTAGTCGAAGTAGCTCAAAAGCAAGTTCAATTGGAACCGGAGCGATACGGTAATCCCGAAAGTGCTGCTTCTTCTACTAATCGTTGAGCCAGTAGTTGACAGGATGATTTGAAAGATGGATAAACCTAAAACAAAAGCCACATTAGACTTTGGTCAACAAACCATTGAGCACTAGCAGTCCCTGCTGGGACGCTTATGTGAAATAGTGAACGTGACCAAAGATATGGATACACAAAAAAGAAAACTGTAGGCCTAAGAGTCGAGTCGGGTAAGATAAACGAGAGGATTGGTGTTGACACCAAAAAGCAACAGGCTGACGATCAAAGCACTCAACGCTTCATCGCACACGTTGGCTAGAGACAAGATGCACCACAGTTGGTGTACCGTAACACGATACAATTGCATAGATGTAAAGGAAAAAATCAAGAATAAATACAATACAAAATAAGATAAATGATATTGTTTCTATGGTGCATTGGTATTAAGATCGTGGTTGGAGGTGGAACAAACATATAACATGAACGCGATCGAGGTGCGCTCTTCGCCATGTCAAGAAATGATTCCAACCAAGCGCCTTCATCGTCATTCGTACTCCAACCAGGTAGCCGAGAGGCACCAACTTAGGTCATCATTATCATCAATACACGTCAGTTGAGAGTGAGAAACAGTTCAGCTAATGTTCCGCAACATAAAGATAAGGGACTAAAAATTACACCACAAAACATTCAACAAGCAAGTAATATAATATCAAATATAGTAATATTCAATTGCTATGAGAATGCAAATGGAGGGATCTAGAGGAGATGGGAATGGATAAAGAAACTCAGAACACAAACGCCACGAGCCGGCTCTTCGCCACATTAGCAAGTATGTTCAATCAAACGTGTTCATCGTCCTTCAGACCCCAGTCCGGCAGTCGGCATATACCGACCGACACCAAATTCGCAGTGATGGTTTTCAATCCTCTCGACCAAATCATCGCTTGCCCTCCCCTTTTTCTCTTCCGTTCAGACCCCGGGCGCGCAAACGACGCACGATGCGGGAGCCTGTGGGTTGGATTGCGCAACACGTGACCCAACCATTGGAGCCTGGTGCGTGATATAATGGTGTTGAGCGAATCACTCGCTCTTCCTGCAACAAATATACGACGCTGAATACCCTCATTATTCATGTGATATTCCCACTAGAAATGAACTAAGAGGCGAAGGTAACGATGTGTCAAACTACGAAGACACCAGTGGTCAAATGTCGCTAGGCACTTTATGTCTGTCGACCGATGGACCCCGTTTCACAGCCGCATAAGACGGTTGAACGGACGGCTGCATTATAAACTCTGTCCTTCAGAGCGAGTGATGTCGCGTCTGCGCCACAGATGGTGGAGATTGACAAAAGCGCCTCCAGTTTTTGCTATCTGGTTCGTGACTTCATCATTGATTCCACTGGCACTAATAAAGTTGCCCGGCTGGCTTGCCAAACAACCTCCTCGTGGTGCGGGCTAGGTGGTTCGGGTGTACCCCATTCCAGCGAAGTGTTTCGCCGCAGTTTCCATCTAGGTGGGGCATTGTAGTCCAGCAGTTGTGCTGATTTCATGGAAAGGATTGGGCCGCCGGTTGACAACGTACCAAACAAAAGACGTATGAACTGAACATTCAGTGAGAGACTCCCAATGGGCGTGATTCCCTGAATTCGCCCCGTTGCCTTGCGGGTAGGTTATTTAGCCAAAAACTCGGAGTGGTGTCCCCTAAGATAACTCCCTACTTTGGCTTCGGCAAGCGGGTAGTATCACGCCCACTGACAAAACAATGGACTCGGTTTGGTTCATGGTAATTACATTTCAGGCCGCATAGGTAAGCTACCAATCCGGAAAAGCACCAGACGCGCGTTTCGCCCTATTGGGGCCCCTCAATGGTGCACATCTATCGGTCTCCTACTGGGAATCGAACCCAGACACGAAACGTGTGTCTGGTGCTTTTCCGGATTAGTAGACTACCTATGCGACTTAGAATCCAACTGCGATGAATCAAATAGAATCATAGCCAAATCCGTCTACTCAGTAGTATTAGAAACTATGGACTGTTCGTCTGCTACATCGCGCTCAGATGTCTTAACTCCTGCTACCTTCACACCTTATTCCCACGCCACCCGTCCATTTGTTACCGATCACTTATCCGCTACCAGCTGATTCCTATTTCCGTGATTCCACTCCCGATGGTTGCGTTGACACCAACAGGGTTCGTCCAGTAGCTCTCCTTGAGCATCGGTCCTCGTTCCATCCAGCATGCTTCAATGTACGTACACTCATACAGATCGTGCAACAGGCTGGCCTTGCGTGCACCTTGAAATCCCTTATCATCGATGTTTGCTGTCTTTCAGAAACACGCATGCAAGACTCCAGTACTGTATTGGAGTTGGGATCTCCTACCGACCGAGAAGCCATGTTTCACTACATCGATCTGGCGACAAAGGCAGCTGCGGCAGGCTTAGCTGGCATTAGTGTAGCGCTAAGCAGCCAAGCCTAAGCCGCACTTCTGGACTAGTTTCCGATTAATAGCCGACTCTGTGCAGTTCGGATTCGTGGATCATGCAGAATCAACAGATATCGTGAAGAGAAAAGCAACTTGTTTGTGGTCTCGGCTTATGCTCCCACTGACTGCAGTCCCGACTCGGTCAAGGACGATTTCTACCGTGAACTTCACCAGCTCTTGGGCAGAGCTTGCAACTCCGATACTGTTATCCTTGCTGAGGATCCCAACGAATCGGTCGGGAGTCCATTGTCATGCGAAAGTCACCTCGGTGTTCACCATGCACTCGATGAGAGCCGCTCGGATAATGGGGAGAGACTACTTACATTGTACGAATGCAATCGTTTATTTCTGTCGAGCACCAGCTTTCGACATTCGAGGAGACGTCCCGCTAATTGGCGACCCCCTTCTGCGTCCCAATTTTGGTCTCAGATTGACATCGCAATCAGTCTCAAATGGCGTGGTAATGTAAAAGATTGCAAATCAATCTGGTCCACGTTTCTTGACTCAGACCATGCTCTTGTTTGTGCGAATATCTGAATGAGTTCGGAGAGTTCCAAAAATGAATTACTGTAAGATGGGTATAAACAAAGCATCTACTCTCTCACTCCCAATTTAACGAAGCTATCAACCTTCCCTGGTCGATGCACACAGTTGTGACCCTCCGCAAGATATTGATGAACACTAGACGTTCTTGCGGAGGACCATGATCTCTTCCAGGTAGTTAGTCTGTGGTCTTACTCATCACCCATCGAAGGCCTGGATCTCCATGCGATCCTTGGATCTATTTGATGGCCGTAGGAATATCCTTGCGGAGTCCAACCGTTCGGTCAGTCGGCAGCTCAAACGAATCCTACACAGTGATTGTGAGGACTGGTGGTCTCAGCGCAGTTCAGAAATGGAGGCCAGTGTCCTCTCTGGCAATACTCGCAAGCTCTTTCAGCTCATTCGATCCACTGGTCACAAAAGTCTTGACATCAGTGAGATTTGAAAAGCACGGTAAGAAGACGAAAACTGGTAGATGCATGCATTTCATATTGTCTCCTCAGTACCATTAACAATAACCGGTATGCAACTATATACGTAAATATGCGTGTGACCGAATAAGCATGAGGTGAAAAATGAAGGACGGAAGTTCCACCCCTATGTCCACGGCAGTCTTAAGCTAATAAATAATTGCGTACGTGCGGAAATATCCTTCCTTAGGAAATGTATTCTCCTGCGTAGATACCCCCACTCGGTTCTCACACTGCTGCGTAGAAATAAACTCAAACCATCTGTGGCTAACCTCAAACGTATGGCATCCGCTCACTTGGAGACGGCCGAGTCCAAACTTCTGAGTTTACTGGAAACTCACGCACGCCTACTACATGTGGTAGAGGATCTATCTTTGTGTTGTCGTGTTGTGTTCGCTAACTTTTGCAAATCCACTCTCGACTGTACGAGGCGAAATCGGAATACTCGGTTGGAGAACTCGCTTATGAACAGTCAGGATGAGGAGCCAGTCGTTCGTGATCCCAGTAAGTACGTGGTGAATTTATCAGACGCACAACTAGACGCTTTGCAGTTAGAAGCTTTGTCATATGGGCTTGATTACAAAATTCCACCTAGAAGACTGAACGGGTTGTTTATAGAAGCTCAGTTTGAGAACTTTTTTGATCAATTTAAGGAGCTTCAACCATCCAGTCCTGAGGGTGTTGTTTGGTTTAGGAACGAATTGGCCGACATTGCCCACGAAGTTAAGACTGTGCCAGTGATTGAAAAATGCGCACTTACAGGCTGACACCTTCAGGCTCTGCGTGAACTACGTACTAAGAACGTAGTTGTGATGAAACCGGATAAGGGCTCTGGAGTGGTGGTCATGAACAAGGCCGAGTACGCTCAGAAAATGAGTAGCATACTCAACGACACGAGTAAATTTGAACGACTTACTAAGATGGAAAACGTATCCGATGTTGAAGCTAGTATAGCTGCCCATCTTGAAATGCTTCTTCATCATCGCGTGATTGATAGTGACACCTATAATTGTTTAAAGCTAAGTAGAAGCACTACTCCGCAGCTATACGGGTCACCGAAGACGCACAAGAGTGGAGTACCACTTAGGCCGATTCTATCAATGGTAAATGCGCCGCAGCATAAATTGGCTCGCTGGCTAGTGAAGATACTTTCGCCTCTGCGACAACTGTCCAATCCATATAGTCTTAAAGGTTCTTTTCAACTTATCGGTGACTTAGATGACATCAACCTCTCCGATAAGATCATGTGTTCCTTAGATGTGGAATCTCTATTCACCAACGTCCCACTACAACAAACTATTGAATACATATGTGAGCTAGCTGAGCACTCTAGTTATTCGTTACCAATTCCAGTCGAATTTCTAAAGGAATCCTTACTGTTGTGTACAGCAAATGTTGGCTTCCACTTTCAGAACACCCCATATCGTCAAATCGATGGTGTGGCAATGGGTAGCCCACTAGGCCCTGTACTTGCTGATTTCTTCATGCTGATGATAGAAAGAAACATATCCACAGAAATAGCTCAGTTGCCATACTATAAGCGCTATGTTGATGACATATTGGCCTTTTGTTCATCGGAGCAGCAGATTGTCCAGTTGGTGCAGCAACTCAACTGCGCACATACCAACTTGCGGGTCACCTGCGAAGTGGAACAGAAGAACTGTCTGCCATTCTTAGACATCCTCATCAGTCGCAGAGATGACGGGCTCATTAGAAGGTCTATCTACAGAAAAGCAACCTGGTCCGGCCAATACCTGCACTTCACCAGCTTCACACCAGTGCGGTACAAGCGGACCCTTGTGAAAACTTTAGTTAGTCGTGCTAGACGAATTTGCTCCGTTGATTGTCTAGCCTCCGAGCTAGAGTTAATTACAACAACACTCGTTGCAAATGGTTAGCCACGTAGATTTATAGAAAGACAGCCAACAGCGAGGCCCGAAAGACTTGGTGCATACGGCAGCCAAGAAAAAGATCTATATCGAGTTGTCATTCAAGGGTGACTTCACTGTATTGAAAACCACGAAACGTTTAGTCTCTGCTACGCAGAGAAGTTACCGTGCTGCTCAGGTTGTGGTCATCAACAGAACCTGTAACTTGCCGGTGCCGCCAACGAAGGAAGCTCAACCGATAGGGGCCAACTCACACTGCATATACAAATTCGTATGTGACTGCGGAGACAGTTACATAGGCAGAACCAATCGGTCTTTGACTTCCCGAATAAAGGAACACGTACCAAGATGGGTTCAACGTGAAATTGACCAGCATCCCTGTCCCACTGAAGTTCCGTGCTTGCGCAAGCCGCCAGCTTCCTCAATAGGTAAACACCTACTGACTACGCGTCACCGGATAGATGTCGGAGCAGCGTTCACATTTGTATTACGTCACCCTAATCCCCGCTTCCTCCGTTTCGCCGAGGCCGTTGCGATAAGCCGGCTCTGTGTGTTCAAAAGCAAATATTTATTAGCTTAAGACTGCCGTGGACATAGGGGTGGAACTTCCGTCCTTCATTTTTCACCTCATGCTTATTCGGTCACACGCATATTTACGTATATAGTTGCATACCGGTTATTGTTAATGGTACTGAGGAGACAATACGAAATGCATGCATCTACCAGTTTTCGTCTTCTTACCGTGCTTTTCAAATTTCTGAAGGGAACTAACTGCTTTAAATCAGTGAGATTATTTGTGAAGCAGATGGGTCGCCAATTGTCAACCTACAGAGATGCCTGGATCGATAGGCCGGACATTTGCATTCCCAATTCAATAGGCCCTCACCGTTTAATTGTATGCTCTGCGAACCAAGCCGTCCGCCCTGGGTCATCACACTTGATCCGCCCACTGATGCGGAAGTTTGTCTTGCGGTTCGACATTTGAGACAATTTAAGGCTGCCGGCTCAGATGGACCTTTTCCGTAGCTGTTCAAGTATGGGGGCACAGTTACCATCAGTCAGTCAGCCTAATTCTTCTCCAAAATCTGGCATGAAGAAAAGGGTGCCTTCTTCCTGCGGCGAGTCAGTTATTGTCTCGAATTTTAAGAAGGGCACTCGCAATTCATGCACCAATCACCGGGTTAGTCTCAGTTGAGTTGCTTCCAAGCGTTTCGAAGCCATCCTACTCCGTAGACTTTCTCCGATTAGTAAATCGCAGTATCGGGAAGAATAAGCTGGCTTCCGTCCTGGTCGTGGGTGCGTGGACCAAATATTCACGCACCACCATATCTTAGAACACTGCTACCTTTACCAGAAGTCTACCATGGTTCGTGCTGCATTCGATTCGGTTGATCGATCTGCGCTGTGACGTTGCTATCTAAGGAACGGGATCCCAGAAAAATACCCAGCCATCCTACGCGCGCTCTACCTCCACATCTCCGGAAAAGTATGGTCTACGGCGAGCTTCCATCGTGATTCGCTGTCAATAGCGGTGTAGGACAGAGCTGACCTTTGTCCCCTTTTCTCTTCAATTCTGCGACTGAAGGCGTTTAGTTGAGAGCTTGGGGAGGTTATAAAAGTTTTGGACTACAACTACTGCCGGACAAGCGAGCAACTGACTTAGATTATGCCGATGACATCGCCTTACTTGGTGATGACTCAGAGAGCATGCAAACCGTTCTAAACCGTTTGGCGATTCAAGCATCTGTTCGGTCTGTGCTTCGCCCCATCGAAGTGTAAAGTACCGCTCCAGGATTGGCACTCGCCAGTCCCCGCACTCACTCTTGAAGGTACATAGCTTGAACAAGCGAATAACTTCGCCTACTTGGGCAGCTGCATTGCTGCTGGCGGCTCTATTGAGAAGAAAGTTTCCCTCCGCATCGCCAAAGCCCGGTCAGCATTGGCCGACCTGAAGCACTTGTGGCATCATCAGGATGTCTCTCTGTTGGTAAAGGATCGCGAGCATAGTGCCGTCGTCCGGGTAGTGTTGCTATATGGAAGTGAGTCGTGACCAGTTCATGTGGACGACATGCGCCGGCTCCCGACTTTTGACAATGGGTGCTTGAAGAGGATTGCTCGTGTGTGTGGTGGCAGAACATTTCCAACGGTAATGTCCGACGTGGTGTCTTAGGGGATGCCAGTATGCATCACAACAAGTTGGTTCTGCTATGTACAAATTCTGCTGGTGTACAAATCCATGGTGCTGTCCGTTCTTCTATACGGCAGTGAAACGGACGATTTACCGGCGGGATGTGCGATATCTAGAGCAGTCGCATCAACAGTGCTTGCGACGGATTCTGCGCATCCGTTGGGGCGACAGAGTTGCGGACACGGAAGTGTTCCGTCGAAGTTGATTATGCAGTGAAGCGCATACTTTTGCTAACACATCTAAAGTGGCTCGGTCATGTGAGCCGTGTGAATTCGACGCGGATACCGAAACAATTATTACATGGTCAGGTGAGTATTGGGAAGCGACATGCGGGAAACCAAAGTTACGTTACCAGGATATGATCAAAGTGAGGCTCTCACGTTCTAATCTTGACTGCTGGTCATGGGATCCGAAGGCGGTTGTTCGGCGTGCATGGCGCGATTTGAACACGAAGGCAGTTGGTGAGATGCGGGAGAGAGCCCTTATGCATGCAGAGAAAAAGCGGCAAGTGCGGCAGCGGCAAGCACCGATGGGTTGTGCTTCATAGTCATCGAGCGCATGGTGCTGCAGCACATGCGGTCGCGAGTGCTAGTCAGGCAGGTCTAGTGAGGCATGAGCGAGGCCACTCGGGACGATCACCGAAGCGACGACGGGTCCTGCAGAAAAGGTAGGCAAAACCGGTACAGCGTTTTAGGTACGCTGCATTTGATTTACTAACCCACTTTATTTCATATGGTGGGTTTTCAAATTTGTCCTAATGCTTTTCTTTCTCATATTGATGTCAACCGGAACTATCCTCAATAAACTTGCACACGTCGCTGGAACTAATTGTAGTTAACTTCGATAACATTTTCGCGTTCGTGGCATTTCCTTAAATATATTTGCTGACGTCTTGAACTTATCGTGGATTCGTTCGTAAGCAATTTATTTTATACGCCCATTTAGTGAAGAGTTATGTCATCGTATCTGCATGCCTAATCCGATTTCTTGATTTTCCATCTTATCGTTTCAAGCGATTGGCTGTTGCTTGATATCCATGGTGTGACTGCGTTTAGTGTGCATGTTGACAAGATGCCTACCTATCTAGTACCCACTACGTCGTCCATATTGGCTCCAGGAGGCAGTTGATCCTTGCTAAAGCGGACGGGGTACGCGATCCTTGTGGCCGTGCTAGGCTCGAAGAGTGGTTCCATGCACTCAGTGTGGAGCGGACTACGGTCCACCCACCGCCCTGTGTGCGATTCATCCCCAAATACAGCGTGCTTGTGTTTGCCTGTGAAGGAGGGTGGGCCGGCTCCGCTGATGAAACGTGGCTCCCATCCACATGCCTCCCGGTCTTATTCCTTCGAGTTTACAATGGATATGGGGTGTGTGGTTGGAGCTGTGAGTGGTGCAGCGCAAGCCACCCATGATCCCTCTGTAGGCGCAGGCGTCCTGTGGCTTGCCACAGTGACAGGCAAATCTGAAACCGGAAGCCGCCAACTAATCTCAACTCTAGCAACTAGACCGTTGAGATCAGCGAATAAGAGGAAGTCATCGCGTCATAATCATCGTGACATAGTAGTTGAAGGTCAGCAACACACTTCAGCTAATATGCCGCAGGAAGAAAGGAACAACTTGACAAAAAGTAGAACAAAACATCTTTAGTTTGTTTTCACACGCCGATTTTTCTTTTTTGTCACTTTTAACGTTTGTAGTAGTAAACATGTGAAACAACACAATACTGTACACAATTTTTCCACTGATTCCGGTTGCGGGCCATGTCTTCAAGAATGTTAAGCCATTAGCACTTCTCATCTTTGGGTCCACATTCTGGAAGACGTACGGGTCCAACAGCGGCTAGACACGACATCAGCGATTTAATGTGCTGTCGCCAAGTGGTAGGCTGACCACCACGCGGTCGCATCCAGCCAGGTCATTGACGAGTTAGTAGAGCGCGATGCGGTATACCCTCAAGTGCCATGCGTAGGACGTGACCGAGCCATCTCAACTGGCGCAACAAAACCAGTTTGTTGTATGGAATACTCACATTCCCCAAAATGCGACGTCGAACGTCATTACTATTAACTCGATGTTGCCACCAAACACGAGCAATCCTCCTTAAGCAACCGTTATCGAAGGCAGAAAGACGACGCAAGTCTTCCACGCGAATGGGCCAGGACTCGCTCCCATACAACACTGAGCGAACAGATGCGCTGTAAACGCGGCCCTTTAATGAGAACGAGATGTCGCGACGACGCCACAAGTGCCTCAGATTGGCAAATGCTGATCAAGCTTTAGCGATGCGAAGAGAAACTTCTTTGTTGATAGCGACGTCAGAAAAAATATAGCTCCCAAGGTAGACAAAACTATCCACCTATTCAAGTTGTGCACCTTCGAGAGTGAGCGTCTTCGTCTTCGATTGCGAAGTTGAAGAGGAATGGGTACATATTACAGTCCTGTGACATACCGCTATTGACAGCGAATTGTGAGGAAGGCTTGCCATAGACCCTCACTCTGCCGGATGTATGAGGGTAAAGTGCTTGTAAGATGGCGGTATATCTCTCTGGCATCCCGTTCTTTAGCAAGCAACATCATAAAGCACGTCGTTCAAGGGAGTCAAAAGCGGCACCTGTGTCTAGGAATGCAACGATAGTAGGCCTGTGATAAATGTGGCGATGTTCGAGGAGCTGGCGTATCTTGAAGATCTGATCCACGTATCCGCGGCCGGGACGGAAACAAGCTTATTCTTCACGGTAGGATGCTTCACGTATTGGGGATAGTCTACGGAGCAGAATGGATGTCTATAGCTTAGAGGTAACCGAAATAAGACTAATCCCGCGATGACTTACACGTGAAGTGCGCGAGCCTTTCTTGAAAATCGGGACAACTGATTCGCCTCAAGAGGAAGGCACTTTCTCTACATGCAACAGTTTTGCGAACAGCGAGGTTAGCTGGTTAATGATCGCCAAGCCGTCGTACTTGAACAGCTCCGGATGTCCGTCTGAGTCGGAAGCCTTGAACCGCTTTAAGCGTCGAATCTCGAGGCTGACTACCGCTTCGCATAGTGAATTCAGTTGGGCGAGCCAGCGTGGACAACTAGGTGTACTGCATGTACTGATGGACAGTGGAGGCCAGTTGAACTGCGAGTGAAAGTGCTCGGCCCAGCGGTCCATACGTCTCTGTTGGTTGGTGATCTAAGATCCATCCACCTCGCAAATAACCTCACTGACATCAGGCTTCCTGAGGCCAGCGGACCGAATGAATTGAAAAATCTTGCAAGTGTTGCCAGAGAGGGCAGCGGTCTCTATCTCTAAAGCACACTCAGACCACCATGTCTTGCAATCCTTGCGTAGGCTTTGCTTGAGCAGCCGGTTGGTAGAACGGCGCCGCTCGTTGCAATCTGATTCCGCCGGAACATCTTTGCGGCGTTCGGACATCTCCAGAGAACCAGCAGAGATCCAAGCATTTAAGGGGCGTCGAGCTAGGCCGCAGCTCGACTCTCCGGAAATGGTCATCGCTTTTTGTATACAAGTCCAGTGTTTCTCCACGTCTTGCGGTGGATTGCAACTGGGTGCGTATGCTAGTAAGGACAGATAGCTCGCCTGGACAGAGGAACCAGTTAATCTGTTCACATCAATCTTGCAGTGCTTCGTGTTTCGGGGCCCCAAAACACATGCAGATGTTCACGCAGACCAGTCATCATCATCATCATACATGCCGCAATACACAGAAAAAAAGAGAAAAAATGCAAATGCAACTGGTGCAAGCCGGCTGAGCTACCGGTAACGGATGGGCATCGTTCCGGTAAGCTAGCAGCCGGCTACTGTGCATCAAAAAATACTATGCGAAATTATATAAAGCTAAATAATGGGATCGTGGTTGGAGAGGGAGGCTAAGAGGGATGGGGTGGGACAAAGACCAGTGCATGATTTGAGTCAACGAAGGTGGACCAAAAGGACCTGCAGTACAGTACGTTGCCGAGTCATCTGAAGCTAATTGCAATGTGATCACTTTGAGATCACGGTTGTGTTGGAGAAGGGGGACGACACGTTGCGGAACGCTTCTTCGTATGCCTGAAGTTAGTGCCCCATAGAAACAGATGGTTGTCTTCGCACAATGTGAGAAGCATCTCTCTGTTATCAGAGCGGTTCTCATCGAGTGTGTGGTGTTCACCAAGATGATGTTCGTATGGTAACGGGCGGCCAAGCTGCGCATTAAAACCCCCAGCAAGGACAACGACATCCGACTTTTCAGCATTAGTCAAGACCTGATGTAGACCCTGGTAGAATTCGTCCTTAACCGAGCCGTCACTGTGGTCAGTTGGAGCGTACACGGAGATTACAAACAAGTTGCGTCTCTCTTCGCGGCGCTTGTGGATTCTACATGAACGCCAAAGCCGAACTACAATCGGATTTCTAAAAGGCAGCAGACTCTAAGATGCGCGCCAGACCGGCTTGCTGTCCAACTTGCATGAGTATCCGAACGTTGAAGCACGCCAGACGGAACGAGGATAGGGGACGAAGGAGAAACATAGATTGAACTCCGTGGTTCGCAGCGCAACAGGAATCACAGTCAGATTGTTGAACACATGAATCGGGTAACGGAAAGTAAGGATTGTTGGCAAACAATTGGCGTGTGATGAAGTCGCGTGAATGTGAGAAGCAGAAACGGTAGCTGACGAGCACGTTGTAGTACAGTCCATGGTTTTGTGAGAGGGTGTGATACTGCCAGGTTGCCAAGCTGAAGTAGGAAGTTGACTTAGGGGACCCACCCCTAGCATTTGGCTAAATAAGGTACCCGCAAGACGGCAGGGCGAATTCAGGGAATCGCGCCCACTGGGAGGCGCTGACTGGATGTTCAGTTCATGCGTTTTTCGTTTGGTAGATCACCAAACAGGGGCCCAATACTCCCCATCAGCGCAGCTGCTGGAATACAATGCCCCACCGAGGTGGAACACTGCCGCCGAACAGTTCGCTGCAACGGGGTACACCCGAACCCCCCAACTGGCACCACGAGGAGGTAGTTCGGCAAGCCAGCCTCGAGAATTGAGTGCCCTTCTCTATGGGCCGTCTCATTAGATCCGCCCTCACGCTCAGAAGTCGAACATGAGAGCAGGCTGTTGAAATTACCTAAAGCCGCAGGTGCAGATAGCATTCCTCCAGGCCTCTACTAATTAGGGGGACCAGCTCTACTGGATCATTTACACGAGTTTCTAGTTGAAATTTGGGAGCAGGAACCTGTCCCGACAGACAGGAGCCGCTCCGTTATTATCTCAATTTTCAAAAGAGGCTTACGTTCGGAAGGCGGCAATCATAGAGTGATCGGTCTCACACACTATACACGTTAGCTAGAGGTGTGAAACACCTCAGCTACTGTGCCGCAATACCTAAAAGAAAAAGAGAATAAAGTGCAACGTGTGCAAGCCAGCTGAGCTACCAGTAACAGATGGGCATCGTTCCGGTAAACTACCTGTCAGCTACTATGCAGCAAAAAATTTCCTATGCAAAATTAAAAAGGCTAAATAATGAGATCGTGGTTGGAGGGAGAGGCTAAGAGGGATGGGATGGGACGAAGAAACTCACAGCACGAACGCCACATCATCATCATCAACAGCAGTACATCAGCCATTTGAACTGATGCTTCGCTGCCATACAACCATGAGGACCTATGAAATAAAGAATAAGAGGTCGGCTCCTTTCCCTGCCAGCAAGTGTATCCAGCCAAACGTGTTCATCGTCTTTCGGACCCCAACCAGGAAGTCGAGACGCTCCAACAGAGGTCAGCTTCAAAGTGATGGCGTTCATTCCTCTGGACCAAGTCATCGCTTGGCCACCTCTCCTCTTCTTCCATTCACATCCCTGCGCGCAAACAACGCACGTTGCGGGAGCCCGTGGGCTGGCATACCTAACATGTGGCCGAGCCATCGGAGCCTGGTGCGTGAAATGACGGTGCTGAGTGGTTCATTTCCTTTTCCTGTGCCGTAAACGAGGCGACGAACACGCCCGTCGCTAACTCGGTGTTCCCACCAGATGTGAGCCAAATTGCGAAGGCACCGGTGATCGAACGTAACTAGCCTCTTTATGTTCGATGATTTAAGGGGTCAGGTTTCACAAACGTACACTAAGGTAGAACGTATCGCTGCATTGTACACTCTACCGTTCAGGGCGAGAGTGTTGTAGCGCCGGCTCGAAGGTTAGCAAAAGCGCCTTGAGCTTTTACTATACTGGTTGTAATCTCATCTTCAATGCCACGGGCGCTGATACAACTTCCCAAGTAGTTGCATTTTTGGACGACTTCAAGCTGATCGCCGCCAAGGGTCAGCGTAGGAGGCGGTCCAGGCCAACCTTGGAGGAACGCTTTGTATTTCGATGGTGCAAAGCTAAGCCCGAAGCGGCTGACAGCCAGTGCTAATGTGTCCAGTGCCGTTAGGCACGGCCGGGAGCTGTCACAGATTAGGACAATATCGTCAGCATATTCTAAGTCAATAAGTCGTTCTCCTGGGAGCAGATCCATACCTTCCACGCCTAAGTCGTGTACTGTGAACGCGATTTTCATGACATCGTCAATAGAGAAACTGAAGAGGAAAGGTGACAGCGGGCATCCTTGTCTCACACCGCTGGAAATATTAAAGGGCGAGGACAGCTTGACGTAAGCCTTCACTCTGCCTGAGCTACGAGCGTATAATGCTCGGATAATATCTACAGATTTCTCTGATACACCTTTCCTGAGTAGACAGTCCCAAAGTGCACGTCTATCCACCGAATTGAATGCACCTTTGATATCGAGGAACACGACAACGGTGGACCGCCAATATATGTGACGGTGCTCAAACAACTGACGCGAGGTGAAGCTGTGGTCAATGCAGCCACGACCTCGACGAAACCCGGCTTGCTTCTCACGAATATGGCTTTCACAAGTGCCAGTCAGTCTGTGAAGAATGACAAAAGCAAGCAATTTGGAGGCGATGGAGACCAGACTGGTTTCTTTATGGTTGCCGCATTACGATCGTGAGCCTCCCTTTAAAACTGTGACTATGACGGAGCGGCACCAGTCTGTTGGGACAGTTTCCTGCTCCCACACTTTCACCAGTAGCACGTCTAAATCATCCACAAGAGCAGGACCCCAGAATTTGAAGAGAGCTAGAGGAAGATTATCTGGTCCCGCGGCTTTATTTAACTATAACAGTCCGAACTCACGTTCGACTTCTGAGCGAGAGGTGGATCCAAAGGGACAGCCCAAGGAGTGGGACGATCGGTGGCCGGCGAGAAATCTAAAAATTCCGGCCGATTTTATTGCCTCCCAAAGTGCTCAGCCAAACGCTCCAAGCGTTTTGACAAGTTGTGGATAGGTTGTCCACTCTCGTCAAGTATAGTTTCCCTAACACCAGGTCTTTTGCTGCCCGGTTCTCTTATCAGCCGGAATAACTTACGATGGTTATCAGCTTTACGGCTTCTTCCATCTCCGACGCACTATGAGACCACTAGGATTCGCGGTCTCTCTTCAGGCTAGTACGCAGTTTTGTCCGGAGCACTTTGCGAGTTTCATTGTGTTCGTTTCCAGCCGGAATATACCGGCGAGCATCGATAAGCTCCAGAGACTGCGAAGAGACCCAATGTCCATGTTTTCGATTAAACACCACATGAGAATTCGCCTGCTGCTGGTAAGGAGTGGTGTCTGTGAGACCAGTGAGCGCTTACTCAACTCGCAAAACAGCGTACTTTGATAGGTATTCAGAACAGCTGGGTTCTCCAGTTGGCTGGAGTCAATGCGCTCACAACGTCGTCTTTGGCGTCCGCCAAAGCGCATCCGCAGGTCAGCACATACAAGTGCGTGGGCGGTGTCCACACATGTGCTCCAAATCCACCGACAGCTCTGGACGTAGCCACTCCGTCGGTAACTTGTCGCAATGTGATCGATTTGCATCCATAGCTGGTTCGAGGCTGGTGAGCGCCAAGTCACCCTCCGGCGAGTGCTGTGTCGGAAATTAGTGCTCGCAAGAAATAAGCGAGTATCTTCACACAAATGAAGTAACCGCTCACTGTTATCATTGCGGGAGCCTACACAATGTTGGCCGCCCAGATGCAGTTCATCAGTGGACAACTTTCCAACTTGAGCGTTCAGATCCCCAGCCAGCACAACAGTGTCCCAGCTGCTGTGGCGAAGGAGCGCGTTCAATTGGTGATAGAAGTCGTCTTTTACCGAATCATCGATAGAGTTTGTGGGTGCATAGGCAGCGATGACGAAGAGACATCTGTTAGTCCCGCACGACTTCGAAGCTTTGAACGAGCCAGCCAATCGGACCGCACACAACCGGCTGCTGATTGGGATCCAGTCAACCAGAGCAGCTTCAGTCCGGAGAATCAGGGCGATACCAACACCGGCTTGGCTGGTACTCGAATCTGCATCGTCAACGGATAGGCACAATGAGAAAGTGCTGCTAGTGTCAACAGAAGGGGATCGCAAAGTGAGCACAGAGCTCGAGTCTTGCAAGTGGGTCTCCGGTAAGCAGCAGATATCGATCGAAAGGGTCTCTAATGTTCGGGCAAGTGTTGTCTGTTGACCGGTCTGTAGCCATGTGCGTACACTGAGGCATGCCAATTTGAAGGACGATTGAGGGCTCCAAATAGAAGTCGATGAACTGGGCTTGGCCGATTGGCTGGACATGGGCTTGTCAACAGGACAAGAATGACGTTCCGCGTTCACATGTGAGTTGAAACTAGAGGGTAAAAGCCTAGCAAAACAAGGTGAGGGAGGGCCAAGAATTGGGGGGTTGTAATCAGGGGCATAAAAGTGAAGCTGGAAAGGGACGGTAAGTTAGAAAAGGCGTAAGAGGGGATAAGAAGGTGGAAAAGCTTGAGCGGTAGCATTCAAACCCCTATCCACCCTGCTCGATGCAGCAGATAGGGCACCGTTGATTATCCTCTGCGGTGGCCAGAGCATCAAGTAACTGTTTGAAGAGAAATTCATTATATTTCATGGGCAGGATACTGTCAGGTTGCCCAGGTCTAGACAGGAGGACGATTAGGGTTCTCAACCAAAACCTTTGATTCAAAAATCTGACCGCAAGGTAGCGGGTTTGGCGTTGGGCTACAAGGAGTCCGCTTTAAGGAATAAGGAGCCAACCTCCAATGTGGAGGACCAGAAGGCTGAGTTTGTCTGACCTCTAACAATTGAACAATCTGGTATGAGTGGCTCTGAAGGTGCAAAAAAGCACTACCCAGCATAGCTCAACGGATCGCTGAGGCACGAAAGCCATCGCACCACGGTAAGGTCCAGCCTCATTACGACGGACGGATCAGTCTGATCACAAATGAATATAAACTGCTTGCGTCTATCGTTCTCCAAAGACTGACTGACGCTCTAAATCCGCGAAGTTCAAGCCGGGTTTCATCGAAATCGAGGCTGCATCAATCATATCTTCACTTTGCGTCAACTGTTGGAGCACCGTCATGTTTATTTGCGACCCACCGCTGTCTTGTTTCTTGACATCGAAGGTGTCTTCGATTCGGTGGATTGATGTGCTCTTTGGGACTGTCTGCTGAGAAAAGATATGCCCGATAAATATGTAAACGTTATCAAAGCGCTGTGCGCGCATGGTTCGGGTAGAGTGAGGGTTTATGGAAAACTTCAATATCTCCAGCAGTGTGAGACAAGGGTGCCCGCTGTCACCTTTCCTCTTTAACTTCACTTTTGATGAAGTCATGGAAAGAGCGTTCGCTGAACACGACATAGAAGGTGTAGAGCTACTTCCTGATGAACGAGTTCTTTACTTGGAGTATGCGGACGACATTGCTCTCATATTTGACAGCGAACAAAGGTGCAAGGCTGCATTGGACCGATTAGCACTAGCCGTTAATCGTTTTCGGCTATGCTTTGCTCCATCGAAATGCAAAGTTCTTCTCCAAGATTGGCAGGGAGCCACAACTGCGCCAACGCTCGGTGATGATCTGCTAGAAGTCGTTCCGGAATTCAAGTACCTGGGCAGCTATATTAGCGCCCGTGGAATTGAAACTGAGATTACGAACCGTATAGCAACAGCTCGAGGTGATTTTGCCAATTTCCACCACTTGTGGCGCACAGGCGACATCACTCTCGCCTGAGAGGAAGAGCTCGTAGTGCAGCCTCCGTTAAACCCTTCTATGCTGTTGTGAAACCTGACCCATCAGATTGACAGACATAAAGAGGCTAGTCAAGTTCGATCATCACTTCCTCCGCAGCTTAGTTCATGGCTAGTGGGAATACCGCGTGAGCAATGTGCGTATTCGGCGTCGCGTATTTGGTGCAAGAGCTAGTGAACCGCTCAGCACCATTATATCACGCACCAGGCTCCGGGTAACGTGTCGCGCATGCCAGCACACCGACTCAGGCGACGTGCATTGCTTGCGCGCCGAGGGTGTGGTTGGAAGAGGGTCCAAGCGATGACTTAATCGAGAGAAATGAAAACCCTCACTGCGAAATTGGTGTCGGTCGGTGTATGCCTGGCTGGGGTCCTAAGGATGATGAACACGTTGGGTTGGACACGCTTGCTGATATGGCTAGGAGCCGGACCCAATGGCGTTTGTGTTGTGAGTTCTTTTGTCCATCCCCCTCCTGCTTAGCCCTCCACTCCAATCACGATCCCATTCGTTAGGCATAATTTAACTCTTTGCGGCATGACAGCCGGCTGTTATCTCTCCGGAACGAGGTCCATCCGTTACTGGGGACTCAGCCGGCGCGCCTCTGTTTTTTCTTCTTGTCTTTTGCATTGCGCCACAATAGCTGAGGTTTTCCACCTGCAGCTAACGTGTGTAATGAGGATGATAAATAATCTAGATGGCCGACTCCCAAGGCTTCGCGGTACACATCATTCGCCTTGCTGCTTCGGGCGTGGTCCTCTAAGGCAACCCTTCTCCTCGGCCAGAGCAATCAGGAAGGACCATACCCACATAACCTATGAATCCGTGTCTCAAAAAATTCTTTGTTCGGTCTATCTGCTCTCACTCTGCTTCATTCGGCCGGGCTTTTGGACCGAACGCAATTTCACACGCAGCTACCCAAACCCGAGAGAACAGAACAAAAGGACAAGTCTTTCGCGTAGACACTTTTACCAGCCAGGCTCAAAGCGATTACAACGCAGTCCAGCGTTTCTTTTATACCTCGATGGTGTCAGTGGTTTGCGTAAGCAAACCCTGAAAGCAACTGAATTGGCTCTATGCAAATATGGCAACGGAATGTTGAAAGGTGAACGTTTGTAGATGCAGAGGCTGGTCTGGAAAACTGAATGTTTCTTAGGTAAAAAATGGGTGTTTTTGATTGCGGAGGTTGGCCGGAAAAAGGAATGTTTTCTGAGGTACAACGGTTAATCGAACGTGAATACCTCACGAGTTAGAAGCCTGATCGAAACATGTGCACTTGTCTGAAGCGAGTCCCCTTGTCTTCCGTAGTTTAAGCATGTGATCAGTGTGGGGACGTCGGGTCCCTATAAAAAGGTGCAATGAGAATATGCCTCCTGTGGTGGTCTCAAGGAAGCAGGGAGCTCGGATCTTGCAGGCGGGTTTCCGATAAGCAGAAAATATCGAACGATAAAATCTCTAGCGTTCGGGCAAGTGTTGCCTGTTAGCCAATCTGTAGTAAAGTGAGCAGGTTAAGGCATGCCAGTCTTAGTGAGGATCGAGAACTCCGAAGAGAAACGGATGAACTGGCGTTCTCCGCTTGGTTGAACATGGAGTTGTCGACTAAACTGGAACGACGTGACTTGAAACTAGAGAACAAGCGACCATGGAAGCAAGATGGGTGAGGGCCAAGAATTGAGGGTTGAAAACAAGAGGATACAAGTTCAGTTGGAGCGGGCCGAGGAAAAAGAATCAGCGTAAGGGAAAAAGAAAACGGGAAGGCTTGAGCAGTAGAAGCTAAACCCTTACCCACCATGCTCGATGCAGCAGATAAAACACCGTTTATTATCCTATGCGAGGACCGGAGCAACAAGAAATTGTTCAAGGAAAGGTTCATAATATTGCGTGGGAGAACGATTGGTCCAGAAATCTGACCGCAAGGCAGCGGGTTTGGCAGTGGGCTACAGAGATTCCGTTTTAAGGAATAAGGAACTACCCTCATTTCAACGCTCACAGATTTCGTTGTTAACAAACATTTCGATGAATGCATCAACTTGTCATCCATGGTTTCAAATGACTCCTCACACCATTTACACGATATCCTAGCCAGCACTGTATCTACTACGTCCACAAGGACAAAAGTTAAAGTTTTATATTCTCGTACTTCATCGTATCGAAACTCTAACCCGCCTTTTCTATCGCGCTTACTAATCGACCCAACAGGAGTGAAACGCCGCATGCTTGAATGATGATGCCAATTTTCGTTCACTGCTGTTAACTGTTATTTTTCTGTAGTGCTTGGTTGTATGATAATCCGCAGTGTTGACGTGGAAATGTTGAAAATGCAAACATACGGGTGGATAAAGCGTAATCTGACTTGACCTGAGTTGACTTGAAACCCAAACCTAAAGGACCAGGAGACTGAATTTATCTTACTTCCAACCAATCTGATGAGTGGCTCTGAAGATGCAAGAAGCACTAACCAGCACAACTCAATGGATCTTTGAGGCACGCAAACCATCGCATAACGGTAAGGTCCAGCCTCACTGCGCTACGCACAAGTCTGTGCAGTAGTGTTTGCATAGCCAATGCATCGGATTCAAGGTGAACTATGTCGTCTGCAAACCCCAAGTTTGTCAGCCGGTTACCTGGCAGAACTTCCACTCCAGTATAGTCTGAAAGAACCGAATCATTCATGATAGTTTCGACCACAAAATTGAAGGGGACAGGAAATATAGGACAACCTTGGCGAACCCCAGTTGTAGTGCAGAACTCAGGAGACGGTTTCCCGTAGACCCTTACTCAACCACGGGAATTATGACACAGGGACTTCCGAACTGAAAGGAGTTTAGCTGGCACGCCCTTCATGGATAGGCAGCGCCACAAGCTGGCGCGGTCAACAAAGCCAAAGGTGACTTTCAAGTCAAGGAAAGCCACCATAGTCGACTGTTCTCAGTGATAAGGGTTGACGAAAAATCACCCATACCGGGAGGACTAAGAGAACAAAATGCTTCGACTTCTCCACCCTCAAGTCTTGATCAAGCTCTCACCCCTAAGCCTTCAAAGCTTCCCTTCCAACAGCTTGCAAGGGCTGCAGCCTCAACAAAAACAAGCCCTGAGTCTCCAGGATAAGCTACTCCGATTTACTGGATCCCAATAGGTAGCCCGATGTGGACGGTCCGACTGGTTAGCTCGTTCAAAGCTATAAAATCGCGCGGTTTTTGTTTGACATCACTGTTTACGCGCTCACAAACTGTAGCGGTGAATCGGTGAAAGGCGACTTCTATCGCCAACTGAAGGAGATCCTTCAATGCAGAAGAAGCAAAGACATTGTAAGCTGGGGAGCTGAACGCACCAGTTGAAAAATTGTCCACTGCATCTGGGCGGCGAACACGATGAGCAATTACTTCATTTGTGAAGATGCTCGTCTAGTTCTCGCGAGCACTAAGTTCTAACACAACACCCGCCGGAGAGTGACATGGTACACACTAGTCTTAGACCAGCCATGGACGCAAGTCGATCAGTTACCACTGGAGAAGCTGCGTCCAAAAATGCAGCTCGATTTGGAGCACATGTGTGGACACTGATCATGCACTTCCATATGCAGATCTGCGGATGCGTTTTGGCGGAGGCCCACGATGATCATGTGAGTTTACTGACACCAGCCAACTGACGAAACCATCTATTCTGAATGCGTATCGAAATACGCTGACTTGCGGGTTGAGTAAGCGCTCAGTGAATGCAACTGATGGTCACTGGTCGCATGTACACCAGACCTTACCAGCAGCAGGCAAATGCTTATGTGGTAAATTCAAAAGCCAACATGGACATTGGGTCCCTTCGCAGTCTCTGGAACTTATCGATGCTCGCCGGCACATTCCGGCTGGAAGAGAACACAATGAGACTCGCAAAGACCTGAGGGTAAACTACGTGCTAGCCTGAAGAGAGACCGCGAATCCTGGTGGTCTCATCATGGTCAGTGATGGAAGTGGCCGCTGCCTTTGGTAACCATCGCAAGTTATTCCGTCTGCTATGGAAAACGAGCAGCAGGAGACCAGGTGCTAGTGGAACTATTTGTGAGGAGAGTGAACAGTCTATCCACAACTTGGCAAAACGCCTGGAGCGTTAGCTTGAACATTGTGAAAAGCGATGTAATCGGCCGAAATTGTTAGATTTCTCACCAGCCAGTGATTGCCCTACTCCTGGGCTATCCCTTTGGATCCGTCCTTCCGCTCAGAAGTCGAACGTGAGACCGGACTGCTGTCAAATATATTTGCGGCCAACCGTTATCGTGTTCCTCAACAGGGAAGGTGTCTTCGATTCGGTTGATCGAGGTGTACTTCGGGACTGTCTACTTAGGAAAGATGTGCCCGAGAAATATGTAAATATTATTTGAGTGCTTTACGCGCGGAAAGCTGTCGCCACCCTTCAATATCCGTAGCGGTGTAAGACAGGGATGCCCACTGTAACCGCTGTTCTTCAACCTCGCTATTGGAGAAATTATGGAGATCGTGTTCACTGGACATGACTTAGGTGTGGAGCTGCTCTCAGCTGAACGACTTTTGACTTAGAGTACGCCCACGATAGTGCCCTTATCTGTGACAGGTCAGAAAAGTATCAAGATGCATTGGATAGATAAGCACTGCCTATCGGTCGTTCTAGGCTTGCTTTGCGCGACGAAAGCAAACAGGAGGAGCGTGATAAATACCCTGCGTGAAACGCCCCGCTGGGATGTGGTAACAAACTTTTCAGGTGCATGTGGTGCTCGACTCAAGTGTTCGCACATGAGCACTGGTTCGATGATCCAATGACGCTGCCTGCCCTTCAGTCCGGAGTGCACACGTTCACCAACGGATAGAATTGTGACACTAACGATGCATGGAAGACTGTGGAATTCTCTCAGCTTAAGGGGTTATCGGATGCATGCAGCCGCGACGCAGCAAAGTGGCCGGAGCTTGATCAGGCACAATGTAGAAGCAGTCCGACTCAAATCAGTTATAAGGTACACTGGTCAGAGGTGGTACTCGCTACACCACCTGGGTGCCAGGAGGATAAGTTATACCGTGCAGTCAAATTGACAAATTTTTGGTAAAATATCCACTGCATCAATTCAAGTGAATAAAACTAAAACTCGCGAAGTTAACCAGCAGCTACGAACAGCCAATTTAATTGATTCGAGAGCCAGAAGGCACACATCGTTTTTGTCCCTCCATGGCCGTTCCTCAAGACAACTGTTTTGCACATCAACAACGTATGTCTGCGAAGTGTTGTCCGTGGCTGGCGAGTGGAGGGGCACCGTTTAGAGAAGGTTGAAACTCGTCACCTGGGGTTGGGTAACATATATTCTGGTGCCTTATTGTAGGATCTGCCGAGCTGAATTCGACTATGTTCACTGCGTCAGGTCCTTCGCTTCTTACGAACTGGCTTCCTCGGGGTGTGTTGTTGGCCGATACTGCACTTCAGCGAATGGAACTCCGTGGTGGCCATTCAATGACAGACGGAGTCAAGCTGGTGCCCGCCATCTTCCAGGATGTCATCGGAATCGAAGGCATCTGTGGTGGGATGTAACGCGGTCGTTTCCTCATCACAGACCACTAGCCAACCTAACTGGTGCTTACAAAACTTATTCATTGTTGGAATTAGCACAATTGTAGACAACCTTTGGTAACATTACTATTGGTTTAGTGATGAAGTGTAAGCCCGGAGTCAGTTAAGGACGAGTTCTATGGTCAAATGACCGACCTTCTCCGTAAAAAGCACTGTAGCGACATCGTGGTGCTCGCCGGGGACTTGAACGCGCAGGTCGGTAGACTTGAAGTTGACTAAGGTGAACTTGGTGGTCAACACGGGCAAGGCACTCGCAGAACAGAAAACGGTGAACACCTACTTCAGCACTGTGCCGATCAAGGCGCCAACACGCCACTTAGAGGCCCCCATCACCTGGAGAGCCGTGGACACAAATTGGCCACATCGCCATTAGCTATCGCTGCCGAGGATGCATATAGGATAAGAAATCAATCTGGAGTGGTTATCTCACTCCGGATCACGTGTTGGTGTGTGCCAAGGTTGCTCTACGTTTTGATGGATCCCAGCAGCGTCGCCAGAAAGGGCTTGACGTAGCTAAGCTCTCTGCCACGAACGTTCTCCGCGCATTTCAGGATGCCATGGCCTCAAGGCTGAAAAATGCCTCATGCACAGACATTGAAACGCACTGGACACACATACGCGGCGCCATGTATAACTGTGCAACCAGGGTCTGTGGCTTCATCGGTAGCCCTGTCAACCACTAGATCTCTGCCAGATCACTCCAACTTCTCGAAGCCCGTCCAGCAATTCTTGCTGGCGTCAAATATCATTCATTACGCAAGACTACTAACGCTGAGCTCAGACAGCTTCTCCTGGAAGATCTCGAGGTCTGGTGAACGTAGCCGGTCATTGAGATGGAGCAAGCCGTCACCTCAGGGGATTTCCGTAAGGTTTTCCTCCTGATCCGATCTACTGGCGGAAAAAGACCGACTGTATGCGAGTTTCATGCGAAATCAGTGGCGAGCCAATCCACTGTCGAAAACGCCGACTAGAGAGTCAAGCCGAGTATTTCGAGCAGGTTAAATTGGCCAGCAATACCGATGAGTTCTCACTATGGAGTTCAGAGCGCTCCCTGGTGCGTAAACGCTTCACCACCATTCGAGTCTGAGGTTTTCCATGAGCATCACCACTTAAAGCGCTAAAAAGACCCTGGTGCGGATGAACACCCTCCGGCTCTTTTCAAAGATGGAGGCCCATCACTTGTTCAGGGGTCAACTCTTCTCCAAGAGATCTGGATCACTGAAGTTGTCCCATCTGATTTGAGCCCAGTGGATATCGTGTCCGGCTTCTAAAAAGGGTATCCGAATTAGACTGCTTTAACCACGGAGGGATTAGTCTGATCTGTGTTGCTACCAAGGTGTTCACAGCTCTGGTTTTAAGGAGGCCTAACCTGGTACGCGAACAGAGCATACGTGAAGAGCAAGCTCGGTTCCGCTCAGATCGGAGTTCCACCAATTAAATCTTTACACTCCGCCAAATACCCGATGGTCGTCAAAGATTTGGCTGGCCAACAACCGTTGTCTTTTTTAGACATACGAGCCGCGTTTCACTCAGTTGACCGAACTGCTCTTTGAAGTTGTTAACTTAGATGGGGAATGCCCGAGAAGTATGTTACCTTACTTCAAGCTATCTACCCTCAAAGCTCGGGCCGAGTGCGGGTGTACGACAGACTTTCGCCCCCCTTTAGTATCACCAGTGACGTGAGACAAGATTGTCCAGCATCCCCGTTTTTGTCTAATTTCCCTATGGACGAAATCTTGGAGAATGCTCTGGAGCAGGCATTCTCAACCTTTTTTCAGCCGTGGTCCCCTTTCGAACCTTCCCATTTCTCATGGCCCCCCAGCCTTGATCACCCCAATTTCAACAATCCGGAACGCGTAACACACGTAAAGCTGTTATTTCCATCGGCCATACTAGCATCCTTTGTTTAGATGGTTGAAAATTTGATGTCCATATCATTGCTGTTTCTATAATAAACTACATTGTTAGTTTTCACGGCCTTAAGATAAGATGCATAGTGCGGCAACATCAAGCCACTTGTCTGTACTTACACAAAGGTCATCATTATCATTGTAAGTAGTATTCAACTATGGGTGGCTTTTATCTGTCAGACATGTCATGAATTAGGAGGTGTAGTAACTTCGTAACAATAAGTTGGTCAGTACAGTAATGTGAGTCTTGGGTCTGATGAGCTTTAGCAAGCTTGCCTATGTCCGGCTCCAGACTTGGCAGCGAGAGTCGAATATCTCCTCTGGTTGTGATGCCCAAACTTTTTCTACTTTTCGTTAGAGAAACCACTCTGCTGGATCAATATTCAACCAAGTATGTGGATGGAAAAGTAGGGGAATATACTTACAGTTAGTTAGAAATAGCCCATTTATATAGCGTGAATTTGGATCTTGCAAGTGTATCACTTTGAAGCGCTATGAGACTTTCCTGGATTTTAACCCCAACGTCGCACGACTGTACATCAAATGGATCTAAAATCCAAATCAGGATTTCCATGTCAAAAAGGTCATGAGAACTGTCTTTCAGTTCTTTTCGGAGTTGTTGTGAATGACCGCCAGAAACAAGCAAGTCTTCATCCTACAACTCCTCCGTGACTTCAGCAAAAATTGGGAACTGAAAATTCCTGACATCCAATGCCTTCAGCATACGTAGCCAGATGTTTAAGAAAAGCGATAACGGCTTCTTTACTTGAGATGAGAGTACTCAACTTGCCTTGAGTGGTTTTACTCAATAAGCTGAGGTTTTCAAAATGATCAGTCAGATAAAACACGTCTGGGTTAGCTGTTGACAGTTATCTTTCATAACCAGTTCAAGAGAGAGGAATGTGACGATGAGGTCCCTGTGTATAAAAAATGGACGAAGACAGTTACCATTGGAGAGTCATGTGACTGAAGGTAACAGTTGAACTTGGAAATCTTCACTGTTCTCTTCACAAAACTGCTGGAAAAGACGATCTTGAAGAGTATGAGCATGAATTTTCATGGCAAACAGCATCTCCTCCACTAACTGATTATCATTGAAGAATCGGACATTTGTCACAAGAAGAGCGTCGTTGTCAGTTAAAGTTGATTCATCTAAATGTATTACAAAATTTATGGACTGTAATATAGTAACTAGGGTACTTTCTATCTCCCGCGCCATCTCATCTATTCGCCTAGATGCAATCGAATTACTGTGCGAAATGGTTTGAACTGCTTCTTATGGTTTGATATTCATCAGGTCAGACAGCTTTGTTGATTATGGAGGTTATATAATATTTTCTCCAAATTATATGCACTGTAATTTTTGGCAATCAAGTTGCTGATTTTATAAGACGCCGTAAGTCCATTTGACATTTTTGCCTCGTCAGAAACTATTGTCTTCAAACATAGTAGGTTTTCAAAGCTATTCCACAGCTTTCTAAAAAAATCCACATACTTTTCATTTCCGTCCTTACCAATACTTTCCAAATGATTTTTCAGCTTACGTGGGCACATACTTTCACTTGAAAGTGTTTTGGCATATTAAACACTTAGGTAGACTGGGGGGTTTGAAGTGATGCGATAAATCCCAATAAGAGGTATTCCACGGAGTACTGCCGAAACTTATCCATTGCCGAGGAGCTCATTTCAGAAATATGGCATTGTAACTTTTTAATAGATAAGATACATGTACACACATATATATATATATATATGTACTGTTTTTATTTTATTTGTCTTACGCAGTTATATCATGAGCTTTAAATAACATTAGACGACAAGACGAAACACACAGATTGTATGAGTGACTGGTGGTACTAGGTTTACTCTTGGTTGACCGTGAGATTATAAGACAGTTGGTAAGCATACTTGTAGCCTCTGCTGGTGGCTACAAAGTTAAAATTTAAAAGTGTATAAACAATGTTATAAGCAACCCAAAGGCGGTTTCTGAGTATGACTATGAAAATACCGTGGATAGCTAAAATGGCTGAAGGAAACTTCTTGACGGAAGCCAATGAAGGAAATAAACAGAACTTAAAAATGATGATGTTCACTGGGCGCACATGCATTACAGGAAAATTACAGCCTAAAGGGACAGCAGGTAAAATTAAGGGCAGAAGAGACAGACACGGAGAAGGGTGCCAGATAGTACAAGAAATCGGCATGAGAGAGTCCACAACGTAAATGACAACGCACATCGGCTATTGCCAATCATGACGCCCAATGCGTGATGGCAAGGCATTTGTATATATATGAGTATTAGGAGAAGTATTCTTATGCATAGATTGTTACCTATACTCACCAAAGAAGCCGGATGTAATTAAGAATGAGGAAATTTGACAAATTGCTCGCTATATATATATATATATATATATATATCTGCAGAGGCTGAGGTTGCATTCATGATAATTCTTTACCACAGTTGGGCTAAACCAACTTTAACTAGATCGTTTTAAGCTGGATAAATTTCATTCCGCTTTATTTGGTTAGTTCTGTCTAGCTGAATAATCTTTTATTAGCTGGCCATGCTGCTTACGTTAATTGTGGTTACCTTCGTTAACTTTATTGCGTTTGCAGCATGTCTTGAGTAACTTCTGGACATTTTGTACTTAATGCGGATTCGTTGCTAAGTTAGCGAAGAGATGTCTGCATAATCGCATGCCTTAACAGATAAATCTATTTTATAATGTCATTTCCTGGCTGTTGTTTGACATTTCCGGTGTGGCTGCACTTGATGTGCACGTTGACAAGGTGCCTATCAGTCTAGAGACCACTAACTACCTCGACTACACTGGCTCCATGAGACAGTTGGTCGTTGCTGGAGGGGACGGGGAGCACGGTCATAGTGGCCGTATTAGGATCAAAGAGTGGTTCCATGCACTCCGTGTGGAGCGGATCACGGTCCAGTCACCGCTTTGTGTGTGCCTAATTCCCAAATACAGCGTGCTTGTGTTTGCCTGTGAAAGAGTGTGGGCCGGCTCCGTTGATGAAACGTGGCTCCCATCCACATGCATCCCGGTCTTATTCCTTCGGGTTTACACTGAATGTGGGGTGTGTGGTTTGAGCTGTGGGTGGTGCAGTGCAAGTCACCCATGGGCCCTCTGTAGGCGCAGGCGTCCTGTGGTTGGCCACAGTTACAGACAAATCCGAGACCGGATGCTGCTAACCATATATGGATAGGTATCAGCAGTACGCCGGTACGCAGTACTGACGCTTTGCTGCCGCGCAACCACCATAAGTCGCACATGGGCTAAGGATACTGCGAAAGTCGCCCGGTCCCTATCCAGACTCGAACCTACGCCCTCGGATTAGAAGGCAGCCTTGTGATCCTTAAGACTACGGGCCGCAAGCATGACTGTACAAGGGCTTAAAACAGTCAAACAATCTATGCGAGACAGAAGTTGACCGCCTTCACTTGGAAGCGAAGCGTGCGATTTCACTCGAGGGTCCTTATGGATCACGGGATACGAAATGCAGACTGCGAATCCATAGTAGCGTATATCATCAATCAAAACAAAAAACTGCATTCCCTTGCGTTAGTTGTGGATGTGAGATGATGTGACATTGATCCAATTACCAATATGCCAAATGAATGGATGAATATATTCCGCTAAAGGAACTGGAAAAAATAGGCTACACAGAATCGCTCAGAGCCAAGAAATTGTGGAAGATCAGTGATCAGAAATGTTTACCATCGACCATGCTATACAGTGGTCTACGGAGTTATCTGTGTCCAACATCGATAATTAAGTAACCAGGGTGGATGCAAAGATCTTAGCAAACAGTACAGGAATTTTTAGCTTAGCAACCTGGTAAGCGACTGAATATCAGATATAGTGACTGGGTAATCCAGAAGTCCACTCCCTAATGGAAAGAGGTGAAAGCAGAGTGAAATATGGTGGCGGTGCCAAGAGTCATTAGTTTCTACGTGGACTTTACACCATCAACATTATGAATGTTAGCTAGAAGTGGGAACACCTCGACCATGCAGCCGCAATAAATGAGAAAGGAAAAAGCGCCAGATGAGCCACCAGCAACGCATGGACATTGTTCCGTAGAGCTACCAGCCAGGCTAATGTGTCGCAAAAAAGTTGTATTATGGGAGGGTCAAGGTTGGATTACACGTTGTGTGATTGGATTGCGACACGCAACCTCAATTTAATGGACTGTGATTCACATTGAAATGAACCTTAGTCACTGCGATCGCTGGGACCGTATTCAAAGTAGATGGTTCATTTTTAATGTGAATCACAATCCATTAAATTGAGGTTGCGTGTCGCAATCCAATCACACAACGTGTAATCCAAACTTGACCCTCCAATAAGTCATCTACCGTTGTGACAAAAAAAGCGTTGCCCATCGTGACCCGGTAGCCAAAGGGGTAGTAGTGTTGGCTGCCATTCCAATGGTGGTGGGTTCAAATCCTGCTGTCTCCACCTGATGAGATGAAAATTACATCGAAGCGCGTAGTGGCTGTGCAGTGTTTTCGGGTGGGCAATACCCAATTTCCATCTAAGTTGTATTATGCTTCAGAAATGAGACCGTGAGGTTGTATGAAGGTGCCAATGAGTTCCAAAAGCAGTTCAGTTTGTCGCACGATTCTGAAACTTCATAATGTTCGAATTATGACAAGTTTGTTATCTGTGACGAAGATTTGAACTTAGCTCCTCCATAACGGAGCGAATGCGTTGTCTAATGATGAGGATGACCAAGTTGTCCAGGAGAACGATGATCGCGGAATCTATGTTGTTGCTCAGACTACCATGAAGAGTGGGACAACAGGTGATAGTATATTCGCACGATAATCCGCTTCTTATAACCGTGGCGCTAATAAAATGAGAGCGTCTTGATCCAGAACGAATATGGGAAACTAAGGTCTTATACATAGTATCACATTCCTTAGCTTGTTTGTTCTAATAGTAAAGCTAAAGCATCAGTAGAAACTACCGATGCATTGTTACTGAGATCCTGCGTCACGGCGATAAATTACAGCATTCCAGAGGTAAAACATGAATAAAAAACGAAGAGTGAGTCAGGAAATAGTTAAATAACCTAATTGGAAAGCTAACAATCAAAGATAGTGGCGCTGTTCACTCCGCGACTTTGCCACATCGGGTAACGCCTATGGTCATCGACGTTACCGATACAAAGGCACCAGCCGGACTAAGCCTATCGGTCAAAACCCACTTAATCTTTCGCCATATCATTGATTGACAACTCTGCGGCATACCTTAGCTACACGCATACGGAGGAGTTAAACGAGTGAAGGCAATATATCCACGTAAAACGAGAATCTCATACAAGCATTTTCCTTCACGAATTTCCAAAGAGCAAAAAGAAACCAAATTTTTACAGGATATACTGAATTCAGTAATGCTGTGTGTTCACCTCAGCTGTTTACATACAATTTGCGGAAAGGATAGGCTACATAGTAAGGGCGAGAAAGTTGCAATATTATCGGCGAAACTCGATGAATTCACCTCACCCGGTCAGAGGAAAGACGACACTAGCCGCACCAGGGTAGAGCGAGACTGGTCACGAAGTCCGTATGTTTGCACAAACTTGGTTTCAACCAGCGAATCGCCGAAACCTCAGCGAACTGAAGTAGACGGGGACCGTTTTGTTTGTTGAATACCTTAAACCCACCACGTGGGTTTTCGCACACAGGGCAATCAGGTGCGTGGCGTGCAATAGAGTTAGTGGGTAGTTTCGGATCATTTGCGACCATGTACCGGGGAACGTGCTCTGCAATCCTCGCTGACAGCCTTCTCTCAGTTCTGCCAACGCACTTGCTACCGATAGTTCATTTGCTCTTCAGGCTTGGTAGTTTTGTCCAAACGTTTCACCACCACAAGTGGTGGCATCCTCAGTGCAGTGTACTCACTGCCGTAAGTACAGGTAAAATGGGATATCCATTCAGTTCTGATTCAATGTAACCCTGTATAGACAAATCGACGGCGTGGCTATGGGCAGTGCCTTAGGCCCAGTTTTGGCTGATATCTTTATGGGATACTAGGAAACACCGTACTACATTCTTATATACAGAAAGCACACTTTTATGGCCAGTATATGGACGAAATCTTCGTGGTTGTTGACACACCTCAGCAGGCAAAATACCTACTGGAAATGATGAATAAGTGCCATCCCGCGATCAAATTCAAGATGGAAAATGAATCTGATGGACCCTTACATTTTCTGGATGTTTACTTACAGACAAATCTAGACGGTACACTCCTTCGGTCCCTGTACAGAATACCAACATGAACAGGACGGTACCTGAACTTTAATAGCTTCTGCTCTATGAACTACAAGCGAGCTTTAGTCCGTACATCTTTTGCTAGAGTTCGTCAAATTTGCTCTCCGGAGACTATAGAATGTGAACTGGAACGCGTCACCTAGATACGACGAAAAAGTGTTATTACACGGCTGAGCTAGTGGCATTGTATCAAGTCAGGAGGCCACTGTGAATATCCAACCTGGATAGACCGGACTCTCAAGTTAACGCCTCGTGCGTTTACCTTCTTACCTGCACTAATGGTAGCAAATATCTTGGCAGAACTGAGAGAAGACTGTCAGCGAGGATTGCAGAGCACGTTCCCCGGTACATGGTCGCAAATGATCCGAAACTACCCACTAACTCTATTGCACGCCACGCACCTGATTGCCCTGTGTGCGAAAACCCACGTGGTGGGTTTAAGGTATTCAACAAACTAAACGGTCCCCGTCTACTTCAGTTCGCTGAGGTTTCGGCGATTCGCTGGTTGAAACCAAGTTTGTGCAAACATACGGACTTCGTGACCAGTCTCGCTCTACCCTGGTGCGGCTAGTGTTGTCTTTCCTCTGACCGGGTCAGGTGAACTCACCGATTTTCGCCGATAATATTGCAACTTGCTCGCCCTTGCTATGTAGCCTATCCTTTCCACAAATTGTATGTAAACAACTGAGGAGAACACACGGAATTACTGAATTAGTATATCCTGTTAAAATTTGGTTTCTTTTTGCTCTTTTGTAAAAGGATACTCAACGGGGCTGCAACCCAGGGTCGATTCCAAACACCACTGGGAGGCCCCTCAATGCGCCAATGGAAGATGAGCAAATGCTGACCAATCAATAGTGAATACATGCAGTCTGTATCGCAGTATTCCAGGTGAGTGGCAGCCATAAACAGCAGCGATAGTGGAGGCGCCGTAGCATTGTATCCCCTGCCCACGACCAATAGCCCGATATTCCACCCTCAAACAAAGGATTCCGAAAAAAGTATATGGATCTAGCAAAGTGGTCTCCTGAGTAAGGGGTAGCTAACCAGAGGCGCTATCCACCCGATCGAGGGAGGTAACTGTTGGTGATGTTACAGAACAGTTAGTTCTGGAGAAGAAGGCCATAAGCACACGACGTGAAGCACAGGTTGTAGCGTGCAAAACTCTACCCCATTCCATCCAGAATAGCATATGAAGCAGGTGCAGCAATCCCGATACACGTGTGTCTGAGAGTCAGTCAGTAGGCAGGATTTTCGCTCCAAGAGAAGAAGCTCAGTGGAGAGTCATTTACGAGTAGTGCGATCATAAAGTTGACAAGGTGATATAAGGAAGTTATCACAAGAAAGTTAGAAGAAAGCGTACTGTAGGTTATTAACGAAGCTCACTTGGATTTGTGGTAGACATAGTACAGCACAACAAGGAGTTCTACTACCAAACTTGGCAGTATTCCATGCTGACAGGATCCGTTGAAACAAGGACTGCGTTTCGACTAAAGCGCCACTGTGTTGTACCGTATGTCGCTTTTTCAGCACCTGATGGTGTTCAACTGTGGTCAATGCGTCATCTAAGTGCCCGAAAGTAAACCTGATATCACAGAGTCCACCCACACGAAAGCCAATGATTACCTACATACGACATCTGCGAGCACTTCAGATGCTTTTCAAATAACGTCTGAAAGTGGAAACGAGGATGAAAACGCCCGGTTTGAAGGTCCTGTTACAGTGTTCCTAGTAGAGTGGATGGACCAGCCACCAGTGGACATCCTACAAATTTCATTAAAAATGGGGGTTGATGGGTCAAGGAGTTTCCTTTGGTTCGTTGGATCGAATTCACGTAGAAGCGTTTATGAGGCAGGGATACAACATCAACTCCCCATGTGGTGACGGGTGATCTAACAGGCGGCCTATTGAACTGTTTCTCTGAAGGCTTCACCCCACAATCCAGTCGAGGTGATTGCGATTGGATGAACTGTTCATCATTAACACTAAATGGGGACTTTCGTGAACATTTGCACCGGATGGTGATGGAACGGCATCCCACTTTGGTGCTCTCACAATCTCACCAACCCATGAACGCAGCCGGTTAACTAGAGGACTCGTAATCCCACACCGTTTGGGGTGGTGAAAATGATCTAGAAACGAAATCAACCACAGGTGAGGTGCCGGTATGCCATTATGACTCATGAGTAATGAGAAAAAGAAGAGATAAGGGATGGATCTGATGTATGACCTAAATGGCTGACTTGCCGAACAACCTCTTCGTGGTGTCAAATAAGTGGTTCGGGATTATCCCGTTTCAGCGAATGGTTCGGCGGCAGTGTTCCAGGACGTAGTGAGTTTTCGCCTGACAAGCGTTCTCCTTATAAAAAGCCATATACGTCTGTTTAACAACACTGTAACGTGGCGGATGTAACTCGCAACTAACTAAAGTCACTGCCCCTTGCCTCTCTCTGAGGGGCATAGTAATTCAAGGGTGCGTTGCGCCCCTGGTCCCATGCGGTGCTAAAGGCACATGAATCACCTGTTTGATCAACGGCTCCCAACGGTTTGGGATACTCTTATACCGTCCTGCTGCCTTGTAGGTTAGATCCTGGATCAAAGGCTCGGGATGCGGCCCCCTAAGACAAGCCTCTACTTCGGTCTGGGCAACTGGATAGTATCTCGTCCACTGACTAACTTTGAATGGATCACCTCTTCTCTCCCCAAAATAAAAAAACATAAAAACAAAAAATGGGAAAAAATTATTTTCTTTGTTCATTTAATCTAACCCTGTTTTCCTATGCTGCCATCGTTCCGATGGCACAATATCTGTACACAGATTGTGATATATATATATATATATATATATATATATATATATATATATATATATATATATGGCTAGCCGAACAAACTCCTCGTGGTGCCAGCTGGGTGGTTCGGGTTTAACCCGTTCCAGCAAATAGTTCGGCAGAAGTGTTTCAGGACGTGGTGGGTTTTCGCCCGGTAAGCGATCTCGCTATAAAAAGCCACAAACGTCTGCATATCAACACTGTGACGTGGCGGATGTGACTCGCCACAAAATAAAGTCACTGGCCCGTGGACATCCGGAAAATGATATCCAACCCACGGACATCAATCTCTTATTCTCACATTCCTACCGATAACAAACAGTCAAAAATTCTGCGACACATTCAAAAATACAAGCTACATTCATAAGCAATTACATACTTATATACACCGATACACTTACATTCACTGTCATGCTAAACATGTACTCTTTGTACATTTTGATCACATTATGTTAGCTAAACATGATCATGCCTGTACAGGTGTGCCTCGCATTGTCGAGAATAAAAGTATATATATATATATATATATATATATATATATATATATATATATAATGTGACCTAGATGAGTCAAACGTTTAAAAGCAAAAAGGGACTCCACACAAAATTGGATAGATAGGCGGTTTCAAAGGCGCTCTTGGTGGTGCAGTATCATCATACACGCCTCAGTTATGAGAGAAGTGCAATCTAGACCTATCTCCAATCTCTGACGGCTGAATCGGTGGTCATTAAATTACCTGTTTGATGGGGGTTGACCTATGGGATTTGGCGAGTGCCAGGAGTCGGGGTAAGCACAGTCTAGTAACACTATAAGTAGTGGCATTTGATTGTTACAGGTCAAATGAAACCTACACTTCATCTGTGTTTCGATAATCGTAGTCATAAGACAATGAGAGAGCAGTTATAGTTACCGGTGTATTAATGAAAGAGCGCCACACAGCAATCCCAAAAAAATTCGGTGAAAATGATAAATATATGATACTTTTAAAGGCATGTGTGAGTGTGCAATTGAATTCGCGAAACTGAAAATGAAGTCTAAGAATATGTTAAAGCAATGCGAGGGGTTCGTTTGAGCAGACGGCTGGAACCAAAGAGAAATTACGCAAAAAAACCGAAAACCCGGTACCAATCCGCTTGAACACAAGATATGAAGCTGAGGCTGATTGTTCTAGTCTTACTTGACGTCTAATGCATGTTGCCAAACTTGCACACGCTACTGTCGCAAATCAATCTGGTAGGTGGTGGTCTGTGGAAAAGCACATTACAATACAAACATCGATTTTAATTTGTCAATCGACACAAATGCAATGAATGGAGTATGACAGTGATAGTCGCTTGCGCGGCAATCTGAAATGGCTGCACTGAGCAGAGGTGGTGTGTATGAACAACATGGCAAGCGCAGGCCACGTTCACTTATCAACGCGACGGTAGCTAGTTCTAAGCGTAAAACAACAGAGTATGGTTTTAATTAACAGAATAAGAGTACGGACGTGTTTGAATGGCTGATCGCTGCGAAGAGCAAGAACAGTGAACCACCAGGCGATTCGTAACAAACTTGGGAGATGATCAGATGAAGCAAGGGTGGAGTGGGAGATAACGCACATCAATAAAAGTGTGTTAAAAGGCAGTCTACAACGAAACAGGTTCAGGTAATTCCATACGAGGGCTACATATCGACTGCTTGGAGACTATCAGCTTTGCAGTAACGTCGAGACCACCTTCAGAGGGAATACTGGGTGTTTGTCATAGTGATTTGAAGTCAGCATAATATGGATTCACTGGCGAAAGTATGTTCGCACGTAACAACCAAGAGTGTCAGACGCGACCATGACTCGAATCGAGTAGCATATCCACTGCCGGACAAGATTGATATACCACATTATTCCAGTTAAAGGTCGAAATCAGAAAGCATGGATGGTGTTTCAGAAGTACACACACTTGACGAGTGCTGTCTTGGCTTGTATCAGGGGCCTTATTTGTGTCCTGTAACAATGGCGCTCAGTGGAAAGTGCTTTATTTTCTGCCAGCCCCCGAACAATTCCTTCGAGAATTCGCTCGTCCCACGATTAGGATTCAGGCGTAGAAGTGCGATCGATCTAGTGGTTACTCTCTTTGTTGTCATAATGCAACTAGAAAAATGAGGAAAGCTAGTGCTAATGAATGAAAAGTGTAGATACGCGAATGAAGATGAAAAACGAAGATAAAGTCAAGCATGAAAAGTTTGACGAGTAGAAGCAATGGACCAATAACAAGGGTGGCAATGACCACGTGGCAGCGTCCGGTGATCAGATCAGCTCTTGTTAGCACTCACACACACATTATATATATATATATATATATATATATATATATATATATATATATATAATGCAGCCTGTGCGTAGTCTTCGCAAATATTTGTAGTTTAATGAAAAAACGTGACGATATATTTCACTTCGTTGCTTTACGTCGCCCGGACGTACTAGAACTGACCGAAACCTGTTTAAATCCTGAGGTCATTACCCAGGAAGTCCAGATCAGTGGCTACTCGTACTTCCGGTGCGACAGACTACCAAACGATTGAGGCAGCGTGCTGTTATACAGTCGGTTCTCGGTGTGCGGGAGACTGGTACACACCTACCATAGCGAAGATGGCTTGTGCGAACAGTTATGGTGCTCCATCCGCCTGAGACAGAGTGAACTGCTTGTGGGTGCAGCTTATCACGGCCCACGAAGTCGATGCCTAGATTGGTTGTCAAATGCCAAAACTAAATGAGTCTGCCCCGCTTCCTGCTTACTGGTGATCTCAACTTCCCTGGAATATGGTAGCCTGAGGTTCAACTTCTTCCTGGGCACTGTGAAGTCAAGACGCAGTTTGCGGAAAGGGTACTTGAAACTGGGGCAGCACAACATGTCTGCCAACCTACGCATGTTACACCGCATTCTGCTCTATCGTGCCTGGACCTACTACTAACGAGTTGCGAGCAGCGTGTACATGAAATTCAGATGCTGGAGCCTCTGGCAGTTAGTAACCACTCGATGGTGTTAGCCAGCCTAGAGCAGCCGTTGTCTTACTCGCGTCTGCCGGAGCCGTCATACAGTTATTGGAAGACCGACTCAAATGGTCTAAATCGAGCTGCCAGTGAATTAGACCGGTCGCTGCCGCAGGATTCACCTGTCGTCGGCTGTTGGTCTGTTATAAAAGCGTGTGCAATGGTTGTGCGCTGGTTTCGTACCTCTCAAGTGTCAGAAAGCCGGGCCAGTGAAGCAACCTTGGTTCAGCAGAGAGTATAGTCAACTGGCTTGACGGCGACGCGTATTGTGGAATAAATTCTCCGTGTCTGGCTCTGCCGACGATTAGAAGGTGTACAAAAGGCACAGGAATCTATGCAACAGCGCAATAGCGTCAGCTGTTCGAAGAGGAGCTTGCAACCTCAGCTAAGACGATCGCCTAAGATTGTGCCTACGTGAAGCAGAGCCTGAGGCCCGCAAGTGACGTAGCTGTGTTAGAGGGCACTGACGGACAGCGTATGACCTCCAGCACTGAATGTGGGTCCGCACTGGCAGAGCAATTCGCTTCCGTATATACAAATAGGCATGCGCCTATGCCGAGCTTAACGTGTGCAGCCCCTACCGAATCTGAGGGCCTTCATTGTGGTATAGAAGATGTCCGCAGTCTAGTCGCAGTCTACTGTCACAAAACCTGCTGGACCCGATGGACTTCATCCGCTTATCTTAAAGTGCATATAGGCAATCAACTCGCCTACCGTGGCGTAAATGCTCAACAGATCGCTGCCCGAAAGTGCATTGCCGAGTGATTGGAAATTCTCGGTAGTGAAGCCGATTTCAAAAGGTGGTGACCCACGCAATGTGGACAATTACCGGCCGATTTGTCTCACCATTGTTTTGGCGAAGGTGCTCGAGAAGATTGTGAAAAAGAGTCTTCCTCAGCTGTGGCAGTCGAAGGATCTCCTAACCCCGGCACAGCAAGGCTTCATGAAGGGCCGCTAGTGCATCACCAACCTGCAGTTGACGCGGCAGGAATGGTTGCAAATGTTGAATCAGAAGTCAGTGGATGTTAGCTACATTGATTTCAGTAAATATTTCGATAGTGAACTATGAGGTTTTGCTCCACAAGCCGAAGGCGTGTGGTGTTGGTGGCACACTGCGCCAGTGGATCAGTGACTCCCTTATCAAGAGAAGATGGCAGGTTCAAGTAGATGGTCACCTAACGGAACGGTACCCGTCCACTAACGGCGTACCCCAAGGCACAGTATTGGGACACATTTTATTCCTGATCCAAATCAACGAATTACCTCAGCTTCTACGGTCACCCTGCGCATTAGTTGCAGGTGACCTGAATATTTGGAGGACTATTGATTTTCCCGGCGACTGTGACATTCTTCAGCAGGACCTCGACCGTCTATGCCGGTGGCCTGCAGTAGTTGACTTAGTGGTTAACACGGCCAAGTCCTCGTTTATGAGCCTGAGGAGGGGTAGCAATGTACATGCGTACACTCTGGTTAGCACTCGCTGGGCGTACTCTCACGCTGTGGCCTGAAGTCCGTCGACAACACGATGACTGTACGCAAACAGACTACGTCCGCTTTGAGCACTTAGACACAGCTTCTGCCCTTGGTCTGAGGAGATTGCCACCCGTCTTTCTTTTCTATAATAAGACCGGTGCCGGAGTACTGCTCATCCGTTTATTGCCCGATCACAATGGGTGAGGTGTAGTGACGGGAACGGGTCCAGCACGTAGCTACCTGGCTCATTCCCAGTTTACGGGGTATGTCGTAAGGGGACCGATGTAGGGGAGTAGGGCATTATACCGTGACATATCGTCGGCTTCGAGTTGAGCTCATTATGACGTATCGGATACTGCACCTGGGCCACTACCCTAGGTTGCAGCCGCTGCTGCATGTTGCTGTACCAAGCAGCACACGCGGACACAGGTACAAAGCAGTGATACCGGATTTAAAACACATCGCTCATCCTCAATGCCTCAAGCGTCGAGTGGTGAGATATGAAAAGAAATTAACGGAGACGCTAGTCGAGGCAAAAATGGTGTCGGAGTTTAAGAGATTCCTCGACGCCCATTTTACGGATAAGATGTAGTGCACCTGCAATATGCTGCCACCGCGCAGGAAGTAGCGACGTGATTCCGCGCATATTCCCGATCCACCTATAATGGAACACCACAGATTTTTATCTTCTCTCGCTCTTTATTCTCAGTATTCAGTCTATGACAGCAGTAGTATGGTAACATGCCTTCATCCACGCACACGGGGAATAATTTCATAAATATTCCATTGAGGTTATAAAGTGATTGAACTTTCGCAAATTTGTCATTTAAATAGAGATTATCATTGTTTACTGGGGTTAGATGCTTCATGATGGTGTCAAAATCGCGCGGACTCATTGCTTGACTGATGGCTGCATCTTGTTCCGTGACAGTGGATCAGAGCCAGAGATAAACGAGATAGCTAGAAAATCATACATTTCATCCGTGATTATAATGAATGAATGGTCAATTGTTGAACAGGCATACGCGATTATCTGCCTTCTAATGTGCTCAATAACAAAGAAGCATTCAAATGATTTATACGGTGTTATATCCCCTTTAAAGAAGCCAGGCACACATTCAGACTCCGTGAACCTAGATCTAAGTGTTCTTTCCTCCACAGTCTAGGACTGGTAGCAATTTTAGTTTTATTAAAGAAATAAGCTTAGGGGCACCAATTTCCTCCTGTAAACCACTAACGCTGCATTCTGATTTTTCTTCGGATGCGTGTTGAATGCAATTATAATTACAATCAATAATTATTGATCGAAGTAGTAACACTAATCTAGTCTCAGCGTCGCTGAATAACTACCTCGCTGACACATAATCAAGAGATAAAGCATCCTGAATCACTTCATGGATATCATATTCATTGGAGTTTCGTCCATCAGTCGGAGGCGCAAGATTGTCTTCCAGGACACTGCCAACTTCTTTTATCATAGTGATAAAATCTTACATTGAATATATTTTAGGATTCTTGTTAAAGAAACAGATTTAAATAGTAGAAATATAGCTAACATACATTATTAAGAAACAGTGACATTAAAAGGGCAAAAGCATATTATTCCAAACCAAAATGTTTCACACTGCAATAGTATACGCATATCGGAATATTTATAAAATATGAGCAAATTTTTTTCAATTAGGCTACCAATGATTTAGATATTCCAGCTACACAATAATAATAATAATAGTCATTCGTTGCTGGCGCCTTTCAAAAAAAAATAGATGGTTGCAGCTCATAGATGCAATAAATATCACACATCTTAAGTGATCATGTGTAACAATGTGTCCCACAGATACAATTAACCACAAAAATGGCGAAAATTTGGTACTTTTCAAGGCATAGTTGAATAAATTACACGAATCATCTTGGATTTTCGAATTTATCCGCCTTTTGTGATCATTCAGGAACATAAACTTGCACTGACCAAACTGATTTCAAAATAATAAGGAATATGTTTTCTAAAGTTGAAAACAAATAAAGTATAAATAATGGAAATATTTAATGCCTTAAACCATATTTAAAAAGTGTACTTAAAAATGGGCGCCAGCAGAAAATGAGTTAACGTGGTAGAGAGCATAAGTGGGAGAGCTTTGGGGCGCTCAGTACTAAGGTGATCTTCAGGTATTATTAGTGGGAGGGCACATCGTAATGACATTTCACTGCCACTCAAGCAAGACCGGTCGCGCATGGGATGGGCATATGAAGGGGTCGATCGCATCTAAGCTATCACGTTTAGACAACAGAACGGAGATGATGAGAACCAGTGTCATGGAACTACAAACCAGTAAGAAGCAAGGTTAGACAGGTTAAAAGAATGTGAAGAGACGCGAGGACAACGTTAATAACTAGTGCGGATAATGGCTCCTCATCATCAGGATGCGAGTCTAGCTAAGTATAGACATCAAATCGAGAAGCCAGTAAAAGAAAACCGCACGACTATACTTCGACTGTAACCTCATCCCGTACCGTGTACTTTGCGTTGAGTGTTAGTGGTTTCAACCACTTTGTCCAATGAAAGTTTTCCAAAAAAAACTACCTGTTCCTCAATGTTATTGATCTCTCGCAAATAGTGTATTGACTTCCGCAGTTCACACTGGATGCTGTCGTATCGCGTGTTGTACATTCCACACCTGTACTGAAGTAGAAAAAATGCAAAACCGCACGATGTCGACTTACATTGAGCTATCAAACGCATCCGGAAGTCCGTGCAGATTGATACAGTTGAACAAACTAGTTGAGAATGGCGTCCACCAAGAGTTGGCTATTGATGAGTGACAATGCAACAATGCATATCTGCGATCTCTGATTACCTTATGAAACATTTTCTGTACCCAGAAGAACTTTTGCCGCTCAAGTATTGATCCGCTTCGTTTATTAATTTTCTACAAACGTTTAAAGTTGCACGGCATCCGCATTCGTTAGATGCAAATGTGCTGACATTGATGTCGAGACGTGAGATGAGCACCGCAAAATAGCTTGATATCATTCTGTCCCAAAGATATATCCTGTCCTGCACATGTTTGCGAAACGTATGAGAAAGTCAGAAAATCATGTTTCATGCTCTCAGACTTAGAACGCTCTCAGTACCCGGTTGCTAAAACATTTTGGTAGCATGTTCGCTTCAATGCTGGCATTGTTAGACGTCTCGTTCCATCGCCTTCGTTGAAAGAACAACTTGATTGCGCGATCAGCATGCAGCAATTTATCCAGAGCTCTTCAAATTGATTTTATTTTAGTTCGCAGTATGGTGTACGTAGAGGCCAGGTTATCCTCCTAACTCCTTACCACCTAATGGTCAATCAAACGTCACGCCTCACAATCTACTGCTGGTTTTTTTGCAAGTTTAGTCTTCCTCCACTTTATCGTGCCCGTGAAGCTCAGATGTTGACCAAACATGGCCGTTTGTTTGAGTGAAAATTACATGCAACTTTCACTCTACTCGTAAGTACGAAAACTTGTTGGATGCTGCGTTTTAACGTGACAGAAGCGTTCCTCACTTTTAGTTGACGTGTAAAATGATGGCGACGATGAGGATAGCGCACCCATTCCATTGTGGAAGGCCCATGTTGATTTTGATTGTCGCACTTGAAACGCATCGCTGAACTGTTGGACAGAGGACAACGACGACGCACCCAAATCGGATGAGACTAGTGAGAACTAATCTTCTAACAATGAGAGCCTAAATAAACGTAGAGAACAAGTCCTTGTAGGCATAAAAGAAGAAACGTGCGATACAGTACAATTTTAGTTGGTAATTCAGCGGTCCATAATCTATATTGTTTATCAGGCATGAACGATGAAGATGAGATACGAATTAGTGCTATTCTATAGACGATAAAAATGACACTTCGGTAAGCTGTAACGGTAGTCACAACCCTAGCAGTATATTTCCTGTTTGTTTTCGTATTTGCTTTCTAATAAATTTGAAGCTAGGGGATAGCTAATATGGAAACAACCGTCTCTTTGAGAGGGAAAACACGTTCGTTTACATGTTACAGTCGGTCAATCTGAGCACCTTCGTTATGCCAATGAGATCGCACCTAGGAGGTGGTCTGTGTACCTTTGCCATACCCCATGCTCCATCATGCGAACAGCTTCATACTTTTATAGGGTCATTTTAAAGTACATGTTGTGTGATTGGATTGCAACCCGCAATCTTAATTCGATCATCAAGTCGTGACCAGGTGGCTAAATGGGTAGAAGTCCCAACTAACACCTCAATGGTACCGGGTTCGAAACCTGCTATCTCTACCTCATGAAATAAGGTCGAAACGCGTCGTGGAGTGAAGCGTTTCAGGCAGGCAACACCCAATCTCTATTAGCTCCATCTTTGTCCGCTGCGCATCTTAGCCAACGGTGCTCAAACGAGTAACTGTGCTAGTAGCTCCATGTGGACGGTGACGCTGACCGTCACCGTCTTGTTGCGCATTTGCTGGCCCCAAGACAAGCTAGGTGACAGATACAGGTCACACAGAATAAGGCATATTATACAGTAATGGATGAGTGCAGATTACAAGCTGAGCAATTTAAGTGTGTGCTGTTCAAATTGTTTTTTTTAAAGAACAATAATAAGCACGCATCGAAGGTGACGGTCTACCGGCCGCATTGATGCATACATCAATAGTGCGTAAAAGTGAGATGACGAAGTGCTCGGTTGCTGAGCAACGGATAGGGTTAGTTAAGGTTCATTGGGGGTTGAAAAAGTTTAAAAACGTGAAATAGTCTTTAACAAATAGGTGAGAAGGAAATAGATGACTGACGATGTCACGTTCAATATTGGCAAATGACGATGCAATAGCCCGAAAATAATTTGGGACCTAAGCTAAGCGGTCTCTTAAACAGAGTATAAGGTTGTTCAAAAGCAAGCATAAATAAAAGATAGTAAGTATAAGTTGCCTATGAAATTGATGTCATTAATTTACTGGTTGCATGGCGACGCTCTGATTAACCAACTGTAAGCTGAAAGGAACGTATCGAAAAGATGGGTTATTTTGCATGCTTGCCTCAGAATATCGAAGGAAAACAAGGAAACGGACAAGAAATGCGCCGTCATGGCAGGGCCTCACTGCAGTAGGATTCAGAGCCGAATATGAGAATCAGTAGTCTTGTACTAGTCTGTATTTCAAACTTTTATAAGGAAAAGGTTTTATAAATTCATTGATGTGAAACACATTTTATTGAAATATAAAATGTGAGCACCAGCTTAATGGATTAATTTTTCTTTGAGTTACTGAGAACAATTTGTTTTTGTCTTAATGAACGATTTCTGAGTTTGTTTATAGGGGACAAATGTAAGTTTTCGGCCGTAATTTCTAGATGTTGTCTATGGGAGCGCAGCATACAAGCTTAGTAGGTGGTTTACAGACATATATACCCATATCTTTCACGTTGTGATAGCCGTGCATTAGTCAAAAAGTTTCGCTTTAACCATTTTCGTCTATCGCATGGGAGCACTTATTTGCATTCACACACCAAATGTTGTTCTCTTGTTTCAATGCATATTGAACAATTTTAAAGGTATGAATTTCGTTAAGATAAAACAATTGTTTATTGAAGGAAATGGAGCATCGAACCATTATATTAAGAAAAGTATTCTTTTCTGGTCTATTATATGAATTTGAATTTTCGCGCTATAGACTGGTGAAACGTTACCATGAAAACCATGGTATACCTAGAAAAAATGAAAAGATTTCGTGTTCTTTTCCCATTTGACCGGATTTATGATACGAATATGTCATCTGGGAAGAATGTGAATTGCTGCATGCGTTGAAATGATGAAAGGACGACACGAAAAGTCAAATATGCTGGAAAATGCCCCCGTGGGCTTTCGGACCGTGTGGTGGTGGTGGTGGTGGCGAAGGTACTGTGTAGTAATAAAGCCAGTAGGAAGGCCGGCCAATCTGTGCCTGCATTCCTAACATCGGACAGATTCAAATTTGGAAAGGCACAAATGCTACCCGGTGAACAAGAGACGGTGATCTATTGGAACAGAATCGGGAGCAGATATGACTCCGATGGGCCAAGCGAATTAAAGTGAAAATAAGTACGACCAGGGAGAGAGGTGTGGGATACAATCGAACGGGCTGAGAGTTGCGGTCCATGTGCATCAGCGCATGAATCAGAACAGATGCATTATGTTGTCACAAGTATGATTCAATAAAAGTGGACCATAGTGCAGAAGGATGGGAGCGCGCGGGAATGAGTGAACTGATGAGAGACAATGGGAGAACTGGATTGCTGACACACGCCTGAAATGGACGTTCCGAAACAAACGCGAATAGCTTTGGGGCGCTTGTGTGATTCCAAGCAAACGGTGACCAAAATAAAGATCACTGGGACTCCGAGCTAGCGTAACCCGTAAGAGTGATGGGTGCACATGCACGTTTAGGAGATGGCAGTGGAGGACTGTAAGTGACGGACGATACGACGCGGGCTGTAACACCCGACCACTGTATCTTGTGCGATGGGACCAGCGTTGGAGTTGGTACCCAGGTGGGCTTGATTACAGAAAAGGAGAAGTGACACATCTAGAGAGCAACAATTGACAGCATCTTATGCGAAAATCAGTTCTAGTGCGAACCAGAAGATGGAGTTCACTAACCAAAAAAATGTCCATTACGAACATTTAAGGCTGGTTACTCATTGCGATATGTAGAGAGACATGAGCAACCGCAATGTCCACAAACATGTGTTACAGCGTGGGGTGGATTTCTGTTAGTCCATTGGCGGAACACTCACATTGCCTACCGGAAGCTTCCATGTTAATAGGCTAGTGGACCCTTAAATAAATTGTGTTGTCAAAGGCGACGGTTTTCAATTCGTCTCATAACCCCCTATCCGGCTGTGATTGAACAGCGTCAATGTCAACATACACAGCTGAGCTTATCGTGGATACAGGTTTCCAGGAATTGCCCCACTTTTCCTATCGCTCGGTGCAACATGTTCTGTTTTAGTCCCATTGAAGCTGTGTAAATCTGCATAAACAGTGGGGCAAAATACAGAGGAAGCACGCCATATTCTTCGGGGCTCCGGCCGTTCTACGGTATTCACAATGACAGTCTCCTCCACATTGGTACTACAGGGGAGCTATGGCGATTTCAACACTGTATTCTCGCATATGACATTTGGGATTCGTGTGAATACAATTGCGTACTGGGGTTCGACAGAGCCTATTTCTACACTGGCAGTTAGTTTGCCTATTAGTACCAGGTGATATGGCCCGAAACGGCTGACTGTAAATTCAGATGTGATTCCCAAAAAGCAACAAGAGGACCTGCTTCTATATGGTAAATTCCAGTTCGTTGTTTGCGGCTTGATGATTTAGGCAGACTCAGATGAAACTACGTGGATATGCGAAATGACATGGACAGAAGTTTCTTTCCGCTTCATTTTGCCTTCACAGAAATGGAACGTGATATACGCAGAGAAGCTGAGTCAGCGGACACCATATATTGTGCAAAACTTCGCATAATTGTTGGTGCTCCTTAGAGTGTGACCAGTGAAAATTATGAGCTGGTGTTTGAAGCAGTCGGTCAATGTCTTGGTGACTATCAGATTCGAGAAAAGGAGTGAGATTTCCACCGCCGATTCCACCATAAAATGACGGTTATTGACAGGACTGTCGGACAGAAGATACGGAATCTTTACGCCATAAAAAATGAGTACCACCCACGAATCACCAAAGCATTCAACCCATATAAACCGTATTTGTGGTTGAGAAAATGTTCCTCCAATTTTGCATGACAGTCCACGCAATAGCCTATGTCACAGCAAGACCTCACATTTGCTCATTACAAGGGCCGGCCCGTAGCTTTAAAGAGAAAAAGCCTGCCTTGTAGTCCTAGGGCGCGAGTTCGAGCCTGAGTAGGGGCACGGCGATCGTCGCAGTATCCCTAGCCCACGTGCGAGTGGTGGTGGCTGCGAGTCAGCGAAGCGTCGGTACTGCGGTACCGGCGCACTGCTGGTGCGCCCACGCAACAAGAGTAAAGGTCAAAGTCATAGAATGAGAAACCCGTGCAAAGTCTCGACCAGAAATTTCCCGATCACCGGTCAATCAGTTTTCAGGTGTTCAATGATTCCCTACTTTGCAAATGTGAGTTGATAGGTGTTGACGGATGTGCTCGTAGGACACCAGTTGCTCAACAGTGTATATTAGTAAGGAAAGGTAAGAAGGGGTAAACTAGATCTGTCAGAACAAAAAGCAGCAACCACTTCGTATTTTCGGCTAGTGCTTCAGTACTATACAAACTAAAGTTGCGAGAGATTACCTCAGGAACGAACAATAAGAGAAGTGGAGAATTGACTACTGGGTTATCGTGTCCCATGTGATCAAGCACAATAGTACAGGACGCTAGGAAGACTAAATTTGATCAGTTGTGAAGGTATGGTGGCCCATGCAGACGGACGTGCACGGTTTATGACTGGCTGTGGGACGTAAGTGCAGAAATCTGCCGATGCGAGAGATGCTCTGCTAACCGAGAGCCCCTAATAATGTGAACGTGCGCCCATCAAAATGTGCTGATAAACATGCGAAAAAAGCACCAGTAGACTAAGAAGACAACTAAAACGAGTAAAATGCAAACAATGATGTGACAAAAGGCAGCTAGGTAACACGTGATTTGACTCCTTTTCATAAACGTGAAAACTGGTGAATCAGTGTTGTCGAGTAAAGGAGTAAACTGGCCGATCGAACATGATTAGCTTTGAAACTTCTATGGGAGATTGGTGCGCACAGTGGGTCTCCTGAGCGATAGAATTGAAGCGTCAAAAGTCGGCTGCCTTGCCGAAGTACCCCGTCGTGGGGCCAGCTGGGTGGTTCACGATCAACCCGTTCCAGCAAAATGTAAGACGCCAGTGTTCCAGGATGTTGTGAGGCTTCGCCTGGCAGGCGTTTCCCCCTATAAAAAGCCACAAATGTTCGTCTAAAAACACGGCGACGTAGCGGAGGTGACCTAACATCAAATATATAATCACTGCCCCTTGCTTCGCCTCGCTGGAGCATTGTAACCCCTCAGCTGGACGCTGAATTGCTGAGAGTATTGGGTCCCTGTTTAGTAGCCCGATAAACAGAAAGCGTACGAGCTGAGTGATCGGTCACACGCTCTCAATGGGCGCGATTCTCTGAATTCGCCTTGCTGCGTTGCGTGTCAGTCCTTATGATCGAAGGCTACGGGGGCCCCTTAAGTCAACCCTCTTCATCGGCATGAGAAATCAGAAGTTGTATGCCCACACAACACATGAAATGATGGATTTACAACTCTCTGTCCACGGTTCTCGTTCGCTCTTCGACTGTGAAGCTGGTGGCCGGACATGCTGGATATTACTGCACCACAAATTACCTTCTTCTTGCCGCATTTATTCAACCCTCTTCCTTTCCAAATCTCCAAAAGCTCCTCGCTAAGCACTAAGGAGCCGTACAAAACTGACCGCACGCAACCTAATTTCAACAGCAAGCCTTTTACTACACCCCACTCGCTATTCAAGCTAGCTACGTCCAGTGCTTGAAAGCTTATGCAAGTTAGATCACAAACTGCGCTTGCGCGCACCTTGGAAACGCTCTCCATCTATGTTTGCTGCATGACGGAAACTTGTTTACAGAGAACAGTAACACAATGACGCGACTGTTCTCATCAGCCTCAAGTTTCGGTTGCACATTCACCTCGAGTTTTTCAGGAGATGCGGCAGCTGCTTTCAATGGCTGCGCCGGAGTAGGGGTTGCGTCAAGCGAGTGCTGAGACAGTGCTCACTGACTGGTTCCCAGTCAACAGGCCTATCTGTGCCATCCGTTTAGAATGCTCAGTGCGACCTTCCAGCCACGAAACCAGTGGGCGCTGTTTATTCATTGATGCGGCGTACGCTCCCACAGACTGCAGTTCGGATACAGATATAGATGTATTCTACCGCCAACTCATCGATCTCTACAAGAAACACCGCACGGGCATAGTGGTGCTCGCCGGAGACCTAAATGCACAGGATAGTAGCCTAGAGATTCGTGAACGCGAACTTGATTACCAACAAAGGTATGGAACTCGCAAAACAGAGACCGACGATCACTGACCACGCTTGTTCCTTTCGAGCACAAATCTCCGAGGCACTTGGTGACCTCCGGCGCCTGGTCAAGCGTGAATGGAGATTAACCACATCGCTATCAGTTACAGTTGACGAGACTGATTAACAGACTGCAAATCAATTTGGAGCACTTACTTGACTTCGGATCATGCATGTGTGTGTTAACTACGATTCGCGTTTTGGATTCACGCAACAACGTCGTCGGAAATGGCGTTACACAGACAACCTAGCCATCCCAAATGCACTCGGCGCATTTCGGAACACAGTAGCCTCTAAGCTGCGTCTTACTGACGTTAAAAGACATTGGGCAAAAATTCAGAGCGCCTTACGGAAGCCTGCTACTCTGGTCTGTGGCCTCACTAGACGGGCCGCGGGCCACTGGATCTCCCCACAATCTCCCCAATTAACGGAAACCTATCGATCGACTCACGCTGAAATTAAGTACCACGCACTGCACCAAATCACAGGTGCTGAGTACACCCAGCTTCTCCGTAAGGATCGCGAGGTCTGATAGACACCATGCGTGGTTGAGCTGGAACGAGTAGCCGCATAAGAAAATGCCCGTAAACTCTTCCAAATGATTCGGTCCATGGGAGGCAGAAGGCTGCCATTGAGTGAGGTTTTGCGTGAAAATTACGGTGGACTAATCCAAAGCCGTCACCGTCATCTGGTATGAAGGGCAGCGCACCCTGAAGATCTGTTTAACTGGGCATCAGCACAATCGAGCCCCTTCCGGGATTCACATTGCTCCCGGGTGCGTGGCAGTTTCCCAACCGAATGAGGCTGAGGTTTCACATGGGCTCCGCCTGCTAAAGTGCCTCAAATCATTCAGTCCGGATGAACTCCACCCGGCCCTCCTCCAAAATGGGGATCCTGCTCTCATAAATGAGCTGACATTCTTCTTCCATCAGATTTGGACTGCCGAAACTATACCATTCGACAGGGGATCAGCGGATGTCGTACCGGTTTACGAAAAAGGAGACCGGACTGTTTGCCCCAATCATGATGGAATCAGTCTCATTTGTGTTGCATCCAAACTGCTGGCTGTAGTGCTCTTGTCGAAGCTTAGTTGCGCGCGGGAACAGTACCTGCGTGAAGAGCAAGTTGGATTTCGTCCTAGTCGCATCTGCTAGATTAAATATTTATGATCGAAAAAATACTTGAACACCACCATAAATTCACTCGACCAACTATAGTTGAATTCTTGGAAATTAGATCCTCGTCTGACTTTGTTTGCAGGGTGGCTGTTTTGGACCGCTTACTGAAATAGGGAGTACCTGAGTAGTATATAAGCATTCTCCGTGCTACTGAACGCCAGACCTCAAATCGCGACCGAGTATACGGCGAAATTTCGCCCCTACAGTAACACCGGTGGTGTTAGACAAGGTTGCCCAGTCTCTTACATTGTATTCAACTTCCCCATGGACGAGATCCTGGAGACTGTTCTAGAAAAGTCAGTCCTGCGGGGTCTAACTGATCCCTGTTTACCCTAGGGAATTGAGTACTCTATGGCTGCCCAGCATGTGTTGCATAGGTCAGAGATGTCCGCACGAACACAGGTATTGAAGACGCTGTCTTTTTTTGAGAGTGAAACATTACAACAATGCTACAAATGCCTCTGATCATCAGAAGCTAACGGCTTTTGAAGTAAGAATATAAATCTCAATTCCAATGGCAGAAAAGCAGCTCCTAAGGTAGATGAAGATATTCACTTGTTCAAACAGAGTGCCATCAAGAATTAACACTGAGCAGATAGATTCTAGTTAAATGGAGGAGTTAGTCATCTTGTTGGTATCTATCGTGCTATGCTGTGGTTTCGAACGACCCCCAAAATGCAGACAGATGTCCGCACAAACCAGAACGTGATCTGAGTCGAGGCAGGTGGACCAAATCGATCTGCAATTTTGTACACTGCCCCACCATCTGAAGCTGATTGCAATGTGAGCAATTTGCGACTACGCTTACATTGGCGAAGGGGGACACAAAGTGGCGGCGCGTCTCCTGGAATACCTGAAGTTCGTGCTCAAGAGAAACAGTTGGTTGTCGTCACACAACGTGGGAAGTTTAACTCCGTTATAAGAACGACGCTAACCATCAAGATCACATTCGTATGGAAGCAGGCGACCGAGCTAGACATTGAAGTCTCCGGCAAGGATGATATCATATTTTTCGGTTTCACCCAAAAACTGGCAGAGTCTGCGATAAAAGTAGCCTTAACCGATGCACAACGGCAGTCGGTTAGAGCGTAGACCGAAACCGCAAACAAATTGCGTCTCTCTGTACGGTATCTATTGATTCAGCATGGACTTTGAAGTCGAAACGCACACAATCGGCTGTTAAACGGAAACCAAACGGGCGACGATGCTTCCGCTTTGTCACTCAACGCGATGCCAGTATCAGCCAAACCAGCTGCAGTAGATCCTGTGTCAACAAACAAATGCGGGAAGAACGACAACTTAATTACCGTGCTGGAGTCTTGTAATCGGGTCTCAGAAAGAGAACAGAGATAAATAGCGAGACTCCAGGGTGCGCGATAGGCCAGATTGTTATCTCATCTGTATAAGGGTTCTAACATTGAAGGCCGCTAGCCGAAATGGAGATGGAGGTGGAAGTAAGGCCACTGGCCGGACTCTTTGGATGTGTGCAAGACTGTCTTCGAAAGTAGGGTCAAAGAAACTATTGGCGAAGATTGGTGTGTAGTGAAGGTGCATAATCAGTGAGGAGTGCAGGAGTGCGATCCATAGGATGAACCAACATTTCCACACGATAAACCGTAATTAAGACAAGCCAGGAGAAGAATGCGGTGAACCTGTGCAATGAGGACCAAACCGCAAGGAAATTGATGTCTTCAAACAACGCGAAAAGAAGCGAAGGAGTGAGTTACAAAGGAGGATAAGCAAGTTGGCGTGAAAACAGCACACTGCCAATGAGGTTAGTAAGGTGATACCAGGTGTCCAGCCGAGTAAGTTAGGATGGGTGGGTGGACACTCTTTCATGTTCAAACTGGTTACGGAGTGTGAATGCGTATGGGGCTATGGTGCGGAGTAAGGCACGGGATCTGTAGATGCAGCCGACAAGCAAAACGGGAAAAGCATAGCACCAAACATGCTGGATGGGAAGTGGCGGAATACGGATTCGGCTACAATGAGATGGATAACCAGACCCGAGTATAGTGAAGCATAACGATCGAACAGCATGACCACAGTGACCAAGACAGTCCAATGCGGATGAAGACTAGTTCGAGTCAAACTGAGTTGGCAGAGGAGAAAACATAAAGAACACGATCCACAAGCATCAAAAGCGAAGGAAAGCGCAGTCCACAGAACCGACGGACAGAATAAACATCGGAAAAAATAACGGACTTCCTGATTAAGCAAGTTAATTGTGAAACAAGCGGAATCAAATCGAAAGCGAACTTGCTTAATACGAAGATTGCGCATTTCAATCAATGAAACAATCAACAAC
>OX104071.1:76551195-76679633 GCA_944474145.2 Dicrocoelium dendriticum | reverse complement strand
AAACGTGATCTAACAGTATTACCGAGCGACTTACAGCGCGAGGTCATGGATGATTCAGACTAGCAGCGCTCCGATTAACTTAGGTACCACTTGAACTTAGAAGGCAAAGAGACATTAGCTTTATTGCCTTGGTGAACCGCCCTCCTAACTCTAAATCAGAAACAGACTGCCATCTTACAGCTGCTTTAAGAGGCACGCTAAAGGGAAAATACACTCCCATCCTTATCACAGGTGATTTCAACACAGAATGTTTAGAAAGCCCTGCTGCGATAAGAGAAAAATTCAAAGCCAACCTTCGGGAGCACATTACCAGTGTTCCGTTGTACAATCGCCTCACTTTTCCCACTCGGTTCAGAACAGACAACAGTTCATCTGTGCTGGATCTTGTTCTTACCAACGAAGAGCATATGACTGATGTGTTGTGTAAACTGCCCGTTGGTTCGCAGTGATCATGCAGTCTTTAGTTTCAACATCGTCTGCTATGCGGAATACCGAAATAAAAACTATGAGACTGTGCGAACCACCACACGCTACGATCGACTAACGCAGCTCGTTAGCTCCACAACCTGGTCGTTCCATGCCGAAGTATCCCCGGAAGTCGCCGGGCTTGAGCTCGTCAACCTATTCAATCGGCTGATTACAGATGCTTCAGAGACAAGAGATTGCAATGGGTCTAAACCAGTTATTTCGTTAAGAGCAGGACGGGAAAATAGATATTAGTAGGTCAAGTATAGCGCGTGAATAGTTGGGTTCAACGCCAGAACATTTGGGACAACAATGTAGCCCAACGTAACTATTCCACCCAACTGCTCAGAGGAGTGCATTATACATGCAATATACACGTTAGCTAGAGGTGGGAAACACCTCAGCTATTGTGCCGCAAAGCAAAGAAGAAAAAGTGCAACAGGTGCAGGGCAGCTGAGCTACCGGTAACGGATGGATATTGTTCCGGTAAGTTACCAGCCGGCTACTGTACATCAAAAAAATTACTATGCAAAATTAAATAAGGCGAAATAGTGAGATGGTGGTTGGAGGTAGAGGCTAAGAAGGATGGGGTGGGACAAAGAAACTCACAGCACGAACGATACTGAGGTCAGCTTCTTGCCATATCAGCTAGTGTATCCAGCCAAACGTGCTCATCGTTTTACGGACCCTAACCACGGATTCGAGATGCTCCAACCGAGGCCAGCTCAGAAGTGAGGGTCTTCATTCCTCTGGACCAAGTCATCGCTTGGCCAGCTCTCCTCTTCTTCCATCCACACCCCAGGCGCCCAAACAACGCACGCCGCGGGAGTCGGTGGGCTGGCATGCGTAACACGTGGCCGAGCCATCGGAGCCTGATGCGTGAAATAACGGTGCTGAGCGGTTCATTTCCTTTTCCTATGCCGTAAACTAGGCGTCGAACACGCTCGTTGCTCACGCGGTGTTCCCATCAGATGTGTGCTAAATTGCGAAGGCACCGGTGGTCGAACCTAACTAGCCACTTTATGTCCGTTGATCAAAGGGGCCAGGTTTCACAACCGTACAGTAGGGTCGAAGGCACCGCTGCATTGTACACTCTACCGTTCACGAAGAGAGTGATGTCGTGCCGGCGCCAGAAGTGGCGAAGGTTAGCAAAAGCGCCTCGAGCTTTTCCTATACGGTTCGTGATCTCATCTTCCATCCCACAAGGGCTGATACAACTTCCCAGATAGTTGAATTTTTGTACGACTTCTAGCTGATCTCAGCCAAGGGTCAGCGAAGTAGGCGCTCCCTGCCAATCTTGGAGGAACGTTTTACACTTACATGGTGCAAAGCAAAGCCCGAAGCGGCTGACAGCCAATGCTAAGCTGTCCAGTGCCGATTGGCACGTCTGGGAGCTGTCACAGATTAGGGCAATATCGTCAGCATACTCCTAGTCAAGAAGTCGTTCTCCTGGGAGCAGATCCACACCTTCCAAGTCGTGTCCTGTAAACGCGGTTTCCATGACTTCGTCAATAGCGAAGTTGAAGGGGGAAAATGACAGCGGGCATCCTTGTCTCACATCGCTGGAGATATTAAAGGGTGACGACAGCTTGCCGTAAGTCCTCACTCTGTCTGAGCATATAATGCTCGGATAATATTCACATATTTCTCAAGTACACCTCTCCTGAGTAGACAGTCCCAAAGTGCACGTCTATCCACCGAATCAAATGCACCCTTGATATCGAGGAACACGACAACGGTGGGGTGCCAATATATGTGACGGTGCTCCAACAACTGACGTAAAGTGAAGATGTGGTCAATGCTGCCACAACCTCGAGGAAACCCGACTTGCTCTTCACGAATATAGCTTTCACAAGTGCCAGTTAATCTGTGAAGGATGACAGAAGGAAGCAATTTGGAGGCGATGGAGATCAGACTGATTCCTCTATGGTTGCCGCATTCCGATCGTGAGCCTCCCTCGAAAATTGTGACTATGACGGAACGGCTCCAGTCGGTTGGAACAGTTTCCTGCTCCCACAGTTTCACCAGTAGCTCGTATAAATCATCCACAAGAGCACGTCCACCTAATTTGAAGAGGGTTGGAAGAAGATCATCTGATCCCGCGGCTTTATTTAATTTCAACAGTGCGATCTCAACTGCGACTTCTGAGCGAGATGATGGATCCAAAGGGACAGCCCACGGAGCAGGGTGATCACTGGCCGGCGAGAAATCCAACAATCCCGACCGATTAAATTGCCTTTCAAAGTGCTCAGCCCAACGCTCCAAGCGTTTTGACAGATAGTGGATAAGCTGTCTACTCTCGTCACGTATAGTTTCATTAACACCAGGTCTCCTGCTGCCCGTTTCCCGTATCAGACGGAATAACTTTCGATGGTTACCAAAAGCATCGGCCATTTCCATCTCTGAAACACGATAAGGCCACAAGGATTCGCGGTCTCTCTTCAGCCTAGCACGGAGTTTTGCCCTGAGCTCTTTGCGAGCTTCATTGTGTTCGCTTCCAGCCGGAATATGCCGGCGAGCATCAATAAGTTCCAGAGACCACGAAGAGACCCAATGTCTATGTTGGCGATTAGACACACCACATGAGGATTTGCCTGCTGCTAGTAAGGACTGGTGAATATGAGATCAGTGAGCTTCAGCTGCATCCAGTGAGCGCTTACTCAACTCGCATGTCAGCGTACTTCGATATGCATTCAGAACATCTGGTTACGCCACTTGGCTGATGTCAATGCGCTCACAACGTCGTCGTGCGCGTCCGCCAAAACGCATCCGCATGTCAGCACATACAAGTGCATGATCGGTGTCCACACCTGTGCTCCAAATCGAGCGACAGTTCTGGACGCAGGATCTCAATCGGTAACTGATAGCAATGTGATCGATTAGCGTCCATAGCTGGTTCGAGGCTGGTGAGCGTCAAGTCGCCCTGCGGTGGGTGTTGTGTCGGGAATTAGTGCTCGCAGGAAATAAGCGAGCATCTTCACACAAATGAAGTAACCGCACACCGTTATCATTACAGGAGCCTACACCATGTTGATCACCCAGGTGGATAATTTTCCAACTTGAGCGTTCAGATCCCCGGAGAAAATAAAGCCGTATATCAGCAGGATGTGGCAAAAGCCCTCAGCGTTGAACAAAAACTGCTGTATAGGCACGTCAATGGTCTACGAAAGGTGAAGCAAGGATTTCCTCCACTCTGGGCGGCTGATAGCGTAATAAGAACGGCTACAGAAGCAGGAAACGCGCTGCGGATGCTATACGCCCCAACGTTTCAGAGGGTCCAGCCATCAATTAATCTTCCGGCTTTCGTCACCCCGCCGCCAGGAGTCATTCACATCGATTTCATCGCTGAAGCTGTGTTGCAGAAGCTGACGTCCCTGCGCAACCAGAGCTCCCAGACTGTCGAAACCATTCGTCCAGAGGCACTGGTAGCTGCAGCAAGACAAGTAGCAGAACTTTTGGCTCAGTTTTTCCAGTGTTGCTTAGATCAGAGCAAGATTTCTACTATGTGGAAGCTTGGAGTAATTACTCCGATTTACAACAGCAGAAGCAGAACTGAACCTTCAAACTACCGTCCAGTATCCTTTCTGTCTATACTGCCCAAGGTCATGGAATCCATCGTTACCGAAACGCTTGTGTGTTATCTGGAAAACAGTAACATTATTAGTTCCGAACAGCACGGCTTCCGTCGTGTACAACGAAGTTGCTGATTGCACGTAGTAGCTGGACTGAGTCAGCTGACGCTAGAGAAGACGTAGATATCATCTACCTGAATTTGCCAGACATTCGGTCGTCTAGAGCATCGGATAGTTCTTTCCAAGCTCCAGTATCAAAGGATCGGTGACGCTCTTTTAAGCTGGATCGCCAACTTTCTCCTTCAACGGCAATTAGTGGTCAAAGTTCGGAGCTCTGGATCTGACCTCATACAGGTCGAGTGTGGTGTGCCGCAAGGTTTAGATCTAGGTCCACGGTTGTTTTCGGTGTTCATTAACGACTTCGCACAGGCAATCGCCTCAAACTTCTTACTATTTGCCGACGACATCAAAATTTGGCGCAGGATTCAGGTGAATGCCTCAGAATGACCTATACACGGTACATCGGTGGCCAATCCAAAAGTTACTGCATTTCAGTTTGAGTAAATGCGAGGTACTCTCCATACGACACCAGGTCAACTACTCACACAGGCTCAGAACGAATGTACTGCAGCAATGGTCCGTCGAACGTGATCTGGGTGCGGTGGGTCAGGATGACTTAGGTTGCCCCAGGCAGTCTAAAAATGCCTCTAAGACTGGAAATCAACACGTCTGACTGTTGTGACAGGCGTTCGGACAAACAGACATCTCTACCTTTCGACAGATGCTCAGTGCATCTGGTGGCCCCATGTCGAATACGTAAACTAAGCCTGGCATCCATGGCTGGAACACGACCTTAATGCACTGGAGTAGCACCTACGTCGGGCATCCAAATACGTCACTGGAATGCGCAAGCTCCCATACGTGCAGAAGCCGTAACTATTGGGTGTTTTCAGCGGACTAAAGCTCAGATTACGGGGCGATTTGGTAATGGCCTATTTGATTTTACACGATCCACATCATGTGTGCCGCTCCTTAATGCAACTCAGGAGCAATACAAACCTGAGATGTCACTCATTGAAACGTGCAAAGCAATATAACCGTCTGGAGTGCCACAGTAATTACTTTTCCATTCGTGTATGTCACCCGTGGAATGCTGTCCCTGAATCCGTTGTCCATGCACCGACACTAACAACATTTAAAAGACGGTTGGATGAAGCACTCATGCACTTACACTTTGTCACTTAGCCCTACGTCTCCATCCTACTCCTAGAATATACTTTGGATTGATTGGCTGTTACCTGTGGGTGTTGGGAAACTACGCGGATTGCAGGACTACTGTAGAACAAACAATAAGTCCTCCTTTTCACACCTATAACAGTGACAGTTTTAGGAGAATTATTTCGATAACCCCACCAAACTACCCAATGCGACTAGTAAAGCAGTGCTTCTTAGCCTGTATAAATTCATTGTTCATTATTCAAGTCCAGGAACGACGAGCCAACTGAACAGCTTACAAAAATGGTCCGCCTAGCGAGCCAGGTGGCGCTCCTTAGTGTGAGCTGGGGCATCAGTGCTGCGCTTGATTGTTTCACTGGCGCATAACTCCCTGAGACCAGTTATGCGGATGAGTTGGAAAGGTCTGTGGTAATTTCTCCATCTTCCGGGCTCATCCATTTCAGGAGTCCTTTACGTCTACCACCCATCCATAACAGCATGCAGGTCCCGTTTTAGCTCCCACCTAATGGTATGTTTGGTCACACTGTGCACAGACCACGCAAAGTTTTCTTATGGATTCCGGGTTTCACAAGTCTCGCTCGGATATCTAGTGACTGATGCGACGACCACTAATAGCAATAATGGCAAGCAGAGGCTTCCGCGTCCTGAATTGTCTCAATAATACTATTTTACTGAAGTTCCATATTGTTGAAGTGACTATGCTAGAGCCTGGCATACAAAACACCCTAGTAGTTTTGTTTTACTAGAAAAAAGAAAACTATCAGCAGTGCGTTTACACACTGTATCGACGCCTCGCTGCCACCTGACCACCATCGGTAGCGCGTGGGCTGAATATATCGCGAGGACACGCGCCCTTACACGGATATGAACCGGTGAACTAAGGATTGCAAACCAAATGTGCAATGCTTTCGGCCAACGGCCGACTGTTTTACTGAGGCTTGAGATAACCTCTGTTGCCAATTGAGGAAAACTTCTGTTAGCCTTTTGGCCAAAATTCAAGGAAAATCGTCAGCTAACCAAGGCATGATCAGAGTCCACATATTTCTTCCAGAAAGAGGGGCCGTCCAGGGTGAAACAACACCATTGGGAACCAATGGTAATGTGATCTGCATGAGTTCATGGCTGGACAGCTATCGGAAGACACCAAGTGGCAAATCTGCGTTTCATGTTCTTGATAAGAGAGCTAATAAAAAACAGCGTAAAATTGCAATCAACTCACCATTGTCGTGCGTTCGGAGTAAGAACCAAAGTTGCAACCTAGCTTGCTTTGTAATCTAGCGGCGCGGGTTCGAGCCTGCGTATGGACTGGGCAACTCTCGCAGTATCCTTAGCCCACGCGCAACTGGTGGTGGTTGCGCGGCAGCGAAGCGTCAGTACTGCGTACCGGGTGTACTGTTGATGCTCTTTCTCTTTTCCACACCTAGCAGAGAATCCTAGGGCCAACTAGCACGCTGCTTAGCAGAGTTGTGGCATGCCCGTATTTTCACTGCAGCCCTTAGCCAAGGCCACATCGCGGTACTTATGAGTGCTGTGATGTAATTTAACGCTATCTGTCATCAAAAGGAATGGAATGCATCTAGCTCTTGTCTCTACAGTACCAAAAAGGATGGACTAGGAAAGAACAGATCCTAATAGGCCAGCCGTTCAAAGTTGCTTGGTAGGGTAGTGCAAACGGTGTTCCATATATCTTGACTGTATCAGAGTGGGTGGCACACTTTGAGACTGAGACTGAGACTGTATTTAAGAGCAAGTAGAAAGGTTTCTGTACAACTCTATCGAAGTAAGAAAAATCAAAATTTACTTGTGAATTATCAGCAGTTGTGTCTGGTCCGTTAATCGTTGAGTATAATTGTTATTCGATAGGTGTCAAGTGAGCACCATGGTGTGATGGACGGGTCGTCAGAACTGAAGTTCGGTAGACGAGACGACAGAAGTCACAAGGAGCAGTTATTAACCCGGTTGCCCAAAAGAACTGGATGAGACCGCAGGGATGCACGAACTTGCTTAAGTATGGTTGAAATGCAACTTCAGTATTATTCTTGGGCATAAAGTGATATAACAGAGAAAAATGTAACCCGTCCAACACATTCTTTCAAAACCTTGAGGCAAGTAGTGATGCGTAGGCAATCGAAGTTTATTTTATCTGTACCTATCATACACGTCAAGGCTGTGGCACTAAACCAGTAGTAGTGAGTGATTCGGTCAGCACTTTATATCACGCACCAGGCTCCGATGGCTGGGCTACGTGTTGCGCATGCCAGCCACCGACTCCCGTGACGTGCGTTGTTTGCGCGCCGGGGTCTCAATGGATGAGAAGGAGTGGAGGCCAAGCAATAACTTGGTAAAGAGTGATGAAAACCCTCACTTCGAAGTAGGCGTGAGGTGGTGCATCTCGGCTGCCGGCCTGGGGTATAAAGGACGATGAACACATTTGGTTGGACACACTCGCTGACACGCCTAGGAGCCAGCCATAATGACGTCTGTGCTGTGAGTTTCTTCGTCCACTCCGTCTCCTTTAGATCCCCTCCAATCACGAGCTCATATCAAATTAATTTTATGAGATTTGTAGTGTTCATTTTAGTTGCTTGTCTTTTTATATTGCAGCACGTTAGCGGAGGCGTTTCTCACCCTTATCTGGCGAGTATTTATGGTGATGACTATAGTAACCCTCTATACTGATGTCCCGTTGCCCTACTCTGGCAATCGGGTCGGGGTAGTGCAAGGGTGTTCAAGCTTATGCATGAGTGAGGATTCGAAGTAGGGATGTAAAGGTTGCAAGCCATAAACAGCTGAAGCACTTTGCCTCAGACCCTACCTACGCCGATGAACAAAAGCTCTGGTGCTGTCAAAATAATTACCGTCATCGCGTACTTTTGACAAAAGTTTCTAACTCACCTTCTGTTGTTCCACCCGAGGCAGTTGCATATCTTGGTCTACCTTCACTGAAATTTCTTGAGCCTTTTGCCTTTCTCTGTACGCTGTGACGTATTTCTGCCAGGACTGCTCTAGTTGCTTGCGCGTGCCCTCCATGGTCTGGTTAACCCGAGATAACTGTGCCCGTTGACTGTCCAAATCCTTTCGCTCACTCTCTGTCAGCGACCGAAAGTTTGAGACCACTTGGTCACCAATTTCCTTCGCTCCGACTTCGAAAATGGAACCCATTTTAGTTAGGTGTGAAGAAAGATCAGCGAATGCGATGTTAACCGTCAACTCATCGCTATCGGGCTGCTTTTTAGGCTGGTAGGAAGTCATAAGCTTGCTGTGGGAATGTCAGTACTATTAAGTCAATTACCGTAGCTTTTTGCCGAATTCTAATTGTAGTCTTTGTACATCAGAAGTGAGTCTGTAGAAGGAGTCGACGGTGGAAATTTGATCATTACAGTGTCTCAGGACATTGTCCACCTGGTCCTGTAACAAGTGAAAATGGATTTGTGAACCATGAAAGAAAAAGAGCCAAGTAGAAGAATGAACCTGGTTAGTAACGTATTTGAACAATAGAAATAGGGCAGGCGGAAAAATATGGAAAGTGGCATCGTATGAGATAGTCGCAGGCAAAAGGATAAACCAAAAGAGGAAAATCGCTATTATCGCGGATTGAATAGTAGTCTAACGTCCAGAAAATTACCGCCGATTTGTTGAGATAATTAAGACTGCACTGTGCAAAAGACTGCTTGATTTGAAAGATGACAATTATGCATTGCGACTAGGCACAGTTAGGTGGCTACCGCGTGTTCGGAATAGATCTAGATAAACGTGCTGTCCTTCCGGGGATCGTCAGCAGTGCGCATTCCATCTGCGCTGTAGGGAACAAAAAATCGCGCGCCGCTGTTAATACGGATGTGTGGTGACTCACTGAGATTAGTTGCGTTGGAATCAGTATATACCAACTGAACCCACCAGTATTCCCACGCAAAATGGAAATGACTGAGGTATACAGGACAACGTTTTGCGTTCCTGAGCAGCAGCAACCGTAGGCACGTAAACTAATAGTGGTCCACAAGCGGGTAGGAGGTTCGGCGAATCATCAGGCTACCGCTGTCAGTGGATCGGGTATCTGATCGTTGTTGACACATTTGAAATCTAGCAAGACATTAGTAGTATAATGGTAGGTTGAACCGACGCTTCGCGGACAAGAGACTACCAACAGCCGCGTGAGGTTTAGCAATACCGTGGATTCGAACCCGTGACATTAGAATAACAACTTAGGCGCGCAATACTTTCAAACGGGCGTAATAAAAACAAAAATGCGCAATGTTATACTCCAAAGAAAGAAAGACAAAGTTGGTCAGACACATGTTCCAAGTTGCACCAACATGCGCGCTGTAATGTAACATGGGAACAGATACCACACTCGTTAGATGAACCGTTCCGTTATACGATGAACGCCTGAAAAGAAATACAGATCTCATACCGAAGAACACCAAACTAACAGCAAAAGGAAATTATGAGACAAACAAAAAGATACCGACGAGAAATAAGCCAATTGCGAATAAATTGTCACTATCTAAGGAGTTTTAAGCAGGAAACATTCTGCCCACTTAATAAAATGGGAAACAACCAGACATCTGCGAAGCAATGTTTTCAAAATCAAACAAGGAATACACTATGATTAATAAGTTTGAATCAGTTACAAAACATAAAGTCAGTGGCACCCGGTTTTGGATTTGCCTGTCACTGTACTCTGCACAGGACCCCAGCGCCTACGGAGGGACAATGGATGGCTTGCGCTGCACCACCCACAGCTCCATCCACACACCCCATATCCAGTGTAAACTCGAAGGACAACACCGGTAGCCATGTGGATGGCAGCCAGGTACCATCAGCGGAGAAGGCCCACACTCCTTCAACAAGCACAACAGCATCATTCCTGTCCATCTATGTGGGGAATCATGCGTGCCAAACGTACAACATGGCCACGAGGACCGTGCACTCAGTCACTCTCCAACAATGATTCACAGTCTCCTGGAGCCAGTTAGTAATCGAGGTGGAGGGTGCTGAACAGTTAGACACCTTGTCAACATGCACATCAAGCGCAGCCACAGTGGGGATATCAAAAGATCAGCACATCATTTGGTGGAAAATAAACACGCAAAATCGACACGGAATACCCAGCAGAATAAAAGAATAGAGAAAATCAGATAAAGTGGAACACACTTATCCAAGTTAAAATCTAGTTTAAGTGTAATTGTAAGTCGGTGTAGCCCAACGGCGGTGAAGAAACAAGATGTATGCAACATATATAAAGCATATAAATGAAGACAAATATACTATTCTTGTTCATATTCACCAGTCTGCAGTTGTATTCAGTACTGAGCTATCATCATTCATTATACACGTCAGCCAGAGGTGGGAAACACCTCAGCTACTGTGCCGCAATACATAAACAAAAAGGAAAACAAATACAACAGTTGCATGCCAGCTGAGCTACCAGCAACGGATAGGCATCGTTCCGGTAAGCTACCAGCCGGCTACTAGGCAAAAACAAAAATTATTATGTTTTACGCTATGAAATGAGATGGTACGCGGAGGGGAGGCTAAAAGGAATGGGGAGGGACAAAGAAACTCAAAATACAAACGCCGCTGAGGTCGGCTTCTTGCCATATCAGCTAGTGTATCCAGCCAAACGTGTTTACCGTCTTTTGGACCCCAACCAGGGAGCCGTGACGCTTCAACCGAGGCCAGCTCCGAAGTGAGAGCCTTCATTCCTCTCGACCAAGTCATCGCTTGGCCACCTCTCCTCTTCTTTCATCCACTACCTCGGTGAGCAAACAACGCACGTGGTGGAAGTTGGTGGGCTGGCATGCGCAGCACGTGGCCGAGCCATCGGAGCCTGGTGCGTGAAATGACGGTGCCGAGCGGTTCAGATCCTTTTTCTGTGCCGTAAACAAGGCGTCGAACACGCTCCATACTCACGCGGTGTTCCCACCAGATGTGAGCCACACTGCGAAGGCACCGATGGTCGAACGTAACCAGCCTCTTCATGTCTGCTGATCTTAGGGGTCAGGCTTCACAACCGTACAGTAGGGTCGAACAGACCAATGCATTGTACACTCTACTCTTCAGGGCGAGAGTAATGTCGCGCCGCCGCCATAGGTGGCGAAGGTTAGCAAAAGCACTTCGAGCTTTTGCTATGCGGTTCGTGATCTCGTATTCGATCCCAAGGGCGCTGATACAACTTCACAGATAGTTGAATTTCCGTACGACTTCTACCTGATCCCCACCAAGGGTCAGCGCAGGATGCGATCCCTGCCAATCTTGGAGGAACGCCTTGCATTTCGATAAAGCAAAACAAAGCCCAAAGTGACGGACAGCAAGTGCTAACCAGTCCAGCGCGGCTTGGCACGTCTAGGAGCTGTCACAGATGAGAGCAATGTTGTCTGCATACTCCAAGTCAAGAAGTCGTTCTCCTGGGAGTAGTTCCACATCTGTGAAACCTAGCCCATCAGGTCGACAGACATAAAAAGGCTCGTCATATTCGATCATCGCTGCCTTCGCAGCTTAGCTCATGTCTGGTGGGAACACCGCGTGAGCAATGAGCGTGTTCGACGTCGCGTATTTGGTGCAGGAAGAGCGAGTGAACCGCTCAGCACCATTATATCACGCACCAGGTTCAGATGGTTGGGCCACGTGTTGCGCATGCCAGCACACCGACTCCCGCGACGTGCATTGTTTGCGCGTTCTGGGTGCGGCTAGAAGAGGTGGAGGCCAAACGATGACTTGGTCGAGAAAAATGAAAACGCTCGCTTCGAAGTTGGCGGCGGTTGGTGCATCCCGACTGCCTGGCTGGGGTCCTAAGAACGGTGAACACGTTTGGTTGGACACACTTGCTGATATGGCTTGGAGCCGGCCCCAATGGCGTGTGTTGTGAGTTCCTTTGTCCATCCCCCTCCTGCTTAGCATCCCCTCCAAACACGATCTCACTTGTTAGGCATAATATAACTCTCTTTTTACGGCACGATAGCCGGCCGTTAGCTCTCCGGAACGATGTCCATCCGTTACTGGAGACTCAGCTGGCGTGCCAATGCTTGTTTTCCTTTTCTTGTCTTTTGTATTGCGGCACAGTAGCTGAGGTGTTTTCCACCTCTAGCTAACGTGTAATGATGATGAGGATGAGTTCCACACTTTCCAAGTCATGTCCTGTAAATGCAATCTCCATGACTTCCTCAATAGCGAAGTTGAAGAGGAAAGGTGACAGCGGGCATCCTTGTCTAACACCGCTGGAGATATTGAAGGGTAGCGACAGCTTGCCGCAAGGCCCACTCTGCCCGTGCTACGCGCGTATAATGCTCGGATAATATTTACACATATCTCGGGCACAACTTTTCTGAGTAGACAATCCCAAAGGGCACATCGATCAACCGAATCGAAGGCACCTTTGATGTCGAGGAACACGACTACAATGGGCTGCCAATACGTCTGACAGTGCTCCAACAACTGACGCAAGGTGAAGATGTGGTCGATGCAGCCACGACCACGAGGAAACCCGGCTTGCTCCTCACGAATCTGGTTTTCACGAGCGCCAGTCAGTCTGTGAAGGATTATGGAGGCGAGTAATTTGGAGGCGATGGAGATCAGACTGATTCCTCTATGGTTGCCGCATTCCGAGCGCGAGCCGCCTTTGAAGATGGGAACAATAACGGAGCGGCTCCAGTCGGTTGGGACAGTCTCCTGCTCCCACAGTTTCATTAGTAATTCATGTGAAGCATCAACAAGAGCACAGCCTCCGAATTTGAAGAGAGTTGAAGGAAGATCATCTGGTCCTGCGGCTTTGTTCAACTTCAACAGCCCGATCTCACGTTCGATTCCTGAGCGAGAGGGTGGATCCAAACGGACAGCCCACGGAGCAGGGCGATCACTGGCCGGCGAGGAATCGAACAATTCTAGACGATTAAATTGCTTTCAAAATGCTCAGCCCAAAGCTCCAAACGTTTTGACAAATTGTGGATAGGCTGTCCACTCTCGTCACGTATAGTTTCACTAACACCAGGTCTCCTGCTGCCCGTTTCCCGTATCAGACGAAATAAGTTGCGATGGTTGCCAAGTTCAGCGGCCACTACCATGTCTGACGCACGAAAAGACCACCAAGATTCGCGCATCTCTTCAGGCTAGCATGGAGTTTTGCCCGGAGCTCTTTGCGAGTTTCATTGTGTTCGCTTCCAGCCGGAATATTCCGGCGAGCATCGATAAGTTCCAGAGACTGCGAAGAAACCCAATATCCATGTTGGCTATTAGACATACCACATGAGGATTTGCCTGCTGCTAGTAAGGTCTGACGAAGATGTGACCAGTGACCATCAATTGTCTCCAGTGAGCGCTTACTCAACTCGCATGTCAGCGTACTTCGATATGCATTCAGAACATCTGGCTTCGCCACTTGGCTGGTGTCAATGCGCTCACAACGTCGTCATAGGCGTCCGCCAAAACGCATCCGCATGTCAGCACATACAAGTGCATGATCGGTGTCCACACCTGTGCTCCAAATCGAGCGACAGTTCTGGACGCAGCCTCTCCAACGTTAACTGATAGCAATGGGATCAATCTGCGTCCAAGGCTGGTGTTCGCCCAGTCACCCTCCGGCGGGTGTTATGTCGGGAATTAGTGTTCGCAAGAGATAAGCGAGTATCTTCACACAAATGAAGTAACCGCTCACCGTTATCATTACGGGAGCCTATGCCATGTTGGCCGCCCAAATGCAGCTCAGCTATGGATAATTTCCCAACATGAGTGTTGAGACCCCCAGCCAGCACAACAGTGTCCGTGCTTCTTCTGTGGCGAAGGAGCTCGTTCATTTGGCGATAGAAGTCGTCTTTTACCGAATCATCGCTAGAGTTTGTGGGTGCATATGCAGCGATGACGAAGAGACACCTGTTAGTACCGCGCGACTTCAAAGTTTTGAACAAGCCAGCCAATAGGACCGCACACATCCGGCTATTGATTGGAATCCAGTCAAACAGAGCAGCTTCAGCCCGGGGAATCAGGGCGATACAAATACCGGCTTGGCCGGTGCACGAAGCTGCATCGTCACTGGATAGGCGCAATGAGAATGTGCTGCTAGTGTCAACAGAAGGGGATCGCAAAGTGAGCACAGAGCTCAAGTCTTGCAGGCGGGTCTCCGATAAGCAGCAGATATCGATCGAGAGGGTCTCTAATGTTCGGGTAAGTGCTGCCTGTTGACCGATCTGTAGCAATGTGCGTACATTGAGGCATGCCAATCTGAAGGAGGATCGAGGGCTCCAAATGGAAGCCGGTGAACTGCAATGAACCGCTTGGTTGGACATGGGATTGTCGACAGGAGAGGAGTAACGCTCCGCGTTAGCATGTCAGTTGAAATTAGAAGATAAATACCGAGGATAGCATGTTCGGGGAGGGCCAAGAATCGGGGGGTTGAAAACTGAGGGGGGATATAAGTGAAGTTGGAACGGGACAGTAAGGGTGAAAAAGCGTGAGGGGGAATAAGAAGACGGGAAGGCTTGAGCAGTAGCATCCAAACCCTATCCACCCTGCTCGATGCAGTAGATAGGGCACCGTTGATTATCCTCTGCGGTGGCCAGAGCATCAAGCAATTGTTTGACGAAGGATTCATAGTATTGCGTGGGCAGGATACTGTCAGGTTGCCCAGACCTAGACAGGATTGCCCAGGCCTAGACAGGACACTAGGTAGTAGCAGTTAACAGCATCAGCATCAGCTATCAGGTTATATCAGCCTACTCTGCCTGTCGCTAGTTGGGTCAATCGCAATCATCCCATTTATAACAGATTGCCGGATGGCCCATAACAAACCGAATCCAGCCCGAACCAGCTATCAAGCTCAAGTAGGTGCTACCAAATGACAAGAAGGGCGAAAAACACGTGAGCAGCATCTAATTAACCGAACGTCAGCCGACTTCAAGCCCACTTCTCTAAAGCAACTTAAAACTATCACCGCAAACTCGTGTCAAATAGATTGCTGATGCTGTTAACTGCTACTACGTAGTGTCCGGTTCTCGTGAGTTCTGGTGGCAAGCGTTATTTGGCAGTGGCTGCGAATCCTCAGCTTGAAGCCCCTTCGGACCAATGTTACATCAAATGTAAAATAGTTCGTCGAACGGACTATGCATTCATCAAACCTAATAAACCCTTAGAGGTGAACTTAACTCTCATGCGACCACCGTTAACTCGAATGGCATTGTGCTATACATTTTTGAAGATGCGTTGGATTGCAATGGATTGTATGTAGGTAATCTCAACACCCTAGCAACTAGACATAGAGCCAACAAAGCTACGGAGATTAGCAGATAAGGGGAAGTCACTGCGTCATAATCATCGTGGTATGATAGTTGAAGGTGAGCAACACACTCCAGCTACTATGCCGCAGGAAGAATGGAAAATTTTGACAAAAGTAGAACAAAACATTTTTAGTTTGTTTTTCACATGCCGATTTTGCTCATTTTTGTCAGTTTCAATGTTTGAAATATTAAGCATGTAAATCAATACAATACTGCACACAATTCTTCCACTGATTCCGGTTGCGGGCCATGTCTTCAAGAGTGCTAAGCTATTGGCACTCCTCATCTTTGGGTCCCCATCCCGGAAGACGTACGGATCCAACAGCGGTTAGACACGAAGTCAGCGATTTCATGTGCTGCCGCCATGTGGAAGGCTGATCACCCCGCGGTCGCTTCCAGCCAGGTCCTTGACGAAGGAATAGAGCGCGACGCGGTAGACGCTTAGGTGTCATACGTAGGACGTAATCGAGCCATCTTAACTGGCGCAACAAAACCAGTTTGTTGAAGGGAATACTCGCATTCCCCAAGATGCGACGTCGAATGTCATTGCTGTTAACTCTATGTTGCCACCAAACACCAGCAACCCTCCTTAAGCAACCGTTATCGAAGGCAGCAAGACGACGCATGTCTTCCACGCGGATCGACCAGGACTCGCACCCATACAATAATACTGCGCGAACTGATGCGCTGTAAACGCGGCTCTTTAATGAGATTTTGCGACGACGCCAAAAGTGCCTCAGATTGACAAAGGGTTATCGAGCTTTAACGATGCGAAGAGAAACTTCTTTGTTAATAAGGCAGTCAGCAGTAACACAGCTCCCAAGGTAGACGAAAGTATCTACCTGTCCAAGTTGTGCACCTTCGAGAATGAACACGGGAGCAGGTGAAAGACAATCCTCAAGCAGTAGTTTACACTTCGATGGTGCGAAGCTCATGCCATACTTAGATGCTTCAACCGCCAAACGGTCCAGAATGAGTTGCATACTCTGATAATTGTCACCAAGTAAGGCGATATCATCAGCATAACCTAAGTCGGTCGCGCGCTCACCCGGTAGAAGCTCTAGGCCAAAATGTTGGAAACCTTCTACAGCATTCGACAGAACATCTTCAATTGCGAAGTTGAAGAGGAATGGGGACATGGGGCAGCCTTGTCGCACACAGCTATTGACAGCGAATTGCGAGGAAAGCTTGCCATAGACCATCACTCTGTCGGATGTATGAAGGTAAAGTACTCGTAAGATGGCAGGATATTTCTTTGGCACCCGCTTCTTTAGCAAGCAATGCCATAAAGCAGGTCAATCAACGGAGTCAAAAGCGGCACGTATGTCTAGGAACGTAACAATAATGGGCTTGTGATAAATGTGGCATGGACTGTATTACAACGTGCACATCAGCTACCGTTTCTGCTACTCACTTTCACGCTACTTCATCACACACCAATTGTTTGTTTGCTAACAATCCTCACTTTCCGTTACCCGATTCATGTGTTCAACAATCTGGCTACCACTGGTTCCGCCGCAGACCAAGGAGTTCAACCTATGGCTCTCATTCGTCCCTGATCCTCGTTCCGTCTGGCGTGCTTCAACGTTCGGACACTCATGCAGACTGGACATCAAGCCGGTCTGGCGCGCACCCTAGAGTCCCTAGACAATGATGTCTGCTGCCTTTCAGAAACCCGATGGCAAGATCCCAGCACTGTGCTTACATTGACATTCCCCAGTGACCACGAAGCCAGATATCACCTGCGTCTTTCTGGAGATCCAGAAGCAGCCACAGCGGGTTTGGCTGGTGTAGGTATGGCACTAAATGGCAAGGCCGAGGCGGCACTACTGGACTGGTTCCCGATTAACAGCCGACTGTGCAGTTCGGCTTCGGGGTTCATGTAGAATCAACAGGCACCGCCAAGGCAGACACAACTTGTTCGTGATCTCCGTGTACGCTCCAACTGACTGCAGTGGCGACTCGGTCAAGGACGAATTCTACCGAAATCTACAACAGCTCTTGACCAATACCAAAAAGCCGGATGTCGTTATCCTTGCTGGGAATTTTAATGCACGAGTTGGCCGCCTGTTATCATACGAATGCAACGGAGTGGGACAGCAGTGGATCGACAAACCCGTGACACGTATGTGGCATCGCCATTGTTAGAATGAAGCTGCTGGTGCAGGGTTACATATGACTCGGCTCATTCGCCGCTCCTTTCGCGTCCTACCAGACCATATGTTTGTGATGCTATTCACAACCAATGGCCTGTAAACGAATACAGCTACATGGAACACGAGAAGAGAATGAACATAGAAAAGGAAACCCATGAACACTGCTTAAATAAGGGACGATATCTAACAGGTTGACTTCCCACAGCGACACACCTGAAAAACTATGCCCGCTGATGAACTGCCCAACTGGCGCATTTAAACAGTGAACGCAAAAAGGATATTAATAATTGCATGGTACGTACATTACATTACCTATTCCCTTTCGGAATGTATGACACCTGAGATATAACAAATATTTTAACAACATAATTTCTAACGCACACACGGTTGGGTGGTAACCAGGCAAAAACGCTCGTCGACCCCGTATTTTATCCCCAGTGATTCCCCTTTCGTTATTTACGTATTGCGGCCGCATAGGTCTCCACACTTCACTAAGCTATATTTATTCATTATCTCTTCATGAGCGGACTTTATAAAAAAGTGATTGCTTCAGCATGTTTACCGCACTTACTTGCTCAGTATCGCATGCAGCACATTTGCCATGCTCTGACAAATTACATGTATGTCAAGTAAATAATTTCCAATCACCTGTGCTTTATATTTTGCACAGGTTTTTAAAGCGTTTCCCTTTGCTACACCAACCAAGTACAAGGTCAGCAAAGATAAAAAGATTTCCTGTACACATTGAATAAATTCAGTTACTTTAGCACCGTAATTTTTGATCTTTCTTATGGACAATAATCACGTACGCCGAAAGTTGCACATAGGGTTTTTGAACAATTCAATGAAAATAGACACTATAATGATAGCGCTTTTGGTTTCCTTTCCACTACGTCACAAACTTTACTTATTAATATATTGCGTATTGACTAACTCCCATTTATCTGTGGACGATTTATCAGCATGCACTTCCGACAGCGTTTTCAACTTATAAAAGAAATCAACTTGCAAATCTGATTTTACGGTAAGTTCGCCCGTTTGCAAAATATAGCTTATTTCCTGCATACTGTTAGGAAACATATAAAATAAGTTAAAAGCTTTATTTCCCTATCCATCCGACACACGGCGACGAAAAAACGACGCCAATGTGCGCTAAATTCGGCACATGGCACACGTTTTATTCTAAAACGAGTAGAAATACCGGATAATGCTTAATTTAATTAAATAGCGTACAAAATTTTATATTTTGATGTTATGAACTTTTGATGGAAAGGTTGGATTGTTGGAAGATATTATGTATCACATGCTGCTTTTAGTGAGGTACTTGGGATCATATTTGGCTGGACCTTCGTCAATTGCGAGTGGACCGTTGCTGTTGCACTTGGGTGATTTCTGGTAATTTCCGGTTAGTAAGGTCTGTAGTCTTTATTAAGCGGTCGTTTCACTTGCAAAATATTGGTATATGTGCATACAGACACCCATTCATTTATTTTGTCTACATATTGTTGCTGTTTTTGGTACATGACCCCGAAATTGCTCATTCCGCAATCGCAGAGTTACCTAACATTTATTTTTAAAGCTGAAATTTGATGAAAGATATGCGTAGGATTATTTTTTGGGTGTTTACCAGTTATACTTCAATATATAATGCTTATTTCATTAGAATGCTTATACGTGGATCGCAGCCCGTAAGGTTAGGGAACTCTTAGGTCGGCAAGCTTCGTGTATATCCTTTTCAATGTGCACTGTGAAGAATGATTCGTCTCATTAAGGGCAATCGTGCTGTGGATCTGGCTCTCAGCTCTGCGGCATTCATCTCAACAGGCTACATCCCGTATGTGCCAACGAATCCGTCATCCAACACCATAGCTGGAACGCGTTGGTAGAATCCAATGTTATGCAAAGTTATGTTATGTTCATCCCTCGCTTCATTTCCCTTGGAACAGGTAATTCCATACGCTGCCACTCGCAACTTTAAAGACATGCGCATTCGCATTGCCATCGCGGTACACTGTGCGTCGGAGATGCAAAGTATCAGCTCGCGAAGCGGAAGCAAGGTCACAGAATACGCTTATATCACATGACTGCAATGAGGATACTCAAGGTGTCCAAGTGCTAGGTAATTACAAGTAGATTTACAGATAATTACGCAAAACGATTTGTATGCAGATCTAGGATGCTAATCTCATCGCAGGGGAGTGACACGATGTTTGAGAGTTACATGCAGAAGAAGGAGAGTAAGTTCAGTTTCCATCATGACAAGCATCCGTAGCGAACTGCTGTATGTTTCAGGAGAACGACGAAATTCCTGACGCAGCAGCACACGTGTCACTTGGTGAACACCTTGAGCAACTAAAGTCTGAGCTGTGTTATTGGGTCTTGCAATTTCAATCTACTGCAACTTGCGTGAACAATCCGTTGAAGATTTTGGGGAAGTACCTGTTTTCATTGCCGAAAGATAAACGAAGCTTAATGAAAATCCCCCAGAAATACCACACTTCGGCGGTTGATCCAAGACCTTACGCACACATTGGCCTTATAGATGGTTTGCGTTTAACATGTCGTAATTTCCCAGTACTTACATGGCAAAAGATCCCCATGCAGTTGCACATTGACGCCTTCAGTCCGTTTCGCAGCTCACGGACCCAGATATGGCCTATACTTTGCCGATCGGATACACCTGTTCTGTCGCAGCCTTTCTTAGTTGGTGTATACAACGGGCCAACGAAACCGTACGATGTTCATACATTTCTGTTTCCGCTGATAAACGACCTTGGTGCAATTTTGCCTCAAGGTGTATTGCTGCCGGGAAAGCCGGCTTGTAACCACGTGTCATTAAGCGCCTTCATTTGTGATGCACCTGCCCGGGCATATGTGAAAAACACCAAATCACATTCGGCATACGGCATTTCTGACAAATGCGTTTGGACTGTTGTCCAACGAAAGGTTAATTTTCCTCGCACCTTGTGCAGAAGGCGCAGTATGAAATCGTTAAGATCTAGGGAGCAGCATCAGCGACCTCCCTTTGAGTCACTGCGTATAAATCTTGGGAAGTTCCCTATTGACTATATGCATGCCGTATTTTTGGGAGTGATGCGTCCGATGATAACTTTATGGCTAAAAGCGCCTACACAGTGCAAATGCCGTCTGACGAAGCAGTCGTTGGAAGTGTTGAGGATCAACATCAGAACCAACCAGATGTCTTGGACATCCGAATTTACTCGTCCTTGTCGTAATGTCGGTATGGCTCGCTGATGGAAATCTGCGGAATTTCGGGATTTCCTATTGTACGCAGACCCAGTAGTTTTGCGATCGGTTTTGAAGCCTAGTTACTAGCACGATTTCCTTGACCTGCATCTAGGCATATATTCATTATGCCTCCCGATGCTTTCAAGACAGGACATCCCGTTTGTTGGACTCTACCACTGAGATTTGTTAGGGATTACTTCTACCTATACGGTAGGTGAAAAATGATATTTAAGATCCATTAACTTACACATTTCGTTGAGAGTGATCGTTTGCGTATGATGTTAGATGACTTATCAGCCTTCCCTTTTAATCCTATATATACGTATTGAGAAAGTTTTGTACAACGCCAACAATCCTATGGCGCATATATGCCGATGGGTGCTGGAAGAGGGACAATCAATTTAGCTGTTGCATGCGGCGGACGCTAACGAAGTAGTGTCTCATTGCGTGTTCTGCAAAATCGACGTCGGTTTCCGGTTGGCAAATCCACGCTTTTCGCACACAGCCCAAACGTTTTCATAGCTAGTGCTCTGCCATACCTGATTAGTGCATTCCATAAGGGCCCGCAAAATGCTGGTTGCGTGCAATGCTATCGCTTTTGTGGCCTACGTGACCTGTATACCCATATCTTGCAGTTTTTAAGTGTTCGTCTTCGCTGCTTTCGGTATGAGTATGTGTTAACATTCCGATAGTACGTATCTCATGCAAATGTAGATGTATGATAGGTGGAGATGGCTTGGTGATCATACCGTTGCAACACACCTTCCGGAATGACCCTATGGAACTACAGCCTGCACTTGATATGGAAGAAACTGGAAACGCTACGGTAGCCATGGACGTTGAATGAAACACCCAGCCAAAACATTAGCATCCGCATATTGTTAGCACCTCACAAGTGCTGGTATGTTTTTGTTAATCGTATACTAATGCATCGTCTGGAGATGCTGACTTTTCGCGAACGGTAATCCATGCACTTACCCTATAAATGGAACCTCACCTTGCCAGTAAACCAATGATCACAGGTCTCGTCTCACACGTTGTACGTTCAATGCGTAATACACTTCTGTATCGTCACATTGCGTTATGTTTGATTTCTCTGTGAACGTTGCATGCGCCGACGTTTCCCAGATGCCTGTTATTCCGGTTAAGGTGACGGCACCGGAATACTGCGTTGTGTTCCTGCCTGAAAATGGCGCCATAGAAAAACAACTATCTGCACGTCGTGACTTTTCGGTGACAACCGCCCTGCAGGGATTCCTACAACCTCAGTGTACGAGTATCACCGAGCCGTTCGCCAGTATTGGCAGGCAAACAGTGGTGACAAGATGCATGACGTGGAGGTCCTTTGTCGCACCAGTAAATTTTATTGTTTATTATCCCTTCCTAGGTGATTTAGAGCCAACGCTTGTGATGCTACAAGGGACAGGTGCACAAACACCGGATGACGAGTCTGACGGAACGGTATTCATTGGCCCCCGGCCGAAAGGCATCACGCAAAATGCGTCATCCGCCAACCGTTTCTGCTTAAAAGCAGAGAAGCGCGAATACGCATTTCAGACGATGAGAACGAGGAGCTGTGCACATCGAAAAACCTTTTGCCAAACGACACTGATTACAGCAAACTTCCGCAGATAGACATTCTGCAGTGGATGTCCGCTTCTCCGCAACATGTACACTTAAGTTCCACGCAGAGTACGTACACAGGGGATGGTGAAGTGACGTAGTTTGGTAACAGAAATTACATGTATGCGCACATTTCTGAAGAGGATTCCGCTACCTATCGGCGGACAAAGCAATGCAAACATTGCTGTCATTTCTGCCATCAAGTATGTTTCCCGCCAATCGCGCTACTGCATTTCGCAGCATTTTCATCACCCACAGCGGAGAAAACAAATTCGTCTTATGCAACCGAAGCAGGTAATCTTTCAGCCCAAACTCCTTACATGGCAGCTAACGCAGAACGATTGGATCGACTGTCTAGTAAACTGGAAACCCTTTTGCAACAAATGGGTGGGTTCGCAAGTAAGTATACAGTATTTGTCCTCCATAACCCGTACTCTCTATCAGCTAGCATGAGACGCATGGAAGGGGACCTTGACTTCGTGAAACCATGTTTGACATCATTGCCGGCCGCTGTAAACAGACTCCTGCGACGTAAAACCCCAAGCATACCTCTCTTCGTCATATCAGTTAAGGATTTATGGCATTTAACCAAGCGCTTGAAGAGGCAAACAAACTCGACGATTTGAAGGTGACATATTTAAGACAGTGGTTGCGTTTCCAGAGGTCTTTTTTGGAAAGCTTGCTTTGCGTAAATCCAATGGACACTGTACGGCATATGCTGGGGCGCTTGATGCTCCGGATTGCCGTGCGCCGCATCAACTTTTCAGGAGCACAAAGCAAATGGACGTTCAAGCAATCGAACCCCCATGACATCATTCAGAGTAAGTATGCATTGTATCCCACATATGTACGCTTTCATTTGCAGGTTTGATGATCAAGCCTATCCAAAACAGCGGTGCCACTTCAACTAAGCTAGCTCATCTCATACGCAAATACCTGCGAAATGCACGTTCGTATTCTGCACGTTCATGTAGAATCACCATGAGGTTACCTTACCATCGTCCCGATCATAACGGACCCTTCTCATAAAGTATGGACGCCAGTGTTGGGCACATTGATTTGGATAACAGCTACATGGGAAAATTTACGCGGTCACCGTGCATTTAGTACACGATTCATTTCCTACTTGCCGCCTTCTGTACGTTAACCAATATCTGGGTACGTGCTTCCGTTCTTTAGGTTGGTCATGGCCATTACTGGAACAAAGCGCACCATTTGGCGCACATTTTGTTAAAATCCTTGCCAATATGTGCGCCAGGTGACAGGCGGTCTTGCAAGACATCCAGCTGGATATATGCTGATGAGTAGCATGGGGAGTTAAGCTTCAGTAGGAGACCTACTAGGAGGGCAGTTAAAGGCATTTAATAACACTATTCTGTAAGTGCTACTCTCGAACATACCTAGTTGCACCAAAAATCGCCGCTACTATCGTAGCCACTCATGAGGTAATGTGTAACGTTTCTTCCGGTCTGGCGTTCCACGTTCATCCATGGCCAAGTAGTACGACAAGCAACAAAGCAAAATAAATACCTCGTAGACGGCTGGATTCCCAACCGACTAGTAAGAGGCCGATGTAAAGAAGGCAGATAAGGTAGCACGGAAGAGGGACGGGAAGTGTCGGATTGGAATAGGAAGGCAAGGGTACAAGGAAGCGAAAGCGATCGTTCTCTAACCTGTTAACGTTTATCGTGACGCCCGCGGACCAGCTAAATTAACCCCCTCATAGCAGGCTCTGTCCTCAGCTCCCATAATGGCCCATACCGGTATCAAATTATGTACATACAAAAGGCTGTGAGCGCGGTAAATTAGGCTCAAATATTCAACGACAAACAGCACGAGAGAAGAAAGATAACTATTGCCTCAAAGGCCACAATCTAGCTTCGTGGATGGCTGTCGTTGTTGGCCAATCTGCGTGCGTGTGAACGTCCAATCAGCTGCCGCCTTTCCTTGCGGCAGCCTAACGGCTTCCTCGCTACTGGCACCGCACGTTCGTTCGAGTGTATACTCCCATCACAGGATGGTGCCAGCGTGTCTGCAACGATGACGTGCGTAGGCGGTTACTAGGTGGTGATAATCATGCTTGCTGCCTAGTACCACAGATAGCACTGGATTCGTTGCGTTGGCTTGGGTACGTGCTACGTATGCCTGATCATCGCTTACCTATGTGGGTCTTGTTCAGTTTCCCAGAAGTAGGGTGGCGCTCGCTCAGAAGTCAAACGTGAGATCGCACTGTTGAAGTTAAATGAAATCGTGGGACCAGATGATCTACCTCCAGCCCTCTTCAATTTCGGGGGACCTGCTCTTGTGGATGATTCAGACGTGCTACTGGTGAAACTGTGGGAGCAGAAAACTGTCCCAACGACTAGAGCCGCTCCGTCATAGTCCCATTTTTCAAGGAAGGCTCACGATCGGAATGCGCCAGCCATAGTGGAATCAGTCTGATCTCCATCGCCTCCAAATTGCTTGCCTCTGTCATCCTTCACAGACTGACTGGCACTCGTGAAAGTCATTTTCGTGAAGAGCAAGTCGGGTTTTGTCTAGGTTGTGGCAGCATTGACCACATCTTCACTTTCCGTCAGTTGTTGGAGCACCGTCACATATATTGGCATCCCACCGTTTTCGTGTTCCTTGATATCAAAGGTGCATTTGGTTCGGTGGATAGACGTGCACTTTGGGACTGTCTACTCAGGAGAGGTGTACCTGAGAAATATGTAAATATTATCCGAGCATCTACGCGCGTTCAGCTCAGGCAGAGTGAGTGCTTACGGCAAACTGTCGTCGCCCTTCACTATCTCCAGCGACGTGAGACAAGGATGCCCGCTGTCACCTTTCCTCTTCAACTTCGCTGTTGACGAATTCGTGGAAATCGCGTTTACAGTACACGACTTGGAAGGTGTGGATCTGCTCTTAGGAGAACGACTTCTTGAGTTGGTGTATGCAGACGACATTGCCCTAATCTGTGACAGCTCCCGGACGTGCCAAACGACACTGGACAGACAAGCACTAGCTGTCCGTCACTTCGGGCCTTGCTTCGCACCATGCAATTGCAAATCGTTCCTCCAAGTTTGGTCTGGTCCGCCTCCTACACTGACCGTTGGTGGGGATCAGCTAGAAGTCGTACAAAAATTCAACTACCTGGAAAGTTGTATCCGCGCCCGTGGTTTTGAAGATGAGATCACGAACCGTATAGCAAAAGCTCGAGGCGCTTTTACTAACCTTTACCACTTATGGCGCCGTCGCGACATCACTCTGGCGCTGAAGGATAGAGAGTACAATGCAGCCGTACTTTCGACCCTATTGTACGGTTATGAAACCTGGCCCCTTAGATTAGCGGACATAAGGATGCTAGTTACGTTCGACCACTGTTGCCTTCGCAGTTTGGCTCGCATCTGGTGGGAACACCGCGTGTGCAACGAGCGTGTTCGACGCCTTGTTTACGCCACAGGAAAAGGAACTGAACCGCTCAGCACCGTTATTTCACGCACCAGGCTCCGATGGTTCAGCCACGTTTTACGCATGCCAGTCCACCGACTCCCGCGACGTGCGTTGTTTGCGCGCCGAGGATGTGGATGGAAGAAGAGGAGAGGTGGCCAAGCGATGACTTAGGCGAGGGTAATGAAGGCCCTCACTTCTGAGCTGGCCTCAGTTGTAGCGTCTTGGCTCCGTGCTTGGGGTCTGAAAGATAAGGAACACGTTTATCTGGTTGCACTTATTGGTATGGCAAGTAGCCGAAGTCAGTGACGTTCGTGCTGTGACTATTTTTGTCCCACCATGATCTCATTATTTAGCATCTTATAATTTTGCATAATAAATTATTTTTTTGCTGCATAGTATCCGGCAGGTGGTTTACCGGAACGATGCCCATCCGTTACCGGTAGCTCAGCTGGCTTGCACCGGTAGCATTTTATTCCCTTTTTTCTTTTAGGTATTGCGGCACAGTAGCTGAGGTGTTCCCCACATCTAGCTAACGTGTATAGTGTGTGTGTGTGGGTTTCGGTGGACAAAAGTTGACTTGACAGTGTGAAATGAAGACACTGACGACCAAATTGAGTGACGTTCTTGCGCCTCGCCATCCGGGCTATAGTCCACGTCACTCGTCTTGTGCTTTGTTCAAGACTTTACAGGACATGGCTCGCAACCGACACCAGTGGCGCATCTGCTGCTATCTCTTAATCGGATTGCCTGTGTTATCCGCGGATTGATGGCTGATTATTTTAACGGGGTTTAGGAAACCGGTCCAGTATGCTCGACCTTACCACCTAAGCGCAGGTTACCGGAGTCAGCAGATCAGTTCGATTGAGAGAACGCATGAACCCACCGGGAGACACAGCGATGGCTGGACAGCGAATCACGAGTGGCACACGTATCCAGAAACCGACAAACCGGATTGGACAATTGAACATAGAGGGCGCACTGGCAACTCGAGAATCGCTATTAACGGCAAGTTTCAGAGTGCAAAGCCAAATATGAGCGGTCCACAGAAATACGGCCAATCAGATGCCAAGCACGAAAGATGTGATCATTGCGCGATACAGGAAGACAGCAATCGAAGAGGAATAACATAACCCAATGAAATAAAAGGGGAACGCGACCAATGAGGTGAACCGAAAAACAGATGACCCACTGAGAAGGCTGGAAGATTAACAGTGTTTATTTCTTTTAAATAGGCTACCCTATACTGAATAAACGCCTGTTTTCCGCCCGCCGCCATCGTGACTTTTTGATCGTGTCCGTGTCCTATAACAATTATGACGCGGGGCAGTGGAGGCCGCAAGGAAACTTTCTATCCGATGCCGCCTTATCTTTGCGCCATAATCGGGTGTTTGTGACTGTGTGTCTACACAAGTTGTAGGCTCAGTGGCCCTGAATGTTTACTTAGGGCACTATGGTTTTCCGGTAAATCCTCCTTCTGTTATTGTTTCTTATTTCATAAATCGTCATGGTTGTATGGCAGCGAAGCATCAGTTCCAATAGTTGGTTTACTGCTGCTGTTGATTTTATTGCTTGGTCCATCACCATACAGTGACCCAATAATTCCCATGAAATCAGCACAATTGCTGGACTAAAATGCCTCACTGAGGTGCAACACTGTCGCCGAACACTTCCCTGTAACGGAGCTACACCCGAACCACCCAGCTGGCCCCACGAGGAGGTATTTCGGCAACCCAACCCAACAGAATCGAAGGCAACCCGGATATCCTAGAATACAACAATCGTTTTTACTTTACCTACACATGGCTGAGCTCGATTAACTGGCGAAGTGTGTATATTTGTTTTATGCAGCTGCGACCAGAGCGATTAAATTGTTCGGCCCAACAATTCAAACCTTTTGACTGGCTGCGCATGGGTTGTCCAAGCTCGTCGCCTACATAAACACACACTTTACGGCGTTCCGGTATTTATTGAACGCTAATGGCCGCATTACCGGCTTTGGAAACCTAATTCATTTCCAGTGCTTAGGGTGGACCGTTACGAAGGTAGAGGTTGTGACGCGTAGTTTGTTGTCGTCTCCGTTGAAGGGCCATACACTCTACTGAGCTGTTGGGTACAAGGAGGGCGGTTTGGTATTCCGACATATTACTGGAAATAGGTTGGTGTTCCATCAAGAACAGCTGATATTGTCCAATTTGATCCCCTGTGATCGGCCCGTTGGCCGAAAGGACAAGGCATCTGCCTCGCAATGCGGAGGGCACGTTTTCGAGCCCGTGTAGATGACTGGGCAACCCTCACGCACGACTAGTGGTGGTTGCGTATTAATGAAGTGTCTGTATAGCGTACCGTATATATATATTTGCAAAAGTCTGCTAACAGACATAATGCCATCAGAAACCATGGGATTCAAACGAAGGTACAGAAACAGTAAAATAAAACACAACACAACAATGTCCATGGTTTCCGGCATACCGCTGATTCCGTTATTTTGTCTATAGTCCTGCATACCTTGTTTGCAACGTAATTAAAATGCCACTTTCTTAGGCCGACGGGTTACCAAAGTTCTCGCACTGCTCTTTGTTGGTAGTTTTCTATAGAACTCTTTCTTTGCCTGTCGGTGGCGTATGTAGGACCAACTAATATTGCGCTTTCGCGTAACCTTAAGTTCGGCACATCACGTGACCCTCTAATTTATCCAATCGATCGAAATAGGCGTCTATCTACGGCGGTCGTGTGGTGTGCTTGGTCACCTGACGAACGTACAGAATCCCACCACACCACTACTTGGTTTTCTGAAGACAAAGCGCCAATCATCTGAGCGAATTTCGTCGCAGTAATGTTTGTTTGGACCGTCAAATTTCCATCTTCATTACTTGGTTCCTTGTCATCTTTTAATTTAGAATTTAGAGATGACCGGCAAATTTAATCTAGCACGCTTTCGCAACCGTAGCAACAGTCCCCTTTACTGGTACTTCACTATCTTAAGGTCATAACTACCAACTGATGAGGAACAACAATAGGGTCAAAAGCAGGAATGAAGGTAAAGCAATCAAGAGACACAAGCAGCTGGATATCACGTGATGACGCAGCGACATTGGCCTCATTACGGGTTTCACTGCTCAACGTCATGGTTAACATTGCCCCTCACCTTGGTCGACATCTTGTTCTAGCTAGGTTTGCGAACACCTATGAGGTTTCTCTGATAGCAACCACATTCCGTGCCGGTCCTTACCCTTAAGGATCAAAAGCCTGCCTTGTAATCCGAGTGCGTACGTAGGGACCGGACAATTCTCGCAGTATTCTTAACCCACGTGTGACTGGTGATGGTTGCACTGCAGCAAAACGTCTATACGGCGGACCGGCGTACTGCTGATGCTTCTTTTTACCACGTCCCATATAGTTTCAGGTCAGGTACAAGTTGGCTTGCGTAAATGCCACACTGGATGGCAAGAATTACCAATAGAACCCAGTTAACAGGTTGTTGACTTTATTTTTTGCTACCAATTCAACTGGTGTCCCCCTTTGAATCTTACACTTTCCTGGGCCATCATTATACGCGTTAGCTTCAGGTGGAAATCACCTCAGCCATTGTGCCGCAATACAAAAGACAAGAAAAGGAAAACAAACAGTGGCACGCCCGCTGAGTCCCCAGTAACGGGTGGACGTCGTTCCGAGAACTAACAGCTAGCTATCATGCTGTAAAATGAAAGTTATATTATGCCTAACGAGTGAGATCGTGATTGGAGGGGGATGCTGAGCAGGAGGGTGATGGACAATGGAATCCTCAACACACACGCCATTGGGGCCGGCTCCAAGCCATATCAGTAAGTGTGTCCAACCAAACGTGTTCATTGTCCTTAGGACCCCAGCCAGGCAGTCGGGATGCACCAACCGACGCCAACTTCGAAGTGAGGGTTTTCATCTTTCTCGACCAAGTCATCGCTTGGCCTCCCCCTCCTCCTCTTCCAACCCCACCCACAACGCACAAACAATGCACTTCGCACAAGTCGGTGTGCTGGCATGCGTAACACGTGGCCCAACCATCGGAGCCTGTGCGTGATATAATGGTGCTGAGCGGTTCACTCGCTCTTCTTACACCAAACACGCGACACCGAACATGCTCATTGCTCACGCGGTGTTCTCACCAGACATGAGCTAAGCTGCGAAGGCAGCGATGATCAAATATAACGAGCCTACTAATGTCTGTCGACCTGATGGGCCAGGTTTCACAACCATATAGGAGAGTTGAACGGACGACTGCATTATAAACACTGCCCTTCAGGGCGAGAGTAATGTTGCGTCTGCGCCACAGGTGGCGGAGATTGGCAAAAACACCTCGAGCTTTTGCTACACAGTTCCTAACCTCATCTTCAATCCCACGAGTGCTAATATAGCTGCCCAGGTACTTGAATTCCTGCACGACTTCTAGCAGATCACCACAAAGCGTTAGCGCAGGGTTGGGTCCCTGCCAATCTTGGAGAAGTACTTTGCATTTCGATGGAGCAAAGCATAGCCCAAAACAGTTGACAGCCAGTGCTAATCGGTTCAGTGCTGTTTGGCATGTTTGGGAGCTGTCACAGATTAGGGCAATATCGTCTGCATACTCTAAGTCAAGAAGTCACTCATTGGGCCGTGCATGCTAATTAAGCTCCTGATGGTCAAGTAACGAGTGAAAAAGCATGGTATGCGTCAAAATCAACACAGATCACTTTGTGTTATCTGTTGAGCTTTTCGAGACTCAAATTGCGTCCAAGTGATACGCTAAGGCGCAATTCGAGACCTAACCGAGCCAATGCTTTTCTGGGTTTATCTCTTCGCTTTTGTAGTTGATTTCGCCTTCCCTCTAGAGCTGCATATTCTTACGGAGAGTGTCCGAACCATTCCTTTTTTACTCTTGTTATTCATGTCACTTTGTGTAATCTGCCATGCGATGCAACGAGTCACACACCAAAATCTTTCCGCCGTTCACTGTCGTCGACTCTCAGTATAGTCTAAATCCTTCTCCGGTCTCTATGTTCACTTGAGAAATTATTGGTTTTCCAACACTTTACAACTGGCGTATAAGTTTTCATAATCTTTGGACGTTGTTCCTTCAAACCATACATTTATGCTTATATTTATCATTTGGCCGATATACATGGCATGCTGATATATCGAATCGATAAAAATGGCGAGACCGGGACAAAAGTACAAAGGATGAGTCTCGTAATATGTCCACCATTGGATGCGGTTCTGCGTCATTTCCAATAGCCCTTTTGACCATGTGTGCTCGCCGCCTTTGAGCCTCAAATCCATGAGTCGGGAGTTACTTGCTTTCTCCGACTGCAGTGTCAGCGCATTAATACCCGAACCCCAAGTCGTGTGTTTCCCACTTTTGTGTCTTGGGGTAACTACCTACCACTATCCACACTGGTTTATAGTGCAATGAACTTTTCTGTATTCCAGCTGCAGGAATTCATTACCTGGGGATCAGCTCCGTCCTACAAACTGTTGTACCATATGCTATATTGGTGACGACGGCGGCCACTACCCATCGTGGCGCACATTGATGAGGAATCCCGGCAAGGACACTCGGCCGTTCAGATTTTTCTTATGTGTCACAAAACCATGGACTGTATTACAACGTGCTCATCAGTTACTGTTTCTGCTAGTCACTTTCACGCGACTTCATCACACGCCAGTTGTTTGTTTGCTAACAATTCTCACTTTCCGTTACCCGATTCATGTGCTCAACAATCTGGCTGCGATTCCGGTTGCTCCGCGGACCACGGAGTTCAACCTACGGCTCTCCTTCGTCCCGATCCTCGTTTCGCCTGGCGTGCTTCAACGTTCGGCCACTCATGCAGATTGGACAGCAAGCCGGTCTAGCGCGCACCCTAGATTCGCTAGACATTGATGTCTGCTGCCTTTCAGAAACCCGATTGCAAGATCGCAGCACTGTGCTTCCGTTGACACCCCCCAATGACCACGAATCCAGATATCACCTTCGTCTTACTCGTGATCCAGCAGCAGCCTCAGCGGGTTTGGCTGCTGTAGGTATAGAACTAAGTGGCAAGGCCGAGGCGGCACTACTGGACTGGTTCCTGATTAACAGCCGACTGCGTACAGTTCGGCTTCGGGGTTCATGTAGAATCAACAGGCACCGCGAGGGGAGACACAACTTGTTTGTGATCTCGGTGTACGCTCCAACTGACTGCAGTGACGGCTCGGTCAAGGACGAATTCTACCGGATGTCATTGTCATTTTTGGGGATTTTAATGCACGGGTTGGTTGCCTGTTACCATACGAACGCCACTTTGGTGGTCATCACGCGCTCAATGAGAACCGCTCTGATAACGAAAAGAGGCTTCTCACATTGTGCGAAGACAACCGTCTGTTTCTCTCGAGCATTAAATGCAGGCGTACGAAGAAGCATTCCGAAACATGGCGTCCCCCTTCTTCGACACAACCGTGGTTTCAAATTGTTCACATTGCAATTAACCTCAGATGGCGTGGCAGCGTACTGGACTGCAGGTCCTTTTGATCCACCTTGACTCAGATCATGCACTGGTCTACGCGAAAAGCTGCGTGCGCTTTTGGGGGTCCCGAAACACAAAGCACCGCAAGATTGATGTAAACACATTAACTGATTTCACTGTGCAGACGAGCTATCAGTCTTTCCTGGTGTACGCACTCAGCTGCAATAGACCGCAAGACGTGGCGCAACACCGGAATTGTTTACGGAAAGCGATCCCCGTTTCCCGACAGTCCAGGTGCAGCCTAACGCGACGCCCCTTGAAGGCTTATATCTCTGCTCGTTCTCTGGAGCTGTTTGAACGCCGCAAAGATATCCCGGCGGAATCAGATTGCAACGAGCGGCACCGTTCTGCCAACCGGCTGCTCAAGCAAAGCTTACGCAAGGATCGCAAGGCACAGTGGTCTGAGTGTGCTTTAGAGATGGATAGCGCTGCCCTCTCTGGCAACAATCGCAGGCTCTTCCAACTCATTCGGTCCACTGGCCTCAGGAAGCCTGGTGTCAGTGAGGTCATTTGTGAGGTGGATGAGTCTCCGATCAGCAACTAACAGAGGCGTATGAACCGCTGTGCCGAGGACTTTCACTGACTGCACAACTGGCCTCTACCATCCATCAGTGCATGCAGTGCACCTTGTTGTCCACCCTTGCTCGTCCCACTGAATCCACCCAGCAAATCGGAAGTCTGCCTCGAGATTCGGCGCTTGAAGCGCTCCAAGGCTGCCGGCTTAGACGGACTTCCTCCGGAGCTATTCAAGTACGGAGGAGTGGCGTTCATTAATCAGCTGACGGCGCTGTTCGCAAAAATCTGGTGTTATGTGAAAGTGCGTTCCTCTTGGGGCGGATCGGCTATTGTCCCGATTTTCAAGAAAGTCGCTCGCACTTCATGTGCAAATCATCGGGGGATTAGTCATAGTTCGGTCTTCTCTAAGCTATTGGCATCCATACTACTCCGTAGAGTATCCCCAATCCACAAATCAAGAACAAAGTGGTTTCCGTCCCGGCCGCGGGTGCATGGATCAAATCTTCACGCACTGCCAGCTCCTCGAGCATGGCCACATTTATCACAGGCCCATTATCGTTGCATTCCTAGACATACGTGCCGCTTTTTACTCCGTTGATCGACCTGCTTTATGGCGTTTCTTGCTAAAGTACGGGGTACCAGAGAAATATACCGACATCTTACCAGCACTTTACCTTCATACTTCCGGCAGAGTGAGGGTCTATGGCAAGTTTTCCTCGCAATTCGCTGTCAATAGCGGTGTGCCACAAGGCTGCCCCATGTCCCCATTCCTCTTTAACTTCGCAATCCTAGACGTTTTGTGAGGTGCTGTAGAAGGTTTACAACATTTTAGCCTAGAGCTTCTACCGGGTAAGCATGCGACCGACCTAGATTACTTTTATGATATCGCCTTACTTGGTGACGATCCACAAATTATGCAACTCATTCTGGATGGTTTGGTGGTTGAAGCATCTAAGTATGGCATGAGCTTCGCCCAATTGAACTGTAAAGTACTGCTCAAGAATTACCTTTCATCTGCTTCTGTGCTCACTCTCGAAGGAGCAAAATTGAGCAGGTAGATAGTTTCGTCTACCTTGGGAGCTGTGTTTCTGCTGACAATACTATCAACAAAGAAGTTTCTCTTCGTGTCGCTAAAGCCCGATCAGCGTTTGTCAACCTGGGGCATTTATGGCGTCGTCGCGACGTCTCATTCTCACTAAAGCTTCTCGTTTACAGCGCATCAGTTCGTTCAGTATTGTTGTGTGGGAGCGAGTCCTAGCCGACTCGTGTGGAAGAAATGCGTCGTCTTTCTGGGTTCCATAACGGTTGCTGAAATAGGACCGCTCGTGTTTGCTGGCAACATCGAGTTAATAGTAATGACCTTCGACGTCGCTTCTTGGGGAATGCGCGTAATCCCCTCAACAAACTGGTTTTCCTGCGCGAGTTAAGATGGCTTGGTCACGTCCTACGCATGGCGCGTGAGCGTCTGCCGCGTCGCGCTCTATTCGATCGTCGTGAACCTGCAGGAGGCGACCGCGTGGTGGTCAGCCTTCCACTTGGCGGCAACACATGAAATCGCTGTCGTCGTGTCTACTCGCTGTTGGATCCGTACGTCTTCCAAAATGGGGCTCCGAAGATGAGGAGTGCCAATGGCTTAGCACTCTTGAAGACATGGAAGAATTGTGTTCAGTATTGTATTGATTCACATGTTTAATACTACAAACATCGAAAATGAGAAAAAAAGAAAACTCGGCACATAAAAGAAACCAAAAATGTTTTGTTCTACTTTTTGTCAAAATGTTCCGTTCTTCCTGCGGCATATTAGCAGAAGTGTATTGCTGACCTTCAACTACAATGCCACGATGATTATGACGCGGTCGTCCCTTATCCTCTGATTTCCATGGTTTTCTGTTGGCACTTTGTCTAGTTGATAGACTGCTGAGATTAATAGCAATAATATTGATATGTGTCACGGCTGTCCGACGGGATTTCAAGGTCGTGCGGTTTGTTAACCCGATAGGCACACATGCGCTTTGCCATATCTTTCATTTGTAGTGCATTCAACCATCGCAATGAGGCTGGACCTTACCGTGGTGCGATGGTTTGTGTGCCTCAGCGATCCATTGAGCTATACTGGGTGGTGCATTTTTGCACCTTCAGAGCCGCTCATACCAGATTGGTCAATGGTTAGAGGCCAGACAAACTCAGCCTCCTGGTCCTCCAGGTTGGGGGTTGGAATAAAGGGGCTCCTTATTCCTTAAAACGGACTCCTTGTAGCCCAGTGCCAAACCCGCTGCCTTGCGGTCAGGTTTTTGAACCAATGGCTTTGGTTGAGAACCCTAATCGTTCTCCTGTATAGGCCTGGGCAACCTGACAGTATTCTGCCCACGCAATACAACGAATCACACTTCAAACAAATTTCTGATGCTCTGGCCACCGCAGAGGATAATCAACAGTGCCCTCGGCCCTCTCCCACCTTACTTCAATAGTCGCTTGCCTTTTAGTTTCAACTCACATGTGAACGCGGAGCGTCGTTCCTGACCTGTCAACAGGCCCATGTCCAAGCAAGCGGCCCATTCCAGTTCATCGGCTTCCATTTGGAGCCCTCGATCCTCCTTCAGATTTGCATGCCTCAATGTTCGCACATTGCTTTAGATCGGTCAACAGGCAGCACCTGCCTGAACATTAGAGGCCCTCTCGATCGATATCTGCTTCTTATCGGAGACCAGCCTGCAAGACTCGAGCTCTGTACTCACTCTGCGATCCCCTTCACATGACGCAAGCAGTGTTTTCTCATTGCGCCTATCCGGTGACGATGCAGCTTGGAGCACCGGCCAAGCCGGTGTTGGTATTGCCCTGAGTCCCCGGGCTGAAGCTGTTCTGGTTGATTGGATTCCAATCATTAGCCGGATGTGTGCGGTCCGATTGGCTGGCTCGTTCAAAGCTTGGAAGTCACATGGGACTAACAGGTGTCTATTCGTTATCGCTGCCTATGCACCGACAAACTGTAGCGATGACTCGATGAAATACGACTTCTATCGTCAACTGAACGAGCTCCTTCGTCACAGAAGAAGCTCGGACACTGTTGTGCTGGCTGGGGGTCTGCACGCTCAAGTTGGAAAATTATCCACAGATGAGCTGCATCTGGGCGGCCAACATGGCATAGGCTCCCGTAATGATAACGGTTAGCGGTTACTTCATTTATGTGAAGGTGCTTGATTGTTTCTTGCGAGCACTAATTTCAGACACAGCACCCGCCGGAGGGTGACTTGGCGCCCACCAGCCTCGAACCAGCTATGGACGCAAATCGATCACATTGCGATAAGTTACCGATGGAGATTCTGCGTCCAGAACTGTCGCTCGATTTGGAGCACATGTCTGGACACCGACCATGCACTTGTATGTGCTGACATTCGGATGCGTTTTGGCGGACGCCCACGACGACGTGAGCGCATTGACAGCAGCGAACTGCCGAAGCCAGCTTTTCTGAATGCCTATCAAATTACGCTGACATGCGAGTTGGATAAACGCTCACTGGATGCAATTGAAGCTCACTGGTCTCATATTCAACAGACCTTCCTAGCAGCAGGAAAATCCTCATGTGGTGTGTCTAATCGCCAACATGGATATTGGGTCTCTTCACAGTCTTTGGAACTTATCGATGCTCGCCGGCATATTCCGGCTGAATGCAATGAAACTCGCAAAGCGCTCCGGGCAAAACTCCGTGCTAGCCTGAAAAGAGACCGCGAATCCTGGTGGTCTCATCGTGCAACGGAGATGGAAATGGCCGCTGCCTTTGGTAACCATCGTAAGTTATTCCGTCTGATACGGGAAACGGGCAGCAGGAGACCTGGTGTTAGTGAAACTATACGTGACGAGAGTGGACAGCCTATCCACAACTTATCAAAACGGTTAGCGCGTTGGGCTGGGCACTTTGAAAGGCAGTTTAACCGGTCAGAATTGTTAGATTTTTCGCCGGCCAGTGATCGCCCTGCTCCGTGGGCTGTTCCTTTGGATCCACCCTCTCGCTCAGAAGTCGAGCGTGAGATCGGACAGTTCAAGTTAGATAAAGCCGCGGGACCTGATGATCTTCCTCCAGCCCTCTTCAAATTCGGGGGACTTGCTCTTATGCATGATTTACACGGGTTACTAGTCAAACTTTGGGAGCAGGAAACTGTCCCAACCGATTGGAGCCGCTTCGTCATAGTCCCAATTTTCAAAGGAGGCTCACGATCGGAATGCGACAGCCATAGAGGAATCAGTCTGATCTCCATCGCCTCCAAATTGCTTGCCTCTGTCACCCTTCGCAGACTGACTGGCACTTGTGAAAGCCAGATTCGTGAAGAGCAAGCTGGATTTCGTCGAGGTCGTGGCTGCATTGACCACAACTTCACCTTGCGTCAGTTGTTGGAGCACCGTCACATATATTGGCATCCCACCATTGTCCTGTTCCTCGCTATCAAAGGTGCATTCGACTCGTTGGATAGACATGCGCTTTGGGACTGTCTACTCAGGAAAGGTGTACCTGAGAAATATGTGAATATTATCCGAGCATTCTATGCGCGTAGCTCGGGCAGAGTGAGTGCTTACGGCGAGTTGTCGTCACCCTTCAATATCTCCAGCGACGTGAGACAAGGATGCCCGCTGTCGCCTTTCCTCTTCAACTTCGCTGTTGACGAATTCGTGGAAATCGCGTTTACAGTACACGACTTGAAAGGTGTGCAGCTACTCCCAGGAGAACGACTTGACTTGTAGTATGCTGATGATATTGCCCTAATCTGTGACAGCTCACAAATGTGCCAAGCGGCACTGGACAGATTAGCACTAACTGTCCGTCACTTCGGGCTTTGCTTCACACCCTCGAAGTGCAAAGCGTTCCTCCAAGATTGGTCTGGACCGCCTTCTTCGGTGACCGTTGGTGGGGATCAGCTAGAAGTCGTACAAAAATTCAACTACCTGGAAAGTTGTATCAGCGTTCGTGGGATTGAGGATGAGATCACGAACCGTATGGCAAAAGCTGGATGCGCTTTTGCTAAGTTTCGCCACTTATGGCGCCGGCGCGACATCACTCTTGCCCTGAAGGGTAGAGTGTACAATGCAGCGGTACGTTCGACCGTACTGTACGCTTGTGAAACCTGGCCGCTTAAAGCAGCGGACCTGAAGAGGCTAGTTACGTTCCACCACCGGTGCCTTCGTAATTTAGCTCACATCTGATGGGAACACTGCGTGAGCAACGAGCGTGTTCGACGCCTTGTTTACGGCACATGAAAAGGAACTGAACCGCTCATCACCGTTATTTCACGCACCAGGCTCCGATGGCTCGGCCAGGTGTTGCGCATGCCAGCCCACCGACTCCCGCAACGTGCGTTGTTTGCTAGTCGGGGGTGTTGATGGAAGAAGAGGAGGGGTTGCCAAGCGATGACTTGGTGGAGCAGAATGAAGGCCCTCACTTCTGAGCTGGCATTGGCTGGAGCGTCTCGGCTCCCCGGTTGGGGTCCGAAAGACGATGAACACGTTTGGTTGGACACACTTGCTGACATGGCAAGTAGCGGACGTCATTGGCGTTCATGCTGGTTTTTTTTGTCCCACCCCATCCCTCTTAGCCTCCCCCTACAACCACGAACTCATTATTTAGCCTTATATAATTTTGCGTAGTAATTTTATTGATGCATAGTAGCCGGCTGGTAGCTTACCGGAACGATGCCCATCCGTTACCGGTAGCTCAGCCGGCTTGCCCCACTTGAATTGTTTTTTTCCTTTTTTCCGTGTATTGCGGCACAGTAGCTGAGGTGTTCCCCACCTCTAGCTAACGTGTATGATGATGATGATGATGTAGTAAATTCTAAATAAGGTTTGCCTTTCTTATTGTTATTTTGCTCTGCAGTCCGCACATGAAATTCCTTTTGTCTAGATATCCATACTGATGCTCGGAACTATTTTCCTACGGCGTGCACGTCTTCAAACCGTATGCGACCTTGTGAATTGATAATGCGCTTCTGGCTGCCTTGATGCACACTGGAATACGCACGCGAGGTGTGCTCACACTGTCATCCGAAACAGCTATGCTATTGCTTTTCCATCCTTTCTCTGAATACTTATTTATCCCCGGTTTCGTTCGTTATGCACCTTGCCACTTTCTTTTTGACGATTTCGGATTTTCATCCCATTGGTGGCTTGTAATATATATATATATATATATATATATATATGCTAACAACCTCGAAAACTCATACCACCATCTATAGTACTGACTGCTTCCATCACGAATACGCGTGCTCACAAAATGGAGCAAAGTTGGATAAGTTTCATTCCGATTTATTTGGTTTGTTCTGCCTACCTGAATAATCTACCAACTGCCCACGTTGCTTACGTTAATTTCGCTTATCTTCGATAACTGTTGTGTTTGTGGCATTTTTAAATGACGTGAACATTTCTTACTTATCGTGGATTCGTGGCTAATCAACTTACTTCATATGGTAATTTAGCGAAGAGTTATGCCACCGTATCTGTCTGCATTATTGGATTTATTTTATTTCGTCGTTTCAAGTGAATGGCTGTTGCTTGATATCCCCTGTGTGGCTGCGCTTGATGTGCATGTTGACAAGGTGCCTACCTGTCTATTACCCAGTACCTCGTTCCTACTGGCTCCAATGTGACAGTTGGTCTTTGCTGGAGGGGACGGGTTGCACGGTCCTTGTGGTCATGCTAGGCTCGAAGAGCGGTTCCATTCACTCAGTGTGGAGCGGACTGTGCTCCAGCCACCGCCTTGTGTGCGCTTGATTCCCCAAATGCAATGTGCCTGTGATGGAGTGTGGGCCGGCTCCGTTGATGAAACCTGGCTCCCATCCACATGCCTCATTGTCTTATTCCTTCGGGTTTACACTGGATATGGTGTATGTGGAGGTGTGGGTGGTGCAGCGCAATCCACGCATGGTCCCTCTGTAAGCACCGGCGTCCTGTGTCTGGCCACAGTGACAGGCAACTCCGAAACCGGTTGCCGCCAACCGTATATATATATATATATATATATATATATATATATATATATATATATATATATATATATCTGTGTAAACTATCTTTTCTTAGTTTATTGCATCCATGGCACTCAAATTTCTCCTTTAAGAGATCTTGTTCCTCCATAAATCTCTCAAGATGGTCATTACCGCTTTCGAGTTGCATCCATGGAGCGTGAACACCGCTAAATGCCACTGTTCACTAGATGACAAATCCAAAATGTAACGATACCATTCCGCTCTGTGTAGTCATTTGTTCTACTATCAGCTGGTTTTGGATTGGTCACTCTACGCGCAGCACGCGATTTTAGGGATGCAATTTGCTTGTTTGTAATCTCTTACATTACGTATCATCTGAATCCAAACTATACTTGTGTTGGTGAATGGTAGTGCCATATAGTGGATCGTGTCCTCGTATGTCTGCATCTGGTGGTCGAAAGTAAACAGTACTCTTTACACAGTGTGATAAGTCTCTCTCCATTTTCTGAGCGGCCCTCCTCACACGCATGGTGACCGCTGAGGTGACGTTCGCAGGGTAGTAGAAGTCTAAAACCCGTACGTTGAGATCCCCAGGAAAGACCACAATATCAGATTTGTCAGCTTAGCTCAAGATCTGGTGGAGTTCACGATAAAAAAATCCTCCTCCGTAGAGTCGCAACCGAATTTAATTGGAGCCTATGATGAGATCATCAACAAATTGCGTATCTCCTTACATCTGTTGCTTTTGCATGATCCCCGAAGCCAAACTGCACGCAGTCGGCCGTTAATTGGGAACTAGTCAACCACTGTTGCTTCGACTTTATTACGGTGATACACCAGTGCCAGCAAAACCTGCAGCGCCTCTTTCCATGTCACTAGACAAACGTAGGTGAACTATGGCTCTTTGGGAAGTGGTGGATATTAACTTATTCACCGTGCTGGAATCTTGCATTTAGGCTTCAGAAATACGCCGACCTGCATGAGTGTAAGCACATTAAAGCATGCCATACGGAACGAGGATCGAGGCCGCAGCAGGGCCATCGGGCGAGCTCTGTGGTCGTCGACGAATCCATTGGGATAGAATCATAAAACCAGAAATCGGCTGGTAAAGGATGTAAGTAAGGTAACAAGTGAACAGGTAGTGTGCGATTAGCCGAGGTAAATGTAGTTGTGCGCTGTCTAGAAGAAGAACGGTCCATGGTTTTGCTAGTGTACTTGATGCTATCCAGTTGCTCAAGTCGAAGTAGGAAGTTGTCTAAATAACCTACCCTTAAGGCAGCGGAGCGAAGTCACAATATCGCGCTTATTGGGAGGCGGTGACCGCGTATTCACTACATACACCTTTCGTTTGATCGGTCACCAAACGGAGACCAAATTTTCTTATAATGTCATCGCACTTGTTAGAGTACAATGCTCCACCAAGGTGAAGCAAAGGGAAGTAACTTTATTCAAGTCACACTGTTTTTAGCCATACATATGTGGCTTTTCGTATGGAGAACGCTTGCCAAACAAAAGCCCGCCAACTCCTGGAACACTGCCGCTTAACACTATGCTGGGACAAGGTGATTCCTAAACACCTAGTTAGCACCACAAGGAGGTAGTTCGGCAAGCCAGCTTCACATAATTATTCTGTACTGGATGTAACCTACAGTTTTCCTCTACTAACAGTGCATGATCTCGCCTTCAGCCCAGCGGCATAAATAATACGCTTCTTTAGATCACATTTGCTCACGTCTGGATGAATTTCGCTTTGCCTCCTGTGCTGCCCGACATTCGCTTGCGCTTACTTGTAGATCCACATCGAAGCACTATCTCCATCCTTACCATCATTTTACTGACTATCTTCTTCACAGTGTTCTTAACGATTAATCGCGCGTACAGTTTGCGCCATACGTTTCCGGTTTTCTCCACCACTACTTTTATTAGCAGAACATAATGCATTCCCTCTAAACTGTGCCTGTGCAACGTGAACACTGGCTTTACCAAACCTAAGCTCTACGTGACTAGTTAATTGTTCGCGTACATGAAACCTTGTATGTCCACTCAGCACAAGCGCTCTCGTTCTCGTAGCTGTCACAGGAGTTCGCCTTCATCAAGCGTGGAAGTGGTCATGGATGAGCTTGTTCTGTTTAAATGTGATCTTACTCATCGTTCGTTCAGTGGGTGGAATTCGCACACCCGTAGTCGCTCCGAATTCATTTCAGTTACTCTGCGCATGGGAAAACAGTACGAAACCAATCATTGATTCGTTAGCTTACAAACGATATAGCAGCGTATAAAAGTCTACAAAATGCTTCTGCCTGTTGATGTACCAAAAGTGGCTCTCACAGCTACCCTCACGTACCCCATACCTTGTTTAACTCAGAAAGAATAAGGTCTGGATGCTTGCGGGCGAAAGTTGCAATTGGTCCAGAGCGTGTCCACGTTGCTGCAAACTTTGTGGAAAAGCGGAACTAAATTTGTAATCGATGGGAATTAAATTTTGTGGTTAACCCTATCATATAAGTTGCGCTCACCATCTCCTCTGGAGGTAATTATCGCACTTGTGACATTTAACAGGTGGGTAGTTTGTGAACACTTGCATCAAGCTTACCTGGAGCACGGCACCGTCGGGCCTCCGTTTCGATGCCTTTTTATTGCCGCCTTCTGTGCCCCCTAGCAGTAGATTTGCATGTCGAATGTATTATCCTAGTGATGTTTCCGAATGTACTTTATGCCTTTGGTTCCCCATATCATCTACACTTACAGATGCTATTGATTGTACATTCTAGGCTTCGATTTGAAGTCCTGCTGTCAGACCTATTTCAGTTACGACGTAAATTTCCGCTGTAATTGGTATTTCACTTCCTCTGTTCAACGCATTGTACCCACCGATCACATGCTTTGTGCTCACTGGTTGCCAAAACGCGAAAACAGTGCTTCTACATCTTTGCCACTGATTCATTACGCACACGCCTGTGCGCTTGGCTTTGTGCTATTAACTATCCTTCGCCCGTATGCCGAGCGGTTGAATGGGGCGGCTGTAAGCTGTGCACCTGACACGATGTGATCTCGCGGTCATTGGCGATCTGCGTTTACTGCCTTGCTTTAGCTCCGATGATTGTTATTCTATTCGCCTGAGGCGGCGCAGCTGCGTCCCACATTGTGCCACCTACGGATACTTGTTCACAAACAGCACTTTCGTTGTTTCACTCTACCAATGTGACTACTTTCTGTACTTCATATGAACCATTCTTTCTTATTTGTCCTTCAATCTTATTCCTCTTCTAGCTCTGTGACTTTACAGCTGTTCAGTTGAGAGAACGATTAAAAGATCTGCAGGACTATGTGAAGCGGACCGAGCAGGAAGCGTAAGTTTTTCGCTCTGCAGTATTTACCTGCACTTTCAGTCTCTCCTTTTATCCCGGTCATCTTGATCATGTCATCGCTTGCTGTTGCAAACGAGATTCTAGGTAACAGGCTGCCCCGTTGAAATTGCGACACCGAGATCACTTTTCCAGCCAATCTGCACCGACCATTTGGAGCGCAGTTCAGTGGGTGCATGCCATCATTCACTGCACGGGTAGGGGAATTCGACTCTTACTATTGTAATGTGACCACGTCCCCGCACATCTGCTCAGGGTGTTCAGAAGACTAGAAGTCGTTGCTTCACCTTGTCCTCCAGCAGCTGAGTCATACGATTCACGCTGTACACCACTGAGGACCAATGGACGGTGTAGTTGCTTGTCACTGGTGACATTTTGATCTTCACTTGCATGATTTACCACTGCGCAAGACTTTGAAAGCTCTCTCGTCCATCCTTGCACATTGTAAACCCACTGTTATGTATACACCTTGTTTTCGCACGGCCCCACGTTGCGTATTGCCTTGTCTATGGAAGTAGCGCTGCTGGCTCACACCGCGACCCATGCATTCTAAACCAACTTAGTCGGGCCATCTCACTAGTCCCTGTTTTCTTAGTTTGAATCAGATATCTGCTCTCTTGTTTTGGAGCAGCGTGAACCTTCTGTGCAAATTTCCCCTGTTCACCTTTCAGCTGATTTGCGTCTGACACGGTATGGTTTTTTATTTCTGTGCTGATCAACATTGGAACATGTCTGGAGTTTCTTTAAGTTACCCATCTGATTAAAACACCACTTTCTTTTCTCCTGCCTTCTAGCCAAGGTGCGCACCGTCTAATCGATGCGTATCGTAACAACCCCAGTCTTGGTGAAGCGAAAACCGTGGAACCCAAGGAGGAATTGTGCAAGCGACGTTTACAGTCGCTAACCGCACTATTGGAACAACTCAAAGTGAGTCCAGTCGGGTGGTACTGTCGACAGTTCTTTTGTTTTCGAATATGAACGTCTGGTCACTGTCTTTTCTCCAGCGAAACCTGTTGTGCATCCATCCTCGTACAGGTGTGCTAGGAACTAGCGGTGCCCCAGTTTCTTTTCTTCGCTGGATTCCGCACATCTGACAACCGCTCCGTACCTTGTTGCAAAAAATATACACGGATGTTCAGTTATGCAGTGCCTACTGTCTACTGACTCGATGAAGCCATTTTGAACAGTTCACATACGCTTGCGCGCACAGCGCTGACCTCACAGAAAATCCACGACTATTTTCATGCACTCCTGTGTGCCACTGTGTGAATCGCACACAGTTCGCCACAAACATGCCTGTTTTTCTCCCCCCCTCCCCCCACTCTCTCACCTTATTGGGGCCTCTTGTGTACACCAGTCACCGGTATATGTTCTTCAATCGTGCGAACATTTGACCCACAAATATTCTGGCTCATCATGCAATAAATTCTCGCCTGCAATTGAAACCGAGGTGTGATTGCACGTACCAAGTTTGCGAGCTACGTTTGGAAAACTGGTCCATGTTGGCGGGAACGTCCTCTTCTCGAGTGTCTACACCTGCGATCATTGTGGCAATAATGCAAAGAACTACAAAGCGGCCGCTCCATAGAATGACGCCGTGTTTTGCACACCGAAGTTATCCATTGAGTTATGCTAGGTGCACTTTTTCAAATTCGTCTGGAGTCGCACTCATGTCAGAGCTGACTACATGATTCCATTCACATCCTGGTTGGACGATTACCTAGTCTTGCATTGTTGGGGCTTGCTACACCTACTTGGATGATACCACGCGGTAACTAGCCAATAATGTGACTGACATGGAGACATTAACCTCGCTGTTTGATCAGGTTGGTACCTTCCGTCTTCGTGCATGGAGTCTTGAGATAATCGGCCATGGGACCCAGCTGAATGCATTTCAGCCGGATCACTTTTACCCACTTGCCTCTTGACTACATTGTCTTTCTAATTTGTTCGCGTTCTACGCACCACGGCATTGGAAGTGATTACAACTTTATCCATCGAACTGCGTTAATTCCTACTGCATAGGTCGATTGTTGTGTAGGTTAGGCAAATTCTGTTTCTGCACTTTTAGCGATGGTTGACAACCGTTCATACACACTGCAGCCTTTGTACATCAGTACACTGTTTTCCGCCTCAACGATCCGTGTTACCACAAATCAGCAGTGTTTGTCTTTACCAAAACTCTTCCGCTGTCAGGACATCTCTTCCCAAACATGTGTATACCTCCGCTGGAATCGTGTCCATTACGAGGCATGTAGACAATCCTACTTCGAAGTTAGTGGGCTGCTGCCGATGGCGATGAACTCTTTTATACTTTCGATATATTTTTTCAACCGGGATGCACTTTGAGCCCACTTCCGTGGCAGAGCACGTATCTTTTTCCTGTAGCTGCAGATGCCGTTGTTACTGCTCTCTATGTTGACCGGGATGCTTATCGAAGTAAGTTAGGCATCTAGGAAGTTCTGTCGGGTTGAAGTATGGTGCTCTAGAAATGAACATCTGTTCACTGGACTTGGTACCAGTCCTGATCTCGGACCCGGAATCATCACAATATCTTTCATCATAGATGGTTACGTCGGGACGACAGTATTGGCCTTTTCTGTGGTACTTGCCCTAGTTCAACGTGCTACGCTCGCTATCCAGTCGCTGATGAAGCACTCATCTTTTGAACTTACTCAGTTTTTTTACTGACAGACACATCATTCTGAACTTGAACATAGACCTCCATTGTGGTATAAGGTTTCCGAGGTTAATCTTGCCTAGAATCTTATCCACATCACCGCGGGACACGTCTTTGAAGCTTGCTGTCTATTCACTTACAGTGATCCGAGTAATGAATTCACAGCCGAGACGTTGTTTACACTCATTGAAACGCACTTAGTCGTCTCGTTGCTAATTTAAGTTAGAAACATCTGTAACGCTCCAATGTTGATGTGATAATACGAGTCTTATTATTGATCGGACTTATTTATGAATGACAAGGACCTACAAGTGAAGAAGGCAGTTAGATAGAATGACAAGTATGCTCCGATTCATTTTACACGGCGGGTTAGTTTTGGTCTCCTTGAGTGAACTATCTATGGAGTTGGGTGAACATCTGATTAAGTCTGCATCAGGTCGACCGGACCTTTAGGTAGAAGGTTTTATCAGATTTAACATGCACTGTCGTTCCCCGAATCACCGTAGTTTTCAAATCATTTTGATGTCACGCATTTTTGCCTTTAAACAAGACCGATGTAAACGTACACCTCACAATGGAACGGACAGTTTGACTAAATTCCACTGTCGTTTGTATATGCGGACTGTGACTCAGTTGGGCCGCTCTCACTGTTGTCTCTGGGGATGCCTCTATAGCTACACCTTGTTCGCCTTCCATCTGCATGTGTCATACTCCTGGGGACATCGGTTTCCTTGGGAGTTGAGTCAGAAGTCTAGACTAACCTCCACTCTAGTATCGGTTGCACGAATGATTTATTTGCGTTTGGCAAGTACTGAAACACCCCCAAACATGCAGGTGGCCTTCTATGATCGCCTTCTTTTCATTAAGATCCGCATTCTGTTCGTTTCGTTTGCGTTGGTGATAATCTTCCACATGTGTGTTGGATAATTTATTATGTATCACCTTGTACTAAACGCTGAACGCCGATCTCTATGAGTCCGCGCGTCTTTCCATCGGGATTGTTATGATCATTTTCGTTTCATCTCCGTAGTGTCTAATATGTGTCACTCCGTCTTTATTTCGCTTCCACCGACGTGACTATTCTTTTGTGACCGACTGAGAAGGCTGGGGTGCATTGACCGTATAACTATTTGTGAACTCTGACACAAGCGCATGCACTGCCGCGCACTTTCTTTAGCGTTGGGATGGCTTCCTCCCAAGTCGAATGTACTGCCTCATAATTGGGCTGGGGTGCCGCCGTTTCCAGCTGTCACTGAACAACTACCGACCGTTTTATAAGATCTACTCCTCGATACTCTGTTTCCGAGGCCAGTACACTCGTCTTCAGAACCCGTGTGGGCCTCCAAAGTCCAAATGATCTATCAAGCTGATGGGAGGTTAGCTTTATGCCACCGTGGGGCATGTATGAGTGACCGCTACGTCTTGAAGGTATTAAATGGCTGGTGTCCGGGAAAAGGTAAGAATTTCCCGGAAAATCCCTTATTTCAGCGAATAATCGATTATTCTATCTATCTATCTATCTATCTATGTTCCAAGGCCTGTGTGTGACTGCCAACTTCCTGAAGATTTCTCGGATCGGTGTGGTACCGCTGATTTTGCCAGTTGACCTTCCTATTCCAGAAGTTGTAGGTCATTGAGTCACCTATACATAGGAGCATTATATGCTTTTTTGTACATTGTTTTTGGCGGCGGTTAGCGCTTTATTCCGTCAAGGTCCTTTGCCTTCCGATTTTCCTTCGGTCGGACCGGACGTCTTGTGGAGCATTTAAGTGCATATTTCGGCATCGTAACAAGCGAGAAGATCTAATAGCTGGTAGACCTTGCCCTTAGATGCATGCAAAGCATTATTCACATCAGACCGGGCTATCGAATGAATAATGCGGATGTCCACTGGTTAGTGTATATCAACATGCCATCACATGAACTGCGTCGAACTTGCCCTCATACTCACCGACCGTCTAATTCGGAGTGCTTCGGTTGGCCAGTTGATGGTGCACTCACAACCGGACTCAGGTCATGGGTTTATTTGTATCAGCGAAAATGTCCCTGTTTGTTTTTGGACTAACGCGAGACGTCAGCAGTAGCAATGCACTCTGTTCATTGATGTTTTTAGTCTCTCCGTCCTACGATCCCAATGTTTTTCCTTCCTGTTCAGATTTACTTTGCCATTCCCTACGTTTGTTATCTTGACTGTCGACCCGTGGCCGAGTGGTCTGCGCGCCTGATTTGCAACCATACGGTCACCGGTTCGAATCCGCGTAGGAGTGGGCTTTCTCGCGGTATACTCAGCCCGTTTGCGACTGATAGTGGTCGCGTGGCAGCGAAGCGACGTTACGTCGTACAGCTGACGATTCATTTTTATTCCCTTGTTTTGGAATTCGCTGCCAGACATGCCAAGTAGTATTGGCTGTCAGTCGTTTCGGGTTATGTTTCGCACCGACGATTCGCCGGGATCCACTCTGGCGCTAACTTTTAGCGTTGATCAGCTTGACGTCATTCAGGAATTCGGCTATATAGGCAGTTATATCAGCGCCGCGAAGATGAGATAACAAATCGCATGGCAAAAGCTCGATGCCACCTGGGGCGCCGGTGCGACATCAATCTCGCCCTGAAGAGCAAGATTTACAATACAGCCGTCCGTTCAATCCACCTGTACGGTTGCGAAACCTGGCCAATCAACTTGACAGACATAAAAGTGTTTGTTACCTTCGATTATCGGTGCCTTTCAACTTAACTCATGTTTGGTGCGATCATCGCGTGAGCAATGCGCATGTTCGGCGTAATGTATTTGTTGCAGGAAGAACGAGTGAACCGCTCTGCATCGTTAATTCGCGCACCATGCTCCATTGGCTATGCCACGTGTTGCGCATACCAGCCCACCGACTTCCGAGACGTGCGTTGTTTGCGTGCCGGGAGGTGTGGATGGAAGAAGAGGGATGGCGAAGCGATGACTTGGTTGAGAGGAACGAAGTCCCTCACTTCGAAGTTGACGGCGGTTGCTGCCTCTCGACTAGGGACCGAAGGATGATGAACTCGTCTAGTTGGATACACTAACTGACATGGAAATGATCCGACCTCATTTGCGTTTGTGTTCTGAGTTCCTTGTCCCACCCCATCCCTCTTATCTTCTCCCTTCAACCATAATACGTTACTAATGTTTAGTGTCTGGCTTTTTCGTATCTTATCTTTTTGTATTACGGCACAATAGTCTTGCTCACCTACAGTTAGTGTGTACCGATCAGCATCCTGATTTTGCACCTTAGAGGTGGAAAACACCTCAGCTACTGTGCCGCAATACGTAGGAAAAGAAAAAAGCATACTACTATGTCCTAGAAGTGTGTATTGATTTTCCCGTGTACTACTAGACAAAGTAACACCTCGTTGGTGGATATCGCCGCATGGGTAATGATCTCAGCTGCATGTCTAGACTTGTTCCAACTCGATAGGCTGAGTCATTCCCGCGTTCCGGTAGTTTGTGTAAAGTCTTGTGTTATATAACCGCGTTACGTTGGACCGAAATGTCGAACAACAGTACGCTATCAAATTTTGCCTGAAATTCAAGAATTCCGCCACCGACACATTTGAAAATTTAGCGGAAGGTTATGTAGATGCCACTCTGGTTTTTAGATGGCATAAAACTTTCACAGAGGGTCTATAAGATGATGAAAACGAAGGTCATTCCGGAAGACCAATCTTGTCAACAAACGACCAAAATTGGAATTTGTGCGAGCTGGCTGGCGAAAACATTGATCGCAGTTTTTTCCACAGCCGTGGATTTGTGCACAAAGAATTTGTACCTCCAAAACAGACAGTTAATGAAGCCTTCAATATCTTTGACTTGTAACGACGTCGAAAATGGGTCCAGCGAGTCCGCAGAGACATAGCATATGATGGGGCGTTGCATCACGATGACGTACCTGCTCACATCGCTACTATTTCGAGAATTTTGGCGAAGAAATAGGTCCCCATATTAACACAATCTTCCAACAGCCCTGACCGAGCTCTATGCGATTTCTTCCTCTTACTAAGCTGAAATCTAGGTTGCAAAGTTCTCATCATGGAACCGTGGAAAACATCGACAATTGCAACATATCAACTTGCCACTCTTACGGGGAATGACTTTCAGTGCTGCTTTCCTCCGTGGAAAAACTTTGGAACCACTATTTTCAATAAGGTCATACTTTGAAGGAGATAACTTGTAATTTCGGTTATTTCTTACATACATTTAAATGAAAAAGCATTATCACAGGTGCACGCCATCTGAGCTACCAATAACGGATGGGCATCGTTCCGGAAAGCTTCCAGTCGGCTACTATGTAGCAAAGAAATTTATTATGCAAAATTTATATTATGATAAGAAGTAAGATCGCAGTTGGAGGAGGAGACTGCGAGGGTTGGGGAGGCACAACAAAACTCCCAGCACGAATGACACTGAGGTCGGCTCCTAACCATGTCAGCAAGTGTAACCAGCCAAACGTGTTCACCGTATTTCAGACCCCAACAAGGGAGCCGAGAGACTCCTACCAAGGCCAACATCGAAGTAAGGCTTCATTGCTCTCGACCAAGTTATCACTTGGCCACCCTTCCTCTTCTTCCATCCACACCCCAGACGTGCAAACAATGCACGTCGCGGGAGTCGGTGGGTTACCATGCACAAACAGGGACTGAGCTATCGGAGCCTGGTTCATTTCTTCTTCGTGTGCCATAAACAAGGCGTCGAACACGCTTATTGCTCACTCGTTGTTCCCACCAGATGTGAGCCAAACTGCAAACCCATTGCTACTCGAACTTAACTAGCCCCTTTAAGTTCCTGGTATAATACATCAGGTTTCATAGCCGTAAAGGAAAGTTGGGCGAACGGCTACCGTAGGTGGTGAAACTTGGTAAATTCACCTCGAGTTTTTGCTATGGGGCTCGTGATCTTGTCTCCGATTTCAAGAGCGCCGGTACAACTTCCCAAGTAATTGGAGGGTCAATTTTGGATTACACGTTGTGTGATTGGATTGTGACACGCAATCTCAATGTGGACCGCGATTCACATTGAAGTGAATCTTGGTCATTGCGATCACTAGGGCCGTGGCCAAAGCAAATGGAAATTGGGTGTTGCCCGCCCGAAAACACTGCACTAGTTGCGCAGTGTTTTCGAGCAGGCAACACCCAATTTCCATCAACTCCCAATGTAGTTGAATTTTTGAATGACTCCCATCTGATCCCCACCATGGGTCAGTGCAGGCGGCGGTCGCTGCCAATAATGGAGGAAAGCTTTGCACATTGAGGGTGCAAAGCATAGCCCGAAACGGCTGACAGCCAGTGATAATCTGTCCAGTGCCACTTGGCACGTTTGGAGTCTGTCACAGATTAGGGCAATATCGTTAGCATATTCCCAGTCAAGAAGTCCTTCGTCTGGAAGCAACTCCACACCTTCTGAGTCGTGTCCTGTGAACGCGAACTCCATGACTTTCTCAATAGCGAAGTTGAAAAGGAATGGTAATATCGGGCATCCTTGTCTCATACCACTGGATATATTGAAGGGCGGCGACAACTTGCCGTAAGCCTTCACTCTGCCTGAGCCGCGCGTATGTAACGCTAAGATAATATTTACATATTTCACAGACAGCTTTCCTGAGTACAATCACGAAAGGCTCATCGATCCACCGAATCAAAGGCATTTTTGATATCGAGGAACACGACAATGGTGGGCCACCAATATATGTGACGGTGCTCCAACGATTGACAGATGTGTAATGATGATGATCATTAGCCTATTATAACCTCGGTGCGATTCAGACTGACGCCGTCCACCCCGCCTCACTGTTACGGTCACTTTGGACTTCAACCGCTTGGGACTGGATTTCTTTCACCTCATTTTTGGGTTTATTTCCAAGCTTCTACATGTATGCCCAACCGATGTCGTAGCAACTATCCTCACGGATCCTTAAACGTCCCAGGGGTTCAATCACGTTGGCTGACGCAATCTTACTTATCATTTGCTTCGCTCCCACTTCGGGATTGATTGCGTATCCACACTCCCTATGCTGCTATCGTAGTTGTTTTCGATTATCGCGGTATTCCGCATTTTTGCTTCACATACGTGATTGTATCCGTGACACTGCTATCGGCGCACAAACATTTGTAATAAAATTAACACACTCATGAGTAGGGGATTTTGATATAATTAATTGAGGTTCTTCGCAGCCAGCTTCCAAATCAGATAGTCGTCCACATGCCCGGAAAAGCACTAGACTGCAGTTTCAGCCTGTTGGTCATCGTCAGTAGTGCGCATCCATCGGATCCGATGAGAGTTCCGCACGTTAACAATCACGCATTGATTCGCATTAACTTTTAACTCCCCGACTAAGCTTTTCACAACTGCACTTTGTGCTCGCCTAACCACTGACCACTTCAGCTTATTGGATCACTCATCGCTGTTTTGTCTAAATGTTATCTCGACTGCACATTGTAGACCATCAATCATGACGCTCAAGTTACCATACACACCACACATACTAACTGCATGACACCTGCGGAGGCGGGTCTTGGCAGCGCTTCCTTTATCACATAGATTCACATTCACCATGCGCGTGTGTGTGCTAACACCGATTGATCGCTGATAAATATTATTTATCAGTACTGGATGCCTCATTCCCTTATTAGACCTTGTCCTTCCACTCTGGTGGTGTTGGATCCATCCAGCCAATTCAGCCGCGTTCGCAACGCATTGATTTCTTAGTCACTTTCAGCCTTCACATCAGAGGATTTGAGCTGTCGCCAACCGACAGATGATTATTGTTGAGTGCTATAGTACCTGCCGCGTGGGTGGATTGCGATTTACTATCTCGATTGAGGCCACGGTTTACCTAGAAGTAGATATTTGCCGTTTCGATCACTGGGATCGCATCCGAAGTGGAGAGCTTCTGAGCTGCTTTCCCCCATCACTGCACTCCATGACTGACCGGTTTCGTCCTGATTTGGACTCTTCAGGTAGAGATAGCTTGAGCTGAGATGGGAGACCAACACAGTGCTTGACGGCTTTCCTCTTAATCACTAGGCTAGAGCTCCATAGCAGCGCTTTACACCGGTTAGGAGTTCATTATTGGTTCTTGGAGTAACCGCCGGGTGTCTGGATAGCGACACGTAATCCCGATTGAGGCTACAGTTTGCTTTGAAGCAAGCCTATACTATTCCGATCACTGGGACCACATCTGAAATGGAGAGTTTCGGAGCTACTTTCTCCCAACAATGCATTCCACGACCGACCGGTTTCGTCCTGATTTGGACTCTTCAACTAGCGATAGTTTGAGCTGAGTGTGGAACCCGACACTGTGGTTTACGGTTCACACATTGGTCACGCATTGGAGCTCCGCGGCCATTGCTTGACACCTATTAGGAGTTCATTATTGGCTCTTGGAGTACCCGCCGGGTGTCTGAATTGCGACACGCAATCTCTTTTGATGCCACGGTTGGATTTGAAGCCCACTTCTAGCATTTCGTTCAATGGAACTTCCATCACTTTTAGCCACTCTCGCGTTTAGCCTAGGGAGTCTGAGTTGTCACTAATCAACAGATGCTTTTGTGTTGTCTGTACTTGTTCAGTGATCCCACGCCGCCCAGCTCCCTATCTCCACGGTTGCGTTTCTTGTTGACATTAACTACTTGCTTTTTCGCAGTAGTTGCATGTTTTTAACCTCATGTAATTCGCGATTACGATAATATGGATACTTCAAAATGAATGGGTGATATTGCAATCACCAGCTACAGTATCTAGGATCCATCGATGAGTGAACGTATGCAAGAATTCAGTTGACCCCCTGGTTACACATATCAGATAGTGTAATTTGTCACTGACGTGGCCGATTCTGTAGATTCCACTGGGTAGACGACAGTAATCAAACCAATGAGTAGTCGGTCGTCCAGTGAGCTTCTTCATGCGCACGTCTACGACATCATTTAGTGACCACCTCAGGACATCCTCCTCACAAACACTTGACTAACAGTTGTATCCGTCCCAAAGAGAGCTAAGCCGCGTCTGCATACTCAAAATTTCCTAGTCTGTGCTCCAGGAGAACATCGATCCCATGAGAAATAGAAGGAATGTGATTGCAGTGTCCATTTGGAAGGTGCCTAACGCATGTCACACGCAATCTGGTATGATTGGGAACAATAGCCATGTGTTTTTCAACTGTAATACATTATGCACTGGCGGTCACGGGCAATCAAATTTGGGGTTTGGTGAATTTGCACCTTATTAGGATGGAGCTGTGTGGCTTGGTGCTAGCGGTGGCAAGGCATTCAGTACCGGGTGGTGCTCTCCTACCGTCAGAGTCAATACGTGGCAATAATCGACCTTTGAGTTGATGTCCTGTAGTCTGTTGTTATTGGTGATTTTGCTATGACTACGGATACATTCAATAGCTGTTACCCATTTTCGTTTGGCTGATCACAGAATCATGATGTACGTCTCAGCTTTGTTACCATGGATAAGATGCGCTGTTGGATTTCACTGGCACGAGTTGGCGGCAGATGTACCTCATTCCAATTGCAATCAACTCCACTAATAACAGGCTGCCATCAAACCTTATATCAACTGTCGTAGCTGGGTTTCGTCGTTGGTTGCGATGCTCTATCTTTATGTATCTTTTTATCAGTTATGGCCCGGCGAAATTGGCTCCTACCATATACACAACCTCTATCTGTGCCGCCGTCTACCTGCGTGTCCAACCACAGTTGACAATGCAGTTTGTCTAGGAGAAAGACCGTGATGTCCCGACAACGTGTTGCCTCTATTTTAGCACATCAAATATATTTCTATTTCATAAGCATGACCTGATGCACCGGCCATTCGATCATCCAGAGCGCTCCTACTCTGAAACAATAATTCCGTTTCTTCTTTCTGCTGAAACTACACGCTGCCTTTGGGCTTTTGCTTCAATCATCTATGCTCAACAAAGTACACGCCGATACACCGTTCCGAATCCTTGATAGTTCCGTGCGTGACTTAAAGCGAGATACTCCTTCCAATTGCTTAACCTGAAGCGCCCGTGCAATCGCAGATTGTTTACGTACACATGCTACATAATTTCACTTCCGTCTATTCCTAATCTTCTTTCCTTAGGACCAATTCACTAAACTGGGCGGGGAGCAGTCACTCTCAAGACCCCAGTTCGTTCCAGATTCCACACGAGGCAACAATCTGTGAGTGTTACTTTCTTGTGTGTTCCGTTCAATCCTTTTTGGAGTCCAGTTGTCTTCCATTCCTTTTTCACTACCTGCCGGTAGCCTAAAATCAAGGTGCCTTTCTTGCAATTCGGATGTTACCGGTTCTAACATGCATAGTTGACCGAGCGACCATCACAGTATCCTCAGCTCACTTACAACTGGTGGCGGTTGCGTGTCAGCAATACGCCGGTATTGCACTGCTTTTCCAATCGCCTTTGCATACCACGGCCATTGTTGCCACCGCAGTGTCATCGAGGACAGAATGACACCTTACTCTTACGCATATGCACCAAAGGTTATCTAGTGGACAAGTGCCGCTCAGGATACTGTAGGCTGCCTTCTCAATCTCTTAGGCCTGCTCAGCCGCACCCCAACTGATCTTGGCGCTGATGCTTCAAGTGTACACAGGGTGTGCACTTGTTGGATTGGATTTAAGTGTGGACACTGTGACTCGAAAATCGTTTATTTCTAGTGATTTGATAAAAGACATCATGGAACTAAATTGTGCGGAATCGCTCGCGAGTTGGAGTTCTGTACCCTCTGCCTCAGCGGCTTCGAAGCATACTGGCATCTGTCACAGAAGCTTGCTTGCATTGCTTTTCGATGAATTATCCTATTCATCCGTCACCATCAGTTGACACCCTGCTGAGCTGCTTTGTCTCAATTCTACACTGTCCTGATCTAAGCCGTTACCGACGTCGGATCTGCACATATTCGTGTTACGTGGATTGCCGCCCATTTCACGTTTCTACCACAATTTATGACCAATGGATGTATGACAATGATATTAATGCCAGTCACAAAAACCGGAAGACGTAGATTGTGAGATGACGCCGTCAATTCGTGCATTCTTCTCGATCCCAATCCCTGATGGGGACAAGATTCACACGATAAGGTCTACTTCTAGTGTAAACTAGAGTACATGAATCTCAGATTGTGTCCAACGTCACTGATGAATTAGGTACAATCGCATGGTATTTGCTCATTCGAACCAGGGAACCAGGGATCATTGGTAAAATCGGACAAACTTCGTCACCTTAGCGTGTTCAATAGAACAGCGGGAGGTTCAAAAAATAATTTATGCAAATGAACGAATAATGCACCAAAACGAATGAACATTTGACACAGCGTATCAAGTAAAACTTTTGTATAGGCTAATACCAGACTATAGGTACTATTGGTTAAACGTTCGAGGTATTCAACAAGTACCTCTTGAATACCGTCATGGAAGCCAGTGTCGTTGAGTAATGCATGTAAAAAACCGGACGGAAATGAGCTGAAAACATGTAGAGAGAAGCGGCAAAAGAAACAATCGGGTGGAAGTATTTGCCGTAGAACGCAGAGGTGTGTGCGCCTTCACATTCGTTCGCGGATAGAGGCGAATCTGCAATTGGGAAATCAACGGATAGGAGCATAACGCAGCATTAGAGGGAGTTACCCAGCAGGTACTTTGTTGTACCTGAAAAACACATGACCTAGTCACCATGTTTGGGTTGACGCGGCGCCCTTCATTACTGCAACCGAAACCGGCTGAAGTATCACATACTGCCTGTGATAAACAGTCTAATGAAACTAGTTATCCCTGAGATCGGTAAGTTAGTCGAACCGAAGTCGTCGGATATACTTCATCGTAAGGCGACTTACTATCAAATGCTATCTGTGTACCATTCCTACATAAATGTATCAAAATCAGGTTGTACCTGACCAACTTCCGCTCGCTTGCCCTGCACAAGCTGCCTTTGTATCGATGGACTAATTGATGGGGCATCATGGACTCTTGTCTAGTCGCTTCACAGCCTTTGTGTTGTTTTATCCCCTGTCTTCAGTCCCTCTGGAATGCACAAAATTCAAGAATGAACTGACTATGGTTTTGTTCGATGAAAAATTCTTGCACGTATGGCTCAGTCACACTGCACTGGGTATAACTCTGTGTCCTCCAACCGTCTCTGCCTCGGCTTTTGTTGTCCGATTGGCTACCACATACGACGTTTTGTAATCTGGCCGCTTGGCTAATCATGACCTGCTCACGCCGTCGATTCACCGTCGCGCTGAGGTTGTGTGTATGCTCTGTCTCGGTGAGGCCACCGGGCACTTCAATGTCAACCCTGTTCAATAATACGTCAGATGATTTACCAAGGAACATGACATAGACGGTCACCTTGGCAGTGTTGCACCAATTCCTATGAGGGACGTGTAAAAGAGAGTAAGGGTTGGGTAGGAGAAGTTAGAAGACCCTTGCGTAACCGCTGTAGAGGTGTGCATTGGCGCTTCAAGTGTAAAGTGGTAAGACGAGGAGACGGATTGTAACGCAGCAGCTCCGATGTCAATGTCGTCTAATTTTTCAGATAAATAGTTGACCAAAAGTTCTGACACAACCAGTTATCGAGAAGGGAAGGTGGGAGACCGAATTAAGCAGAGGGGGTTAAAGATGGTTTGAACTTTGGAACTTATTTATTCTACCGTTTATATAGGTTTTGATTCGATTCATTCGTTTGTGCTCACTGTAGTGCTTCTATCGCTTTTGTTACGAGCAAACTAATGTGTATAACCTTACGGAATTTCGTTGCGTTATGCTGAAATTTTGCGACTCAACTTCGGTCGGTGAGCCATAAAAACAAGTGATCACTGATTCCGAATAATGTTGTCACTTTGGACATAAGCCGTTTATGTGACACTCGAGCGCGAATGCTTTTTTGAACATATGGGTCGCTGTAAACTCGAGCGGACTAACAAGATGTCTAAGAAAGTCCAGTTGATATTCTGTGCAGGAACACCAGTTTAGGAGCTCATTGTACCAACGATACTAAGCCTAAACTAAGTACGTCGTACGAAAACTAAACTATAAACTACGAACAAATAAACCTAGACTTAACGCACGGTCTGGGCAGAAGAATAAAATGAAATATCCTGTAACAGTGGTTCTATAAGGCATATTAAATACAGTACATGACTTACGAATAAGTTTTGAAATCTTAATGCAAGTGGGCAGAAACGGTACAGCTTGGGGCAGAGCGAGTATTTGGGCAGTATTACAGTAACCTAATAATGTGAATGACCTTGAAACGTCAAGGATGTGTCAGTGATTGAGTGAAAGGAATAAATATACGATATGTTAACCGCTTGTAGGACACAGTAAAGCAGTGTAAATGAGCAAGATAATTAGGGAATAGAGATACCGTGTCCTCATGTAAGCAATCCAGGTTTGGGATACATCAAAGTTCCTTTTGGACTTTACACTGATGATGCGAGACATTTATCAAATTTCGTGTCCTAACAAATTTGGCTATTACAAAACTATCCCCCCAAGATCTTAAGCAAGATGGGAGTATGGGGGCAAAACTCTTCCAAGTACCCTTTCTACTTTGCTAATCAATAACCTCTGATGCTCGTCTACCATATCTTAAGATGATGGTAACTTAACGTGGAAAGTCATGGTTTTGGTTTCTATCCATGTCTCTCGCACGGCAGTAGTCTGCATAGCAATGGAAAACAAACAGATCTATATCACGCCTAACAAAGAGGCTCACCTCCGTCGCTTACAGTTCACTGGTGATGTTGTTTTTCCAATGGCAATGCACCACCAGTTCAACTGGGATTGTGTGTGTGTGCAATCCTCAAGCATCCACAAATCCAACGGTCATACTCGTCATTGTCGTTGTCTTCGAAACAGCGATGATCATGGTGGTGGTTCAGTCGACGCCTGATCCCACACCTCACCCTGTCAGCCTGCATCTTCTTGCAAGTGCTTAGTGAATTGTGCACTTTGGATAGTCATTGTGATCGTCTAAATCTCTCCCTGTGTGAAATGTGCTGCAGCGTTTTCTTTCCTTCCTTCAGGCACTCTGGCCCCAGTTTCAACAGCTCATTGGATTCCGACCTGGATGAGGATCCATCCCAGTCTGCTTACGGCCATCCCGGTCAACCGCCCCCTCAGTCAAGAGGTGTGGGCCGTGCCACTGTTTTGTACGATTACGATGGTGAGTGAACATTGTGCACATTGGTATTGAGAGATTGCTGCTCACCACAACTAACAAACATGCTCATCCGTACCGTATTCTTACTACCATACCTCTCTTTGTTTTAAAGTGCTTCTTACCACTCTCATGTTCGCTGTTGAGGACAAGTCTCTGCTTCTGTTGTCACGCTACGTTGTCCCCTAAAGTGCTCGTTCTTACCGTTTTATAGAGCAGTATTGGTTTCTCTGGCAACATGTTTCCACATTGATTTTACCTGCAACTTATAGCCTTCCAACTCGGCGTATTTTTATATTCAATGACCATTTTTTCCTCATACAAAGTGAAACCGTATTTAGGGTTGTGCACGCATTCCTTGGTGACAGTTGTCTAGAAAGTGAACCTGTTCCTTACTCTTCGCGTCCTCTGTTTTGACTCAGTTACTTCCAAAACTCTAAATGCCATCCAAATTTGAAGGGTACGGAGTTATATTTTCACATTCTTCCATTTCTGCTCATTCTGTACACTTGTGAGGTAACTAAATCCAAGCAGCTTGGTTTCTGCGTTTATATAGATTAAATTGATCTCATCGAATGCCTAGTTATGTGCAGGTGAAGGGTCCCATTCATATATACACAGGACCTGCGTTGTCGTCATTTGGATAACCCCAGAGTGCGGCTTATTCACAGATTTGCCACTTTTCGGGTGGATTTTCTAGAAATTCATTTACATTCGACAGTGTGCTGCACCCTAACCCTTAGTGTGCTATTGTAACGAGAACGAGTCGGTTGGGACGCATAGTCGTTATTGCCAAAGAACAACAACGGGTTCACAAACTAACACGACATATAGAGGGCATTTCCAGCCCACTACGCATCACACACGTGGTCCTTCCGCTCGGCGTCACATTCATGCTCAGATTTCAGCCAATGCACGAGGTCCCTGTCCGCCGATTTTACCTTGTATCTTCGCTTCCGCTCGTCGTATTCTGACCGGGTCAGATTCGTTCTAACAGTCTTGACTGGCTTAGTCAGGTTTGTGTCACTCTCCTCTGGGTTATCCCTGGATGCGTGACCAAAGATATATCTCTCCGGAAACCTGAGCTCTTCACCACTACGTCTCTCCGTTTTCTCGGCCTGGGCCTGATATCGTTTATCGCTCTTGTATCATTTCCGGCTTGCTCCGTAGGCCTCGGGCTGCTTTGTGGACTTTTGTCCCCAGTGCCCTCGTTAGTTATCCTCCTTAATTTCCACGGCTTGTCCATTCTGCCTGTGATTTTTGTCTTCAGCGCCACTAAACTTTGTGATAGCGCACAGAGAGTCATCTCCTTAGCCTGTTGCATCAAGTGGGGTGCTTCGGGTTTTCTCCTAATCCGACTTTTAGGTCGACAGACAGTATATATTTGTTTGTTTTTAATTGATTACTGGACTCGATTCTTCTACCGCGTACTTTACGCCGGGTCCGGAACTCTTTTCGAATCAGAGCGCAGTCAACATGTGTGCACTACTGTGTAGATTGGCGCACAGCGCTGCATGCTTTGGTCTGTCCTTTACACCTTCGAGGAGCGAAGTGCTGTTACTGATTTAACCGACTCTCCGCTTGTTCTTGGTTTCAATGAACCGCAGCTGTAGACCAGCAGCGTTATCCCCCAGTCTCTAACTGGGGGGATGAGGCACCCCCTTGTAATCCAAACGTCACCGGTTCGGATCTGCGTAGATACGGGCGACATCCCAGTATCGTGCGCGACTGATGGTAATCACGTGGCGACGAAGCGTCGGCACGACGTACTGCTGATGTCATTCCTTTTAGTCTCTTCTTAATTGTGAGCGTCGGTGAATTTCGTGTCATCTTCCTACACATTCAGTTACTTGTTGAGGCTGCGAGCTAACGGCTTACATTTAGATTCGTCACCTTTAACTGTATGGATCAGGATGCTGTCCCGATGCAAGACAACATCGCTTATATAGATGGTGGAACCACCAAACAAAGTCGAGGATTAACTTTTTACGCTCTGATAACTGTTATAGTTTTAGTATACCCTAGCTCGGTGTTTCATTTTGTCTTCATGAATTCCTTTTCATTGGTTGTACCACTTCCTCATAATTTTCCCTTGACCTTTAAATGGACCACTCCTTGAGTCTGCACTTGATAAAGCGTATTCCTTAATGGAGCGGCTTACCTAGAGCATTATTCTCTGATTTGGTTCGTTTAGGCACACTGACGCCTGGGTTATTTTTTTCATCCATGATACAATCCATCAAAATGCCGTGTTTTTAATTAAACGCTTTATTCTCCCGTGTTGCACGAGCGGCCGCTGAAATGATAGTTTCGTGTTTCTTTAATTGTTCTCTTCATTTTTGTCTTTCTATGGACACTGCGCTGGATAGACCCATCAGATTTTCGGCTAATCTGAACGTCGAAGTACGACATTGAGTTGTTGCACTCAGATTCAAGGGTGCATTTTATGTTTGCATGAGCTGAGTTAGATTGCCTCAGTTGAAACAGACCAAGGATCCCACTGTACGTTAATTTCCGTACAGAACTTGCGGTATCTAATGTGACGGTTCAGTTTGTGCTGTGAATATCCGAAATATTTCTGGAAAATGCGCAGACGGAATAGGATTAATCCTACTACTACTGCACTGAAGCGTCGTACATTAAACGAACGTGACACGGTTGCCTCTAGACTTGATGATTCGGAGCGTAATCAGTGCATTTACTCTCACATGCTGGGCCATCTGAATGCGGAAGAACTCACACGATTAGAAGTATTTGTTCAACGTGTAGTCACAAATCAAATCGACGGACGACTACTCTCAATGCGTCAGCAGATTGACACGAATAAGGCAAACACCCTGTTCCCATCTGACCCGGAGAAGTATGTCCACAATTTTTCCTCTTTACATCTAGATTTGAGGCACTTTCGCTCGACCCGAAATTTTGTTGTCCTCGTAGTAATACCAGTCAGCTAGAACTAGAAGTCCAGTTTGAAAATACACATCCAAATAGCTATGCTTACATTCTCATCAACGTTAGCTGCTGAGCATTTGAAACCCACCATGGTCAATACATGCTATCAGTACCTGGAGCACAAACCTAAAGTCAGGTATGTACTGATGAACGCGAACTTAGACGCCGTCAAAGCGCTTAAACGGAACCAGAATGTACTGCCCTCTACGCCGGTTAAAGAAGCAGGGAGCTGGATAAATCTGACTATATCGCTAAGATGAATGCCATCCTCAACGATCATTCAAGATTCTGGATGATGGAGACAGAGAAAGACAAAACGGCCTCGATAGAAAAGACAGTCACAAAGCTGCTACTACGCTGCCTGCAGCAAGAGAGTGCGATTGACTCAGTGGTGTTCGAGTACACGCGTCCCTCCGGGACAGTGATTCCACGTCTTTATGGCTTACCGATAGTGCAGAAAGGATGACTTCCATCGAGGCCAATGTTATACATGTGTAATTCTCCATATCATTCAACAGTGAAGTGGCTCCTTAAGCTTCTAGAACCGGTCAGAAAAGTCCTAGCCAAACACAACCTCAGAGATACATTCAGCTTCGTAGACTCCATAAGCCATATGCAGTTAACCGGAAGGAAAATGTCTTCTCTAGATGTAGTGTCGCTTTTCACTAATGTTCCGTTGGAGGAGACAACAGACTACCTTTGCGACGCTGTTCGATTGCACCATGTGGATGTCGGCCTCTGGAACGAGCGACTTAAACAGTTGCTTCTGATGTGCACCAGGAACGTACAATTCCTGTTCGACGGGAAGGTCTACAGACAGAAGGAAGGAGTTGCAATGCGCTCTCCGTTAGGACCATTGCTAGCAGACGTATTTATGAGTAAATTAGAGAACAACTATCTAAACGGAGTTATCGACAAATTAGTCTACTACGGAGGGTACGTGGACAATATATTCTGCATGTCAGATAGTCATCTTTAAACGGAAGAATTATTGCGACAATTTAACTCTGCCCACGCGAACATAAAGTTCTCCCTTGAATCTGAGTGCAACAATTCAATGTCGTACTTCGACGTTCAGATTAGCCGAAGATCTGAGGGGTCTATCCAGCACAGTGTCCGTATAAAGAAAATGTGGAACGGGCAATATACTTATTTTGTCAGCTTCGTTCCGCTCAACTAGAAAAGGAAACTTGTTTGGTGCCTAACCGAGGGAGCAGAAGAATATGTAGCGAGGACATGCTTCCGGATGAGCTAAACTTTTTACGAAGCCTATTCGATAGAAATGGCTATCCGTAGAGATTCGTTCGGAGAAACATGGAGGTATGAGAAGCGAAGGCAAAAGTAAATTCACTAGGAAAGAAACCAATTTACTTATCGTTACCGTTCAAGGGGGACGGGATAGCTGAGTCGGCGTCTAAAGGGCTTTCTGACGTCATCGTTCAGACGTACCATGCAGCAAGCCTACGGCTAAGCTTCTACTCAGTGCCGACCCTGAATCAACAACTTAAGGAAAGAATTCCAAAGTCAGGTACTTCTTTCTGTGTATACTCTTTCTCTTGCTCGTGTCGATTCAGATATATCGGAAGAACTACCAGGAGACTCCGTGAGAGCAAGGGAACACTGTCCAGCTTGGCTGTATAGCGGCGTGACTAGATCAGTGGCAAGCGCAGTGTCTACACACCTGATCGACTCGAGCCACCAGGTCAGAGCGCATGAAGCGCTCCAGCCCATCTACCCAGATGCCACACAAGAGCGGTTAGATGTCGTCTACTGGCAGTGGCCGAGGCAATAGTCATCAGGCTTCATGACCCTGACCTATGTGCGCACAAGACATTTGTCCAGGCACTCACTACTCTTACCTGGTTCCTTGCAACACTGACACATAAACACACAAGCACTGTTGATCGCCGTGGGGCCAATCACTTATCTTGGTCACTCAAACCACCTGGTTTCGAATCTGTACCCTTAGATGTTTACGTTCATTCTTTAGTGGTATATTAGCCTGTTGAGGAACCACTGAAAACGAGCTTGTTCGCTAACATCTGTTCTGATGTCTACTCCCGGGATATTTTATCATTCGAAACACTTTAGATTGGCAGTCCGACTAAAAGACGGCAGCAGGCGCGCCAACGGTACCGACCGCGAGCCGTCCTGTAAAGTCTCGAGCCAAGCACTAGACGAATCACGTGGACTCCAGTCTGGAAGGCGAGACAGACCGACGGCACCTAGTTTGGTCTTCAGTGGCTTCATTGCGGCACAGTAGCTGAGGTGTTCCCCACCTCTAGCTAACGTGTATGATGATGATGATGATGGCTTCATTTTATGCTGCCAAGTCAATTTTTGTCCGCCACGAGCTTTGCGCCACCCTACACCTGACGGACAAAACAAGGTCCTCCTCAGTAAGCGATGACCGGGCATACGTAGTACGTGCCCAAGCCAACGCAATTTATTCAATGCTATCTGTTGTTCTAGGGCACTACCTTGAGTATCACTGCCTAGCACTCGCCTACGCACATCATCGTTGCGAACACGCTGGTGCCACTCGACACCAGTAGTGCTCCGCAGACAACGATGATCAAATACTTGAAGGCGCCTCAGACCGAGGAGGCCAAGTCTCACTTCCATAGAGTAGGTCTAAATTACTGTCCTGAATGTTCTTGCACGGTCGTTTTCGCTGCTCCCACCACCCCTAAGGACGCATTCGTTTTTTAATAAGATACATAAAATGTTTGTTCCCGAATACGCGAGGCACGCCTGCACAGGCATGATCATGATAAGTATAAAAATGTGCTCAGTTAATGTGCGATGCAACAATAGGGTTGTCACTTATGTTGATATATGAATGTATGTATGTTGGTATGTAGGCTGAGGCTGATGTTGCATTCTTGATGCTTCTTCACCGCAGTTGGGCTAAACCAACTTACACTTAAACTAGGTCTCTTTAAGCTGCATAAATTTCATTCCAGTTTATTTGGTTTGTTTTGCCTATCTGAATAATCTTCTCTTAGCTGGCCACGTTGTTTACGCTAATTGCGCTTATCTTCGGTAATTTTGTTGCGTTTGTGGCATTTTTGAGTAACTTGTGGACATTTTTTTCTTACCGCGGATTCATTGCTAACCAAATTACTTCATACGCTAATTTAGCGAAGAGTTATGCCACCGTATCTGTATGCATTATTGGATTTATTTTATTTCATTTTGTCGTTTTAAGTGATTGGCTGTTGCTTGATATCCCCGATGTGGCTGCGCTTGATGTGCATGTTGACGAGGTGCCTACCTGTCTATTACCCACTACCTCGTCCATACTGTCTCCAGGAGACAGTTGGTCGTTGCTGGAGGGGACGGGGTGCACGGTCCTTGTGGCCGTGCTAGGCTCGAAGAGTGGTTCCATGCACTCAGTGTGGAGCGGACTACGGTCCAGCCACCGTCTTGTGTGCGCTTGATTCCCAAATACAGTGTGCTTGTGTTTGCCTGTGAAGGATTGTGGGCCGGCTCCGTTGATGAAACGTGGCTCCCATCCACATGCCTCCCGGTCTTATTCCTTCGGGTTTACACTGGATATGGGGTGTGTGGTTGGAGCTGTGGGTGGTGCAGCGCAAGCCACCCATGGTCCCTCTGTAGGCGCAGGCGTCCTGTGGCTTGCCACAGTGACAGGCAAATCCGAAACCGGATGCCGCCAACCGTGTAGGCATGTGTAGCCGTGTTTATGGGATTGGTAAATGCTTTCCTGCACTGGATCGTGTCTCCAGTGCTAAAGGGATGTTTAATGTTTGTGGACTTGAATTGGTTGTTCGGATAAGCATGGGGGTGATTTTGTTGGTGGCGAATCACAACCGCCACGTCAGTGTTGTTAGGCAGACATTTGTGGCTTTTTATAGGGAGAACGCTTGCCAGGCGAAAACTCACTACATCCTGGAACACTGCCGCCGAACTACTTGCTGGAACCGAGTTAACCCGAACCACACAGCTAGCACCACGAGGAGGTTGTTCGGCTAACCAGCCATAGTGAATGTGTGTTATCCTCTGATACCTCTCGTGGGAATTTTCACCGGACCCTACACTCAATTTAATTTATTTTCCTGTCATCCTTGAAACTATCTGCATCCTGTCTCATAATACTATCTATCCTCATCAGGTAACGGGCCCGATTATCCGGCTGCCAAAGCAGGCGAAATATTCTTTGTTCTTCAGCTGGATGAGGACAACTCCGGTTGGACTATGGTTGTTTCCGAGGACGGCTCACGCGAAGGCTTTCTCCCCACCGGTTTCATCGAAGTCTCAAAATACTAACAACTCCCGCCTCACTCCGACCTATTTTTACACATTACGACCTCCCGATGGATGAAGATGCAATTCGCCTTACAATTTTACGGTGATACGATAAATTTCCGATCGCCATTATCCGGCACGTCATGGTACAGCTACTTTTTATATGCTGTGTTCTTTCCACTTTTTCTTGTGTTTGATATGCAGTTTCTTTTTTTCTTACGGCTTACTGCATAACTTCTCTCAACTCCCTTATCACGCACGCACACTCACCCACACTCGAGTGCGAGCGGGTCCCCCATTGTGTTTCGCATGTGCCTTCGATCGTCCTCTTTGTTCAACGTAGTCATCATCGTTCCATGCTTTGTGATTTCTCCACTCTTCTCTTTTGTACTGACTCCTGTCCTACGATGGTCATCGCGCCCCCCCCCTCCATTTTCCTCAGATAACTCTGCACTAGCGTGCTCATTTTTGATACCACATTCACATCTGAATATGTATGTCTCTTGACCATTGTACTTTTTGTGACTTGGACACTGCTGATCGGGAACTTTCTTTTCTCTAATACCGACAATATTCTCCCCCATTTACTGTTGCCTATTGAATAGAGCCCTTGATTAGCCGCACACTTGTGCTTTATTCTCTGTCTCTTTTGTCGCCTAGTTTTCCTGAAAGCGCGAAAAGTCAAGATGGTTTAGATTAAGAATCAGCTTGCATCATTAATAGGCAAAGCATCGTGTTTCACGGTCTTGCAATGTTCAGGCAGTTACCACAGGACCGTCAACAGCTGTTCCATGGTCTCGGGCTACCAACACTACATATCCGAGAGCCGAGTGAAGTATCGCCGACATATTTGAATATGTGCTGTGTGGCCGGTCAATGGCTGTTTCACTGTTTAAGTGCTGAGTTACGAATTCTTCTCGGTAAATCACGTCAGATTCAGACATTTACAGTGTAAGTCACGTAGCAAATGTGCCGAGTTTGGCGGAATATTTTATGGACATTTTTTGGATTGCTAAAGCACTCTCCGTGATTCATACACGTTCCACGGTCTCCTGATGGTAAGACAATACGTCTGCGAGTCAAGCGAGGGTTGAGCCGCTTATCACTGGCACATCTGAACGGTTGCTAGTCGCTTCAGTGTTTTGCTAACATCACATCTGCCATTCTAGAGTTGCAGGTAACGAATGAGAGCTGCTTCACCATCTTCCCGAATTGCATTACTAATCGGTTTGGTGAAAGCCCGTATAGTTTCTCTATGAAGAGATGCACAGGCTCCGTCAATGAATCTTACCTTCCTTGATGGGGATAGGAAACGGGCGGTGGTTAGAAATGCTCTTTTGATCGGTACAGGAAAGGCGCAATGGAACCCTCCCATTCGTTATCTTGCTTCCGATCGTCATTTCTCGGGTCATTATTCGCACGGGCATTGTATTCCCATAGAGTGGAGACTCGGTGGCTGGTTTGGCAATTGCTGTTTCCCTCGGTCTTAATCGCACGACGCTGTATATTCAACTCTAACCCCAAGACTACACCGTACTTGGGCGGACGAACTGCTGAGGATCACATCCTACCCATAAGAAAGAACTGAGTACTTGTGTGAGCCACGCGACTGCTTCCGTCCACCAACGGTAGTGGCAACACGAAGGAGCAAGAACTCTTTTCGTACGGAAACAGCACTGTTTATATAGCTTGATGCATGATGTGAAAACCAACCAGAAGGCGGAAAGCGCGAGACCAGAGAAAACCAATAAGGACAGAAATGGTAAAGAACCAATCTCGTACACACAAAGAAAGTAATGTAATGGCGTTAGTGTCGGAGTGGAAAGCTGTGATCTGCATCCAGCAACAATGACCGTAAACAACTAACGATACTTTAAAACAAGCATCAGTGAATGTGGACAACGAAATGAAGACTTGGGTTTGTGAGCGTTTTCGTAAGCATAACTGTTTTTATCGCTCCTCTAACACTACTTACTGTCATACTTTAGAAACCGTGGTAAAGAGGAGTTGGATAACGTAAAACTAGATTCGTCACAGTTACAATCAGAATGCCATTGTACATCCGGAGAAGCAATGAATCGCCTCTTTTTCTTTTCATTAATCTTCACACATTCCATTGGCCGGTGGTGATTAGAATCCACGAATCCTCACTTTCGAGTCGGTGATTAAGACCAGTGGATTTTGTGTAGTGGCGGTATATATATATATATATATATATATATATATATATATATCCGTGGCGAATTCTCCCCTGCGGAAATTGATCCTGAACTATATGGATGAGCGTTTTCGTCTCCGCTGACGGACAAATCACTTTTCAAAGCAGAAGAAAAACGCTTCGTCAATTATACGGCTTTTTCACAGGTAAAATCGATCTGGTCATATTGTACGAAATAGATGATTTGGGAGTAGGTTCTACGCTACGAGAAACCACCAGATGTATAACAACGCTCTCGCTGGCTGGCTTAAAGCCAGAGGCGCTCCCATTGGTTGGATCCTGACCAATGAGCTTTGTGTTGGGGTGGTCCGGCCTTCCGTTGAGAGTACCGGCATGGAACCAAAAATGAAAGGCTCTCTTAAGTGTTTTCACTGCATTAACGCAAGTGTCCATCTTAATTAATTATCATCGCCCCACAGTCATCCGTTGATTTGACAGGGTTTGCACTAACATTCGTCTGTTAGCCTGAGTTGTTGGTTCATAGGATGCGTTACCCCAGATTTTGGCACCGTTGTTATAACACGTTCTAAACGTTTCGACTAATAGTCGGATTGGACGAAACGCCCTTCACCACTAATTTCCAACGCGCAGTTTTGCCGATTGGATTCGGATGGGTAAGGCTTAAGGGAGCTAGCGGCCAGATGTTATACACGTGAACCAAGACTATGGACGAGATTCACAACTATGCATGACTGATCTTAGAAAATATGCACCAGCCGATAGCAAGAGTTGGTTTGTTGGCTCAGTCTAAAGTAAATAATATCTTCTACACTTTCGTAGTTGCAGCTCAGTAAAATAGCAGCGCAATACATAAACTATGGAGGAAGGTGGATATTGGCAAGCCACATGACTGCCACGTAATGGTAGCGCCCTGAGCCCAGCATGGCTTGAGACGGTGGATACAGCAACCTCACTGGGAAAAGCTTAGGTGGAATGTGCGCAGTTTGTGTTGACACGTGACAGCGATTTCAATGAAATCTCAGGTATTACCTGCGTAGTTTGAGCGGTTGCATAGTGACGGTATCGGTGAAGTGAGCTCAAACGAACTCTGTGTAATTTTCACAGTGTGCGAGATACGCAACATCCCCTGAAGTTAGAGAGTACCATTCTTGAAGAGTGTTTACATGCATCATCCTTGATCCTCGGCGGATGCGTCCTGTCCAGCGGCGAGCACAGAAGAGCTTTCTTGTCGGTTAGGTTGCCCTAAATGATACCAGTTGTTTCTATGCGATCCCCAATGTGTCCAGCAATATGTATAATGTTAAGTGCATAGACAACTGATCCTCTGTAGTAATCTTTACGCGTGGTGGTCGAAGTTGGTTGCGGGGACGAATCCATGTGCTATCAGACGCAAATATCATGTTCCATAGTGCCACAGTGGGCCATCACTGCTGTTACGATCCAGGACGGGTGCCCATGTCGGTAGTCGCGTGCGTAGATAGGATCTCCTACGACGAAACGATTACAATCGCCCGAAACTGCAGGTTGCAATGGCGTCTCCTCATTCGATAACAGCAACTCGTGAGTGTTGCAGAGCTTCCGTTCCATTGACGTTTCAGTGGATAACTGACTCCGAATAGACGCCGGATTCTGTGTGGTCTTCTAAGCGTATAGGAATGCCTGAATACTTGCATCCACTGTCCTATCCCACCGCTATTGCATGGATGCGTCAACTCGGCCACGTCAGACTCAGGGCAGAGAACACAATAGGTAAACGATTAGGAGCATATAAGTGCCCAGCGATCATTCTGACATCGTACGACAATGTGGATGCTGGTACCAATATAACACGCGTAGAACACAGGCCTGACCACTTCACCGCACATGTTCAAGATTTGAGATACTCATCGCGACCAGCTGGTGTTTTCGGTCTATCTCAGGTGCAACCAAATACAGCGCACATGAGTTGGTCCAAGCCGAGTCTGCACACTGCCGTAAAATATGGGGTGTCGTGAGGTTGCATGCATACTGGAGACACTGTAGTGTCTTGCCGTTTTACTTGGCCCAAAACTTGAATAACATGCACGCGTGAGTGAGATATCAGGTCTGGCTGCTCTTGTGATATCAGCAGTACCGAGGCTTCGCTGCCGCGCAACTGCCAACAGTCGCACGTGGACTAAGAATACCGCGAGGCTCGCCCGGTCCCCTGCACAGGCTCGAGCCCTCTCCCCGGATTATCAGGCATGCTTGTGATCCAGTAGGCCACAGGTCGGCGAATGTCCGCAAAGTGCGTACCACTCCGATGCTGCCGACCTGACTATGGATTCCAGGTGCTTCGGAGTCATTACTGTAGGAAACAGAGTGCTTCGTTATGTTCCATAATTGCCTCATCAAGTAACAGGAAAAGGATCAACCGCCGTCGTATGCATCTGGCACACTCCTCTGAGCAGTAGCCACTGATGGGAGATAGATCAGATTCGAATCAATCTTGATTCTCACTTGTATATCCAGTCTAGCTTCTCTTAGGTTTGCAATGGACACGGGGCTGTGTGTGGTGCAACGCAAACTATGCATGGTCTCCCAGTTAACGCACAGAAGTGTCATGGGTGAGTCCGCTATCATCGTGCAAATGATGGGTACTTCTGAAAGTAGACACCATAAAGCGGTTTGCTTTGTGAAAGCAAGGTGAGCTCCAGTCAGTATTGCTTGATTTCACCAGATGGGCGTCCTACGAAGACTGCAGGAAGGTTGGCAGAACCTGAGGTAATGGAGGTTAAGTGAACACACGGCAGTCAGATTGTGTTCTCGACCGATCAGTTATGTAATGATAGTTGTTGTCACTCCTACACATGTGTGGTCGAAACAACGAGACTGGGTTAGTGATGTACAAATTGTGTATCATTGCAGGTGAACACAAGAAAATGGCAAATATGCATATGGTTGTGGAACATGTTACAGTAGTTTACACTCAGAGCATCTGCGAAACAGTGGAATTTGCGAAATAGGATGTAAAAACCATCGTAAGCTTACGTTACATTGTGCAAAATATGTAACTATTCTCTTGAATCTTCACGACAATGGGTAAAGTGGTAATTCTTTTACCTTCACCTGAACAGTGCAGTAAGTACGAAGTCAGCCGTAGTGGCCAACACACAGAACTAAGTCTACGTGTGGTTCACATCAAAACGCTGTTGGAGAGTGGGGCTCACGACATTGGTTTACACAGAAGACACTGAGATGAACAGCAAAAGGTATGGAAGTAATGAGGAAGTTGATAAAACAGCTGGGTCGTTTACACGCATCTCATATCCCAGAACGAGGCCCCGTACCGGCGTATGGATTGCTAGAAACCTTATTTATGGTTGTAGTAGATGAACAGAGCACTCGTATCTTCCCAGGTATCTTTTCGTAAATGCTAGTCTGCAGACCTTTCTGAGTCACTCTCTACACTATATTACTGTATTTCTTTCGAGCTTCTTTTCAAATGCTTCCCCTAATCAAGACACCTCAGCGTTCGCTTGCTTTAGGGACAACTGAGATGGAATGACAGAGCAACAATAAGACAGTTAACCACCACTAAGACATGCCTATTGTGCAGCTTCTGCAAATCAATAAACTAGGCATGCAGTCTAATAAGGCGGTAACTGACTAATGGTATCGACCAGACTATAGTGGCAGTGGAGAAACGAAGCGGTAGAAAACAGTCCAAACGTGCACCGATAAATGGTTTTTCCTGAGGTGCAGTTAAGATCAAAGGGCTCAGTGTGGGGACCAATGAGTCTTGGACTATACTTGGAACCGATCGAGAAGTCATGATTTTAGAGCGATTTGTGGACAATCGGTTAGTTCATTTAATTGGCAACGTTTCGCTTTTAGCACAAAAGCTTCGTCAGGCCAGGTGAATTTGTACACAATTGTTATCGCATTATAAAGCGAGTGAGGGAGCTAATAGTGACAACTGAGATATGAGACTCTTACAGACAAATGGAAAAGTCAACTCAAGTGGTCAGTCAGAGTGGGGCTATTATCGGGGTTTCACTGTCCGTCATTTTGTCAAGTAACGCCTTGTTGATGATGATGTCCCTTTTTGCTATCCAACCTGACCCACGTATCGACGTTCGTCAGATTGGCCGGGTTATGATCGCTCTCCACGCAATCGAGAGTTCTGCACCCTCCACTCTACTCACCCAGATTACAACTTTAGCGATTCCGATTGCTTCGGCAATTAACCTCTGAGACTTCGCTCGTAAACTCTTTCTAACGATCTCGACAATATCCAAATCGATCTGATGCCCTAGTTCTAGCGCATGAACAGCTACGGCGGAGTCTTTCAATAGAGCTCTGTATTGAAGTTCATTCTTCGGTGATAGCAAAATGCGCTATCTATGTTCTAACATCCGTGTCTGTGGCTCTCTCGATGTTTGACCAAGGCGCAAGGTTTGGCCATGGTGGAAGATAACCCTTATACCCTCCGAATCGCTCTCGAGGCTTCTTCTTTGTGAAGAATTCCCACCGTTCCTACCCACTGCGTTGTGGACCTCGCCTGTAGCTTTAGTAGTTTATGTAGCTGGCATTTCACCACACCATTTCCCGGCCAAGTTATCCGCTTGGGCAACATGAATAATCTGAGGGGGCATTCAACATGAGTCTACTCAATTAATTTGTTACGTGCGTAGGAGCTTAAGCGTTCCACCTGCACCCCTATGACTTATTGCGTCTGAGGGCGATAGGCTATACACGCACACCTGCACAAGTGACTGGCGTACGCACGGAACAAATTAATTGAGTAGACTCATGCTGAATGCCCCCTCAGATTACTTCTGTTGCCCAAGCGGATAACTTGGCCGGGAAATGGTATAGAAGTCGCGGATAACCATTGTCTAGTAGTTTGCTCATGGCCTCTTTCTGTGCATCCCTTCTATCTTCTTCGTTGTGCACAGAGTCTGTGCCTTGGGGAACAGCGATGAAGTTATCCCCGCGTAAACGTGCTTTGGATGAGCTGAAGTATAATGAAATATACCATCGGTATCTGCTGTCTTACGGTAGATAGTTGTTCTCAAATTTCCTCCATTGCTATGAACTAGACAGTCAAGCAATGGTATTGTACCACTGCACGACTCCGAGTCCACAGTGAAGTTTAGATGGTTTAACAAGTTCTCCTTCTGATCCCTTTTTATTAACACGAATGTGTCGTACACGTAGCGCCACCAAATTTTCAGTAAACTACCGGAGTTTACTAGGACCTTCTTCCTGAAGTCCTCGATTTAAAAGTTGACTTTTCCCTTTGTCTTTAGATCTCTTGACTCATTTCTCAGTTGTCACCCTCACCCGCTATATAATGCCACACTAATTAGGTACAAATGCACCTAGCCTTACGAAGCTTTTATGTCGAAAGCGAAACGTTGCCAATTAGATAAACTAACCGATTGCCACAAATCACCCGGAAATCAAGACCAATGGGTCATTTAGTAAAAACTAAGTCAGGCATAAGCCAATCAGATGAGCGAACAGCTTGACAATCCACGATTTTCACCAAAATCATGTGTCCCATTGATGAATACATGCTGTGTGCTAGCACAAGCGGGTGTTTAGTTTCGCCGCAAAAATGAGATGAGAGCCATAGTTGACTCAGCCTAAGTCAAATAAAATCAATCCATGAGAGGAGAGTGAAACACAGTGATTCCGCATCCGCATTTCGGAAGGCCGTGGATATTGTGCACGCTGGCAGTGGCAGCCACCAATTGAAACAAGACAATCCAGGTAGCTTGTGATAGCTCGTCGCACGGCACGGAAGTATGTGAAGAAACAAAAAGTAAATCGGAGCGTGCGTTAAAGATACACAGGCAACAAAAATAAACTGGCAGTTAAGAGAAAATTTGAGGGAAAAACTGAATGGTGAACGGATGGGCACTGTCGAAGAGGAGAGGTCAGTTGTACAAATATCGCAATTTACATGACGTTACCGAAAAAAACTTCCTAATAAGCACGATTGTAACGTAGCAGACAGGAAAGTTACAAAGAGGGCGGTTACAGAGCACCAGGAATGACATTTCGGGGTCGGAGTACGGTAGATAAGTTCACACGAAGATAGGGAGCGATCAGTAGGGATGGAGAAAAGTGAAACGAAAAGCATCTAAGGAAAAGTGGGACCAAGAGAAAATGTACATGGGATCCATCGTCGAGAAAGCAAAATAAATATACGGAAATGCAAATGGTGGGCATTTTCAATGCAAGGAATCGTCCCTGAGGTCGATAACAACCCAGGGAAAGAATCGGAATTACGTCGAAGCGTCAGTGGCAAATTCTCACTGTTAATTCCTTCTGAAATGTAAGTTTAAAGAAAGTGAGGTTACGCAGAATCGTGCAGGCACATTCATTTGATGAAAGAAAGTAATAGGTTCGACAAGTGCGCAGATCAGGCAAAACGAAAGAGTATAGCTATGAAGCGAAATTAGGTGTGACCGAATTCCTTGTTTGACAGTACAGAGAAGTGCCGATAGGGTTGCAGTAAAAACGAGACTCGCTCTATGGATATGTGAGTTTCAGCATGGATAAGGGGAATATGGAGAGTGCAGAAAATATACAAATGCTTCGCCCTTCGAGGTCATTGTCCAGATTACGGATCCGTTTACTGTGAATTTTACCTATCCAAACTGTCTATCCCATTCTATGTTCATAATCATCAAATCAACATGCAGTTCGATAATTCCTCCCATCATATTTTTCGTTTTAATTATCGGTTCGCTGACACTGTTTGGATGCTGATGTGAGTGTATCTCATGCCTGTTACAACTGACGCTGCAAGTCCTACTCTAGGTAACCTCAAACTGTCGGATCGCGCATACAACCCGCTCATCCACACCGTTTCGGCTAGTGACCGTTACCATTATTTAACCTGTCATCTAAAAATGCTGCGTGTTGAGGCACCGCCAATCTGTTCCAGGAATTTTAAACCAAATACGGATCCCGTGTGGCAAAAGCGTCAAGTAAATTCGTTCGATTGGCGGGCCTTGAAGCCAACTGGGAGAATCATCGCGTTTACAACATGAGATGTCTTAAAAGTAACGTGATCCCCAAAAGTCTCACAGTGAAAACTCCAGACAGCACGTACATCTCCGCAAGGATCGCATTTAATGCTTCCAAAGTCTTTTGGAGACAGCGGACTTATCTAGTGACCAAGCGTTTAAGCGAGATCCGCATCGACGCGAATGGGCTGTTTGGATCTACAGATCGCGATAACGCCTCCCGAGTACAACCGAATTTTAAAGTAGGCTACAGACGTCAAAAAAGACAAATTCGTAATCTCGAGCGATTAATAACTGCATCCTAATGCCACTGGTCCTACTGAAAGGTCCGGGTCTCTTGATAGCTATTGTAATGTAGTTAATCTGTCAGATAGGGTTTTGAATGAAACGGAACGTAGATTGGTGGAGAAAGGTTTGATCTTTACCATCAACAAATCTATGTGGAAGAGGTTATTCCAAGCGTTGAAAGCGCGGTGATATTGTTGTCCGCTACGAAGGCAGAGAATATTCGTGCAGTTACTAAATATCATTAAGCTTCAGCAACAGTTTGAACCTAATCTTCTGCAAACTGTACGTATCACAATAAATTGATTGAAGGAAGGTCGTAGCATAGTAATCACAAAGGCTGACAAGGGGAAAATCCTGGTTGTAATGAATAGTTCAGAATATTTAGAAAAAGGAAGCAACATTTGGAGGCGGGTCCATATAGAGTAGTTGTTGATAAGACTATGACGTCAGTAATGAACAAAACATTGGTAAGTATCAAAGAACCGTGAAGGACGATTAGAGACAGGCAAATGGTACAGTCTATACCCAAAATCGACTTTACCTCCGATGGTTTATGGCTTGCCAAAAGTTTACAAACCCGAAGTTCCCGTACGACCCATGTCGACGGTATAGGCCCCCCGACCCATGAACTCGCTAGATAATTGTCGAGGATATTGCACCCTCTGACAGCGCAAACGAGTAAATTCGTGTAAAACTTATGAGTTCGCTCTTAAGCTAGTAAGTGTCGAAACCGAGCCAGACGAGTTGATGCTAGGCTTCGATGTTACATCACTTCATCAATGTATCCAAAGAAGAGGCGATAGGAATAGCAATGAATGAAGACGTCAATCTGAGTGATCAAACAAAGCGTATGATCAACTAGGTAATCGAGGGTATGACGACGTGTTTTAAAATGTCTTAATTCATTTTTCAGTCGAAGCTGTACAGTCGGGAACAAGGTCTCGCCATTGAATCGCCAATATCTCCTATACTGGCGAACTTGTATATGGAAGACTTCGAGAACAGGCAGTTAACAACCACCAGTAACTCGCCGAAAGTTTGGTGGCCCTATGTGGACGACACCTTTGTACTTGTTAAATGGGATAAGGACGAGTTACTTGATCACTTAAACTCCACTGATGAGAGGATACATTTTACTACTGAGCTGGAATCTTGTAGCAGTACAATACCGTTTCTGGACTTCTTGATTCACAGGAACGGGGAAAATTTAAAGACGACAACATATCGCAAGCTAATAGATATTGACGGCGTACTCTACTACATTTCGAGTCATCTGGAACAGGTTTACGGTGGGATAGCCTCAGAGCTGTTCTACAAGGAAAACCCTGAGCACGATGGAGGAGGACAAAAAGGGCCCGTGGTAAGTGGTTACCCACGGCGGCTAATCAAACGACAGTTACATGACGTGCTAAACCGACAGTCAAGATCCACAACGGAGTAGATAGGGACGGTATGAATCCAACACAAGATAGGCACTTCGGAAGATAATAAACAAGGAAAATGCCAGATTTTCCAGCGAGGTAAAACGTTACGTTCAGCGCTGGTGCAATTGAAGGGCCCCCTACTAAGAATAGGATGACTAACTGTGCACATGTGTACACAGGCCTAAACAGCGAGAGTTACGCACACGAATTTCCGAGCACAGGTGTATACAAGACCACCGACAAACGAATTTGAATACTAGGCAATGGTAAGACTCGGCCGTGGCTGCGCATGCATTAGACACGAGTCACCAGATCGGCTTGGATAAAGTAGAGGTCATTAGGGGGAATGTACGATCAACGCCTAAGCGGTTGATTGCCGAGGCGTTGGAAATCACCAAAACGGACAGTTGTGTGAACAGAATAGGGGCTAGAACTCTTTACTGCTTGGTGATCGATCTTAAACCATCGGGACGTGGATCAGATTGGAAAGTGCAACTCGACTCCCATTGTCACCACTATGGGCTTATCCGTCAATGCCATGACGCACGAAGGAACATCTAGACGATTCCCACTGTGATTGAACCACCTGAGGTGACATCACGAACTGCGACTGTAATGACACTTTGGGGTAACGCGGTTATCGCCCTGTTCGCTATAAAATGCCACTCCAATTGCACACTGACTCACTCGATCTGATAAAACACTTGTGTCATGAGCGAAGTGGTACCAAATAACTATATCAACCGACTGTTTCCAAACCTCTCTGAGCTCATGTACACGTGACGTTTGAAGCCATCTTTGTTGGTTATTTGGGAGGAGTTACGAACCGTTGCTGTTACTGCTCTTTGTTGTTACGGATTCACCGGAATCACACATCATTGAGGTGCGTACCGTTTTCTGATTTAAGGTTTTGAATGTGAATTGACATCAGTAGAAACGCGTTGCCCAAGTATTCCCATGCTATGGCGTCGTTTACAAGACTAAACCAAATGACTAATTTCTATCTTGATGATGATTAACTTAGGTGTGAAAACAAATTGTTTTGGATTAATTGAAGGATGACGTAAGAAAGGAAATGAGCAATACAACAGGGGCAAACTGTTCTGTCGACTTGGGCCAGCTGATTTGGGCTGGTACAGTGAGAGGAGTAAAATGGATAGTTACACTCGAGTGAGAACTGAAACACTGTGAAGCAATGGAGACATATCGTTTATACATATATATATATATATATATATATATATATATATATATATTAGGAAAACATTCTCCGTTAATCAGTCCATCAACGTGGTCTCTCCGGTTTTGGCCAGGGTTCTGCAGGGTGTCGGTAAGGCAATTTTTGGCTTACGACATATCTAAAACAGCTTTGCCACAGAGGTTGTAATCCTTCATTAATACCGGGCCAAGAAACATAATTCCTCGCCAAGGCTTTCATTAAGTTTATACCCGGGTGTCTCGTGTTGATTTTGCCGGCCTGATTAACGGAAAATGTTCTCCTAATTGTTGTGGAAACTCTAGTAATTGGCCGGATATTTTCATCATGGATTCAACCACCGAAACTGCAAGGATTACCAAACTAAGATATGTTTTTCGTATACATTCGTGTTCGACAGTGGATGCAGTTCACTTCCCAGTTGTTCACCAACTTCACAAAAAGCTACAGTATCACCCATATCAAAGCACATTTTTCTATCCGCAATCGAATGGACAGATCGAGAGATCCGTCGACACATTTAACACTAGAAAGACCGCTCCGCCGTTATACCTAGAACGCGCGGTACCAGTCAAAATGATCGCATTAATGTATTTCTTTATCTTAACGTTTATTTATATATTTTTCAATATACTCATTAAAAGCAATGTGTAGGACATACTTATGACTGAAAAATAGTTGCACCTCCTTATTTAAATTTAAAATAGGTGATAACTCGCTCAATCCGTCCACATAGTGACGAGAGTGGATAGCCTATCCACAATTTGTCAAAACACTTGGAGCGTTGGGCTGAGCATTTTGAAAAGCAATTCAATCGGCTAGAATTATTCGATTCTTCGCCGGCCAGTGATCGCCCTGCTCCGTGGGCCGTCCCTTTGGATTCACCTTCTCGCTCAGAAGTCGAACGTGAGATCGGACTATTGAAGTTGAACAAAGCCGCAAGACCGGATGACCTTCCTCCACCCCTCTTCAAATTCGGAGGCTTTGCTCTTGTTGATGCTTTACATGAATTACTAGTGAAACTGTGGAAGCAGGAGACTGTCCCAACCGACTGGAGCCGCTCCGTTCTTGTTTCCATCTTCAAAGGAAGCTCGCGCTCGGAATGCGGCAACCATAGAGGAATCAGTCTGATCTCCATCGCCTCCAAAATCCTTCACAGATTGACTGGCGCTCGTGAAAGCCATATTCGTGAGGAGCAAGTCGGGTTTCGTCGGGGTCGTAACTGCATTGACCACATCTTCACCTTGCGTCAGTTTTTGGAGCACCGTCACCCTTATTGGCGGCCCACCGTAGATGTGTTCCTCGACATCAAACGTGCCTTCGATCTGGTTGATCGATGTGCACTTTGGGATTGTCTACCCAAGAAAGTTGTGCCCGAGATATATGTAAATATTATCCAAGCATTATATGCGCGCAGCACGGGCAGAGTTGGGGCTTGCAGCAAGCTGTCGCCACCCTTCAATATCTCCAGCGGTGTGAGACAAGGATGTCCGCTGTCACCTTTCCTCTTCAACTTCGCTATTGACGAAGTCATGGAGATTGCATTTACAGGACATGACTTGGAAGGTGTGGAGCTACTCCCAGGAGAACGACTTCTTGACTTAGAGTATGCAGACCACATTGCTCTCATCTGTGACAGCTCCTAGATGCGCCAAGCCGCGCTGGACAGATCAGCACTGGCTGTCAGCCGCTTCGGGATTTGCTTTGCACCATCGAAGTGCAAAGCGTTCCTCCAAGATTGGCAGGGATTACCTCCTGCGCTGACCCTTGGTAGGGATCAGCTAAAAGTCGTTCGGAAATTCAACTACCTGGGATGTTGTATCAGCGCCCTTGGGATCGAAGACGAGATCACAAACCGTATAGCGAAAGCTCGAAGTGCTTTTGCTAACCTTCGCCACCTATGGCGGCGGCGCGACATCACTCTCGCCCTGAAGGGTACAGTGTACAATACAGCAGTACGTTCGACCCTACTGTACGGTTGTGAAACCTGGTCCCTAAGATCGGCGGACATGAAGAGGCTAGTTACGTTCGACCATCGGTGCTTTCGCAGTTTGACTCACATCTGGTGGGAACACCGCGTGAGTAACGAGCGTGTTCAACGCCTTGTTTACGGCACAGAAAAAGGATCTGAACCGTTCGGCACCGTCATTTCACGCACCAGGCTCCGATGGCTCGGCCACGCGTTGCGCATGGCAGCCCATAGACTTCCACGACGTGCGTTGTTTGCGCTCCGGGGATGTGGATGGAAGAGGAGGGGTGGCCAAGCGATGACTTGGTCGAGAGGAATGAAGGCCCTCACTTCTGTGCTGGCCTCGGTTGGAGCATCACGGCTCCCTGGTTGGGGTCCAAAGACGGTGAACGCGTTTGGCTGGATACACTTGTTGACATGGCAAGGAGCCGACCTCAGTGGCGTTCCTGTTGTGAGTTTCTTTGTCCCTCTCCATCCCTTTTATCATCCCCCTCCACGGACGATCTCATTTCTTAGCGTAAAACCTAATTATTTTTTGCCTAGTAGTCGGCTGGTAGCTTACCGGAACGATGCCTGTCCGTTGCTGGTAGCTCAGCTGGCATGCAACTTTTTGCATTTATTTTCCTTTTTCATTTATGTATTGCGGCACAATAGCTGAGGTGATTCCCACCTCTAGCTGACGTGTATAATGATATAATGATGATGAATGTGTCCAGATGAGCCATAAATTATATTTTCACACACACAGAGTACTTGCTTCTTGACTGGTTCTCTGTACAGCAACAAATCTGACACTGCCGACGCTTACTTGTCACACGACTTTCCAACTACGCTGGGTTATTCGAGTAGCAATAAATGCATTCCAGAATTCAAATATCTGTAGTCTTTCATTTGTTAGTTTGCATATTAATGCGAAGGAAGCTCATTATTCCCCTAACTCTGTTCTTGCCAATTGTCTCCCTGAAAACAGGCAATCCTTATTTATCGCGCCACAGCACATTCAACGGTGTTCTTCAAGCCCGTTAAGCCTCTGATGTAAAGTAGCTCAAGAAATGTACGCAGCTCAGGAATAATTACGTTTCACAGATAACTAAGACCTAAAACTCTCTGGGCCTCAGTTTCAGTAGATACTTGAATCCGTTTCAGCACCTGGGACGTGATTATGATGTCGAAAACGATCGAGAGCTCAACATATTTCATACGTTTCTTAGCGTAGACAGATGGTCCTGGTCTAGCCTTGAAAACATTCCTTGATAGCATCCAACCAACAGTAGTTGTCTGGGACTCCATTCCGATATGTGAACTTCACTGTAAGATTGCAGCATTCGCTGATACACTCTCAATACTGTCTTCATGCGGAGTATCACTGACAGAACTTCGAGTATCGGGAATGCTGTGATCCTCTTCCGACTCCTTGAAATTGCAATCTCCATCAACATCATATTCATTCTTGTCTCCAGACTCGTGATAATCGATAGCTGTAAATTCTCATCAAACCTCAAAAGCGGTTTTACTTCTACAAGCAATTGGGTATCAATGGCACTGAAATTTATCAGACCGTAGGGATGATATCACTGGGAAATTGTGAATCGTCTAGTTTTCACTCTCGTTTTGACTGATACTGCACGTAACTGTCAAAAATAATAGTGGGGAATGAAAATGACAAAATAAACCGGATTAGAGGAATGCGGTCATTTGGACCGCTAACTAGCTTTCTCGGTAGTACGAACACAATTATTTCTTTTCTCGGAAAGCAGAACAGATAAGAAAGTGAAACTTCACAACTATGAAGGACTCTAAAAATAGTAAAGGTCACGAAATATCTTTGAGAAATGTTTACCTACGTAGAAAGTTTGCACATTTAACCACGTTGAGCGGTCAAAATGACCGTTCCAGGCGTTCTAGTATTAAACGTGTCCTACTGGAATCCAGGGCGAAGGGAACGAGAGCGGAGATACAGGATACAATCTTACTGAACTACAAAACAACTGTAAATCCGAAAAGTCGGAACGGCTATTTAAACGCTGGAGCTCTGATGCGAAGGCAATTGTCTGGCTTATGAAGTCATACGACCAGTTTCGGGAGAGCAGTCGGTTGTAAGGGAAGCTGCGACCAGAAGATTGTGTGCTAATCAGAGACTATCGCTATAACCATCAAAAGTTGGCTGTCAGCATTATTAAAAGGTGTACCGCACATTTCTTGTATGACATCCAGGTAAGTCCGCTGCTGTGGAGGCGCCACGCCAATCGAATGTTTTGTCGTGAATAAAAGTGATGACGGGTCTCTTAGGCTTGTTCTATTAAAGATATTCGAAATGGAAATGCATACTGAGGTCAGAACAGCATGTAACCTAGGGCCAACAACAGATATCGCATCTCAGACCAAATGCGAATCTAGCCGTACACGGAAGCCAGTAACTCTATCCCAGCTTGAAGGAGATCGTACACTGAACAAGCTAAGGGGGAAGATTCTAGGAGAGTACGGTTTCTCGAGCGCATGCCAATGGAGCTCGCGACCAAGGTCAAGCGCAGTTGAGGTCCAACGGTTAGTTTTCAACACCAGAAAGATATCGATCAATAAACTAGCGTTGATTTGAAGTCACTACTCGTGATCGATCGAGCCACAACTAGTGCAGTTTGCATAGTGAAATGTAACTCACATCCGTGTTACACCCAAGCCAAGTCAGAATAGCAGTACGGTAGTATGAAACTTTGATAACAAGTATAAAATCGGCACACCCAACTCAGCAATTGGGAGCAAGTAAAAACTGTCTAAAACGTGAGTTACCTGAACGCACGACCGAGCTCCATTTTGAAGCGAATCAACAATGAACGCTGAGTAGTTATTAAACCAACAGGTACACACTCACGTATACACGCAGCATCAGTAGCCTATTTGGTTGGATAGTGGTGAACGGACTTGGCATGACGATTGATAGTTTCAGTATGATTCATGCTTTCATCTTGAATAAACTCCAGTTTACCGCATACTCGCTCTGTTGGTTTCCCATTACTTGGGATTGGCCATCGCTCACAGCGCCCAATACAACAAGCGAAGTCAAGGAAACTTAGCAGCGTGCTTCTGCAAACAGCCCATCGAGTACTGTGGTGGGCAAAAAAACAGTGACAATACGCCGGAACTTCGTACAGGTGATTAGCTGATAAACAGTTACGGGTATTCACGTGTGGGCTACAGATTGAGGTTAACGTTAACTTCGCTAGACGGAATGGTCGAGCTGTAGTTTGTAAAGCCAGATGCCTGAAGTACTCGTCAACCACACACACACACACACACACACACACACACACACACACACACTATACACGTTAGTTGGAGGTGGGAAACACCTCAGCTACTGTGCCGCAACACCTAAAAGAAAAAGGGAATAAAAAGCAACAGGTGCAAGCCAGCTGAGATACCGGTAACGGATGGGCATCGTTAACTAGCTGGTCGCGGATGCAAATCGCGAAAGTACAACAGCAGTGTGCCTATCATCAGTTATACAATATACAGTGGAAGGGGAGTTTATAATGCCGATGTAGAGAGCAAGGTAAACCAATATAAAAATAAACAGGTATCAGCAGTAAAATGCATGCATTAGATAAATCGTGCAAAGGCCCATGCAGAACGAGGCTGAAGCTTGCTGAGATAGACCTGGTTGCATGGTGATTGACACACCACCATGTAACCATAGGCGTGAGACCGGGTAAGGCAAAAAAAGGACACCGAGTCCAAATCCCCATCAGGAAGCCATCGACGGTCAAGGCGATAAGCAATCTCACTAGATTTGAGCGCCACACTGGTTCCAACTCCCAAGCTGGATAGCCATGAGATTAAAGAGGTGCAATCCCCAGCCAGTATACAATATAGAGGAATAGCTCTCAAAATATCCAGTATATATTCAGTATATCTTAACAGGTCGAAGAGGCACGCAAATCTTCGCACCACGTCAAGGCAGTTCGATTGAAAAATCACAGGGCGATAATAACCGCACAGTTCAACAGGATCAAATCGGATGCCAAGCGTTATACGGACAAAATGTACAAAAACACTAGAACACCGCCGGATCCATTTTGTGTGCCATTAGTTCCTAGCCACGTGGCTCTGGTGCAAACTCGGGACAAGGCCCCATACATGAGTTTCGATGTCGAACAACTAGCAAAACACGAATAAATGGTCCAATAAATTCCAGTGCACAAACATATTGTGATACGCGCAAGGGTCGGTTGTAGTAGCACGTGTTACAGCGAGGATACTCATGGAGCCATGCGTGCCAGGTGAACATACTAGGCTGCTTTTTACGCTGTAAACCCGTTGGAGGGCCACGTATCAGTCACCGGCAGAAATACTAACTGTCAAGTGAATAACATCGATGCAATATGGTTGGTAGGCTACGCGAGAGAGAGAGCACGAGCGGCGCTCAAACTCCATCCTATGAGAGAAGGACAGCCATGCCGATGCCACATGAAGTCTAAGCTATTTTCACGCTTTCTGTCACGCGTTAGCCAGAGGCGCAAAACAGCTATTGCACCAAAAGTGCGGATTCAATTGGGGCTTGTATTACCTTCAGGCGATCTTCAGTGCAATGAGCGACGAAAAGTAGTTGAATCTGAAAATTCAGTATTTGGGGAATGTTTACTATGGGTAATTCGGTGTAAAAATCAAAACTGCAATTTTCACGAGTAAAGCTCAGTTTCGTTTTGCCGCACAGAGGGCTAAGTCACTAAGGAGCGCACCTACATCACGGAAACTTGTCTGGACCCCATACAAACAGGAGGTACGATAAAGATTGTGCGTTGAAAGAAAACAACGTGATAGAGTGTGAGAAAAGGATCAAGGTAAATTAGTGTATTCGCTCAATTCGAATGTCCAATAAATGCCACCGAAAAGACTGGAATTAATCAAATGCGAGTTAAAAGCTGTATGTAACGCTCAAAGAATGATAGGGAAAAACTCGCAGGAGGACGAGAAACTGGTAGGGAAAGAGTACAAACGATGGACATGGATCAAAAAATCTATCATGCTGGGCAGTGAAGTGTTGAGTGGAAAGCTATTCATCAACAACCGTATAGTACCGGTTGTCCGTCACCTTGGGCTTTGCTTCGCACCCTCGAAGTGCAAAGCGTTCCTCCAAGATTGGTCTTCTTCGGTGACCCTTGGTAGGGATCAGCTAGAAGTTGTTCAAAAATTCAGCTATCTGGGAAGTTGTATCAGCGTTCGTGGGATTGAAGATGAGATCACGAATCGTATTGCAAAAGCTCAAGGCGTTTTTACTAACGTTCACCACTTATTGCGCCGGCGCGACATCACTCTCGCCCTGAAGGGTACAGTGTACAATGCAGCGGTACGTTCGACCCTACTGTACGGTTGTGAAACCTGGCCCCTTAGATCGGCGGACCTGAAGAGGCTAGTTACGTTCGACCATCGGTGCCTTCGTAATTTAGCTCACATCTGGTGGGAACACCGCGTGAGTAACGAGCGTGTTCGACGCCTTGTTTACGGCACAGGAAAACGAACTGAACCGCTCAGCAGCGTTATTTCACGCATCAGGCTCCGATGCCTCGGCCATGTGTTACGTATGCCAGTCCAACGACTCCCGCGACGTGCGTTGTTTGCGCGCCAGGAGTATGGATGGAAGAGGAGGAGTGGCCAAGCGATGACTTGCTCGAGAGGAATAAAGGTCCTCACTTCTGAGCTGGCCTTGGTTGGAGCGTCTCGGATCCCTGGTTGGGGTCCGAAGGACGATGAACACGTTTGGTTAGACACACTTGCTGATATGGCTAGGAGCGGACCTCAGTGGCGTTCGTGCTGTGAGTTTCTTTGTCCCACCCCATCCCTCTTAGCTTCCCTCTCCAACCACGATCTCACTATTTAGTCTCATATACTTTTGCATAGTAATTTTTTTGATGCACAGGAGCCGGCTGGTATCTTACCGGAACGATACCCATCCGTTACCGGTAGCTCAGCTGGCTTGCACCTATTGCATTACTTTTTCTCCTTTGTCTATGTATTGCAGCACAGTAGCTGAGGTGTTCCCCACCTCTAGCTAACGTGTATGATGAATGATGATGTATAGTACAGGATATGAAACGAGAATAAAACGAGAATTTCCGTAGAAAGGGATCGGCTTATAGAAAAGTTATGTGCAATTTGAGGCAAAGTCACACGCAAAATCCACCCGAAATTCGCTGCACAACTCTGCGCCTATCTCCTTTTAGCACCATCTGCTAGTGACGGACGGTATTCCAGACGGGGATTTGAAGCGCCACATTTTTCGTACCGTGTGTACACAGCACTCTTGGTAATGTGCCTATGATTATACACGTTATTTTTGTGGCGAAAATTCTCGGTATATTACACAATGACGTTCGCGACGGACAGCAGTAACACAAGCATACGGTAATATACAGAACTAAATACCTTCACACATAATGACACGGGAAGAAGGCATAACAGAAATGTACTTATCGGTAATTTTTATAGGTTTCTAGATCCAAAATCTGCACAATGGTAAAACAAATTACTCGAACGCTTCGAAAGTAAGAATCTCCAAACAGTTTCTGAAACTGGTAGTTTGTCATTTGGACATCAGGGTGAATATCGTCATCCAACTCCCTGCTCTCGTCATTGTCGCATTCCTCAAAAACGACATCGTCCTCACATCTATCCAGCGAATTACTGTTGCAGGTTTAGTTTGAACATATCCAAGTTAGAGAGTAGGTAGTGAAGAAGTAGAGAAAGAGCTTCGCTTCTCTTTTTGCTGATTTGGTGGGTGTCGGCTATTAAAGAGACTTACAACATTGGACAAACTTGATATTGCGAAGTTATACTGCCGGCCTATCCACGGACGAGTTCATATTCGGTAAAACAGGACAACCTGTGTGAGGTCGAACCAGATGGAGGAGACCACATTCTGAAAGACGTTCTTCCGCTCCCTCTGCTAGGCGTGCCAGGGAGCGGAGCAACACATCTTTCAGCGATGCTCCAAAAGTCGCGGCCACCTCCGCCCCGTCTAATTCTCATTCAGACCCCTTGATACACATCCGGCCTGTTGAGCCTACGACGAAGTCATATGCGGACGTAGAGAAGGAGAAAGCGACCTTGGCTTCGTGTGGCCAAGGTCCAGCCACATCCTATGTCACCAAGACTAAGTCTTTGCATAAACCTGAGCTTCCATCTTCTCAGTCACAAATGAAGATAATTCTCAAAAGAATTTCTGAACTGGAAAAAGTGATAAAGGAAAATCCGTCGTCCCGTAAGCCACCAATTCCAGAGCGCATTCAGCCATCTCGTGACCGTTGTCTCATCATCGTGAACGCGGCGGAATCGGACAAGGCTACCTCGGCAGAGCGAATGTTGGATGATCAAATACTGCTCGAGCGGATGATTTCCCTACTGTTTGATGCAGGCGAACAGGGAATAAACATTGTCTCTGCCTTCTGTCTCGGTAAGAAGCAGGAAAGTTCCTCCAAGGTTCGACCCTTCAAGATTGTATGCGGAAACGAAGAAGAGTGCACGCGCATTCTTCGACGGACTCCACGACTCGAAGGTGAACCTTGCTACGTGTTACGAGACCTTGATCCCGAGGACCGAATCAAAATAAAGAAGGCTGTAGAGGAGCTCCGAACGCGCCGGGCGAGTGGTGAAACCGATCTACATATAGTGGATTTTTGCGTAGTTCGGAAGAGCACAAGAGTGCGCTGGAGGCCGATTCTTGTCACCCCCAGACAGTAAAGCATAAAACGGACTAAGCGTGCTATCTGCCAATGTACGCAGTCTAAGGAATAAACTGGACGAAATTCAGTTGCTTACTTCAGAGACTCGTCCAGACTTGATGGCCTTCACCGAAACCTGGCTATTCTCAGATATCACGGACCCGGAAGTGTCTAGCCCTGGATATCATTCCAGGTCCGATCGCCAAGGCGTGAGGTCAGGTGATGGAGTAATTCTTTACTGGAAGACAGATCTCAAAGTATATTTAGTTGAAGCTATCAGTGACCAGGGTGACAATTTCGAAGCCCTCTGGTGCCGTGTTCATGACGGACGCAGATCTCTCTTGGTCGCTGTCGTCTACAGAGCGCCATCGGGTCCCGGAGCGCGCTTGTTGGGCTCGATAAGGATGTATGGTGGACACATAGACTGTCTAATCTTGGGGGATTTCAATGCACCGGATATCGATTGGGACCTACCTCTTTGCGATCGCCGATCTGACTCCTTCGATGCCACATTGCTTAAAACCGCTCTCAACTGCAGCCTCGTTCAACATGTCTTGACGCCGTCTCGTATTTTAACAGACCAGACCACGCACATCCTAGATCTCGTGCTCTCCCCGGCAGATTCAGATGTCACGAACCTAACCGTTCTTCAACCCACAGGTAAGTGTGATCATTGCGTTGTTTCCTTCCACTGGACTCGCCGTCTCAACTTCCATAGCCACAGTGGTCACCGTCGGAACTTTTGGCGTGCCGACCCACTCCGTCTGAAAACGGCCGCAAGCGCTATGGATTGGGGTATCCCTGAACACATTCACCTCGACGACGCGTGAAATCTGGTACTCTCCAAAATGACATCGTTAGTTGAGCAAGTCGTTCCTTCCTCCCATCGAAAGCCCTTCGCTAGAGGTCCACCTTGGATGGATCGAGAGTTGAGATCAACTATGAATAGAAGGCGCAAATTATGGGATCGCTTTAGGCAATCTCATTCAGAACTCGACTTCTCTCACTACAAGACTGTCAGAAATGTTTGTGCCGCAATGAAGCGCCAGAAACGCCAACAATACGAACTATCCTTGGCAAAACACTCCAGAATCGCGCCTAAAATGCTCTACTCTTATTTGAAAAGAAGCACTAGAGCTGATAATGGCATCCCTGCTTTGTGTTCCTGTGATCATCAAGCTTTACTTCACGAGGACGCTGAGAAAGCTAGTCACTTGGCTAAGCAATACGCTTCTGTTTACGCGAAAGAAACACCATTTAGTGACAGAGCCGTATCCCCCTTTCCATCTTCGTTGGCCCAAGTGGATATTAACACTGATTCGGTGGTGAAACTTCTTCTTCAGTTAGATCCGTATAGCTCACCCGGCCCTGATGGATTGCATCCTTTGTTCCTCAAGACTGTGGCGGAGTACATAGCTTCACCCATTTGTCAAATCTTTCGCCGCTCACTAGAAGCTAGTCGTCTTCCTTCAGCTTGGAAAGTGGGTATCGTCAAACCCATGTACAAAGGAGGAAGTCGACATGATCCAGCCAATTATCGTCCAATCTGTTTGACGTCAATAGTGTGTAAAGTTATGGAACGGATCCTAAAACAAGCTGTTACTCTTCATCTTGGGGGACAGAATGTCATTTCTTATGCCCAGCATGGGTCCCGAAAAGAACGCTCCAGTACCTCGAACTTGCTCGTTGCTAAGGAGACCTGGGCAAGGTCGCTAGACTCCGGCAAACGCTTGGACGTTGTGTCTGTTGACTTCAGCAAGGCTTTTGACAAAGTCCGGCATGAACGGCTCCTGTTTAAGCTCCAAGGAATCGGTATTTCTGGGAACCTCCTGTCTTGGATCTCCGACTTCCTAAATGACCGCTCTATGCAAGTGAAGGTGAATGACACATTTTCTTCTCCTGTTCTCATGACGAGCGGGGTCCCACAGGGCTCCGTCCTCGGTCCCGTACTTTTCAATATTTTCATCAACGACTTACCATCCACTCTTCAGACGGACTGTCTAATCTACGCTGACGACCTAAAGCTATGGATGAAAGTATCCAGCCTTGAAGACTTCGACAGATTACAAACTACGCTCGATCTACTCCATGACTGGTCGATTAAGTGGCAGTTGCCCGTAAATCGTGATAAATGCTCTGTTCTCCCCGTTGGCTCATCAAACCCATTTGGAACTTACCACATTGGTGGTTCCTTGCTCAAAAACGCAACCCAAGAGAGGGACCTTGGAGTGATAGTGTTATCAGACCTCAAATCTATTCAAGACACCAAGAAGAGGGTCGTCGCGGCCTACAGGATGTTCCATTCTATACGTAGAGGGATTTCTCTCCTGACCCCGGGACTTTTCCGACTCCTTTTTGGCTCGCATGTACACCCGATTCTCGAATACGAGCTACCCGCTGCTTACCCTCTCACCAACTAAGAATGTAATATGATAGAGAAGGTTCAACGGCGTGGATCCAAATCCGTCCCTGAGTTGCGAGACCTGTCGTACCCGCACCGACTTCAACGACTGAACTTGTTCTCTCTAGGTTACCGCCGTCACCAAGGAGATTTGATATTCACTCGACGTATTCTCAGAGGAGAACTGGGTTGCGAGTTACAGGACTTCTTTCAACTCAACACTGAGAGTTCGACACGAGGCCACCGCATGAAACTGTTCAAACCGAGGAATCTCCGTGTGCGGCTCAATTTGGCCTTATCAACTCGCGTGGTGAATGATTGGAACCAGTTGCCGGATCCTGTTGTTGATGCTGAGACAGAGGAACGTTTCAAACAACTGTTAGATTCTCACCTGAGCCGGTTGGGATTCTGCTGCTTCTAAGACAGCTACAGTGGTGCACTGCGGAACCTTCTACCGCAATGACCCACGCCATCTCCGCAATGATCGGGAAGTGAAGGAGCTGACAAAGGAGTTTCCTTCTGCTCTCTATCATCCAATGATCCAATGATCTTCAGAGGCAAATGGAGTCACAAGGCGTAACTCACCGGTAGTCGTCTTTATCTACTGAGCTATATTAAGTCGCCAATGACTCAGGTGGGCATCAGTTCACTCCAGTTAAATAGCTATGAACCAGATACCGAGATGGGTTGGATTCAGTCGACACGACTCACGTCGCCCGGATAAGAACAAATGGTAATAGGGGAAAATGAAACAGAACAACACAAAGGAAAGGAAACCAAAAAACGAATGAGTAAATATATGTGGTAAGTAGCTGAGCTATGTGGCATACGATATTGCTAGGTGAGCATGCAAATTATGAATAATTAATATACTAATACAGGTTAAACCTTCGCGGATCTAGTCAAAAGATGTTACGCAGTAGCCATACCAGAATTAGTAATCCCAAGGTAAGATGGGCGTTCATAAAGCCTGCAAAGCACCAATTTTAACGTTGGAGTGACTGGAGGGATCGAAGTTCTTGTCTAATGAAGAATGCTGCTGTGTTGACTAGCCGAAGATATCAGCTTTCGAAGCTGGTGCATCCCGACTGCCTGGCTGGGATCCGAAGGACGATGAACACGTTTGGTTGGACATACCTGCTGATATGGTGAAGAGCCGGCCCCAATGGCGTTTATGTTGTGAGTTTATTTGTCCATCCCTCTCCCCTTTAGATTCCTCCTCCAATTCCGATCTCATACAAAATGTATAATATAATATTTAACATCAGATTACTTGCATTGTAGTGCAAATTTCTAGTATCTTATCTGTTTTGATTGCGGAACAGCTGAGGTGTGTTTCTTACCCTCAGCTAAGGTGCATTTATGATGATTGGAGATATCACCAGCACGCCGATACACAGTGCCGATGTTTCGCTGCCGTACAACAACCAGTAATAGAGCGTGGACTACGGGTACAACGAGGGTTGCCCGGTCCCCTAAGTAGACTCGAACCCGCGCCCTCGGATTACAAACCAGGTATGTGATCCTTTAGGTCACGTGTCGGAGGGTAACATTTGAATGCGATAAACACAATATAACAATAGGCACGCGGATGGGCATAGTAACCGGTGACTTACCAGTGGTTCCAGCTCCTTTGCGTCAATTAAATTAAAATAAGTTATAAAGTAGTAAAAGTGTTTGTAACACATATTCACATGGGCTTCCTGCAAGGAATCGCATGAGTAAAGAGAGTGATGGGCAAAACTAACCGCCCCGATTTCATGCAGTCGGTCAAAATGATGGATGTACACATGGACAAACACACGAAATAGTCGGCCAAAAATCTTTTTCACAGTCGGTATGTAGCATTTTGGAAACGGAACACCTATATAAAGAGGGAACGAGCAATCAAAGCAAACTTGTGGTAACTAACCGACATCGGTGGGGAAAATCGAATTATCATTTATTTGCAAGTCAATCCAATCCATCAAGAGATCAATATATTTGGGCGCCGGCAAAGGAGTTGGCTTCTTATAACGCACGTTGTCCCTCCAGTGATATTCAAATTTCTTACCCCCAGACATGGTGGGACAGGTCTGTTCGGTGCATCGATCACATATTGTTCCGTATATGAGGTTGATTCTATTATAAAAGTCCACAACTATAAAAAGTGCAGATATATAGGGAAAGTTGAAAAATCCGTACCATGCACGGCGATCCAGTCATTGAGTTCTTCATCGTCTGGACATTTCACCGCTTCACGCAAATCAATACCAGCACTGAGAGAGGCCTCGGCTTGCTTGTGTAGATGATAGCGTATAGTGTCGGGAGCGAATTTCTTTTTCGGTCGAAAGGTCTATTGGTGCAAATAACCTCATCAATCCCAAAAATGGAGGGAAGCTTACCTTTTGCTTTTGGAAGATGTCTTTGAAACCCGAAAACGCCATCATTATAGTATGAAAATGCGGTGAAATGTTATGTGAAGAAAAAAGCCGAGCGATATGTGGTGAGGATCAACGGCAATAATTCCGGCTGAAAAAGAAGGTAAAGAGATAAGCCATTAAATGTATCAGAGGGAACGTGAAAAACTGGTCTCATACAATCGCTTACACACGATCTGATTACAGAAGGACCAGGATAAGCACTAATGCAGCACAGCAGCAATCGCGCTAGATCAGTGGAGCAAGGATAACTGAATACTCGTACCAGCAAATCGGGTCTAAATTAGAAGATCACGACTGTGTGGCAACTGTAAAAGTAGGTGAGAGTCCACTTTGAGCAAGTTTAACTCTTAGTAGCCCACCAAAAAGTGTAAATGCATTTAAAAAATCGTGAACCGAGATAGAGTTCAGTTCGACGGGGGTGGCAAGGTGTTTCATTGAGTACATATTGAATAAGTAAAAAGCAGCTGGCGGAAAGACTAGGCTGGGTTGATGCGCGTCCGTTGATTGGGTAGGGGTCCTTGGGGAGATCATATCCTACACGCCGTAGTTGCAACGCCAATGGCCCCCTACCAAAACGTCCCTGGTCCGACACAGCTCTGGACGAAACGGTCATAGACACGAAAATAAGGCGACCCAAGTTTTAAAAGACAACAGGAAACAAAGGCACAAACAGTCAAACTGAGCACCAGTGGTTCGTTACGCCTTCCAGGCTAAGATCCATGTGACCCGAGAGTTTATAGGACATAACAGATAACCGGCCAGACTGGAGCGGTCGTTATCGCCTTTCAGTCGAAATTCTCGTCTACGTCTTACACTGAATTTGCAACGGAATAAGGATGGTTGTGACCCGGCGCAGTGAAAGCCGCAAGGAGATTATGTCACCGATGCGTCTGATTTTTGTATGATCCCTTATTGTTCGTGATAGGGAGTTTCCCGTAAAATGCATGTGTCTTTACATTTTACGTAAGCACTTTATTCTCTCTCATCATTGTTCACTAGAAAGATCGTTTTGGTTGTATGACAGGGAGGCAACAGCATAATGTACTAGTGAACTGTCGGGGCCGATAACGATGTCCAGAAAAACAACCATAAAGCGAAACGTTGGGATAAGGTAGCATCATAAACATTTCTACCCAAAATGTGACACAAGGGATCATAGCGTTCGAGGTATACTCCAAAGTAAACAACAATCCGGACAGACAGCGAGTATCGCAAATCACAAGCTTTAAAAAGTGATCTTTGGTGGAAACAGATTCACGACTTGTGCCGCAACGACATAGCACTGGTAGTGAGAAACCAACGATGAAATCCGTGGTCTTAAACTGGGTAACGAGTGTTATTTGAAGTAAAAAAGATGTAATCTAGTTTACTTTATTAGTGGTGAGTAATGCACGTTGTTAACTCCAACCGTTTGTATTTAGCAAATATAAGAAACCGAGAATTTCCGTATTGCTCTCTCTTGACATCGCGCACTGACCGATTGGTTGCGATCGTGTTTGGATTCGTCAGTTAGAGATAGTCTGAGCTCGACAAGGGAGTTAGCGGATAGTACCTTGATTACTAAGTTGATAAGATTCGTAAGCAACCCTCGGTATTCAGGTTAGAAGTACATTACTGAATTTCGGAGGACCACCTGTGTGTCCAGATTATGACTCGGGCAAGGACGAATTCTAACGGGATCTGCATCAGCCCTTGACTAATGCTAAAAAGTCGGATGTCGTTATCCTTGCTGGGGATTTTAATGCACGGGTTGGCCGCCTGTTACCATACGAACGCCACCTTGGTGGTCATCACGCGCTCGATGAGAACCGCTCTGATAACGGAGAGAGACTTCTCACACTGTGGGAAGACAACCGTCTGTTTCCTTCGAGCATTAGCTTCAGGCGTACGAAGAAGCGTTCCGCAACGTGGTGTCCCACTTCTTCAACACAACCGTGGTCTCAAATTGATCACATTGCAATTAGCTTCAGATGGCGCGGCAACGTACTGGACTGTAGGTCCTTTTGGTCCACCTTCGTTGATTCAGATCATGCTCTGGTCTGCTCGAAAATCTGTATGTTTTGGGGGATCCGAAAACACGAAGCGCCTCAAGATTGATATAAACAGATTAACTGGTTCCTCTGTTCAGGAGAGCTATCAGTCTTCACTAGCATATGCACTCAGTTGCAATCCACCGCAAGAAGTGGAACAACACTGAACTTGTATACGGAAAGCGATGACCATTTCCAGTCATTCTGCGGTCTAACTCGACGCCCTTTGAAGTCTTGGATCTCTGCTCGTTCTCTGGAGCTGTTCGAACGCCACAAAGATATCACCGCGGAATCAGATTGCAACGATCGGCGCCGTTCTGCCGACCGGCTGCTCAAGCAAAGCCTACGCAAGGATGGCGAGACATAGTGGTCTGAGCGTGTTTTAGAGATGGAGACTGCTGCCCTCTCTGGCAACACTCACAGGCTCTTCCAACTCATTCGGTCCACTGTCATTCAGTGTCCATCAATTTACACAGTACACCTTGTTGTCCACCCTGGCTCGTCCCATTGAATCCACCCAGCGAAGCAGAAGTCTGCCTCCAGATTCGACGCTTAAAGCGCTTCAAGGCTGCCGGCTTAGACGGACTTCCTCCGGGGCTATTCAAGTACGGCGGTGTGGCGATCATTAACCAGCTAACCGCGCTGTTCGCAAAAATTTGGCATGAAGGGAAAGTGCCTTCCTCTTGGGACGAATCAGTTATTGTCCCAATTTTCAAGAAAGGCGCTCGCACTTCATGTGCAAATCATCGTGGGATTAATCTTATTTCGGTTGCCTCTAAGCTATTGGCATCCATTCTGCTTCGTAGACTATCTCCAGTACGTGAATCATACTACCGTGAAGAACAAGCTAGTTTCCGTCCTGGCCGAGGATGCGTGGATCAAATCGTCACGCACCGCCAACTCCTTGAACACCGCCACATTTATCACAGGCCCACTATCGTTGCATTTCTAGACATATGTGCTGCATTTTACTCCGTTGATCGACCTGCTTTATGGCGTTGCTTACTAAAGAACGGGTTGTCAGAGAAATATACCGCCATTTTACGAGCATTTACCTTCATACATCCGGCAGAGTGAGGGTCTATGGCAAGCTTTCCTCGCAATTCGCTGTCAATAGCGCTGTGCGACAGGGCTACCCTATGTCTTCATTCCTCTTCAACATCGCAATCGAAGACGTTCTGTCGAATGCTCTAGAAGGTTTCCAACATTTTGGCCTAGAGCTTACACCGGGGGAGCGCGCGACCGAGTTAGATTATGCTGCTGATATTGCTTTACTTAGTGACGATCCTCAGGGTATGTAATGCATTCTGGATCGTTTGGTGGTTGAAGCATCTAAGTATGACATGAGCTTTGCCCCATCAAAGTGTAAAGTACTGCTCAAGGATTGGCTTTCACCTGCTCCCGTGCTCACTCCCGAAGGTGCACAACTTGGACAGGTAGATAGTTTCGTCTACCTCGGGAGCTGTGTTTCTGCTGATGGCACTATCAACAAAGAAGTTTCTCTTCGTATCACTAAAGCTCGATCAGCGTTTGATAATCTGAGGCACTTTGGGAGTCGTCGCGACATCTCATTCTCGCTAAAGGGCCGCATTTACAGCGCATCAGCTCGCTCAGTAACATTGGGTGGGTGCGAGTCCTGGCCGATTCGCATGGAAGACATGCGTCGTCTTTCTCCGTTCGAAAACGGTAGCTTAAAGAGGATCGCTCGTGTTTGGTGGCAACATCGAGTTAATAGTAATGACGTTCGACGTCGCATCTTAGGGAATGCGAGTATTCCCTTCAAGAAACTGGCTTTGTTGCGCCAGTTAAGACGGCTCGGTCACGTCCTACGCGTGGCACCTGAGCGTCTACCGCGTCGCGCTCTATTCGCTCGTCAAGAACCAAACTGAAAGCGACCGCGTGGTGGTCAACCTTCCACTTGGCGACAGCCCATGAAATCGCTGACGTCGTGTCTAGCTGCTGTTGGACCCGTACGTCTTCTAGAATGGGGACCCAAGGATGAGAAGTACCAATGGCTTAGCACTCTTGAAGACAAGGCCCGCAAATGGAATCAGTGGAAGAACTGTGTACAGCACTGTACTGATTCACATGTTTAATATTTCAACCATTGAAAATGTAAAAAGAGAAAAATCGGCGTGTGAAAAACAAACTAAAAATGTTTCGTGCCACTATTTGTCAAAATGTTCCAATCTTCCTGCGGCTTATTAGCTGAAGTGTGTTGCGCAACTTCAACTACCAAGCCACGATGATTATGACGAAGTGGCTTTTTCTTATCTGCTAATCTCCATGGCTTTGTTGGCTCTATGTCTAGTAGCTAGGCTGTTGAGATTGGCTGGCAGCATCCGGTTTCGGATTTGCCTGTCACTGTGGCAAGCCACAGGACGCCTGCGCCTACAGAGGGACCATGGATGGCTTGCGCTGCACCACCCACAGCTCCAACCACACACCCCATATCCAGTGGAAACCCGAAGGAATAAGACCAGGAGGCATGTGGATGGGAGCCACGTTTCATCAACGGAGCCGGCCCACACTCCTTCACAGGCAAACACAAGCACGCTGTATATGGGGAATCAGACGCACACAAGGCGGTGGCTGGACCGTAGTCCGCTCCACACTGAGTGCATGGAACCGCTTTTTGATCCGAACACGGTCACAACGACCGTGCACCCCGTCTCCTCCAGCAACGACCAACTGTCTCCTGGAGCCAGTATGGACGAGGTAGTGGGTAATAGACAGGTAGGCACCTTGTCAACACGCATATCAAGCGCAGCCACACCGGGGATATCAAGCAACAGCCAATCACTTGAAACGACAAAATGAAATAAAACAAATTCAATAATGCATACAGATACGGTGGCATAACTCTTCGCTAAATTAGCATATGAAGTAAGTTGGTTGGCGACGAATCCGAGGTAAGGAAAAAATGTCCACAAGTCAGTTAAAAATGCTACAAACGCAACAAAGTTACCGAAGATAAGCGCAATAAATGTAAGCAACGTGGCCAATTAATGGAAGAGTATTCAGGTAGGCAGAACAAACCAAATAAAGTGGAATGAAATTTACCTAGCTTAAAAAGAAATTTAATTTAAGTGTATGTTGGTTTAGCCTAACTGCGGTGAAGAAGCATCAAGAATGCAATACCAGCCTCAGCATGGGGCACAGGCTGTTGAGATTACATACTTACCAGATTAGGACAAGTAGTATGACTTGGAACCCCGGCTTATCTAGAAGTAAATCTCGGTTATTTTGATAAATAGTAAATAAAACTAATCAGGTTGGAATGTTAAGAGCCATATGAGAGATGAAATAAAGGTACTATTGGCCGTGCAACCGCAGTGGATTCGACAAGGTTGGTACTCACTGAAGGGCTAATTCAGATGCTCCTATCCAATCAAGTCTGCCACGGCGTCAACTGGCCACCTCGAGGTTCCATGCAACCAGGTGAGACAATAAAGAAATGAAAAAATAATGTGTCAGCTGTACGCCGTAAGGGCGCTTCGTTGCTGTGCGACAAGCACCAGTCGCACGCGGGCTGATTATACCGCGAGGAAGCCCACCCTTACGCGTATTCGAACCCGCGCTGCAAGATTACGAGACAAGTTGTTACCTCTAGACTATGGGCCGACGAGACGACAATAGATAATGTATGTTGAGGAAATTGATCAACAGGTATGCGGAAGACAGGACACAGCCAACCCAACCGGTTCATCCCAATGTGCAACAAAAAAATTTATTTTCTATAACAGAAATGCCAATGTCTCTAGCTTGTAGAGTACACTCCACTAATCGTAGAAATGTATTCCGATGTCACCTAGTACGGAAGATTACACTGTTATAAGCTAATGATTAGTTTCAGTAATGTCAAAGCTACGTCATACGAATTATATGTAGATGTACTGAATCACAACATATACGGAATGCAGCTATGTGGCAAATACGTGTAAAACATCACTGCGACACTCGCCGCTAAATACTGACTGCACCTTAACACTGGGAAATGATGAGTTCGCCGAGATCGTCGCTTGCATGACCCAGCGCCTCCACACGGCAGAAACCAGCAAGTCACCCATCATAGAAGGCGTGTACTTGCAACTGTTGCGTTGCTCCATGACTGAACTATCTTGGTGAAAGCGCTCACCATGCTAAACGCTAAAAGATCCCAAGTTCTCAGGGAAAAAGTGCATCTTGAGTGACATTCGGGCACAAACGGCCTGATAGTTTGCAATGAGTTCATTGTCATGTCTTTGTAGTTCTCTGCTTTTGTTCTGCCCAAAAATGCTGTACACACTGCCTTGAATTATCTCCACGCTTCTAACTCAAATGAAGTCAACTGGCATCCGAATGCACCGTCCGCCATTCCCCGGCGAATAACAGATCCGATATGTATCCCTTCTTTGAGCTTCGTGTCACTGATCTTCGGAAACACATGTTTTAGATACTAGTAATCAAAACCATCTAGCTTGAGGGCTTTGATGAAGTTATTAATCAAACCAAGCTTGATGTGCAGGGGTGGTAGATAGATATGCTCAGGTTGCACAAAAGGTGTATGCTTTACACCCATTTCTCTGCAGCATACTCCGTCCTCTCTGGCCACTTTTCGGTTGTGTAATGCTGCTGAGTTGGTCTACTGTCTCATATGCACAAGAAACCGCAATATTTGCATAACCATTAGGAGTCCAATGACTTAGGTCAGCACAGATGTTCCAACTGTACTTATCGTAGTTCAGCGCAGTGACTATCTGTCGCATACTTTCGTAAATCTCCTTCATATTGGTGGCAGGCAACAGAGGCACAGTTGGGTACACATTTCCATTGTGGAGCAGTATGACTTGAAGACTACTCTTGGACGAGTCTATGAACAAATGCCATTCATCACTGATATGCCTCACGGCAGGCACCTTCATCAGTCTTTCCACGTCGGGACAATAACAAAAGTTTTCTCTCGTGTCATAGAAACAGGAAAATTTAACAATTCGCTTTCTGTACATAGTAATAGCGTTTGCAGCAAGTAAATGCCACTGCTGCAGCCGAGATGCCAGCAACTCGGGCTTGATTTAGACAAACCTAGGTTATGTAACAAGTCATTCAGCTCTACTTGTTCAATAAGATGTGGGTTGACATCAGCTTCAAAATGTTCACAGATGTCCGAATGACGGGAAGTTTAAGGTGCGGAATCACAACTCATCATCAATGACATGTTCACTGAAGGCACTGGAATGGGTAACGTGCAATCGTGAGGGACAGTTCGAATAGCTGACGGAAGATCGGGGTAATGAATTTTGTCCTTGTTTCGGTTGGAGATCCCAATGACGCTGGGTAGGCAGAAGTGACAGTCTGTCGTGTGATCCTTCGGCTCCCTACACACCATGGGGATTGCAAAGAGCATCTCACCTTTGCACTTCAGCCACTGAGTCAGATGAAGATTGCACGACACACAAAGAATATGCGGCACCCACTTTTCACCCTGATCTCCAAGTTTCATCCCGACATATGCATCGTAGGCAGGATTCAATAGTGAATAAATGGGTCTACACCGCAACTTTGTAGTAAACAGTCCACAGAACTAAGAAAAATGATTTCGGTCATTGACACAGCAGCGTCCTTCAACAATGATCAATATAGCCATTAAGGAAATGCAGCCCACGATCGACTTTCAGTATCAGGTGGATAACATGGCCAAAAGGACTTCTTTTCCTCGATTACAGGGAGGCAATGGACCAATTACAGGCGAGCATTCGATGCATGGAAGGCACTGCTTAGCTGAAAGGAAAAACGAATTAAAAGCCCGAGGTGATAGACACATGTGGTTTGAATATTCGTAATAAGCTCCCTTGGTACTACTAGAAACATCCTATCTCATTTCTGTTATAAAAATGATGTCGCACAGTGTAAGTAGCAGACAGCAGGACTTGATCATTGCTCACCTTGTGCCCCGACCACATATAAGTAACATAAGAAAATACCGGCGATTGAGAAGAGCCAGTCTCGAAATGTTATCAGTGTACAATGGTATTAGCCTTGGGCAGTGTACTAAAACGGTTTTATCGCAGAGTTGAATGCCCTGCTCTTGTCGGATAGTAGGGTCCCACAGAGAGTTCATCAGAGGTGGTACAACAAACTAGATAACTGATTCGACTAGACACTTTAGATGGCGTCTCTGGGGGATGAAGTGCAGTTGCGAAAAATCTATCGAAGTGTGCAGCGCTGCGTGCCGATCTATCCAACAGTGCCTATACAGAGGATTTCTAGATTCGAGTAAGGATTCAGAATCCCAAGTGTAAAAATGTCACTTCGGTGCCACAAATATTATTCAAGAAAACAGATAGAGTGGGCGCCAATGATTAACCTCTGTCGTTCAGTAATCACGACCAGAGTAAGTTGACAGCACAGAAAGTTCATGTCGGCCCTATCAATGCCAGATATGTGACACCAATATTCATATAAATTCAACCGAATAAATGTCACAACAAGTATGCTGGTCTACATTACAAAATGCTTCTCTCAACAGTTTAAGCGACGCATTTTGAAATGGAGCAACTGCCATTTTCAGTACAGTCTCAGCAACCGAGGACATTATTGGCCTGTGACTTTTACGCACACAGCCTACTTTCTATCACATGCAGTCGCCAAGAAACAACACTCCCGATTAGTTATAAAATCGATATGTTCGTTATGAGCCCGCTGAACCAACTAACGTTCTTCAATTAAAATTATCGCCGATATATATATTTATATTTATATATATATATTTATATATATGATTGGCGGCATCCGGTTTCGGATTTGCCTGTCACTGTGGCCAACCACAGGACGCCTGCGCCTACAGAGGGACCATGGATGGCTTGCGCTGCACCACCCACAGCTCCATCCACACATCCCATATCCAGTGGAAACCCGAAGGAATAAGACCGGGAGGCATGCGGATGGGAGCCAAGTTTCATCAACGGAGCCGGACCACACTCCTTCACAGGCAAACACAAGCACACGGTATTTGGGAATCAACCGCACACAATGCGGTGGCTGGACCGTAGTCCGCTCCACACTGAGTGCATGGAACCACTCTTCGAGCCTAGCACGGCCACAAGGACCGTGCACCCCGTCCCCTCCAGCAGCGACCAACTGTTTCCTGGAGCCAAATGAACGCGGTAGTGGGTAATAGATAGGTAGGCACCTTGTCAACATGCACATCAAGCGTAGCCACACCGAGGACATCAAGCAACAGCCAATCACTTGGAACGACAAAAGGAAATAAAATAAATCCAATAATGCATACAGATACGGTATCATAACTCTTCGCTAAATTACCATATGAAGTAAGTTGGTCAGCAACAAATCCGCGACAAGTAAGAAATGTCCACAAGTTACTTAAAAATGCTACAAACGCAACAAAATTACCGAAGATAAGCGCAATTAGCGTAAGCAGCTTGGCCATTTAATAGAACATTATTCAGGTAGGCAGAACAAACCAAATAAAGTGGAATGAAATTTATCCAGCTTGAAAAGACCCAGTTTAAGTGTAAGTTGGTTTAGCCCAACTGCGGCGAAAAGAACCAGAATGTCTACACAGTGAACACATGTGGCTTGCGCTGTACCACCCACTGCTTCATCCAGACACCTCAAATCCAGTGTAAACCCGAAGGAACAGACTGGGAGGCATATAGAAGGGATGCACGATAGATTCGGGGCTGGTTCCCATCCCTCCACCATACACTTCATTCGTCTAAATACGGGGAAAGGCGCGTGGCAGACGTACACGGTGAGCTTTGTTGCGCCGTAGCCCATTCCACGATAGATGCATGAAACCATTCTTTGAGTCTAGCACCCCGCCTCCGCAGCAACAAGAAACAGCCTCCTGGAGCCAGTAATCGAGGTGGTGATTTTAGACAGATAGGCAGCTTGCTAAAATCTAAAACTAAACACAACAAGATATCAAGCAAACATCTAAAGTGCGAGAAAATAAACACATGCACATGTAGAACGACTGTAACGACGATGTAGCACACGTGTCACATCTACCGCATTTTTCGCTTGGAGTCGGAGGCAAAGTGCTTACCAAGCGCTGCGCTGATAGTTACCTATAAACTGACTCGTCGTCTCATCGCTATTGGCCCCTTGTGTCCACGATGATGGCCTACCAGACCGGCTTGATTGAGGCACACACGACCGTATGGGCTACAGCACAATGTGCCAGACGTCGATGGGCTGGGCTCCATCGGTGAATGCCGCTTGCGCTGCTAGTCCTTCGTCTGGACGCATCAGTACAGTACAGTAACTGAGCAAGGCATTCTTGATAATGTCACACAATTGGCAGCAATATAATATCACTGTTTATCGACACCTCGAGTAGGTGAAAAGCTCACGTTGATATTATCCTGGTAAAGTAGTTTTAATTTGCTCATGTCAGGCTACTCTGCATTAAGCTGTAGAAGTCTGGAGATTCCGCGGTTTGCCTATGTAAAATAGTAATAAAAATTACTACTTCATTGTACACTTAGGCGACCGGTGTGGACTGTTAAACTGTTTGTTAAGTCCAATTGCTTAAGTCAAATATCCGCTTGCTTGGCTCTCGTTTCCGTTGAAATGCGCAATCGTTCTGTGTGCTGTGAACTTTTCCGTTCCCCATGGCGAGCAGCCTCAACGGTGCCGTTTTTTACTACTAGTTCAACAGAGAACCTTTTATCGTACAAAGTAAGAGCTTCTCTGTAACTCGAGCTGCTATTTGCGATCGCCGCTAAAGTAATGACTCTGAGTTCGGAAGAACCTTGACACTGGATAGTTAGAAATTTTCCACGTATTTTTGCGCATTTCCCGGTTTATTTTTTACATATGGCAACATGATCTAGTCATTTTTATACCATGGATTCTGTAGAAAATAATGCAGTGCCACCCGCTGTTAGTGTTGTAACAATCTGTCCTACGTCTTGGGATACGGATCCCCTTTTGTGGTTCGCACACCTCGAGGCAGAGCCTTATAATCCCGGGATCACCAGAGACTACAGCAAGCTCATGTCATTTCTTGCTAAGGAGATAACCACGCAGGTTCGAGACATCATTTCTCAGAGAGAAAACCGTTATGAGGCCGTTAAGGAGGCAACGATTGAGCGCGCTATCCCATCACAGAAAGTTCACATGCAGCAGCTTCCCAGGGATCTGCAGTTGGACGGCAAACTGCCCTCAACCCTGCTACGAGATATAACAGCCGCTTGGTTCCTATAACATGGATGTGTTGCGAGCCCGTCAAAAATCCCCGCAAAAAACGCGCCAGTAACTCCGGCATAATGGCTGTGGGAAGCGGAGTCCAATTTTTCCCCACAACGCAGAAGTGTTCAGCCACTCCGAGGCGGTCGTAAAAGAGCCTACAGAGGACCACTTGTCTTTTCTTTCTCTTCGCCTCAGTTGGGAGTCGGTCGGGTCGCGTGATTGCGTGTGAATCGTTAGCCGGCCAGCCTTCGCGTCTAAGTCATTAGCGCGCGTCTATCGTACCCCCTCTCGTGTGCGTCCGTTTTCGAGGCCTCAGCGTCTATACGAACAAGTGCGGCTAAGATCGTTCCCACGCTCGTTCAAGTTTCCGTCTCACCGGCTAAGCTAGCGTCATCGTAGGCGTGCTCCAACCGTGCGAGCGACAATCTTGTCACGCAATTACCTCAAGAGGCGGCGTTCCCTCAATTATAACAGGATGAGACTGTGTTTCGCGAAATATGGCCACAATGGTTAGCGGAAAATACACAAGCAATTCTCGCCAACATCAGCTCGATATCGCTCACCGAGCTAGCTAATCTGGCATACAGTGTCATCTAACGATCATAGCCACAAGCAGATGCCAACAAGGTCAACACCGTCACGTTGTCTGCGTACAGTCAACGATAGAAACTCTGCAAGCACAGGTTGGGACACTTAGTCGCCAAGTCCAACAGCGTACTATGAGCCGTCGCTATTGCAGCCGATCGAAATCCCCCACGTGACGCTCCAAGTATAACAAAAGATAAGTTTACTGTTGGTACCACCAACGTTTTGACAACGTAGCCTGAAAATGCGTTAGGCCTTGCAACTTCGCCGAGAAGAAGGGAGACTTCTCGACCGGCCTGTAATGACGGTGATCAGCCAAAGCCAGTCGTCTCTTCCGCGTTAGGGATTTAAGTTCCGGTACCGAGTTCCTAGTGCATATCGCAGCAGAAGTTAGCGTCATACCCCGTAGCTCAGATGAGGTAGTCTACCCCTAGCCGACCAGGATACGTGCCGCTAATCGCAGACCAATTGCGACTTTCGGCAAAAAACTGCCAACCTTCAATCTAGGCCTCCGGCGAATCTTTCGCTGGCCTTTCATAGTAGCAGCCGTGTCTTTCGCTATCATAGGTATAGACTGTCTTCAAGACTTCGAACTTATCATAGATGTTAGACGGCATAAGTATATCGGCTCTCGAACCCAGCTCAGCGTTGTTGTGACTAGCGCCAACGTGACCGCTATCACTCCCATTCGTGTCTTGCCTCAAGCTTCACAACCAGTGTCATAAGCTCGTGCGCACTCAGAATGAGTTACCTCTTGTGACGTCAAACATCAGGCACCATATCTGCACTAAGGGTCCACCCATTTCGGCCCGCCCTCGCACGGACAACTTCAAAGCGGCTAAGACGAAATTCTCAAGCTTGGAATAACCCATCAGTCCACCATTAGACATGGTACCGAACAAATCCGGTGACTGGCGTCCCTGTAGTGACTACACGGTACTCACCAAAGTTAATGTCTCGGATAAGTAACTACTTCCGCATATGCACAACTTAGCCTCACATGTGACTGATAAGTCGATCTTTAGCAAAATAAACCTAGCACGCGCCTATCACTAAATATCTGTGGCACCAGATGACATATCTAAAACTGCAGTCATCACTGCTCGGTTTATTCGAGTACCTTAGAGTACTTTGCGGCCTTAACAACACTGTTCAAGCTTTTCAGCGTTTCACTTATGTGGTAACACAGGGACTCGAAGGTATTTATCCATACTTAGACGACAATCTCATCGCCAGTTCTTCAGATGATGAACACCTTCGTCATCTTGACACTCGTTTCACACTACTGACGCAACATAGTTACTGTCAACCCTGACAAATGCGAACTTGGCCAAAACCCATTGTCTTTCTTAGGCACAAGATATCAGTCGCTGGTATTGAAGTTCTGCCAGACAGAATCCAGGTACTGAAGGATTATCCTGTTCCTAACTCCATGGTCGGCCGATGGTCAAAAGGATTGCACAAGCGGGCGTCTTCGCGGTATACTCATCCCACGCGCTACCGGTGGTAGTCTCGTGGCAGCGAAGCGTCGGTACAGCGTACCGGTGTACTGCTCACGACACCTAGCTCCTTCAAACAGCTCCGCCGATTCATTGGCCTGGTCAACTACTACGGACGCTTTATTCCTAACAGCGTGAGCATAATGTTCCGCGGTCAGCAACGCTCTTCTAACTTTCCAAACGACGCTAATGTGGCTTTCGTGAAGCTCAAAGCTCCATCATGGCGCTTCTCGTTCCCCCAGATTCAACAGCATCACTTTCTCTGGCAACCGACGCATCACACACCGCCGTCGGCGCAGTTCTTCAACATATCATCAACCATGGATAGATACCTCTAGGTTTCTCCACAAAACCTGCCGAAATCGCACTACAGCGCTTTCGGTAGGCAAGTACTGGCAATCTAGCTAGGTATCAGAAATCGCCACTACTTCGAAGTCCGATATTCTGCAGTTTTAACCGAACACAAGCCGCTGATATACGCGATCAATGGCTCAACAGACAAGTATTCTCCGCGATAAACTAGACAACTAGAGTACATCTATCAGTTCACGACAGACGTACGACATTTCTCATGTGCACTCAACACGGTAAGGGGTGCTTTTTCAAGCGTCCTTCAGATCTCCTTAGCACCTGGAACTAACACCGATCTAGCCACCATGGCTAGTGTTCAAAAAGCTAATCCTGATAAAGAGAAACTTCGACGCAACACCTCTTTTAAACTACGATAAGTTCCACTGACTTCATCTGAGGGGACTAGCTTTTTTGATATCTCACAAACCTCTCTCCGCCCCGTAGTTCTTACAACAATGCGCCGACTGGATTTTAACGTACTACATAATCTGTCTCATCCCGGCATATATGCCACGCAGAAGCTCGTAAGCGGACGCTTCGGTTGGCCTGGCAACCAGGATGTCCGCATCCGGATCACGTGTGCCTAGAGTGTCAGCGCGCCAAGGTGTATAGACGCACCTAAAGCCTACTCGGCGTCTTTCAGGCGCCCGACTCTGGTTTCGCACAAGTTCACGTCGACCTGATTGGACCTTTGCCACTACGCAAAAGAGTCGGTGTACCTCACCCGTGACGATAGATTTACACGTTGGCCAGAAACAATTCCGATGGCCCATTGCTCAGCTGAGACGGTTACACGCGCTTTTCTAAAATGCCAGGTAGTTCAGTTTGGTTGCCCAAGCGTAGTCATCACCGACCGGAGATAACACTGATGCACCCTACAGCAAACTTCTCAACGTACTTGACTGCCGGCACAGCTGGCCCGTAGCCTAAAGGGAACGAGCTTGTTTTTTAACCTGGCGGCGCGGGTTCGAGCATGCATGGGAGCGGGGCGATGGTATCATTATCCTCAGACCACTTGCGACCGGTGGTGGTTGCGGGGCAGCGAAGCGTCGGTACTGCGTACCGGCGTAGTGCTGATGCTTTTCCTCTTTCTTTTTCCCCCACAGCTAACGGGATGGTAGAAAGATTCCACCGGCAACCCAAGGGATCATCCTGCGTCCAAGCTAGTACCTTCTGGCACGAAGCACTTCCGCTACTTCAATTAGTCATAAGGAACACGGTTAAAGCGAAGTTGCAAACTATTCCTTCTTCGCTAGTATTTGACTACACACATGTAGGTATGTATGTAATCTCAAGTCTAGCAACTAGACATAGAGCCAACAAAGCCATGGAGATTAGCAGACAAGGGGAAATCATTACGTCACAATCATCGTGGCATAGTAATTTCAGGTGGGCAACACACTTCTTCTACTATGCCGCAGAAAGAAAGGAACATTTTGACAAAAGTAGAAGAAAACATCTTTAGTTTGTTTTTCAAACGCCGATTTTGCTCTTTTTTGTCATTTTCAATGGTTGAAATATTAAACATGTGAATCAATACCATACTGTACACAATTCTTCCACTGATTCTGGTTGCGGGCAATGTCTTCAAACGTACCAAGCCATTGGCACTCCTCATCTTCGGGTCCCCATTCTGTAAGACGTACGGGTCCAACAGCGGCTGGACAAGACGTCAGCGATTTCATGGGCTGTCGCCAAGTAGAAGGTTGACTATCACGCGGTCGCCTCCAGCCAGGTCCTTGAAGAGCGAATAGAGTGCGATGCGGTAGACGCTCAGGTGCCACGCGTAGGACGTGACCGAGCCATCTCAACTAACGCAACAAAACTAGTTTGTCGAAGGGAATACTTGCATTCCCCAAGATGCGACGTCGAACGTCATTACTGTTAACTCGTTGTTGCCACCAAACACGAGCAATCATCCTTAAGCAACCGACTGGCTGCACACAGCGTTTGGCTGGTGAACTAGTCACACCAAAAGCTCCAATAACTTTTGACTATGGCGACTACGCAGCTCGCCTACCTTGTCACATGGGACAGCTCGTTTGTCCAGCCCAGAGCACCGTGCTTGAGCATCAATGTGGACGAAGGGCTCGCTATTTGCACTCAGGTGTTCGTTCGCATCAGAAGCGTACACCAGCCACTCCGATCTCCTTATTGTGACCCATACCACGTCGTATGCAGAAACAACGAAAACGTTTACAAACGACTACAACGGTAAAACCGAAACGATCAACACTGACCAACAAACCATCATTTGTTGATGCCTCTGACACTATTGTGCACCAAGCACCTCAGCCTGTGCCGTCACGACCGACACCGTGATCTCAAACCAGTGACTCCGCTTGAACGGAGCCTACAGCCTCAACCCGACCGCATCCCTACTCGAACCACTATCAAACGACGTGGCAGGAAAGTCGATCCTCTAGTTCGTTTCCCAAAGTTTCTTAGCGTTTGTTATTTGCCCTAGAGCATGCCTTTCACTCTCATGGCCAGTGTTTATGATTCTACAAACGTTTAGCAAAAGCCGCAAAATAGACTACGTTTTGAAAACTCAAAAAGTAGCTTCGCATTAACACCATTTTGGGTATAGCTGTGTACTCGTGCTGCCCAATTACATGTTGCTTTCCATATACACAACCTGTTTACCCTTTTGGTTTCATGTTTCGCTGGTACTCGCTTCGGCGGTACATGTACTCGCTTCGGCGGTACATATACTAAAATTGGAACGATACAGAGATAATAATAATAATAATGTGTCACCTGTACGCCGTAACGGCGTTTCGCTGCCGCGCGACAACCACCAGTCGCGCGCGGGCTAAATATACTGCGAGGACGCCCACCCCTACGCGGAGTCGAACCGGTGACCTTGTGGTTGCAAAGCAAACGTGCAGACCACTCGGCCATCGGCCGACGATACAGAGAAGATTAGCATGGCCTGCGCAAGAATGACACGCAAAATCGTGAAGCGTTCCATATTTTTTCCCATCGCAATGAGGCTGGACCTTACTGTGGTGCGATGGTTTGTGTGCCTCAGCGATCCATTGAGCTATGCTGGGTGGTGCTTTTGCACCTTCAGAGTCGCTCATACCAGAGTGGTCAATGGTTAGAGGCCAGACAAACTCAGCCTCCTGGTCCTCCAGGTTGGGGGTTGGAATGATGGTGGCACCTTATTCCTTAAAACGGACTCCTTGTAGTTCAACGCCAAACCCGCTGCCTTGCGGTCAGGTTTTTGAAGGCTTTGGTTGAGAATCCTAATCGTTCTCCTGTCTAGCCCTGGGCAACCTGACAGTATCCTGCCCACGCAATACTATGAATTTTACTTCAAAAAAATTGCCCTCATCTGTGACAGCTCCCAGACGTGCCAAGCCGCGCTGGACAGATCAGCACTGGCTGTCAGTCGCTTCGAGCTTTGCTTTGCACCACCGAAGTGCAAAGCGTTCCTCCAAGATTGGCAGGGATCGCCCCCTGTGCTGACCCTTGGTAAGGATCAGCTAGAAGTCGTTCAGAAATTCAATTACCTGGGAAGTTGTATCAGCGCCTTTGGGATCGAAGACGAGATCACAAACCGTATAGCGAAAGCTCGAAGTGCTTTTGCTAGGCTTCGCCACCTATGGCGACGACGCGACATTACTCTCGCCCTGAAGGGTAGAGTGTACAATGCAGCGGTACGTTCGACCTTACTGTACGGTTGCGAAACCTGGCCGCTTAAAGCAGCGGACCTGAAGAGGCTAGTTACGTTCGACCACCGGTGCCTTCGTAATTTAGCTCACATTTGGTGGGAACACCGCGTGAGCAACGAGCGTGTTCGACGCCTTGTTTATGGCACAGGAAAAGGAAATGAACCACTCAGCACCGTTATTTCCCGCACCAGGCTCCGATGGCTGGGCCACGTGCTGCGCATGCCAGCCCACCGACTCCCTCGACGTGCGTTGTATGCTCACCGGGGATGTGGGTGGAAGAAGAGGAGAGGTGGCCAAGCGATGACTTGGTCCAGAGGAATGAAGTCCCTCACTTCGGAGCTAGCCTCGATTGGAGCGTCACGGCTCCCTGGTTGGGGTCCAAAAGACGGTGAACACGTTTGGCTGGATACACTTGCTGACATGGCAAGGAGCCGACCTTAGTGGCGTTCGTGCTGTGAGTTTCTTTGTCCCTCCCCATCTTTTTTAGCCTCTCCCTCCATCTACGATCTTATTTCGTAGGGTAAAACATAATTAAATTTTTTTTTGTTTTTGCCTAGTAGCCGGCTGGTAGCTTACCGGAACGATGCCTATCCATTGCTGGTAGCTCAGCTGGCATGCTACTGTCGTATTTATTTTTCCTTTATGTATTGTATGTATGTTTGTATTTCCTTTATGTATTGCGGTACAATAGCGGAGGTGTTTTACCACCGCCAGCTGACATGTATAATGATGATGATGATGATGATGTTTCGCTGGGTCCTCGCATCTTAACAAAGCAAAACGAACGCCGCACTCAGCCAACTACCCGGACTTTTAAAAAACGTTCACTAACAAACATATTTTCCGTTTCGACATCGTATGGAGAATACGAGTGGAAACCCACTAGGGTCCGATAGCATGGTTCTCCTCCAGCAGCTGCATCAGATTTCACCTGCTAGTCTCGCAAAAAGGCTAGCCCGCAACGTACAATCAACAGGTAGATCGAAGGACTGCCTACCCATTACCTGTGTAAAATTCTAACAAAAAGTACTATTTCATTTTACACCTAGGCGACCGGTGCGGACTGTTGAACTGTTTGTTGAGTTCCATTGCTTGAGTCGAGTACCGCGCTTGCTGGACGCTCGTTTCCGTTAAAACGCGCAATCGTTCTGTATGTTGTGGACTTTTCCGTTCCCCACAGCTAGCAGCGTCAATGAACAATGATTTATAACGGGTAAAAAAGCAGGTGCTTGACATGTCCCGTAGGGTGTTTGGAGTGAGAAAACAAGGTAGAGCAAGGGATAATGTAGTTGTCAGTATTGGCGATTACAGATGTAACTACACTGTCGTATAAAAGGAGTTTGAGACGAGAATGTACGCACACAAAGCAATAAGGGGAGTGGTTGTTGATCATATAATTTGCGAGAAAAAATAAAAAAGCAAGGACAACGCTTACTCGTATGCAACTATCTTGGGTCGACAGGATACAGAAATCCAGTTTCTATAGTAGTAGCGTTTTTCAAATTTCGTGCAAGGCGTTTGGAGTGACTCATTCTCGAGTAGGGTTATGGCACTATCCACTGTCTGTTGTGCATTAGTGCCAGCATCTGGTGGTCATGGGCTATAGAACGTAGTGTAAATGTGACAGAGTATCGTCAAGGCGTTTTCTGAAAAGGGATAGGGTGGGTGCATCAATTACATGTTCCGGGAGGACGTTCCAAGGCTGTGCCACTCGAAGGTAGAAATAGTTTCGCTGACATTCCAGACGGTTGTACTGCATGACTAACTTAAACTGGTGACCTCTTAGCGAGGTGTTTTGACTGAGTATTAGAAGGGAATGGCATAGGTGGTCGGGGTTTCTCAGGATCTGGTACACCATTAGGAGATCGCCCCTTAGACTCCGATAACGCCCACTGTATATTTTGAGGGTCTTCAGCCTGAGTGGGTAAGGGAGGCTGGCCAAACCTATGACGCTCTTCGTTGCCCTACTTTGTGCAGTATCGAGCGCGGTGAGATGGGGCTTAAGTCAGGGTTGCCACGCTTGAATAGCGTATTCTGCGTGCGACCACACGTAGGCATTAGACATTTTTGGAAAGACTGAAGGGTCAAACTTTCTGAAAGCTCTGAGAAGAAGGCCGAGGTACTAAGTTGCTTTCTTAGCTGCCTTTTCAGTCTGCCTCAAACAACCGAGGTCGTCTTGAATTATCATGCCGAGATCGCAATCGTAAGAAGCCCGGTGTAGAATTTGTGGTTATAGGCGGTACGTGTGCATATTCTTGTGCCGTAGGCAGAGAATTTTGCACTTAGTGACGTTGAAATGCAGCATGTTCACGATGGACCATGTGTACGCTTTGTCCAGGTCTTCCTGTAACACTGTGTGACCCTTCACTGCAGCTATAGTGCGCCATAGCTTGAGGTCATCAGAAAATAGCAAACAGTTAGAAGATAGCACGCTCGCGAGATCATTTAGGAAAACCAGGAACAGGCGGGGTCCAAGCACCGAACCTTGAGGTAGGCCGCACAGAACTTCGATGGATTCCGACAGGTTGCTTCTAACCCTCACATTCAGGTGACGTTGAACGAGAAAGTCTCCTATCCAGTCCAGAACAGGATCGCCGATTCCATATTTCTGGAGTTTGTGGAGGAGAATGCGATGGTCTATGCGGTCGAATACCTTTGAGAAATCCAAGTAGGCCGCGTCGACTCCTACACCAGCGTTTTATACAGATAGACCAAGGTGGGAGCTTATACTCGATCTGCCTATTGGAATCGTCATCTGAGATCCAGCTAAAATGTTGGCTATACATAAAACGCTTCGACATCCTCGTCGAATACATATGTTGGACATGTTCGAGCCGCCGGAGTGTCGCGGTAATAGAATACAATCCATTCCATACATGCCGCTTTCGTGAACACCTCCGTGTTAGGAAATCTGTCGCATCATCGGATGTCTGGAATCCGGTGCACGGAATGCTAGTGAAAGCGCCGCAAATATCGGAAGTCCCTTTTGCAGAGCGTCCGTTTCGCTGCCGTAGAGGAGAACCGAAAGCATCATTGATTTGTATACCGTCTGCTTGGTTCCAAAAGTCAACTGACGGTCCCTCTACACGCGATGTTTCAGTTTGCCGAAAGCTGCACAAGCCTTCGATACGTGGATACGCAGCTCACTCGCCATCTGCAAGCCTTGGTCAAGTGCCCCCGAGATATCAATGATGATGAGTTCTCCTAAACTTCGCCAGCAATATTGGTCGGTGTGCAGTATATGGATTCCACACCCGGTTATGGATGAAAAAAGGCGGACAGTCTTACCTGTGCTGATGGTAAGTCTGAACTTGGTCACCTTCGAAGTGAAAACCGTCACCATACGTTGCTGCGTGAAAGCAATAAATATCGACGCCTTAGCTTGGTGAGGTTATCGATCATCTTCAATGAACCGACTGACCTTACATATTGCTTCTCTATTGTATGGAACGTGATATTTTCGCGGAATGTATGTAAACAGCTGACGAGAATACTCGGAATACCTGGATTCAGTGTCCTGTGAAAATGAGTTTTCCATTTACTATTTTGAAATGTGTGAGAGGAAAATTCTGCAAAGTTATCGCACCGAAACGACGGATATTCAGCAACCTACCATCAATACGGTGCTCCACACGGACACCGGAATTCGAAGCACTGAAACCAGTAGCTACCATGACCGGGCATGCGCTAAAATAGTCTTGCTTCACATCCCAGACAACATTAAACTCATCCGAAATTTGTCCACAAAGATGCACATCGTCCGCATACCACTGATCATCATCATCAGCAACAGCATCATCATCATTATACACGTTAGCTAGAGGTGGGGAACACCTCAGCTTTTGTGCCGCAATACACAAAACGGAGAAAAAATGCAACTGGTGCAAGCTGAATGAGCTACCGGTAACGGATAGGCATCGTTCCGGTAAGCTACCAGCCGGCTACTGTGCATCGAAAAAAAACTATGGGAAATTATATCAAGCTAAATAATGAGATCGTGGTTGGAGGGGGAGGCTAAGGGGGATGGGGTGGGACAAAGAAACTCACAGCACGAACCCCACTGATGTCGGCTCCTAGCCATATCAGCAAGTGTGTCCAACCAAACGTGTTCATCGTCTTTCGGACCCCAACCAGGGAGCCGAGACGCTCCAACCGAAGCCAGCTCATAAGTGAGGGCCTTCATTCCACTGGACCAAGTCATCGCTTGGCCACCCCTCCTCTTCTTCCATCAACACCCCCGGCGCGCAAACAACGCACGTCGAGGGAGTCGGTGGGCTGGCATGCGCAGCACGTGGCCCAGCCATCGGAGCCTGGTGCGGGAAATAACGGTGCTGAGTGGTTCATTTCCTTTTCCTGTGCCATAAATAAGGCGTCGAACACGCTCGTTGCTCACGCGGTGTTCCCACCAAATGTGAGCTAAATTACGAAGGCACCGGTGGTCGAACGTAACTAGCCTCTTCAGGTCCGCTGCTTTAAGCGGCCAGGTTTCACAACCGTACAAAAGGGTCGAACGTACTGCTGCATTGTACACTCTACCCTTCAGGGCAAGAGGGATGTCGCGCCGGCGCTATAAGTGGCGAAGGTTAGTAAAAGCGCCCCGAGCTTTTGCTATACGGTTTGTGATCTCGTCTTCGATCCCAAAGGCGCTGATACAACTTCCCAGGTAGTAGAATTTTTGAACGACTTCTAGCTGATCCCCACCAAGGGTCAGCGTAGGAGGCGGTCCAATCCAATCTTGGAGAAACGCTTTGCACTTCGAGGGTGCGAAGCAAAGCCCGAAGTGACGGACAGCTATTGCTAATCTGTCCAGTGCCGCTTGACACGTTTGTGAACTGTCACAGACTAGGGCAATATCGTCAGCATACTCTAAGTCAAGAAGTCGTTCTCCTGGGAGCAGATCCACACCTTCTAAGTCGTGTCCTGTAAACGCGATGTCCACGACTTCGTCAACAGCGAAGTTGAAGAGGAAAGGTGACAGCGGGCATCCGTGTCTCACGCCGCTGGAAATATTAAAGGGCGACGACAGCTTACCGTAAGCCCTCACTCTGCCCGAGCTACGCGCATATAATGCTCGGATAATATTCCATATTTCTCAGGTACACCTTCCCTGAGTAGATAGTCTCAAAGTGCATGTCTATCCACCGAATCGAATGCACCTTTGATATCGAGGAACACGACAACGGTGGGCCGCCAATATATGTGACGGTGCTCCAACAACTGACGCAAGGTGAAGATGTGGTCAAAGTGTGTGTGGTCAAAGTGTTCCGCCCAACGAGCCATACGGCGCTCCTTATTGTGTATCAGCGCACCCGCGCTGTCTCTGATTGTCTCACTGACGTCTGGTTTTCTGAGACCAGTGGTGCGGTTCAGCTGGAAGAGCTTGCGGTAACTGCTTACTGATCCTGCCTCCTCCATTTCTTGAGTCCTTCTGGTCCACCAGACTTCCTTGTCAGCACGCAGGCTCTGTTTTAGTTCACGCCTAGTAGCCCGTCTGGTCACATTGTGTTCAGAGCCAGCCGGGAGGTGTCTTTTAGATTCCAACAGGTTCACTGACCTCTCGGTTATCCAGTGACTGGTGCGGTGACGACTGATAGTGCCACAAGCAGATGCCCCTGCGTCGTGCATGGCGGCCGATATCCTATTCCACTGAAGCTCAGCGTCATTAGGACAAGATAGTAGGCGTTCAATAAGACTAACAAACACCAGCCATAGTGCCTCGCGATTTACCGTATCAAATGTCTTGGGAAGTCAACAAAAAGTGAGTACTATGACCTGTTTCACTCACAACACATCTTGCAAACCCCATATCTAATGTGCTGCAGTCAGAACGGAATCCGCATTACTTATATTAACCAGGTTTGATCGAAGGACATAAGTGACGAGGCGGTTGAGTGGAGATAGAGCTAGCTCCTTCCCAATCCAAATCAGCAAGTTGGCGTCATGATAATCACTGGCACACTGCTTGCCCCCGCTGCCCTTGTACAGTGGCAGCACAAAAGCATCCGTCAGCTAGGCTGGCACCTGCTTTTTAAACTATGCATGTATAATTGAGGGTCCGCCGCTTTTCAGCACTTCTGGCAGTATCTCGTCGGCTCCCGCGCACTTGCCGTTTTGCAGTTGAGCAGGTGCTTTATACGTATCAACACTGTTACCTTCGTTGACTGCTTCAATCAAACTCTGGCGGGAAGTCAGGAGCATAGTACTACACCACCGTACTTTCAAAAACCATGTTGAACGGTTGTGAGTAGATTGCATGATTCTTAAAAACGTAACCAGTGCCCGTTCGACAACTTTCTACAGCACATTGGCCAATAATGGCGTCTGGTAAATGGGTTCATAATTTTCCATTTTGTTTTCATTGCCACTTTTAGGAAACGGATGCACTATTGCTTGCAATATTGCTGCCAATTTCTTTTGAGTCGAAACTCTCTGTGGGCATTACTCTAGAGTTCCTGCGAGACTGTATATTGGTGTGTACCGAGAATGTGCGATTTGAGTTTGAAGGGACGGCATACAAACAGATTGACGGCCTCGCTATGGGCAGTCCTTTGGGACCAGTTCTGGCAGACATCTTCCTAGGTATGATTGAAAGTTGCTGCCTGCATAGGTGAAGCCAAGCTGTACAAGCGTTATGTAGATGATATTCTCGTCTACACTAATGGTGAACATTTTGATCGTCTTGCTGCCCTCCTGAACTCAATTCACCCGAACCTTTCTGTATCACAGGAGAAGGAACAAGAAGACAGACTGCCGTTTCTTGACGTATTCATAAAGAGAAGGACCGATGGCACATTGCAGCGCACGGTGTACAGAAAAGCGACCTGGGGTGGACAATACCTACATTTTTCCAGCTTCGCACCAGTTACATACAAGCGCGGCCTTGTAAAAACTCTCTTCTACAGGGCCAGGTGGATATGCAGTCCGGAATTACTCAAGGCTGAAGAAGAGTTTTTATACCGGACTTTGCTAGCTAATGGGTATCCGGAGAAATTCATTCAGACCCATAGCAGACCCCCCAAGGAGAAGCTGTCCGTGCAAACTGCGGAGAAGAAGAATGTTTATCTGTTCTTAGCCTTCAAGGGGATCATTTAGCAAATGAAGTTGGTCACAAGCTCAGGTCCGCTCTAATGCGCACCTGCTCTACCGCCCAACTACGACTTATTCATACCACACGAAGGATTCCTCTCCACATCCGTTCGAGCAGCGCGCCAATCAGTTCGGCTCTAACATCATCTACCAGTTCACTTGCAGTTGCGGTGACACTTACATAGGCAAGACTGGTCCCCGGCTAGCTCAAAGGGTGGCGGAACATTTCCCATTGTGGCTAAGGCAGTTGCTGTCTAACCAAGGCGGAGCGAAACAAAGACTGAATTTGAACCCTGCCTCGTCTATCTCCAAACACCTCTTGCTGACTCGTCACCAGGTGAACCCAATCGACTCATTCAAAGTGCTTCCATTAAATAATTCCGTCACCGCTGGTGCGACATTCGGTGCCAATCTCTTGAGAAGTAGTGAAGGTAAGACATCCAATCCCGGTGGTTTGGGGCCATTTAGATTAGTTAACAATCTCAGGACTTCATCGCCTGAAGATGCTACGGTATCCAGTTTGCGTCTATTCTAATCCGGCAGTGTAATATTACTCAGGTCCGGCGCTCAAAGATCTTGCGTGTCCAAATAGTATGACGGACCGTAATAGACCCTTAGAGCTGCAACGCAAAATAAATACCTCGTAGACGACTGGATGTTCAACTACCTAGTAAGAGGACGATGCAAGGAAGTAGCTAAGAAAGAACGGAAGGGGGAAGGAAAAGTACCGGAGAGTAATAAGAGGGCAAAGGTAACAGGAGTCAAAAGCGGTCGACCCCTTACCTGTTAACGTGACACCGGCGGACTGGCTAAAGGAGCGGCTGTGTCGAACACTGACTCGAAACGTGAAGTGTGTCATAAGTCGGTCTGCATCGGCGGTCAACAGTTCACCAAGTGAATTTTCTAAAGTAGGTAATACATCAGTTGGCTTAAGCTTGGGTTTGATATAGGCCAAACCCTTTTAGGTGCCTCTCGCAGTTGATGACAAGCATATTTAGTAAGCTGCACGAATCTGTAGTTTCATTGAGTTGCAGCGGTTACGCAGTGTTTCATAAGCTGCGTAATCACTGGTGCTGTTTTCCTGAAGCACTTTTGCAACTTCTTACGTCGTTTCGACAGTACAACCTATTCCCCATCAATCCATGACGGCCTGCTCCAAGATTTAATTGATGCTAAGGGGGCGAATTGGTCTAATAAATGGATAAAGTTTTGTTTCAGCACCTCCCAACATGCTTCTATACCATCATTCCAGTGTAGTGATCAATCCATGTGTTCAGTAGTGCTCGGCAAGCGAGACGGGTTAGTCTTCCAAATGTTACGACAGGGTAGTCGTGAGAACTCCGCAGATAGTAAGCATAGGTCGGCCAAAACTATGGAGTGGTTACTGGACCCAATGGGCTCACAGTTCGTAAAAGGATCAAGACAACTTTCAGGTTGCCTCGGAAGCTGTCATGTTGGTTCCTAGATATGTTGCACAGCATCCATTTCCGCCATTGTAGCAACAAGTGAATTCGAGGATGCCAACGCCAGGCAAAGTTCTACACTGTAGCCTATCAAAATGCAGAAAATAAGTCATCCAAAAGTAGAAAATTATGGCAGTTCTAACGCTGTTGTACAGCATCGATCCAAACGCAAGAAGTATCCGCTGGGCTCCGACATACGGTTCCTACATTCAGTTCATTCGGCCCAATAGTTACACCGCGCCAAAGTTGTTCGCATAGACCATCAGCAATATGATGTGTTGATAGGAGTCCTCATCGAATGTCGGACGCCACCGTGAGCCTCGGGTCTTTCGCACCGAAATGCTGTGTATCCATCGATGTGCATTTCGGGTTCAGTGATATTAGCGAAGAGCCGTTCCAGTCAGACAAAATATATGTGGACAATGTTGTTCTACCCGCGAACCGTAGCCTGGAGGTAAGGAGCTTGTCACGGCGCGGGTTCGAATCCGCGTAGGTGTGGGCGTCCTCCCGGTACACTCAATCCGCGTGCGACTGGTGGTGGTAGCACAGCAGCGAAGCGCCGTTACGGCGTACAGCCGACATATTATTCTATTTAGTAGTATGCTGTTCTACCCAGAAAAGTACCATATTTATTGGTAAGACTGCAAACGTTCGTAAGCGCCAGAATGAGCCCTGCAACTTTGGCCGTGCGCCATTAACAGCACCGGGTGGTATATCAACAGGCGCTTTTGCATTACTAGAAAAATTACGATCTGCAAGTTGTTCTCACCTCGTTGGGTCTGTCACTCAAGTTCATTGTCCGGGAGAAAGCAAGAATTGCCTTGGAAATCTACTATTTTAGCGATTAATCGATTATTAACGATTACTGCATCGATTTCGAACGTTCCGGAATGTTCTACTTCTGCACGTGATTGAAAACCACCTGATACCTCGGCAAAAGATATGGGGAACCACTAACCTTCGCAGCTGACCTTCCAATTCCCCAATTTGAAATGAGGGGCCTAATGAACAAAAGACGGAAACTGTGGGCCCGATTCAAGCTCACGCAATCCCAGTCTGACTGTTCGAAATATAAAGTGGCCAGGAATATCTGCAACTTGCAAAAACGAAAGAGACGGCAAAAGTACGAACTCGGTTTGGCTGTGCAATCCAAGGCAACTCCCAAGGCACTCTTCTCTTACCTGAAGAGAAGTAACAGAGCAGGAAGTGGTATACCTGCTCTGTATTCCTTGGCGCATGTGGGTTTACTTAACGATGACGCTGCGAAAGTCAGTTTCCTTGTCATGCAATATTCGTCTGTATACTCGATGGAGACGCCATTTCCCAGTGACGCGGTGCCAATACTCCCTTCTTCCTTGGAGCATGTAGAAATCAGCGCGGATGCTGCCCAAGGCATTCGTGAATTAGATCCGAACCCCTCGCTGGGTCCTGATGGGTTGCATCCGCTGTTCCGCAAGACTGTGGCCGATTACATTGCCGCTCCTGTTTGCCGGGTATTTCGGCATTCTCTTGAAGTTGGACGGCTCCCGATTGCTTGGAAAGTGGGGATTGTTAAACCAATACACAAAGGAGGGGGTCGTCAAAATCCTGAAAATTATCGACCCATCTGTTTAACGTCAATATTATGCAAGGTAATGGAAAGGATTCTCAAACGGGCACATCTACACTTCGAGAACCTAAACGTCGTCACTTGTGCGCAGCATGGTTTTCGGCGGGCGCGCTCATGTCCTTCAAATCTGCTTGTGGCCCGTGAAAGATGGGCGAAATCATTAGACGCTGGAAAACGTCTGGATGTTATTTTTGCCGACTTCAGCAAAGCCTTTGACAAGGTTCCTCATGAAAGGCTCCTTTATAAACTAAGATTAATCGGTGTTCCTGGGAACGTTCTCTCTTGGATCACTGATTTTTTGCATGACCGGACAATGAGGGTCGATGTGAACGAGACTTACTCCGCTCCTGTGCTCATGACTAGCGGTGTCCCTCAGATATCAGTCCTGGGCCCAGAAATTTACAAGATCTTCATCAATGATCTCCCGGTGGAACTTGAGTTGGATTGTTTGATTTACGATGACGACTTGAAGTTATGGATGGAGGTATCCTGTCTTGACGATGCGGACGGATTACAAGCTACACTTGATACGTTACCTGCGTGGTCAGTCAATTAGCGATTGCCCACAAATCGCGATAAGTGCTCGATCCTCCCCATTGGTGCTCCTAAGCCTTTCGGCACCTACCCCATTGGTGGGGCGCTGCTCAGAAACTCAATCCTTGAAGACCTCTGCGTTTTGGTGTCATCTGATCCACGGACTATATAGGACACTTTACGCAGGGCTACTGCTGCCAACAGGATGTCCTATGCCATATGAAGAGCCGTCTCGCGTTTGACTCCGGAGATCTTCCGACTATTGTTTACTTCCTATGTGCGCCCCATTCTCGTATACGGATAACCTGCCGTCTTTCCTCTCACCAAGTTCGAATGTGATCTTATTGAGAAGGTCTAACGGCGGGATTGAAAAACATCTTGAAGGTACGGGACTTGCCTTAGCCTCTGAGACTTCAGCGCATGAACCTGTTCGCCCTGGATTATCGCCGAAGTCGCGGAGACCTGATTTTCATCAGGCGCATCCTGTGAGGAGAGATGGGGACGGAGCTGCAGGCATGCTTTCAATTCAATGCAAACAGTTCAACTCGAGGCCATAACGGGAAACTGTTTAAATCGAGAAGGCTCCGGGTCCATCCTGCTCTCACTCTATCAACCCGCGTAGTCAACGATTGGAACGACTTACCGACGCATGTGGTTGATGCCCCGACCGAAAAATGTTTCAAGTGGATGTTAGATTCTTATCTTTTGAATACGATAGCCCTTGCAGCTTCCACTGTAGCTGTCACGGTCCCTTGTGGATTACCGCTTAACAACGAATCGCGACCTCCACACAATGATCGAGAAACGATGGAGCTGACAAAGGATTTCTCCTTCTGCTGTCTACAATCTTATGAATCTATGAATTCTAGAAGTCGGTCAGTAGAGACCTAAACTCAGCCAAGGTCCGCAGCAGTAGTACAGTGCTCCTTGGGAGCGATTAATACGTTATTTTGTCAAGGTCATCGGCGTTTTGCTCTTTCGCTCGGCTGAGTTAAAGGTTTTGTTAAGGTCAGGTCAAAATCCGTGGACGATACAGGCTTCCGCCTAACGAGCGTCCAGCTTCTTCTACCGGTAAGCGGAGACTGCAGTTCGTAGGCTGTTACAAGTGTAGTGGTCAGGTCAGGTCAGGTCAAAATCCGTGGACGATACAGGCTTCCGCCTAACGAGCGTCCAGCTTCTTGTACCGGTAAGCGAACCAGAGCCCCCGGCACTTCGACTTTTGATCGCCTCTCCTTGCCTCTGCAAAAAGAAATGAAGCAAAAGCGAGAGCAATCTTTGCTTTTACAAGGATCAACATCGGATAACAATGCGAATAAATTGGATAGGATTATATTAATTCCGGAAAAATACGCGGCCAGCACCTGTCTAGGCCTGCTTTGAAGGCAACCGCAGTCTCACAATCCATTAGTTCCGAAGGCAACTTATTCCAGTTGCGCACTACACGATTTGAGAAGAACTTAGCCCTGACGTTCAGTCTAGCTCTCTGTTGTTTGAGCTTCAAGCGATGTCCACGCAAGCGTTCAGAATCAGCCAGCTCAAATAAATCAGAGGGCACGATGGCACTGAAGCCCTTCATGATCTTAAATGTTTCTATCAGATCGCCTCACAGTCTACGCCGTTCAAGGGAAAACAACCCCAGGCTCTTTAGGCGATCTTCATACGGCTTCCCCCGTTGACCTTCAACCATCCTGGTTGCTAGTCTTTGAATCTTCTCCAGGCAAAGAACATCATCACGGAGATAGGGCGACCAAGCTTGAACACAATACTCTAAGTGTGGCCTAACCACTGCTTTGTATAGTGGCAGGAACACTTCTGGCTTGGTATTACACAGAGCCCTCCTGAGGCGAAACAATTCTCGTCGCGCTTTGTTGGCGGCGTATCGACATTGCATCGAAGGCTTGAAGCTGCTCGTCATGATGACTCCTAAATCGCGTGCCTGGGTAGTGCATTGTAAGGGAAAGGGCCCAAAGGAAGTCTGAACTGCAAGTACGTCTCTACTAGTGGTCAGAATTTGGCACTTGCTTGCATTCAAGGGCAAGTCCCATTGCTTCGACCAGTTTGCCACACTGATGATATCCTTGGCCAGTGTTGCACGGTTGCCCCTGCTGACTAGCTTCAAGTCATCCGCAAAGATGTAACAGGGGTCTTCAATAAGAGGAGCCAAGTCGTTTATAAACATAAGAAACAAAAGTGGACCTAGCACCGATCCTTGGGGTACTCCACTGTAGGCCACGCCCACACTAGAACTCACATCACCGATTCTAACTCGAAACGTTCTCCCATATAAGAATTCTGACACCCAAGACAGAAGTCTAGGATGCACTCCGAACCATGCTAATTTTTCAAGTAGGAAACGGTGATTTACTGAGTCGAAAGCCTTGCTAAAGTCAAGATAGCAGACCTCTACTGGAATCCCGTCGTCAAGACATCGAGTAATCTCATCGAGGAAGCACAGTAGATTAGTGAGGCACGACTTCTTTTTAATGAAACCATGCTGCTCTGCTCTAAGTAGGCTGTGTTCCGCCAAATGCTCACAAATCCGGTTTCTTATAAGCTTCTCTAAACACTTGAGCAGAACACAGGTTAGACTGATGGGTCTGTAGTTAAGGGGCTCCGATTTGGAGCCACCCTTGTGAATTGCAACTATGGCTGCTTCCTTCCAGTCTCGTGGCAACTTGCATTCCTGGAGCGACAAGTTGAACAGCTCCAGAACAGGATGTTGAAGGATGTCAGCTAGTGGCTTGACTATTGCCGGATGTACATCGTCAGGACCGGCTGATTTGAAGGGATTCAAGTTAGTCATCACAGTAAAGACCTCTTGCGCAGTCAGCACGATGTCCTGCATTATATAACTGCTGACACAGTGTGGCTGCGATGGTGCAGCACATCCATTGTCCCTCCTATGCAGATTCTGAAAGACTCTTAGCAGCATTTCAGCTTTATCTCTGGCTTCCACAGCCTGGCTGCCATCTTCCATATTTAGACACCCAACGTCCTCTCTTAGGGAGGCTTTAGACTGAACATAGCCGTAGTAACACTTTGGATTTGTTTTCGCATACCGAGCCAGCCGAAGCTCATAAGAGTATTTAGCCTGCCGTTGCATCTTGATAGCCGTATTCCGGCTTTTTGTGTACTGTAGCCATCGTCGAAAGCCCCTGGCCTCAGTGAATTTTTTCCACTTCTCATTTCGTCTCTTTAGAGCTCTATCAATTCTCCTCCTCCACCATCGAGGCCTGCTGAAAGGTCTCGCAAAACGAAGAGGAGCAAACTCATTCAATAGTTGTATTAAACCAGTTTTAAGCACAGACCACCTATGTTCCAAAGATGCCTGTTCCTGGTCAGGGATCCAATTGACCTGGAGGGCTCTATCCCTCAATTTCATATGGTCGATGCGGATGAAATTTCTCACGAGGCGAGGATGTCGTGCAGGCTTCAAGGTATTTAGGCAGAAAGTGAGGACGCAGTGATCACTCCTACCTAAAGGTGCTTCCACTTGTAGCGCTGCGAAACGACCGTGTTTGGTGATGGCAACATCCAACGTGGAGGGGGCACTCCCGATTCGGCTCCTGGTCGGTATGTTGATAAATAAATAAATAAATAAATAGTACATTCTCGGTAAAACGAGACACACCTGTAAAGGCGTGATCAAATATGCATACAAGCATAGCTTCTGTGGAATGTTAAAACATTTCGTTTTTATGAAAGTTATAAAAGAAAAGATGTTGTCCGTATGAGTGAGCATACTGTCAGGTAATAGTCAGACCCAGGGACATTATGGCGCTGTGGCGCGCAAAAATCCGTCAAAACCCAAGTTGGGGGTAATTACGCCAGGTAGTGATCCGAGATAGAGATGATCTGTGCTACAACAAAGCATTGTTCATAGCAGAATTAGTAGCACAGGTTCGATGTAGAAGGCTGAGGACTGCGTCAGTGTGAAATGCATAGCTTGATGTATTGTTCAAGCTGTAGCCATCGTCGAAAGCCCCTGGCCTCAGTGAATTTTTTCCACTTCTCGTTTCGTCTCTTTAGAGCTCTATCAATTCTCCTCCTCCACCATCGAGGCCTGCTGAAATGTCTCGCAGGACGAAGAGGAGCAAACTCATTCAATAGTTGTACTAAACCAGTTTTAAGCACAGACCACCTTTGTTCCAAAGATGCTTGTTCCTGGTCAGGGATCCAATTGACCTGGAGGGCTCTATCCCTCAATTTCATATGGTCGATGCGGCTGAAATTTCTCACGAGGCGAGGATGTCGTGCAGGCTTCAAGGTATTTAGGCAGAAAGTGAGGACGCAGTGATCACTCCTACCTAAAGGTGCTTCCACTTGTAGCTCTGCGAAACGACCGTGTTTGGTGATGGCAACATCCAACGTGGAGGGGGCACTCCCGATTCGGCTCCTGGTCGGTATATTGATGTATTGTTCAAGTGCATTCTCATGCATCCAGTCAACCAGTTCCTGTTCCAATGTATCCGCTCTGTTTGCGGTGCCTTGCCAATCCGCATGAGGGAGGTTTAGATCACCAACTATTAGGAAATTAGGCGCAGCAACCACTGCGCGCCTCAATAGTGCACACGAGCTCTTTGTCCTTCTCTCGTGTGGACGACGGACTGCGGTAGACACATATAAAGCTCTCCAACCTGTCCATCATCCTTAAGTAACAAGACACCACCTGAACGTTCGTATTACTTATCATAAACGGAGCCTCCCAATGACTATACTGGCACTTTATAAGCAATAGTGCTCCCCCGCCAGTGTGGTGATCAGGCCTATCTACTCGGTAACTCACGAAATCTACCAGCAGGTCGCTAACCATGTCGCTCGGAGAAAGCCATGTCTCTGTCAAGGCAACAACATCAGCACATCCGCAGCGCCTCACCATCTCTCCCCATTTGTTCCTCACACTGCAGCAATTGGTATACCATACAATTAGTCCTGCTTGACGCGGTTGTTTCCCCTCGGGCGCAGCACCCGAGGGGACAACCCGTTTTTTGACACCGCGTCATTATCGCTCGCCGCCTGCAATGCTGGGTCAAGATTAGGCTCATGTAGGTCAACACGAGCAGAAACCTTGTCAGGTTCCGTCCGACTTGAGTTGTTTCGTATACGACCAGCTTGCTTCTTTCTCTTTAACTTAGAAGGTCTAGCAACGCTGCCTTCCGAATTTCCTGCAAGGTCAGCCTTGGGAGGTTCACAGCGCTGGTTTCCCAAACCAATCAGCGAGATGCACGTAGTGTCCTTGAGTTCCGAAGCAGCTGACATTATGCGAGCGGCATCAAATAGTCCTGGATGCGCCACCTGTAAGCTCATGTTTGCAACCCCACAACTTCCCCCGGGTAGGGAGCTGGAAGTGGTACTTCCGTTCAGTGAAACTTTGGTCGTTGTCACATGTAACTCGCGACTTATTCCCTTTGCAACCTGCATTGTTTGAGGACTCGAGCAGTCAACTGCCGCTGTGGTAGGAGTGCAGTCCCCACACAGTTCCTTTTGGTGTAATCGTGGCATGTTGCTGACTGACTCTGACCCCAGCGGCCGGAGATGCAGGGTATACAATCAATCGGCTGCAAGTACCTCCGGGTGAACTAACTTGTGAGGAAGCACCTTTCGCGGTACATGCTTCTGATACTGAATTTGTGGTGTGGTAGTTCGAAGGAACGACCTCCGCTGCAGTGGGACATTGATCTCTGGTAGGCACTGATGCAATGCGTGGATCACGTAAAGGAGCACCCTTTACCAAGTTCGCAGACACGCCAGCCAACCGGTTATTAGTATCTTCCGACTGACATACCCGCGGGACCTTGGTTTGTGAGCTAAGTGTGTTCGGGGCCACCTGATACCGGCCATTATACTGACTCTCGATTAAGCCGGCACGGTTTAGCAGTTGGTGACGATAAGCAGGGTTCCTAAATTCAACCAGAATCGGCCTAGCAAATCCTTGCTGACGCAGTGGACCAGTCTCTCTCCAGCTACCTACACGATGCACCCTTTTGATACCGACGTTTAAAGGTATCCCGGCTATGCGGAGGATGTCGTGTATTCGTCTCCTGTCCAGGTCTCGTCGAGCCTTTGCCTCGTGTATCACCGGCTCCTCCCGATTGTAGATAAGAACATTTCTTTGCCTGCCCATGGCAATCTCCGCACTCTGAGCGTAGCTATTTAAAGAATCGCGCAACTCGTCAATCTTCACTCGCAGTGCATCTATGAGCAAAGCCTGGTCGCTGATCACTTTTTCTGCGGTGGAGAGCCGCTGCAGATACTTCGCGTCAGCTACCCTCTGAACATCAGGCAACTGTGGAGGAGCATCAAGCCGCTCGCGTAATAAGCGAGCACAAGTATCAGCTAGGCACACACAGTGAAAACAGATCCACTTCAGTTGGGGATGCTGGGTGTACAGATCAATGGACGAACGGTCTAACCTAGAGCAGGTGCTATGATACCATAATAAACATCGGTCACACTGTATGCCTTCCGTGACTGCAGTGCCACAACTGTGCTCGCCACATTTATCGTTAGTATCAAAAGCCATAGTTATTTGGAAGGTGGAACCAAGAATAAGCAAAAAGCGAAACGAGCAAGCAGATGCAGGAGAAAACAGCAAAGAACAAACTCACGAAAGACAAAAAGCCTTTGGGACGGGTAGGTTCAAGTATGCAGCAGCAAAGATAGCAGCCCAAAAGTCGAAGAGTCGAAAGCCCTGGTTCACTTGCTGGTAGAAGGGCTAGATGTGGAAAGGCGGACCGTAGCGACGTCAGGAAGGATTTGGTTGTGACTGGAATACGAGCCAGGCGATTCAAAGTCGAGTCAGTCAGGAAAAGTGCTACAGCAGACTGCAGTATCTTGATGCCACAAAGCAAAAACGCCAGATCCAATGTAGCAGTCAGTTTTTAGCAGCAGTAGAAAATACTTTGGGTAGGATGGGTAGAATGAACGTGGTTTGCATGCACTACTATACACGGCAGAGAACCGTATAGGTAATTTAGCGCTTCCAAGTCCTTTTGGATCACAAGAAAAGTGACAAAAGCCAAATTTTCAGGAGTTCAGTGAAGAAAATCGCAGATCTATACATAAATCCACCGTCCGCAGTCGTTGTACAGTGTTCGTTGACGGCGATTAATGTGTATAACGGGCGGTTACCGAAGGTCCAAGTTATCCTGGATCAATATTTGATGGAGCAGAGTAAAGATTTCCCACGCAGTCAGTTTAGATCCCGCTTCCAAGCCAAATTTGAAGGTAGAAACTTCAAGATAGAGCTTTTTCAAAATTTCAAAGCGCGCGCTTGGGATGGGTGCAAAGCTGGACATGGGTTGCGAGCCGGACAATATAAT
>OX104071.1:76497071-76550840 GCA_944474145.2 Dicrocoelium dendriticum | reverse complement strand
TGTGCGTCACATACGTTTGCTGTCTGTAGACTTATTCTGGGACACTTTAGGTATCCACTAGCAACCGGAAGGCTTCAACTTAATGCCGTTGCTAGCTGTCGATACGCTCTCCCTAAGTACCATTATCAGTTCTTGTTTTTACCTACTTCACCACTTTTCAGCTGCAGCGAGTACTTGTAGGTAGCATTGAACTTTGCGCCAGGAGTCACTCCTTATCTCTCCAACACTTACTCTCTTGAACTGCTTGCATCTCACCTTCGCTTGTTTGTTGACTTCTTCTGTCACTCTAGTTATCCAGTGATAATTGTAGGCTTAATCCGAATGCATTTGCTAGCCACTGATACTCTGTAGCTTGGCACCACTATCTGTCGCTCTTCTTATCTTCTTCACTAATGCAGCAATTCGCCGTACGCTCCATGTCCCTTCTGCGCAGATCTCGAGCTCGCTAGGATAAACTCCTTGTCTCTCCATCATCCATTCTCCTAGATTGTCTGTATCACTTACCTCCTCTGGCTTGCTGATGCATTCAGTAACCCTATAGACATACACTAGTGACCAAGGGTCTGATTGGAATGGCAACATCTGACCACTGATAGCCTTTCCTAGCGCCACCATACGTCGGTTGTCCTAAATTCGGCACCCCTGTTTACAAGAGGCTAGTGGTCATAGACTCCATGCATATGCCAATATCCAGTGCTCGTTAGGCGCCACTCCGTGTTTCAATAACCTTTATTTTTTTAGAATAACTGCATCCAATATTTCCGCCGTTATAACGCCAATTGACCCTTAGATCTCACTCGCGGCAACCTATGTATTTTCACTTATTCTGCGCTCCCTATCTTATTACGCGAGCTACTAGCTGTTTATGCACCTTGCAAGAGCCACCGATATTCTAACTCACTTTGCTCTCTCCCTACGCACGCTTTGGCTCATAATTAACCGATACTTCGTAGCTTAGTTACTGGTACAACGCTGTTGTCTTTACACAGGCGTCAGCAATCCACCCATACGGCTAATGATTCTGTAGGATATTCAAAAGGCACCTTCAGCATAATTATTGTTGCACAGTGCACACGCTTTTCTCTACTCCAAAAATTGGAACCTAAGGTTATAACAATGTTGAACTCCATGCCTGTTCTTGCGGTCTTCTCGGTTGTCCCGCACTTTCCCTTTTCTCCGAGGTCCGGAACTTCTTGGAGGTCTGGGATTGGACTGAGGAACAGTTTTCGACAAAGACGGACATAACAACCGACTAGGACCTACATGGAGCATGGTTGAAAACCAACAGGACCTAATTACAATCACCACAAACCTTGTCCAGTATGAAGAATTGGACACATCTTGATACACCCATACATTATACATCTGAAAAATCAAGACAGCAGAAACTCAAATTTTGCTCACCTGGACACACAACAAGGTGACTATTCGCGATGTTCCCCTCCCCCACAGGCCTCAAGAATCATGCCGGCTCCGATCAAATTACCTGGCCAACTAACAAAGGAAATTAGGAGCCATTTGGCTGCGAATAACCGAATATGAAATCAGTCGTCAAACGGCTTTGCCAGTTATACAAAATTGATCAACATGTTTAACAGCAGTGTTGCAGGACATGGTGGGTTTCGCCTGGCAAACGTTTTCCCAATAAAATGCCACAGCTGTCTGTTTAACAATACTGCGACGTGGCGGATGTGACTTGCCACTGAATAAATTCACTGCCCACAACTACACCCTGGCAAGTCGACTAGATTCATATTTAAACTCTGCCCGGAACATGCAAGTATATAATACTCTAGGTCTACATGCACCGTTTCACTGCACTTATAATGCCTTGACCGTTTAAACTACACTCGACCGAAACCGAAGTATCGTCGTGCTAAATAACTGCTCTTAAAACTTGATCACGATTGAATTGGTGTGTCTCTATGTATTTAAGAATAAACTATGTATTTATTTATTAATTTAAACCACCCAGAAATCCTAAGTGCCCATAGTTATCAAATCTATGCTGCAATTGTATTCGTATCTGCCACTTCCCATTACCGTCCGACAAGCTTTCGGCATATTTTGCATATGTTTTGCAGAGGCGTGAGCAAACGTTTGACAGACGACATTGTTGACCTGACAGGAAGAATCCATCGCATAAAACATGCTTCATATCTACTGGCGCGTGACCGCTATCAGCGTCTTTCAACTCTATTGCAGTATTACTTGTCAGTGAAACATATAAATACGCTAACGTAAAATATTGGCCAATAATTCCTTACTGATCGTCCTTTGCGTAGGCTGAGAAGCCATTGTTTCAGCGCAGCTCATAGCACTAAGTTCTAAGCGGCTTTCACTTTATACATCTATAAAAAATGGGGCTAAGAAGCACACCTAATTACCTTAATCGTAAACCGTTGACGCTCTGTGCTGGTGCACGGCGCCTATAGGCACAATCCCGCGTGTTACACATAGCCTGCGGCGGCGAGCAATTTGAAAGTGCCTTGACGTCTGTGTCCGATCCACAGGCAACATAAAAGACCAGCTAAGGTTGTTAAATCGTCCTCTCATGAAATATGCCGCCGACGTTAATGCTAGAAATCAAGTTGCTTCATCGTGATTAAGTGTGAATTAAACAAACGTACAGGTATGTTAAATTAAAATAGCAGACTTCGACGATGAGCACAAATGGCGGACCGAAATTCTAACTTACCAGTTAGGCTCAGAAATTGTTGTGGATTTATGGTACGCTAGTCTAAACTTTGCTTTGCTGGTGGTGGTGGATATGGAAGCGAATATTTGGGAGATGTGCAAGCTAAATACGTTTACATGGTACTATAAATGAATGTCAATTTTAGCTTTCATGTATTTGCTTAAGTGGATAACAATGGGGAGTAAATCAATGTGGCGCCATGTTGAAAGCCGTCACCACTGCGTCCAATACGGCCACGTTTAAGCACTTGACAGGTTCGTTTTGGTAAATGTGCGGACATGAAGGGGATGTAAAGCAATGTTACCTGGCGTATGCAACGTCCTTTTTAACGCGCCAAGTGGTAACTATTTCGTCCTCAAATTTGACAAGTGCCCATTCCTTACGGACAGTGGGGATATTTACTCTGTTCCAGCAGTTATAAGATCGCCGCCATCATGACCAGCGTATTCTTAGACATGCAACCAAACGCTCCAAATGTATTGTAATTGTGACACCTGGTAAAAGCACCGCTGAAAAGTGGATGTGCTGAAGTTTCCCGCGAACGATAAATGGCGTCAAACGAGACCTTTGCCAAAAGTTTATAGACCTAGTTCTCAGGTTTCCATGAGTACCCAAGCCAGCTTCAAACCACAAGCCAGAATCGTTTGATAGTCCATAAAAATGCTTGACGCTTTGCTCGTATTTAATTTTTTATTTTTCTATGTAGACGCCCGCATCTATTAGCACCTCTTATTACTTGGAGCTATTCTCGCAAATGGTTAAAAGAAATAAGACGCTAGTTAATCGAAAACGTGGTTCCTTCCTGGATCCTGTCCTATCCTGTTTATGTATATTTTCCAAAGACTTGTAAGGGTACTCGCCTTTTGACCACTGGAATCTAACTAGATGCATCTTGTTGCTAGCGTGCAATTAATCATTTAAAACAGATGCACTTACTTTTATTCCTCGTTGTTTGCTCATTGCGGCGAAACCTGTTTGCGTGCCTTCGGTTTCCCGGTCGTTGTGCATCTGCGCTATCGCAAGGAACCTGTCATCAACTGCTTGCAGTTAACGGCGGCTCTGTTTCGTCTACTACGGTTTGGTTGGTCCAGTTTAATACATACGTGACGCACTAGGTTTTTCCGACTGTTTCGCTCAACGATTTTATACCTAGTCACCTTAAAACTCTACATGACTTTCTTGCATTTCACGTAATTATATTTGACCTTCTACTTCCTTTCTGAAACGTTGGCCAACGAGTGCCGTCCAAAATCATCTTTTCCCCTTTCAATGACTCGTTGGTTAAACATGGCAAAGCAAAGAGTATCAAAGCAGGTACAGACGCGTGCGTGTGCATCCAATGCAAGCGTCGTTGCATTCGGTTCATCATGGATGATATTAGCTTGCATCCGATGCAGTATGCCCTTCTGACTAGTAGCGAGAGGATACCGCACAGCTTCTTTGACTGCTGTATGCGTAGGACTCAGTGTTACACGACCGTAACAAGCAGTCCATTGTCTCTGGAAAATCTGATGTTTCCGAGGTGTGCGCTGGACAGGAAATTTGATTGCTTGTTGAAGTGCCTAATCTTTTCAGGTCTCCATCAAGAGGCAGTGGTAGATATATGCAAGCTGCCAGACCAGGCGGCTGTTTTCTCACCATCCACCTTTAGTGCAAGCTTTAGTAAGGACACTGCTGGCAACCAAACCTCAGACACCGGGTTTGATTTCTCTATTAGTTGGAAAGACAAGCAAGATTCTGCCCTTGTCAAAAGGAAGTGGAAAAGGGTTAAAATGTTTCCACAACCGAAGACAGCGGTAGGAGGTCAGTCGGGTGCTCGTTCCCCATTCCAGTCCATTTATATTGCACCTGTCTCATCCAACATGGATTCCTTTGCGACTTTGTAGTCTAAATTATCGGATCATAATCTGAAACCGCCGACGCCCACAGAGCATTGGTTAAGTACTTCGTTTTGCTAAAGCCGCTATATGGATTACAATGTTGTTTTTGAGAGCACTATTGAGATACCTCTGTGTACTTTCATAAACATATCCTAGTGTCCCCGCATTTGTTTAACGTATACGTTAACAGGCCTTATTGCCGTGCTTCCCGTCCTCCCTGATCAAAAGCTCACGTTACTTCAAAAGTTTTGGCCACGCAGTCTGTATCCAACCCAAGTATGTTAAGCGTTACTTTGCCCCCACCAGATGCGAGCCAAGGTCTTCTAAGTTTGGCCCTTATGCTCAGAATTACGGGTGTTAGATTGCACACAGACCTCGCTTTGACGGATACGCTGAATTTGCGGGTGGTTGTGCTACGTGGAAGCACATTGTAACGGAAGAGAAAAGCTCTCTTTTTGGCATTCTGAATAGCACACGGGCGGCGCACTGCATGCCTCCAGCACCGGTTCCGGTAGGGCAGAGCCTTGGCTCTCGATGCTTAATACTTAAAGGTAATCTGCAATAAGTTGCGTAGCTTGCGCAATAAGCCGTGTGAAGTCGGCACCGGTTTTGACGGCTGCTGTCCAGGTCCTCTGCCGTTCTCTGCTAATTGATTTCTTACCCATTTCACGGACAGTAGATTGCCTTTACCAGGTTGCGCACTACTGTGTGTGACCGCACCTTCTATCGACGTATGGGTGGCGTTGCTTTGTACGTCAACTCAACTCTTACTCTATTTACGAGGTCTACATTTTGCACCCACAGTTTCTATGTATATTGCATCCGTGCAACTTAAGGTTGTGCCGGTCGATAACAGCCCCGAGATTTTTGAAAGTAGTCTGATTGCTGTTAACAGTAAACAATTGACGAAAATGTGTTTGGCAATTGGTGAATTTAATCGCCGTGACCTGGACAGGCAGAACTTTTTTGCAATGTTGTTTCAAAAGGTTTTGCTATTGAGCTTCGCTATCCAGCCTTGCGTGCTTCCCCTGCATTAGTTCGTTGCTCGGCCCACTCGATTTATTATGGGGCAAGACCCGCCATTTTTGGAATTTCGATACATTCATTGACTTCTTCATGGATATTTCATACCACTGAAGTCGAAGTGGGTTTTCGCCACAAGCGTTCACTATATAGGAAGCCACAACTGACGGTTTAACAATACTGCGACATGCCATATGGTAATCGGCACTGAATAAAGTCACTGTTCAATCCACATGCGGTCAACTCAACAATAGTCCTATTTTAACCTTTTCTTGACACACAAGAATAAGATATCCAGTCTACATTTACAGCTTTTACTTAGTTTATAGTACCATGACGGTTTTCATTACGCATATTTGAACTTAAGTATCGTAATCCATTGACTACTTTATTCATCATGATTACCTCTTTATGTTACAAAGCCTGCAAACGTTTCCGCTACTGCCGATTACCTACATAGCAACGTGTTTGTTGCCAAACAAAACTACATAAATTTCAATCAGGCGAAAATTGATTTGTCTTAATTATTTATAGTACAAGCTATTTATGCATTTAGTTATTTATAGGTACCGGGGCTTGCGTTCGCACACAAGTGCAATAAACAGCCGCCCGTTAGGCGGAGGCATGCATCGACCTTGGAACCTGACCAGACTAACGTGCCACAACTACTCATGTTATTTGTTTAATTTCGCTGTTTGTCCTATGACGAATAGTCGTCCCTACGGGGGTCTAAATATTTGGCACCTTAAACAGGGAGCTGAGAGGTTTCATCGCAGGCCAACTTTGGAGTAATGGCCATAATTTCTACCGAGCAAGTGGATCTCTAATGTTCGGGCAAACGCTGCCCGTGGACGTAGCTCTAACCATATTTGTACATTGAGGCATTCTTATCTGAGGGAGGATCGGTGTTCTTAACGAAAGCTGCGGAACGGACGCCTAATTTGACAGAATACTGGCGTACATGTGATGAGTACCGTGCGTTCAATAACGTTACTGCTGACCGCTATCCTGTTGCTCACATTCAGGACACCATGGCTAGCCTACGCGGCACCCTGTATTCTCAAACCTTGATCTGGTTCGCGATTATTATCTGAGTCCAGTCGCTGAAGAATACCTACCGAAGACTGCCGCATTTACGCAGAATGGGCGTTTTCAATAGTTGGCTATGCACTTCGGTCTTCGCAAAGCAGCCCAGACGCTGCAACTGATGATGGGTTCAAACAACTGAGGTCTAGATTTCGTCTGTTCATCCCTTGACGGTAGGGTTGTTACAAGCGCCTCTACTAAACAACCCGCAGAACATCTCTAGCTTCTTTTTGTTATACTGGTCTTTGGTTCCATAACTTTCAACCCTGTCAAATGGGCATTCCAGCAGCTATCCTTTGAATCTCCTGGATACCTTACCGATGAGTATGGCATACCGCCACTAGACGATAGATTCCGCGCCAGTAGTGGTAAGCCGAACTTGACCGCTTTAACTGCCTGCTCAACTATTATTGATGGATTCTTTCACACTGTGCCATTTTGCTCAGTCCACTAGCCAACATGTTTCGTGGACGCAATATCGGTCAGATGGCACAGACTGCTGCCGCTGCTGCCGAAGCTTTCAAATTTAGCAAAGTGGCCTTAGCCAAAGACGTTAGACTTTATCATTTCGACTCGAATACTCTGTTCAGTGTTACGGTTGAAGCAACGGACAACGTCCTTGGCGCCGTCCTACAGCAAAAACAACTGGAGGCTGGAAACCTCCTGCGTTCTGTTCTAGACGCCTACAAATTGCAGACGTCAAGTACAGCACATCCAGTCCCGCACTGCTGTCCGTTTACTCTAACTTTCGACATTTCCGACACGTCCTTGAAAGTAACATCTTCATTAGCTTCACCAATCACATGCCGCTTATCTAGGCAGTCCGAAATCAATCAGCACGACATGCGCCACGTGCGATTCTTCAGCTGGCTTTCAGAGCCCTAGTCTCGACGGATATCCGACATATTGCTCGTCAACAAAATGTCGTCCTTGATGCCCTTTCAAGTATATCTGCGATCCGCTCTGCTGGGCAGGCAGTCACTTGGTCTGCGCTGGTCGCCGCGCAATCAATCAAGCAAAGCTTTTCTGAACTCCGTGTTTATCTTTTCAGTTTTACTTACAACCTTTGTCGTCAACTGGTTGTACCATTTATGGTGACATATCTACCGGACGACCTCCACTTTCCGTTCCAAAAGCATTTTGCCCTATGGCTTTTAACACCCTCTACGATATCGCAAATCCAGTCATTAACGCTACTGCTAAGCATGTCACCTAGAGATACCTTTAGCGTGATTGCGCGCTGGACACAGTCACCATTCACAACAAGCCAAGCTTCAGCGGCACGCGCACGCTTCGCTTGGTCACTTTCCGTCCGTTGCAATGTGATTTGCCCCGTCTATCTCGATATAGTGGGACCGTTGGCCCGTCCAAAGTAAATGCCTACATTTTGACCAGGATCGACCGCTGCACCCGTTGGATCGAAATCGTTCTCATCCCTGACGTGGTTGCGCAAATCGGAATAAGCGCTTTAGCCGAGCCACGGGTCGCTTCGCATGACAGAGTAGTCACATTGAGGAGAGTCCACGGTCCGCAGTACAAGATCTTGACCTTTACCTATCTTGTAAAACTCATTGGAGTTCGACGCATTCACACAACGGCCTATTATCTATGGGCGTACGGAGTGGCAGCACGTCTGAACTCCCTACGGTATCATTTGCCTTTAACAAACTTGAAGGTTCTGTCATCTCATTGACTATCACTTCAAAGTACCGCCCTCACATCCTATCAGAAAACAATGATTAATCGAGCGCTACCTTTAGTACGACTGGCACTGCTTTTTAAATTGATGTACACATCCCACATCCCTGTCGATCTTCCAAAACCTTTTATTGGTTTCCACTCATCTAGCACACATCACTTAGATTTTAGCTAAAGCGTAACACCGTCTGCTGATGCTAATGATGAGCTTCTTCAAGCTTTACGTTAAAGCCACCTTGCAATTCCTCATCTACTCGCTTCTTTTCACATGTTTACCCCCACCGCTGGTTAACCGTCCAGCTGGTCTACCAATATGATTGGACGCTTGCGTCCATCAACTCTGTCTGTCTTCCAACCGTATTAGTCTGAACTCTGCTGTGATATTTGGCCTTCGTTGACATGCAAGAATCAGTACGCTTTGCCGGTTCATTGACTAGCCGTTCACAGCACCTCCTCCCAACTCTGATCATATAACTTTTCTATGTAAGCTACTGCTGCTCACAAACTCTGCCTTAATAATCCAAATATTTTACTGTCAATTTGACCAGTAGGTTTCACTTTAGTACTCCACCTTGGATTGGAACACAGTACATTTTTGCTCCAATGCCCGTCTTATCCGGCTACCTATAGTCTCGTTGAAAGCTGCGTTTGCAATTTATTTATCACCACAGCGCTGGCATGCGATAGCTCCTATTGTTGCTCCAGTACTTGAATTTGATAGTTTATTAGTCCATGCCTCACCTTACGATGGCTTCTGGCTCCCGCTTCATTATACATCCGGCTTCCACCGCCACTTCTCTGTCAAATGGCTGACATGTATTGTTCAACGTTATAGCCCACCTGGATTAAAAAACTTAGTAGCCCTGCGAGATGCAACCCATGTAGTCCTGCTACCGCACGTACCTTTCAGAGCTTGTTCTGCGAGAGATTTCTCGCTACAGCTATAGTATGTCATCCCATCTCTTCACGCCATAGTTTTCAACATTGAATGCCCGCTATTATGTGCCACTTCTTGAGGTAGCGTACGCCCCTTGCTTCACAATTAACCCAGCATGCACCCTTACTCTTCTCTGCTGTATATTTGATCCGAATATTTCACTGTAGAACTGCGCCTTAGGGAGGAACACCATGTAGCTTTTGGAGCTGCTGTCCAACATAATCTGGCACCCCTGTACACTTACAGAGATGGCGTTGCTACCGTTTACCGCTAAAGCTGTAATATGTAATCTTTTCCATCCTCCCGACTGTTTTTAACATTAAACGGCTATTAGACCGTGATTTCCGCTACACTAGTCATCGGTTCCTGCTTCACATTGTAACCGGTTCCATCCACCTTTTCCTTTATCGTCTATTTGTATATACTTCAGCGTAGAACTCCACATTTGGGTGGAACACTTAGTATCTTTTGACGCTGCTGCCCAGTTTTTCCGCAACCACAGGCCGGTTTATGTTCTGAAGCTGCAATGGTTCTTTCACTGCAGTTATATTATATTTTCCCGTCCTTTATCACTCCTGCTTTCAATTGTGCGTGCATATTAGTATATTCCACATGGATAGATATCGCGCCTCCTGTTTCACAACAAATCCGACAGGTAACTTTACTCATCTATGCCGCCTATTAGTGTCGTATGTCCCACTGTAAAAGCAAAACGTGATATGAAACACTTGTTGCTTGTATTATTCCCAAACCTCTGCTCACTTCCACAGCCGGCTCTAAAACCGCTTGCTGGCTACAGCTGTTGCATGTAGTCCTGTTAATTATTGCACTTTTATTCAACACTGTGTACCTATTAGTCCATATTCGAGCGTAAAATATTTTGCTGTTCCTGCTTAATTATTATCCAGGCTGCTAGCAACATACTTCGCAGCCGTCTATTTGTGTTTTACTTTCCAACGTGGATGTCAACCTGAGCGTAAAACTCTAAGTATTTTTTGACACTGCTGCACGTTTTACGTCGCTACTACTGGTCCCTTAAAAAACTGGTTTTACAACCGTTGTCCCGCCACAGCCGTAATATGCAACACCTAGTCCGCTCGCTCTCGTTTTTAACCTTGCATGCCTATCAGTAGGTTACTGTCTAACCACCTCGTTTTCAGACCGCCGAAATAGTGGAAGCGCTCAATAACTTATCAAGTCGTCGAATGGTGTTGCCATTTAATTCCATCGACCTGGAATAAAGGAAATTGACATCCGGCTACTTCGTCTAACCCAGGTTTGTCGATAAAGACGGAGAAGAGCAAACACTGTAAAATTCATTAATGTTGGCACGGTTTGTAAAGCAGACTTTTCGGCCACTAAGGTAAGTGAACAACGAATACACGAGAACAAGCTTCGACAGTCAAAACAAGGATTATTTTAACAGAATTTCATCGGATAATTAAAGTGGCCAATTACAATAAGGTCCACAAACAAGTTGAGGAGTTTAATAAATTACCAAGACAAAACGTAACAAGGACATTCGGGCACATTAGTTGAATGCCATAACCGACACGTCTGCAATGCATTTGAACTGTTTTGCTATTATTAGTGGTAACCATATGTCTCAATTTCTGGATGAATCAATAAGAGGAACTTGTAAACATCAATGTAGTGACCGGGAGATCCCCCTGTTTGGCTGCCACATGCTGCGTAAAATATTACAAAATCACAAAATTATATTTTCGCGAGGTACATAGCAAATTAGCCGCTCGCCTGTTTGAAGGTTGCTCGCGTTTGTTTGAGTCAATATAGCATCCGCCCTCGGACGGTGCGATGCTCATCGGCTCCGCGGCCATCTTTGCTCTCCGCGCACGCGACCACAACTTTCCCCTAGCTAGCTATTTTCCGGTGCCTTATTTTGAGCACTAGATATCGTTTCGCACCACTTAAGAAAATTTTCCTAGCGTTACTTTTGGTGTTCTCCACTCGTCGAAGGTTGGCCTTATATTCGCGTATTGGTTTGAAAGCGTACCGATCCTGCTTCTCGCTATATTGGTAAACCCGACCTTTGGCCATTATCCGGTGAGTTTTTGCTAACCTTTCTTTTCAGTTTGGCCACATTTTTCGCTAACCCGTCTGATTTTCACTTTTCATTTTCCGGTTTAATCTCGCTGGCTCGCTATTTTACTCGCTTTGGAAACTGATCGCGTAGATTCTGACGTTCAGATCGGCACAGTTACGCTTCCTATCGCACCTTTTTGCGAGACTAATCCTAAGTCTTGGTTTGGTCAGCTACAGTTGCATTTTTTTGCCTGGTATTAGGTCCAAAAAGACTGTTCCACTTTGTCGTTTCCGCGCTTCCGCTAAATGTCATTGACGACATTCTAGATCTTCCTGACGACCAAAAGGCTTACGATGCAGTCAAAACAGCTGTTCTTAGAAGAACAGGCTTATCCGATCGACAACGAGTTACGAAACTCCTCAACGAAACCGACCTTGGCGATCTTAAGCCGTCTCAGCTGCTTCGAAAATTGCAGAGCCTAGCTAAATTCACTTCGATAGATGATTCTTTTCTTCGGGAAATGTGGTTGCAGCGACTTCCGCGCGAGATGCTACACATTCTCTGCGCTAGTGAGGATGCACCTTTATCCAAACTGACCGATACAGCCGACCGAAGTTGGGAGTCGTACGGCCAGGTTTCGCAGGTCCAGACGAAACGGGACGACGATATCGCCACGCTTAAATTCCAGATGGCAACATTGACTCGACAATTCACAGACTTTTCGGCCTCCGGACATAACCGCTGTAAATGCTCTAGGAGCCGTTCGCGTTCACGTTCGAACTCTCCTTCGCGATCACCGAATAGAAACGGTTACTGCTGGTACCACGAATTATTCGGCCAGCAAGATAAATCATGTCGCCCGCCCTGTTCTTTCAAACGACAACAGCAGGGAACGGGCGGACCAGCACGTAGGGGTGACGGACGTAGCTGGTCACCGCAGTGGCCTTTTCTTCGGCACCGATCTTAGAATCGGAGTTCGATATCTCGTCGATACTGGCGCAGAAGTCAGCGTTCTCCCGCGTGATCCAAACGACCCGACCGAAAAGGTGACTAGCTCATTGCGCGCAGCTAACGGGACCATTATCCGCGTAAATGGTCAACGCTCGCGCACGCTAAATCTCAGCCTCCGAAGCGCTTTCAAATGGATATTCCTCGTTGCGGATGTTCAAACGCCCATCTTTGGTCTGGACTTCTTACGTCATTACCACCTACTCGTCGACGTTGAGCGACACCGTCTAGTCGACCGCCTTACGAATCTCGCAGTCATTTGGATTTTGACCGACACCGCGTAAATCAGTCCCGTGTACGCGACTGAACTTATTTCACCCGTCGGGCAAACGCTGCTCGATAGTTTTCCGCAGGCCTTCCGTCCTGCCGTCCCGTTGCTTTCCGCAACCGACGCCGCGACGCCTCACATCGTTACAAATTGTCCGCCTGTGTTTGCAAAAGCCAGGCGCATGACCCCCGACAAGCTCAAAATTGCACGCTCCGCATTCGAGCACATGCTAGACTAAGGCATTATTCGCCCGTCTAAGAGCCCGTGGGCGTCGCCTCTATACATGGTGCCTAAAAAGTTAGAAGACTGGCGTCCATGTGGCGACTATCGCGCTCTCAATAACGCTACCGTCTCCGACCGCTATCCGATTCCGCACATTCAGGACATCGCGGCTAGCCTACGTGACGCCCGTGTGTTCTCGAAGATCGATCTGGTTTGCGCTTACCACCAGATCACTGTAGCCGAGGATGACATTCCGAAAACCGCAGTCATCACGCGTTTTGGACTTTAGGAATTCTTGCGAATGCCTTTCGGTCTTCGCAACGCAGCTCAGAATTTTCAACGCTTCATAGACTCTGTCACAAGAGGGCTTGACTTTTTTTATCCTTATATAGACGACAAATTAGTAGCTAGTTCTTCCAAAAATCAGCACGCGGAGCACCTCAAGAGGTTTTTCGTGAGGTTATCTTCTAATAGCATTACAGTCAACGCTGGCAAATGCATCTTTCAGCATCCATCTATCGAATTTCTTGATCATCGAATTGATCAGCATGGCATACGGCTGCTCGAAGACTGAGTCAGCGCTATTAAGGACGTTCCCGTTCCCACTACTTTGGCCGCCATCCGCCGTCTTAATGGGATGTTCAACTACCACCGTCGATTTCTGCCACGTTGTGTCGACTTGCTCAGTCCATTGACCGACTTACTTCGTGGACGCAAGAAAGCAACGCGAGTTGACGCCCGCTGCAACCAAAGCCTTCAAGGCCTGCAAAGAGGCCTTCGCTGAAGCCGGTATGCTTCACCATTTCGACCCCAAAGCTCCACTCAGCGTTGCAGTTGATGCATCGGACACCGCCATTGGCGCCGTCCTGCAGCAATTCCATGAAGGATGCTGGAAACCACTCGCTGGCTCCTCCCGACGCTTACAATCGGCAGAAGTCAAGTACAGCACGTTCAGCCGCGAACTGCTGGCAGTTTATTCTACAGTCCGACATTTCAGGCACGTCTTAGATGGTAATCGTTCGTTATCTTCACCGATCATAAGCCGCTTATTTACACCTTTCGAAAGCAATCAGCTCAACACTCACCACATGAGGTTCGTCAGCTGGATTTCGTGGCTCAATTTTCTACTGACCTCCGACACATTTCTGGTCAGAATAACGTCGTTGCTGACGCTCTTTCGCGCGTCTCCGTAATCCACACTGCTGGCCAGGCAATCGACTTATCTGCCATGGCTACCGCGCAAATTACCGACAATGACTGTCAGAACGTCAAACAAGATTCTTCTCTACGAATCACAACGCATCCACTGCCGTCAGCTAATGGCACAACCTTGTGCGATACTTCTACTGGACGACCTCCACCCATCGTTCCAGAAACCTTTCGACGTCTAGTTTTCGACACACTTCCTAACATCGCTCATCCAGGCATCCGGGTCACGATCAGGCTCATATCCGATAGATACGTTTGGCTCGGAATGAAGCGCGATCTCAAGCGCTGAGCACGCGGTTGTCTAACGTGACAGCAGGCCAAGATACAGCGGCCCTTGTCCGCTCCGCTTGGTCGTTTTACGCAAGTCTCAGCTCGCCTCGCCCATGTCCATCTAGACATAGTTGGACCCTGGACACCATCCAGAAGTATAGTCTACATTCTGACCAAGATCGACCGATACACCCGTTGGCCCGAGGCCGTATTTATACCCGACGTGTCCGCGGACAACGTAACGCGCGCTTTCGTTGAGCGCTGGGTCGCTTCACATGGCTGTCCAGCCACCGTGACTACCGACCGCGGTCAGCAGTTCGAATCCTCGACCTTCAACAATCTTCATAAAGTGCTCGGATATCAACGCATCCGGACTACCGCCTATCAACCGCAATCCAACGGCATAGTGGAACGTTTCCACCGACAGCTGAAGGTCTCACTTAGTGCCGCAAATGCACTAAGCTGGACCGAAGCACTGCCTATGCTACTATTTGGTATCCGATCAGCTCTTAAAACTGATTTGCACACGTCCAGCGCCGAACTTGTATATGGACAACCTCTTCGACTACCTGGGGACTTCTTTTCTGGAAACCCCAGAACACCCCGCTACGACGCGAATTACGCTCGGCAGTTAGCCACGAGCATGCGTCATATCAAAGTAACCGAGTTGCGAGAACAACGACGTAAATCGTTCGTTCCACAGGGTCTACTGCATTGCGCTTACGTTTTACTTCGAGTCGATGGTCTACGCAGACCACTCGAACGACCCTACGAAGGTCCATTTAAGGTTCCTAAACGTAGGGACCGCGTATTCGTTATCCACCGCCACGGTAAACGTGAAACTGTCTCTATCGACCGTCACAAGGTTGCCTATGTGGAACCTGAGATCGACGATGACTCCCGTCCACCTTCGGACGAGTCAACGCAGTCTATGATCGACGACACTCCTACTTCCGTTGCTACGAAGCATTCTCCGACTAACCCTTCCGACTCAGTTCTTTCCGATTGTATCGAGCCGAAAGCTTCCTCATCAGACAAACCTGCTGGATCGACAACGCCACCTACCGAACGTTTAAAATCGACTGGGTCATGTAGGTGGGTTAATTGGCCAGCGCGATTAAAAGATTAGTCTTCTTTTCATTCTTCTTTTTCACGCCTCCATTTGCTTGTAGCCTAACCCACCCAACAAACGGCAGTTTTGAGCACCCAAAATTTTGCAAAGCGTTTTGAAAACCCCAAAAACCGCGAAAACGTTTGGAAAACCTAAAAAAGGAGAAAATCGTTTTGAAAACTCAAAATGGTTCTCGCTTTATTCGCTTATCGCACTTTGTAATTGCTATCGCTTTTTGTTAGCTTTGTCGCTCGCACCTGTTTGACACTCCGCGTTTCCGCTTCTTTTTCATATCCCCGGCACCCGGACGTTCAACGACAATCAAACGTTACGTTTTCGGACACTACGTGCTCACACATCATGTGCCGTGACACTACGTACTCGAGTGCTACGAACATTCCCCCTATTTCATGTTTTTGGCACCTGTAGGGAGGACACGGGCGGGAGCCCCCTAGCGTCCGATCGCATTGGTTCTCCCCCAGCAGCTGCATCAGGTTTCACCGCCTGGCCTCGCAGAAGGCTGGCCGGCGACGGACAGTCCTCACGTAGATCGAAGGGTCATCAACGGTTCCCTTCTTAGAATGGAACTGTGTAGTGACCGGGAGATTCCCCGGTTTGGCTGCCACATGCTGCGTAAAATATTACAAAATCACAAAATTATATTTTCGCGATGTACATGGCAAATTAGCCGCTCGCCTGTTTGAAGGTTGCTCGCGTTTGTTTGAGTCAATATAGCATCCGCCCTCGGACGGTGCGATGCTCATCGGCTCCGCGGCAATCTTTGCTCTCCGCGCACGCGACCACAACTTTCCCCTAGCTAGCTATCTTCCGGTGCTTTATTTTGAGCACTAGATAGCGTTTCGCCCCACCTAAGAAATTTTTCCTAGCGTTACTTTTGGTGTTCTTCACTCATCGAAGGTTGGCATTATATTCGCGTATTGGTTCTAAAGCTTACGAATCCTGCTTCACGCATTAACACAGTCAAACATGTTCAGCGCGAAAGACTATCAACATCTGCTTGTAATTTATAAGGAATATACAATGCGTGTCTACGCAGGCTCTAAAAGCTTGCTTATCCATGGATTTTGAAGAACTCCACATTGTAAATTGGCTATATGGAATTAACACTATTAACAAAACTGCGAGTAGGGGCTATAAGTAATAAGTTCATGCAGCGGTTTCATTGGATATGATATTTATAGGGATGTATTCTGGGTACTGGATGCTGAGACTGATGTAGCATTCATGATGCTTCTTTATCGCAGTTTGACTAAATCAACTTATACTTAAACTAGGTATTTTTAATGTGGATAAAGTTCATTCCACTTTATTTGGCTTGTTCCGCGTACTTGATAATCTTCACCTAATTTGCACGCGTAGAGCTTGCTAATTGTAGTAACCATGCGAAACTATCACGTGGTAATTTTTAAATAACCTTCGGAATTTTGTACCTTATGCAGATTCGCTTGTAACCAATTTACTCCATATGCTAATTTAGCGGGTATTTATGTCGTCACATTAGTTTACTTTATTCGCTATCTTTTACTTGCTTTTGGCATTTCGAATGACTGGCTGTTGTTTGACATCGCAGGTGGGACTGCGCTTGATGTGCATGTTGAACGGGTACCTACTTGCCTGTTACCCACTAACTCGTCCATACTGGTTCCAGAAGACAGTTGGTCGCTGCTGAAATGCACGGGGTGCACAATTCTTGTGGTCGTGCTAGGCTCGAATACTAGTTCTATGCAGTCAGTGCGGAGCGGACTACGGTCCAGCCACCGCCCTGTGTGCGGATGATTCCCCAAATACGACGTGTTTGTGTTTGTATGTGCAGGAATGTGGGCCGGCTCCGTTGAAGAAACGTGGCTCCCATCCGCATGCTTCTCGGTTCTAATTTTTCGGGTTTACACTGGACATGGGGTGTGAGGATGTAGCTGTGGGTGGCGCAGCCCAAGCCAACCACGGTCCCTCTGAAGGCGTAGGCGTACTGTGGCTAACCATGGTGGGACACGAATCCGAAACCGGATGCTGCCAACCAATCTGGATATGAAAACCTCGATAAGGCTTCAAATAGTGCACCTACCCATTCTCTAGTTGAGACGGCCAGTGGTTCCGCCACACACGAGAGATACACGGTTATCCTTGCCAGTCAGTTTCTTGAGTGTGTGAGATGCCGCCTGTATAGCAACGCCCACAAACTGGTGCACTACCTCAAGCGGTTCGGGAGTATCTCCGGGTCATCCCACAGTGTTTGAACGTCGAAAGCGGATGCCACCGGCGAGAAGACACTGATAAAATGTCAGTACCACCGGAAAGGGTACTCCCACCATCCTAACGAAGGCAAAAGACAGACTAATCGATCGCACACATTGCGGGGCGTATTTGCATGTTGGTATGCTGGGGACTTCGTTCAGAATAACCAGATCCACGTGGTGCATAACCACGAGCTTCTGGAAGACGAAGCATTAAAGTGGTTTAGTAGAAACCGTCAGATAGGTTCTTAAGAGCTGGAGATAATCAGGCCAATGCATGAATGCAGAAGCCACTGTTGCAACCTCCGTTCCTACGTCCGATTGAAGTTCGGAAAATACCTGACAAACACGGACGTCGGCAACCTTCGAGTGAAACACAGGTTTGGGCGTAACAATCTAGGTAACGTGTTTTTGAGTAGGTATATTAAAATACACTATATTTTTATATATAGGACATGGAATCAGAGTTTAACCATTGAAGAAGATCCCGGTGTTCTCGCTACAAAAACAATCGGATCACCCAATTTGTCTCTTCCACACCCGAGATGCTGGTACAGCAACCGATGTTTCCCGAATTTTGCTTATTGATAGCACCTTCTCCAATAACCAACTGAGATAGTTTCATACCAAGTGCTTATAGTAGATGGCTGTCAAAAGGGTCTGCCGGTTGCCATTGCTTTTCTCTGGCGAGTGACGGATACTGACTGCAAAACCTTCCACCAGGCATTTATGGAGTTTGTAGGTGTTGCTGCTGGCGTCCAGTGCATCATGCCCGATGGTGCACTGGCGATTGCTAACGCTGTACATAAACTCATGCTTTTTTCACACCATTTCTTATATCGCATTCATATACCTAGCAATGTTAGCAAACGTTTTCCGCAATCCATCTTACCCAGACTTTTTATCATCACGCTTTGCGCGTGCAATATTTGAAAATATTTAGCTAGTTGGGAACTCATTCGTAAAAACGATCAATCTTTCTTTCACCATATCAGTTCCTTCATTCTTCCCAACACCTTCAGATGGGCCAGCAGCAGGATGCCTGGTGCGGCAACGTGCGGCATATACGAGAGGAATATGGTGGAGTCCATGCATGGCTGCCTGAAAATAAAACTACTGAATGGACGAATTGGATTTTGAGAAGCCATTCGAGTGTCGCAAATGAACAAGACTTAGCTGATATCTAACCGACAAAATCGATAACGCATGCATCTTGTCGAGACTTCCGTATTGTCGGTCATTCGGTGTTGGACCGATTGTGCCGCCGCTTGATACCGTACGCTATTTTCGTAATAGCGTCTGACTTGAATTTAACGTATCCGGTTGCGGTTTCCAGCAGCGGTGAGCATGCACCTGCTTTCAGCGATCGTCGATTGGAGAAGGTGAACAAAGACAACCGTACGTGAACATGCAAACCTAACTTCGGATTTGGACTTCCATGCAGACACCTGCTGCCGTTCGTACAGCTTAACGGAATGGGTGTCAACGATCTGTCGGTCAGCTGAAGGCGGACGAGATAAGTTTTGATAACTTATCGAGTAGTGCGGTATGTTTTTTGTCCTAGTGTTTGTTGCCCGACGTTCTATCGCAAAGTCAAGTTGTTCTGTTAGTTGATGTCAAATAATTTAGAGACAGGTAGACCGATGGTCGTCCAGACACCGTTCATATTTCTTGAGTTGTTTGTGAGCCTCGGTAGTCATCATCCGTAGCATACACCTGCCAAATTGCCGAGCGGCTGTCCACCCTTGCGGATAAGCAATCAGCGGTTGGTAGCTAATACTACAGGGAAGAATGTCCCTTCTCAGGCATTTATGAAGGAACAAGAGTGTTATAATCTTTTCACCAGATGCAACGCCAAAAAATAACAATTCACTGCTCCACAAAACTTCTAGACCAACCGAAGGAAAATACACAAAGGCAATGACCTTGTCAGCGTGTGCGTGCTAATCGTGCAATCCTGTGCTATGTGTTTAATTGGACGTATCCCTTTTACATTCCTGTGTCACGTCTTCGGAAGTAAGCTCAGTCGATTCGGATCACTGAGCTCTAACCAACGGCGTCTATATTTTTGAAGTAAGTCCAACGACGCGCTGGTACACCACAAACTAAGTCTTCGGAAGTCTATTCACTAAGGCCAACTTGAGTAACTTTGCTTATTTGAGTTACATCAGTACTCTTGGGATACCATTCGACAGATCTTCTTTAAGGTTGTCAGACAAGGTGTAACTTAGTACTGTGCTCCAGGGTATACCATAGATACAAGCATTTTTGTCATCTCACCTTACCACCATATTTTTACGTGCATTTCACTGCACAAAACCTGGGTGAGTTTGCCTACCCGTGCGCCTAGTGACGCACCACCCAGACGCGCTGACTGGAGCAGACAACTAAGGCAGCCAAACAACATGACCAGCGCAACCTAAAAGTGCATACCGACTATTGATCCTTGGGCCAGAGAACTTTGTAAACCAAAAATGCAGTGAGCAACAAAGCTAAGGTCAACCGGAGTTCAGACAAGCGGGGAACTGAAATCCGCTCGAAAATCACGTGTTCGTTCTGTGCCAAGTCATATAACGCGACAAATGTGAACATTACACTTAACGAAGCTAACAGCGTATCGAGAGATAGCTTTTGGTTTTGTGACATGTGTTCAAATAGTCCAATAATTAAGATTGTTCAAAACTTAAGATAAAGTGTGAAGCATTGGCTGTTACGTCTGCAGGCCAAAAGGAACTAATCGCGGCATTTGGAGAGAAAATCTCAGAACTCGAGTTGCAGATTAGTGCATTACGTAGCCCGAATCACCGACCTGTTAAAAGGCAAAAGCTCTCTAGCAAAAGTGCTACCAAGTCCAGCGAAAGGCAAACCCCGTTAGTGAAAATCAGCAGTGAACACAGGCCGCTTGAACGGTACCCCAAGTCTCACGTAACGCGTCAGGGCATGAAGAGTTACGCACAAATTGCATGCTCACCTCCGTCAGTAGCTGGTCAACAAAAATTGACCCCTACAGATAGTGCAACTAACGGCGTTGCACTTAAAAATTCTCGCTGTAGCCTTGGCGTATTGTCCAGGGAAGACAAGTCAGACACCGCCACTCGACAAATCTACGCCCACAAGGAACTGCAGAACAAAAAATTACTACGCAACCAAAAGGCAATGACAGTAATGTGTGCAGACGCCCCAGAACCATCTAGCGAATCGCTAAAAGGTAGACAAGCCAGAGGGCTGAAATAACCTGTGCACTCGGACTGAATTTCCCCGAACTAGACTTATACGCCTTTTACAAAATCCATCATCTCCACACTTAGGGGAACCTCGGTTACTGCGAGTAACGTTTGGCAACACTCGTGACCTGGAAGATGTTCTCTTAGCAAGCCACATGCTAGTGAACTCTTCTGTCAGTGCCCGCATTTTTCCTGAAAGGCCATGGGCAGAAAAACAAAAGCACAACTCCAACCCTAGTTGGTCACGTCAAAATGAGATGAAGCAAGTGGTACTGGTTCACGGTGTGCCAGAATGGAAGCACGACAATAGCCGTGAACGACAGAAGCACGACATCGACGAATGGCTGTACATCGCGAAACGATACGACAGGAAGAATGCCGTGACTTTTGATGTCACCCGTCTAATTGATTCCACAAACTACCAAGGTAGCGGGCCACGAATTTTGAAAGGTACATTGGCTGCGCCCGAAAAGGTATCAGTAGCAATCCAAGCATGGCATGACGACAGAAAACTTAAGCCACAAAAGTACGGTTACGACTATTCCTTCAATTAGTACAGACCTCAGGTACAGATGAGCCAACCTCAATTGTAGGTATCTCAAACCAGCCAACTGTGCAAACAGCCGTTTCAATAAACTTCAGCAGACCGGCACTGTTTGTGCCGGTCACTCACAGCGTACCGAGCTCCTGATGCGTCAACAAATACAATGCTGCTACACCATTACTCAGTGATTGTACTCTAAACTCTCGGATCTGCTCCACCGACATGAAATAACAACTTGGGACCACATAGCAGTCGCTGAAACTTGGCTCTCAAACGAAATACTTGATCCGGAGATTGAACTCAGTGAGATGTCAGTCATCCGAAATGATCGTCCATCTCGAGGGGGCGGTGTTGCTCTCTACTATCGAGATTGTTTGAAATGTGAGGCACTTACCGAAAATTCCCTTGTTATTCCCGACGCACTATTTTGCCGACAACACTTAGCAGGTCGATGTTGGTTCACAGAAGAAAAGTGATGCTTGCCTCTTAGCAGTAATTTATAGATCTCCGAACTCATCAGCAGACAGCGCTATCTTGTTTCACAAAAGTACTCTCACTAGTTTATAATGGGTGACTTCAATGTTCCTTCAATAGCATAAATGTCCCCTAATGGGCCATCATTTAAATCGAAACCTCTTGAATTCATGGATATGGCAGTTTTGTATAACCATGTGCATCGACCAACCAGACATCGCGATTCAAACAAGCCATCACTCCTGGACTTAATCCTGACTAATGAAGGGTGGATGGTTGAGTCAGTAGCATACGGTCCTTCACTGGGCCGTAGCGACCATTCAGTCCTAACATATGGTTGTGTATGTTAGGCCAGTATTGTTGCTAAAGAAAGAGAGACTCAACGCACCATTACGGACTATTATAAGCTATGCAGCTTATCAGCAACTGTTAACTGGGACCTACAGACGCACAGCTCAGCGAAGAACGCGTGGAATGAATTGAAAGACAAAATTAAGTGGGTCACACAATCAGCATCGAAGGTTGTACCATCACGAACATCGCGCCGGACCAATACGTGGATCCGGAGCAGAACACGTAAATAGATCAACAGAAGAGATGAAATCTGGAGGCAACATTTGCTTAGCCCATGTGACACCACAAGCCAGAATTACAAAGTCATCAGAAAATACTGCACGTCACTCTTTAGAGTCGATAAGTACGAATGGCAGGAGAATATGGTGCTGAAATTTACAAGTAACACCAAACTGCTATACAGATTTGTGAATAGTAAAAGAAAGGTTAAACCCGGAATACCACCACTCAGGACGGCCAGTGGCCTAACAACTACTGCTGCGGATGCCGCGAATGCTCTACGCTTGCAATTTGGCTCAGTAGATACAAATGTCAAGGAACCTTCGCCCTATCAACTCCCAACAAATGTCCTTGGCTTATCCAGCGTCACCTTTACTCCAGCAGCTGTTGCAAGCAAACTACAGTCTCTCCGGGACTATAGTGTCCCTGGAATCGACATGATCCGCCCAAAAGTACTAAAATCCCTTGCTCCCACCATAGCAACACCACTTGCAACCTTTTGTCTGTGTCTGCTTAACTCCCATACACTCCCTTGTGAGGGAAAAACTGGAATTATCACCCCAATATATAAAGGAGGTAAGCGCTCGGATCCTGCTAACTACCGACCTATTTCTCTCCTTCCCGTTTTATCAAAAATTATGGAATCGGTAATCGCAGATGAACTGACGAGATACTTTAAATGTCAACAGATTTTTCTAGTGCCCAACATGGTTTCCAACGCAGACGAACTTGTCTCACCAATTTGCTGATTACTCAGGACTTATGGACCAGGGCGGCTGATGAAGTAGTGCCCGTAGATGTGATATACCTGGATTATTCTAAGGCATTCGACAGAGTCAATCACTTTTTCTCCTCCAAAAGCTTGTTGCCTACGGTATCAACGATTCCTTGCTCACCTGGTTGGAAGACTACTTACACGACAGAGTAATAAAGATAAGAGTGGCTGTTGAACTGTTCGCTGAGCTTGGCAATTTTGTTGCAAACGTTTCGTCACCAATCGAGGTGACATCATCAGTGCTTAGTGGAGTGGCGTGCAATAGCGTAGAGTAGCGTAGAGGAGCCTCGGAACCTCTCACCGAGGCTCCTCTACGCTACTCTACGCTATTGCACGCCACTCCCCTAAGCACTGATGATGTCACCTCGATTGGTGACGAAACGTTTGCAACAAAATTGCCAAGCTCAGCGAACAGTTCAACAGCCATCTGAACAACCTGAGCTACCAGCCTTCAATTCTATAGCCAAACGTAAGAGTAGCCGACTCCTATTCTGAAACCCTTTACGTCTGCAGTGGTGTCCCACAAGGATCCGTCCTCGGCCGGCTACTATTTTTAGTCTATATTACTGACCTTCCAGCAGACATTCTATCTCCAATGCAAATATTTGCAGTCGATGCTAAAATATGGAGAGCAGTTCGCTCAGCATCCGAGCGTGTCTACCTCCAGGAAGACCTGACCCGGATTAACGAATGGGCAGAGAATAACCAGCTCATACTGAATCCTGCAATGTGCCACCTGCGGACGGTGCACAACAGCTTCGTCAACACATACCTTTTGGGGCAACACGTCATGCTACACGTGACTGGTGAACTCGACCTAGGTATAATCATGCAACAGAGTCTTGGAAATTCGCTTCAATGTTCGAAAGCAGCAAGTGTGGCGAACTTGAACTTGAGACTTTTAAGGCGAGCTCTCGGCACTTTTGAGTGACAGCTAGTACCATTGTTGATTAACTCCTACGTTCGTTCTCATGCTAAATATGCAATCCTGGCCTAATGTCCATGGTTAAAACGAGACATATGCCTCTTGGAACGACCCTAAAGAAGAGCCACAAAGGCAACGCGTGGACTATCCTTTATAAGTTACGAAATGCTTCTTCGTGTACTCGGTGTGTTCTCATTAAAATACCAACGGATTCGCGGAGACCTTACTCTCACATACCGGATACTAACCGAAACCGAGCATTCATGTACATCACTAAGAACTCTAGCCGCATACAAACAAAACCGAGGCAACCACCTGAAACCAGTGGCGCAACACTCTCGTTTGAATTGTAGAAAGTACTTTTTAGCACTTAGAATCTGTTCTCACTGGAATGCATTACAAAACTATGTGGCGAACGCACCAGACATGACGACATTCGAAAGACTGTTAGATTTCCATATTTTTGATAAACGATACCCAACAATTTGTTAGAGTGCAATGATTTAACTGCTGATAATTTACGCTCCACGTTGGAACAATTTGATTATAATTATCTTTCGCATTTCTATTTTGTGGGTCTTGTAAAGTTATGCATTTTATCCCATCATACACCGTTGAACCATCGAACGATTGAACGTAACAATCGCCGTCAACGAACACTGTACAATGGTTGCGGACCTTGCGTGCATTTATAGGTCTCTACCGACCTTCGACTTCTAGAATTGGAAGGTCAACTACCAAGGTTAATAGTTCCTCATATCGTTGCCGAGGGGTCAGGTAGATTTTAATCACGTGCAGAAGAAGGTCATTCCGGAACGTACGAAATCGATGCGATAATCGTTAATAACCGATTAATTGCTAAAATGGTGAATTTCCAAGGCAATTCTTACTTTCCCCCGAAAACCTCCCCTCCGGTGATATCGTCCAAGGTATAAGAAGGAAGCCTAGGATTACTCGCATTCTCGGGAAGGTGTTTCATGCCTGTCGGTCCACCTCCTTGGCAGAAGCGCCCGAGCACTTTGTTCCGATGTTCTTGTTCTGGATTGTTTGCCAAACTGTGTGCCGTCGTCCACTGTTAACTTCGGCGAGTTGAAGCTTTCCACCAGTAAATCGAACGGGAGGTCAGTAGGCCTTGCTTGTTCTTTTTGGCAAGTTGTGGCCGTAATTTAAAATCATTTCAGATAAACTGAGTCGACTGTAGAAACTAATTGGAGAAAAGTCAAAGGCCTATAGGACATTTAGTTTATAGAACTGTCGTGTGCTTGACCTGGTTTGTGTGATACAACGCGGCTTACTTAACACGCTTCAACACCGGTGAATATGTAGCACGTTCGCAAACTTTTCCCATTAACCATTCATTAATATTCATAGAATTTGCTAACTAGATTATCAGAGTTAATCTTTAGTGGTTCCAGATACTTTTCATTACGCAACTGTCTCATCTCCGACCTGGTTCGCATTGCACACCGTAGTTTATTTGACACAATTCAACACTAGTGAAACGCGCAGCACTTTTGCAACTTTGTCCCATCAACCATTCATTAATATCCATTAATTATATCAACTGGATCAGCAAATGTGCGCTATTATCAGTCCTGCATAATTATCTTTGTGGAAACGTCGTATGTTTGACCTTGTCTGTTTGGCACATGGCCGTTTAGGCAACACTGGTACGCCTGTACAAAACTTGGATTAATTGTAACGAATTTTTCACTGGTTTCCCGCGTGTTTATCACCTGTCGATTTGCGTACCGAAATATGGGATCAGTTGTGAGAGAGCTATATGGGGTATCCTGAATATCAACCCAGAATATGAATGAAAAATGCATCTAATACAACACCTATTCTTTGAAATTCAGCCCTAGGTAATCCGATACCGCAAATATTGACTGCGTAGTCGCTGCTAAAAATAGTCCGATTGATATGATGTCTTGTGGCGTGTGTCTAGACCCACATGATCTTCTCCAGTAGCTTACTGAATCAGGGATTAGTTTCACCTTGATGCTTTTCGAAACTCAAGGATTAATCTGCGTGTCTTCTACGCTATGGACACACTCAAATCACGCCGATGTACAAAATGCTGTCAACTTGTAGCCAACTGTATATTTTTCCACTACCGGCCTAGCTAAATCCCCTTATCAACGAGACAGATTTTTCTCCATTTTAAATTGTCTCCGCTGGTGCTTGTTGATAAGGTAGATGATCATAGCACAGGAACGTACACAGCACTTGTGAGGAAAAGCCATAAATTCCGCCGGCACACACACGGCAGCGCGAGGCAATAGAGTCGGAAGTATTGCGAAGACGAAACTCAAGTCAACGCCAAACCTGTCTCCAAAATCAAACGGATGCTAGGTAGAGATTGTGGACTAAACATGTTCCAAACTTTCAATTCCTGTAGGTAGCAAACTTTGCCAAACTGACTAATTTTCCGTTACGATGCACACAGCTGAATCCAACAAGTATACTACGACTACGACGCAACTGGAAGACACGTATTTTATAGACCACCGCCTTCTATTTCTGCGGTAATTAGATGGGTGTTAATGATGCCTCTGACTCATCTCGATAGAAAGCAAGACGACTTCTCCTTAAGTGCAATACCTAACAGCTGCTGCCATGAAGTATATAATATTTATTAATTTCTCTAAGGAACGTTGTGCAAGTATGTGATAATGTCTGTTGCACTGTGAGATCTATCTATACTCGCCGCTAATAAGATCTATATTTGGAGTGTCCGATTCTAATGTAGACCACCTTTGAAAACTCACAAGTAGGTTAAGCAACATGTGAGGGTATACTTCACATATTGGGTTTTACGCGGTACAGAAGGCAAAAGGAATTCACCGATAATCAAAGTTTGTCATGTCTAGAAATTAAGATTTATGAGCCCGTCATTTTTGATATCTGTTCAGATGCATGACATGACCAATGACGATGGGAAAAACATACAGTTTCTGGTAACCACACAGGTCCTAGAGGTTCCACAACTAGTTGGTAATCTTCCGAGATCCTACATTCGGAAATGCATATTCCATGTTAACGCCACTCAAAAATCCATCTATATGATGCAAGCCATGGTGGCGATGCATAGCTGATCCGAAAGGAAAAATTCCATAAACGTTTAGTGGAAGATACCTGTAACCGAGATAACACTTCTGAAGTGCTTTGCTGCCGGTTTCAAACATGGTGTGAGTTCCTCATAGCTGGTATCTTTAACCAATCATGTTTGGAGTCCTGAGATTGCCCAATCCAAACAATCAGTAGTCTTGGCAGAGGAATCGATAAACTGGCGAAAGGAATACATAATACATAGTGTATCGACTACGATCGAATGAAATGGAATTTCTCACATTGGCCCACTGACTCTGTTTTCCTTGAAGTTGACACTGCAAGTCATCTGCGCTAGTATTTTTCGACACACCTCCTCCTCCTGTCGCAAATTCACTGCCTTAGTCCGTACAATACATTTTTATTGCTATCCACTTATTGCCTCAGGTGACTGTAACAGCTGCGCAAGGAAGATGATACCAAAGCGCGCGTATTCACCACAAATCGTGCTTGGGACAGACCCAGTAAGCGGTTTGCCATGGCCCAGCAGAAAGCTGATGAAATCGCGCAACAGACAGCATGCGTGTTGCCAAAGTCTGACCGGAAATTGATGGAATCGCGAGTCAGACATCACGTAGATTGCCATGTCCCGGATAGATGGGTGAAGAATGGCGTACCGAGCAAGACGGTGAACTGGCCATACGGAGTGGACAAGCAAGTGTAGAGCGTGGAAGTACAGCCAAATCCGCCAGGCGATGTTTAGATGATTGGTGACACCGACATATAAATATGAGCGTGCTCGGTCCTAATACAACACTGGTCGGCTGAGAATTTTTCTGCGTTCCATTCTGTGGAGTTGGCCAAAGCGTCAAGCAGAGCAGGCGCAAAGGCGTAGATTTACGAGCAGTCGTGAAACAACCGGTGGACGGTATGTACCTCGCTATAGTAGTGGTGAAGTGAGTACATTCGGACTCGGAAACGGCGATCAACATTAAAAAATTAAAAGCAAATTAAAAATTCCCATTTAGAGTCAAAAAAACACGAGAACATAGGTGAAAAATAGTTTTCGATGATTCCCTTCAGACCAGTAAAATCATATTTAAGGGTAAAATAATGAACTAAAATCGACTCATTTGGTCAAGTTACACAGTTAATTAACGGATCAGTGAGGGAGGCTAAAAGTTGACCATTGATCTGACAGGTCGATTGCATGTTATCGAACTTGATCTGTGGCAATCGACCTCAGTATCGTTCGTTCTAGCTGGCCAGGGAAGCTGTAAGGCATGGAGCAACTTCTTTTGCGAGCATAATGAAGGTTGGAACAACCGAATGCAAATCGATTCAGCTGTCGCGAGCGCATGGAGGCGCAAACCTCTTGATTGATGATGGGGGACCCTGTAAATTATCCTGAAGGCACGCTTTAGATCGACTTGGTGCCCCGTGTCGACAATATGGGCCAAAACGGCGCTGCTAATGGCCCCAGTTCCTCCTTGACGCAACCAGCGCGGGCAGTGCTCCTTCACGCGTTTGGACAAATACCGTGCCGTTCGACCAATATAAGTAGCGTCACAAACGCACTTGAACTGATAAATAACCATAGATGAGGTCAGTAATGGCAGCGTATCCTTATTGCGTGAACAAACATTGGTTCAGTAGAAAATGTGCACTTTAACCTGGCTGCTGGGAATGTCGACTTGACTACCGCTGAAAGACTTTTGGTTAGGCGCTCGGCAGCGGCATCCCCCTTAAAAGGTATTCTTACAAATAACTCCTTCTTCGCCACGGTTAAAACTGGTACCGGCTTGGGCTTTTCTTCAAGATTCTTTGAAACAAATCTATCAGGATAGCCATTCTCGCGCAGCGTATTCTTTATAAAGGCTAGTTCCTCATCCAGGGTGTCCTGTGAGCAAATTCTACGTGCTCTTGTGGTAAGGCAGTGGATTAAGTTTCGCTTATATCTCAGTGGGACGAAACTGTGAAAATTCGTGTACTGACCAATCCACGTATTTTTCCTGTAGACTTTCCGCTGGATGGAGCCGTCTGACCTCCTAGTTAACAAGACATCTAGATATGGAAGCCGATTGCAAGTTTCTGCCTCGTAGTTAAATTGCAATGCTGCGTGAGCCCGGTTAAAACGATCGAGAACCTCATCCAGATTAATGTCTTTATCCGCCACTATAAATATATCATCCATATAACGATGATAGCGAACAGAAGATTTTTTCTCTGCTTGCAATTTTGTTCGCTCCAATTTGGCCATGAATATATCTGCGAACAATGGACCGAGGGGGATCCCATGGCTACACCATCCTTTTGCCAGTAAAATTTACCATTAAATAGAAATTGCACATTCCATGTGCACCGCAGCAATAAGTTTTCAATTCAAGCACAGGTATACAAATCTTAATTTCCAACTTCGTTATCTGCTCGCAAATGTAATCAATGGTTTCGATCAGCGGGACGTTAGTGAAAAGCGAGACAACATCAAAGGAGAGCGTCACTTTCTCATTAATTTTGGCCTCCTGGATGCTCTCGACAAACTGAAAACTGTCGTGCAGGCTGCAAGTCACAAGCTGTTGTCTCACCGGCTCAAGAATTCCTACAAGCCACTGGGCAATTGCGTGGTAGGGAGAGTTAACCATTGACAGAATAGGACGAAGCGGGATGTCGGCCTTATGGACTTTTGGTAAGCCGTAAAGTCTCGGAACGTTTGTGCCACAAGGTCTAAGACTGTCATACAATGCAACGGTTATGTACCCCTTGGCCCGAAGCTGTTGTAGGCGTTTAGTGATCTGTCTCTCAATCTGTTCCGTTTGGTCAGCTTCCCTCGTTTCGCAGGAAAACTTCGTCTTATCGCTCAGAATGGTTGTGAGTTTATCAATATAATCTTTTCTGTCTAATAACACAATGCCAGCACCCTTGTCCGGTTTGCACAGAATGACCTCCTCATTGCGTTTAAGCTCCTTCAACGCGTCTAGGTGCTATCTTGTTAATGGACCACAATTATGGACACGATGTTTACGATATTGATAGCAACAATGTACCAAGAAGCACTTAAAGCGTTCGAGATCCATATTAGACGTAGGTGTTAACCCATTCGTTTGGTCATATAGGTTTTCGAATTGCAACTCGTAATGAAGTTGGTTGTCTCTACGTCTAGGTGCACAAAATTTTAAACCGAGCGATTGAACTTCAATCAAAGTTGTATGCAGTTTCACGCTAGAAAAGTTGTGTACGTACCTTTCGGGATTGTTCGGAAACACAGCTTGCGGTTTTAACTGACTTAGCGTTTTTTCTAAAGCCGAACGCCTCCGATGTACCCGATTACTGGTAATAGACTGGACATAATCCAAGAACATCTGCTTTTACTCTGCGGCCGATTCCTCCGTTGCTACATGGCGTTGTGCTAAATTCCTATCGAATTCCGCTATCTTGGACTCTACCGTATCACGTTGGTTAAGCGCATGCCGTCTAAGCGTCTTGCTATTAGGATAAATCCGTTTACGACGTAGCTGCTTCCAAAATCTAGCGGGATACTCGTTACGCTCAACACACTCATCGAAAAATTGAACAATGTTTTTGGATTCAGCAAGCTTTGTGGAAAACTTCAGGAACTGATTGAGATCCTTCACCACTGAGGGAGGCTAGGATAATTTAAGCAACTTGAAAATTCCCATTTAGAGTCAAAAGAACACGAGACCATAGGTGAAAAATTGTTTTCGACGATTCTCTTCAGACCAGTACAATCGTATTTTCAGGGTAAAATAATGAACTGAAATAGACTCATTGGGTCAAGTTACATAGATAATTAACGGATCCCGCTATATTTTGGAAGTAGCTACGTCGTAATCGGATTTCTCCTAATATCAAGACGCTTAGACGGCATGCGCTTAACCAACGTGATACGGTACAGTCCAAGATAGCGGAATTCGAAAGGAATTTAGCACAACGCCATGTAGCAACGGAGGAATTGGCCGCAGAGGGAAAGCAGATGTTCTTGGATTATGTCCAGTCTATTACCAGTAATCGGGTACATCGGAGGCGTTCGGCTTTAGAAAAAACGCTAAGTCAGTTAAAACCGCAAGCTGTGTTTCCGAACAATCCCGAAAGGTACGTACACAACTTTTCTAGCGTGAAACTGCATACAAATTTAATTGAAGTTCGATCGCTCGGTTTAAAATTTTGTGCACCTAGACGTAGAGACAACTAACTTCATTACGAGTTGCAATTCGAAAACCTATATGACCAAACAAATGGGTTGACACCTACGTCTAATATGGATCTCGAACGCTTTAAGTGCTTCTTGGTACATTGTTGCTATCAATATCGTAAACATCGTGTCCATAATTGTGGTCCATTAACAAGATAGCACCTAGACGCGTTGAAGGAGCTTAAACGCAATGAGGAGGTCATTCTGTGCAAACCGGACAAGGGTGCTGGCATTGTGTTATTAGACAGAAAAGATTATATTGATAAACTCACAACCATTCTGAGCGATAAGACAAGGTTTTCCTGCGAAACGAGGGAAGCTGACCAAACGGAACAGATTGAGAGACAGATCACTAAACGCCTACAACAGCTTCGGGCCAAGGGGTACATAACCGTTGCATTGTATGACAGTCTTAGACCTTGTGGCACAAACGTTCCGAGACTTTACGGCTTACCAAAAGTCCATAAGGCCGACATCCCGCTTCGTCCTATTCTGTCAATGGTTAACTCTCCCTACCACGCAATTGCCCAGTGGCTTGTAGGAATTCTTGAGTCGGTGAGACAACAGCTTGTGACTTACAGCCTGCGCGACAGTTTTCAGTTTGTCGAGAGCATCCAGGAGGCCAAAAGTAATGAGAAAGGGATGCTCTCCTTTGATGTTGTCTCGCTTTTCACTAGCGTCCCGCTGATCGAAACCATTGATTACATTTGCGAGCAGATAACGAAGTTGGAAATTAAGATTTGTATACCTGTGCTTGAAGTGAAAAACTTATTGCTGCGGTGCACATGTAATGTGCAATTTCCATTTAATGGTAAATTTTACCGGCAAAAGGGCGGTGTAGCCATGGGATCCCCCTCGGTCCATTGTTCGCAGATATATTCATGGCCAAATTGGAGCGAACAAAATTGCAAGCGGAGATAAAGTCTTTTGATCACTATCATCGTTATATGGATGATATATTTATAGTGGCGGATAAGGACATTAATCTGGATGAGGTTCTCGATCGATTTAACCGGGCTCACGCAGCATTGCAATTTAACTAAGAGGCAGAAACTTGCAATCGGCTTCCATATCTACATCTCTTGTTCACTAGGAGGCCAGACGGCTCCATCCAGCGGAAAGTCTACAGGAAAAATACGTGGATTGGTCAGTACACGAATTTTCACAGTTTCGTCCCACTGAGATATAAGCGAAACTTAATCCACTGCCTTACCACAAGAGCACGTAGAATTTGCTCACAGGACACCCTGGATGAGGAACTAGCCTTTATCAAGAATACGCTGCGCGAGAATGCCTATCCTGATAGATTTGTTTCAAAGAATCTTGAAGAAAAGCCCAGCCGGTACCAGCTTCACCTGCGGCGAAGAATTTATTTTTAAGAATACCTTTTAAGGGGGATGCCGCTGCCGAGCGCCTAACCAAAAGTCTTTCAGCGGTAGTCAAGTCGACATTCCCAGCAGCCAGGTTAAAGTGCACATTTTCTACTGAACCAATGTTTGTGCACACAATACGGATACGCTGCCATTGCTGACCTCGTCTATGGTTATTTATCAGTTGAAGTGCGTTTGTGACGCTACTTATATTGGTTGAACGGCACGGCACTTGTCCAAACGCGTGAAGGAGCACTGCCCGCGCTGGTTGCGTCAAGGAGGAACTGGGGCCATTAGCAGCGCCGTTTTGGCCAATATTGTCGACACGGGGCACCAAGTCGATCTAAAGCGTGCATTCAGGATAATTTACAGGGTCCCCTATCATCAATCAAGAGGTTTGCGCCTCCGTGCGCTCGCGACAGCTGAATCGATTTGCATTCGGTTGTTCCAACCTTCATTATGCTCGCAAAAGAAGTTGCTCCATGCCTTACAGCTTCCCTGGCCAGCTAGAACGAACGATACTGAGGTCGATTGCCACAGATCAAGTTCGATAACATGCAATCGACCTGTCAGATCAATGGTCAACTTTTAGCCTCCCTCACTGATCCGTTAATTAACTGTGTAACTTGACGAAATGAGTCGATTTTAGTTCATTATTTTACCCTTAAATATGATTTTACTGGTCTGAAGGGAATCATAGAATAGAATAGAATAAGTAATTATTTGAAGCAGCCGCAGGGGTATTTTTAGCATTCCCGGCCAAGTTGCTCGAGATGCTAACTCAGAAGTGTACATTTCATTCAAGTTTCGTGTTGGGAACAAGTGAATTTTCTCCCTTTTGGAAACTGTGAAGCATCAGATCAGTGATTTCTGTTATGACACTGATCCTGGCATAACAATTGTTTCTTGGTTCCACAAGTATAAAGAAGATTTCCGATTTGAATTTTCCAAGCTTTCAGCGAAAGTTATTTGACTAATGCTGCGGAAGCAAGTTGCTGCCTAACAAGAGCAATTCACCAATATTATCTTACCAAAAAGGGTACCGATTTGTCGTTTGATGAAGTGATCGCAGTTTTGTCGTACATTTTCGGAGAGCAGATATCCGCTACATGTGTCTGACAATAACAAAAAGGAAGACGAATACTGGGTCGACTGGTCCAGCCGTGTGAATCACCGGTGCGAACGGTCACAACTACACAAGCTGACAAGTGATTAGTTTAATTGTCTCATATACGTTTGTGGTCTACAAGCAACCAAAGACGCAGACATTCGAACAAGAATACTGAACAAAATTGAGCAGAATCCGGATGTCAGATTGCAGCAAGTGACCGGTGAGTGCCAACGCATGGGGAATTTCAGACACGAGACCGAAAATGTTCAGCGGTTGTCCAATCAGAAGGATCAAGATTTTGTCTGTGCAGTCAGCCGTATTTTCTAAAATGAAACTTTCCACGTGAGTGTACCGCATTCTAACCCCCTCTGCTGCACTATGCTTTTGTAGAGATTGGGATTTTGCCCGCGAGTGCCCATGCAGAACTCACACTTGCAACCGTTGCGACATAATAATTCATAAGGAGTCACGGCGAGTCGTCCAGTTTTGTCCGAGAAGATGCGTAACAATGCCAGATAGTTCCGGCGTCCTAAATTGGCCAGGTCTATCACGGCAACTTTCATAGTGGACTGGGTCAGCAAGCGGAAATACACAATTGTGAAAATCAACGGCTTCTAAGTTACGGCTTCAGATATCACCCTGATATCTCGCGACACTTGGTGCATGCTGGGGCGACCGACATTCATAAAAACGGATCACACGCACGGAATGCTTCATGAGGTAGGTTAAAACTGCTCGGTGAACTGAATTGTCAGGTAAAGTTCCGCGAATAACAAATCCAGACGACATGTTTTGTGACAGACCAGCCGGGGTTAGAATTGTTGGATGAAGTAAAATTGCTTGATCAATCAGCGAACAGTATATCAGCCACCGCAAATCAAACTACTGTCACAACTGTCGACACAAGCCCAATGTTTCAAAGTCAACTTACCGAGATAAAACGACTTCAGGATACATTGTTTCAACCTGGTCTGGGTGCTTCAACATAGCTACTGCCGCTTTGAACCTTAAGCCAGACGCAAAGCCAGTCTTCCCACCAAGACATCCCTTGCCGTACGCAAACCAGTCCGTAGTGGAAGCCGAGTTAAACCGGCTACATCCTGAAAAAATAATCAAAAGAGTTCACCATACAGAATGGGCACCACCTATTGTGGTGGCAAAGAAAGGAAACGGTAAAGTCCGTATTTGTGCTGATTTCTGGACAAGTTTGAATTCTGCGTTGGACGATTATCAGTATCCCCTGCCGATACCAGAAGATTTGTTCAGCAAACTCAATGGGGGAAATGTTTCGCAAAATTCGACCTAGCTTATGAATATCTGTAAATCCCAGTTGCCCATCAGTGCAGAACATTAATGAGAGTAAATACCAACCTCGGACTTTTTCAGTACAACCCGCTGTCGTTAGGAGTGAATATTGCACCGGCCACTTTTTAACAAATGATGCATACCCTGCTGTGCGAAATCTCAAATACCGCAGTATACCTGGACGATGCGTTGATTATGGGCTTAGATCGGCAAAACATGATACAGACACTGGATAAAATGCTTTCGCGTTCCAAAGAAGCTGGATTTCGATTACCAGCTAAAGAATGTGAGTTCATATAAGAAAGTGTCAAATTGCTTAGGTTAATCATCGACAAACTTTGCCGGCGTCCGGATTCCGCCAATGTTGAAGCCATCAAAAAGATGAAGCCTACAGAAGACATTGCAGAGCTCCCCTCTTTCGTAAACAACGTCAGACAGTGCGGTCGCAATAAAACTGTCCTCCTGCGTTATTCGCCTCCAAATCTTTGGATTTATTCTCACAGAGACCTACGTGCCATCATTCAATTTGGCTCCGCGAGCTCCTCCTACCACTGGTCATCTATTGGATCTATTATTCACGGATCACCAACAAACTGTGCTCTTGGAACTTCGAAGTCAACCATATTTGAAGCTTATCGGATGTTTTATTTTTCCTCTCGTCGCATAAGAACTCTTGTGGTCTTATTTTGAAGATCTTTTTGTGAGGCACCCGATCAGCTTACTACCATTCCTTCAAGTCACTCTACAAAGCGATAGTCGTCAATTTGCTCTGCATTTGGAACTGCCACTGTCGTCACTAGACAGCATTTTCCAAGTCACCTTGCTTTGCCTCAGTCGCTTTGTCTCGCATCGCTGTCTACCCCTCTGGATCGATAGCACGCACATCACCTGGACCTGCTGACCTCAAACCAGCGCCGATCGCCACGCAGCGGTGCGTCAGTATCTCCATCCACTTCCTACCCCTACTGAGAACATGTCTCGTATGAAAAGCAAATGCGAATCATGTGCTAAAGTGGTGAAAAATGGTCTGGTGTGTACCATGTGCTTGAAAACCTATCACACTACCTGCCTTGGGAAGGGGTCGACGGAAGCAAACACCGCAGATTCGCCTTGGTTCTGCCAAGTATGCAAGTCTATTCCATTTGTTAGATGTCTATCTGTGCTACTGAAGAGGTGTGAAAGACTAACCGAAGCGGTCGAGCAACTGCTGAGCGCCAGAGTTACACCCATGGGAGGAAACGGACCTGCACTTGTGAGTGAAAATTACACCCCGAACTCACTAGTCAGGCCGAAGAAGCGAGCCAGGCGTCCCAACCCAACCCCAACGACTCAGTCTCCAGCAGTATCAACTCCATTCTCCCTCCCTCCTATAAGTAAAAACAGTGCCTGCAGCGCGCCTGCCTCGACTTCTGTACAGTGTGCTGCACCTAGTAGTCTGTTCGCTACACTCGAGACTGTAAGCTACAGCCAACCAGCAATAGTGAACAACCCGGCAACTTACGCATCGGTTGCTGCCAAGCAAACACCGGAAAGAGCACCGGTAACCTTTGTGCCCGAACTAGAGAAAACAAAACTGCCGCAGCACGGATGGCACACACCAAGGCCGTTCACAAATTCAACAAAAACACCAGAAACTAAGCCTCGAAATCCAAAACCAGTAGCCACCAGGCGCAACCATGGTGTCCTAAACATTATATGCACTAATGTCCCCGAATCCAAATCCAATACAATTAAGAGTAAGTTGACGGACGATCGAAATCAGTGGGGTTCCATCTGTACGTCGATCGGAGTCCATGCTAATCCCACGACATTAAAAAGAATCTCGCGCCACCCAAACGCGTTGCACTACGGCGAACCCCGGTTACTTCGGGTAACACTAAACCCGGCGGACGAGACTGAGGCCGTTCTGCTGTCCGCGAATCGTCTCCGCAACGACTCAAGTGGAGTGCGCATACTACCCGAAATCCCGTGAAAAGAACGTTCAGGGGATCCCGCCAACAAAGATAGGTACAGAATAAGTCAAGATAAGAAAACAGTGATTGCTCACGGTGTTCCTGAGCTTACTGACTCCTCTTCCGACGATGCTCAGATGCATGACCGCGAGCAATGGCACTACATCCGGGAGGTACTTTCTCTCGATAATGTGGTGGTCACCTCGTTGGCAAGGATCTCCATATCACCAAACTATAAAAGATGCGGTCCCAGGCTCTTAAAACTTGTGTTACAGTCGGAACAAATGGCACAAACCTTACTAGCGAACTGGATTAAATTCCGTTGCAGATTGCCAACGGAAATTCGTCTGAAAGCAGCAAGAACACCAACACCTTTTGATGACAATTCAGTAGAGGCACAACTCTTAGTGAAAACGCCAGCTGCAGGACCCGACTCGAGGACAGTTTCAAGAGTAGCCATACTATCCGGAGGGGCACAGCAGAGCACGAGCAAACACCGGGATTCGGGGCATCTGATATCTGCTTATATATCAAATACTTCTCGAGAGTATGCAACCCATCCAAAAAACGATTAGTCGCCGACCCTTTAATGGTCGGCGTAAACTCATTTGCTTCATCCACCCCTCCAGTCGCCGGCCACTCACTGGTCGGCGAAACTTCACGTATGAGTTGTACAACTTCTGAAACATTGATTAAATCTGAGAAACGTTCATGTATGTACACCAACGCCCAAGGGCTCCTCAGTAAAATTAACGAACTTCGACTACGTCAGGTTGCGAATGCTTGGGACCTAATTTCTATTACCGAAACTTGGTTGCATCAAGAGGTGACAGATGCTGAGGTTGAGATAGCCGGAATGTCACTCATCCGGAACGACCGCCCCAGCAGAGGAGGTGGGGTCCTACTCTACTACCGCAGCGATCTACAATGTACAATAGTTGAGGACCTGGAAACACACGTTACCGACTCACTCTGGTGCCGTCTCCGACTGAGACACAACGATACATGTCTCATAGATATCGTTTACCGCCCCCATCGTCCACTTTGGAAATGGATTCCTGCTTGATCCGTGGCCTAAACAGAGTAACACGCACTAGGTACAGCCACACTCTCATCTCCGGGGACTTCAATCTACACAATCTGGAGGTTTCGGCATCGCCCAGTGAGCAGTTCAAAGCAGACTTGCAGGAACTGATCGCTAATATTCCTTTGTACAATCACGTCACCACGCCCACTAGATTCAGGACAGCAAACAAACCGTCCATATTGGACCTTGTGCTCACAAATGAAGAGCTCATGATTGACAAGTTATTGATGGATAGTCCATTAGGTCTCAGTGACCACGTAGTAATAACTTTTGACTATGTGTGTTATGCAGAGTATCCATCTGAACAATCGGAACTAACTCATACAATCACCCGCTACCACGTATTGAAAGAACTCGCCGACGCAGCTGCTTGGGAATTCTCAAACAAAAGTCCCCTTGATAACGTTTGGGCAGAGTTCGTTAATAAGCTCAGCGACATCGTCAACAAAGCATCAGAGACCAAACCCCTTCATCCCGCGAAAATGCCTTCAATTATAAGGAGTAGGACTCGCAAATGCCTGACGATAAGGGATGCAGCATGGCGTACCTACAAGATTAACCCCGACTCAGAGACTTGGGGAAATTTCCTGACCCATCGCAACCATTGCACCGCACTTGTCCGTGAGGACAAAATAACGTATCAACAGTGCCTAGCCAAAAAGTTCATGGCAAACAACAAACTGCTGTATAAGCATGTCAATAAGCTTCGTAAAGTGAAGCATGGAATACCCCCACTATTCACGACAGGCGGTAGAGCACAAAGCGCCGAAGAAGCAGCTAATGCCCTGCGGCTGCAAAACGCCCCAATTTTTGAACTCACAACCACTACCTGTCCCATAATATCAAGCTCATTACCGACACCTTTGTTTACAAATGTTATTTTCAACCCATCAATTGTGCTAAGGAAGTTACTCTCACTGCGTGAACATAGTTCTCCGGGAGCAGACAACATCCGCCCGAAGGCACTGAAGGCTGTGGCTAATAAGCTAGCTGAACCACTGTCACAGTTCTTTCAAAGGTGCTTTGATGAACAACAAGTCCCCACTATGTGGAAGTGTGGCATTATAACCCCTATTTTTAAAGGCGGTAGCCGTTCCGATCCTGCAAACTATCGTCCAGTGACTCTCCTCCCTGTGCTCGCGAAGGTGATGGAAGCAGTCGTCGCTGGGGCTTTAATGGACTACCTGGAAAAATGCAATATCTTGGTAGTGGAACAGCTTGGCTTCCGTCAACACCGGTCATGCACCACCAACCTACTTATTGCACAAGGTAGTTGGACGCAAGTGGCCGATGATGGGGTCGGAGTCGACCTCATCTATCTGGAATTCTCCAAAGCTTTCGACCGCCTTGATCAACACATCCTACTTCAAAGACTATAAAGCTACGGAATCGGAAGATCCTGTACTTGGTTGGATTGACAACTTCCTTTACCAACGGAAGCTCCAAGTACGTTTTAGTGGATCACTTTCCAACCCAATTGAGGTGGAATGCGGTGTCCCGCAAGGCTCAGTACTGCGACCACCTTTATTCCTGGTGTTTATCAACGACCTGGCAAGAGTCATCTCCTCAAACTTCCTGCTTTTCGCCGATGACGTCAAGATATGGCGGGCGATCAGTAACAAGGCAGATCAGGATCTACTCCAACATGACCTAGAATGCATTTACGAATGGTCAAAGAGGAACAAGCTTCAATTGAACATGGCTAAGTGCAAAGTGATGCATCTGCGTCACCAGCTGGTGAGCGTTTACAAGATTGGAGACCACACCTTGGCAAAGGTTTCTCAGGAGCGGGACCTGGGTGTATTGGTACAGGAAGATCTCGCGTGTTCCAAACAAGCAGAGAAGGCGAGGAGAACCGGAAATCAACACTTCGGCCTTCTTCGCAGATCCTGCGGTCGGTTTGAACGCTCAATCTTTCCCCAAATGCTTAACGCCTACGTGCGACCTCACGTGGAATATGCTATTCAGGCGTGGCAACCGTGGCAGAAACAGGATCTCGTTGCTCTCGAGACTGCTCTACGACGAGTAACCAAGAACGTCAGGGGCCTCTTTCATGTGCCCTATCAGCTTAGACTGAAATCTCTAAGAATGTACAGCAGTCGATATCGGCTTTTGCGGGGAGATCTCATAATGGTTTACCCGATTCTGAAGAACCCAAACCACATTTGCCGTGCGCTGCTGGAATTGAACCCCAACATTAAACTAAGAGGTCACCCTCTGAAACTGACAATTCATTATAGCCGGCTTGAATGCCGTAGAAATTTCTTTTCTCTCCGCGTGTGTGAGCCTTGGAATGCCCTCCCTAATTATGTCGTCTCTGCTCCCAATCTGGCGATATTTAAAAAACGTGTTGACGAAGCATTGTCTCACTTACATTTCATTTCGTGACTTGTTAGCCAGGGGCTACAAAAGGCAATCAAATGGTTTCTTGCCAAACGCCCAACTATTGGATTTATGGATTTTTATGTTTAATATGCGGACATCTCCGCTATTTCACATAAGTCTATGGTGAGTCCACCACAACGCTTTTCACGTTATTATGCAATTAGTTTTTGCAATAATTTTCATCCCACGGGACTTGTTAAGCGATGCTTTTTTACCCGGAATAAACCATTGTCCATTGTCCAGTAGAGCGCTTTCCTAGCAAGCATTCACCAAATCAGAGGACCGCTGAACCAGCTACTGACAAAAGACAAAGGTTGGCAATGAACCAAGGATTGCAAGCAGTCTTTTGATGCAGTCAAATTAGCTCTCCCTTCTGATCTACTCCTGAATCACTTCAATACGATTTTCAAAATTGTCATTGCTGCGGATGCTTCCAATTATTGTGTTCGCGCAGTTATCTCCCACGTATTTTCCGCACGGATGAGAGAGGCTATGGCGCACGTAGCACGGTCACTATCGGCAGCTAAAAAGAACTATAGCCAGATAAAGAAGGAAGCTTTCGCGATCGTTTCACAATGAAACGGTTTGATAATAAGTTGCATGGCAGACATTTCACGCACTTGACTGACCACAAACCACTTCTTCGTTATTCGGGTCAAAGCAAGGAATTTTAGTTGTTACGGACAACTGCTTCTACCGAAGGGCGACCATACTACTGGCGTGCGACTGCAGTATACAGTACAAACCTACGCAACTAAGCAGTCAAGCGGATGCTCTGTCTCGTCTCATCAATTCACACCCGATCTGGAATGATGAGTTCGACTGCAGTTATCAATTTCGAATCAGAACTCCAACGAATTCTGGCTGATAATGTGAGAAGACTAGCAGTAACATCCCACAGCATTCGTGTAGAGACACCACGGGACCGAATCTTGGAGAAAGCGATGCAGTTTGCACGAACATGTTAGCCAAATGGAGGCATACCTATGGAGCTGCGGCCGTTATAAAATCGACGTGGATTCCCGTCAGTCGTGGACAATTGTCTGATGTTTGGAGATCTTATGGTGGTGCCAACAAAATTGCAGTGGCAGTTCCACACGGGGCACCCTGGTACCAGCCGCGTGAAATCCATGGTACGCAGTGTTGTTTACTAGTCGGAAATGGATTCGAAAATTGAAAAATTTAGCTAACTGTGTGAATCTTGTCAATTTGAGGCGGAGACCTCTTCCAAGCGTCATTGGCGACCTTGGCCTAAAGGAGAGAAACCGTGGTAACGAATACACTTAAACTAATCAATTGTTCATTTGTTCTCCGAGCTTGGCGGTTTTCTCGCAAACGTTTCACCACCATGCGAGGTGGCATCCTCAGTGCAGTGATATGCAGCGTGTAAGTTTACTAAATGAGTCCTCCATCCATGATCGACCTGCAGGTGACTTTGAACATGGCAGTGTCGATTTAGGTCCCGTGACCTCCACCCACTTCCCCAAGGCTAAAGTCGGCGCCCGAGTTGTTCTGTCTCAAACCGCGTGACAAAAGGTTCTTTAGGTCTTTCTGTCGTAGTGGCTCGTATACTGAATCGATGTCCATGTGCATGTTGATTGAATGTTTCGTTGAAAACCAAGCTTCCAAGAATTCTCTTTCTTTTCTTGTTTCACCTCGTGCCAGGACTTCTGCTTTGCTCCAATCGAAGCTATGTCCTTCTTCATCTACATACATTGAAACTAGCGACGATGCATAATGCTTTACACAGGCTCTCTTGTGTTCTTGTATCCTTGTTACCAATCTTCTTCCCGTCTGGACAACATAATCCCTTTCGCAATCTCGGCAAGGTATTTTGTATACTACATTGCGTTGTTCATGTGCTTGCAGTTTTTCTTTTGGTTTTGAAAGGGCTTTTCTCAACGTGGCAGTTGGTTTGTGTGCTACGATGAGATGATGCTGTTTGAATAGTCTGGCTGCCATTTCCGATATGTTCTTCATATAAGGCAGAACAACCCGTTTCTCCGTTGTCGTTGTTGTTGCCGCTGCCGCTGTTGTTGTGTTTGTTGTTGCCGCTGTTGTTGTTGTTGTTGTTGTAGGCTGTATGTTGACGTTGTTGTGATTCAGACACCTTCGGATGAAGCTTCGTGGGTATCCGTTGAGTTGGAAACATTTAAGTAGGTGTTTTTCTTCCTTTTGCTTTGCTTCTGTTGTACTGCAGTGTGTTTGCACTCTGCGAAACAGTGTCCGCACACAGCTTACTTTGTGGCATTTCGGGTGGTTGCTGTTAAAGTTCAGAATTTGGTCTGTGTGTGTGTCTTTTCTGTAGACCGATGTTTGCAGCTCGCCTTCCATAGTTCTTGTTACTAATACATCCAAGAAAGGGAGCTGTCTTTCTTTCTCCAGTTCCATTGTAAATCGGATGCCTTCCATGGCGTTATTCAATAGCTGTTGTGCGACTGTTATTTGGTTGCGTCTGATTATCACAAAAGTGTCGTCCACATACCGAACCCACAGTTTCGGGTTGACGAGTGGTAGTACCTCCTCCTCCAATTTCTGCATAACCATCTCTGCCATGAGCCCTGACACAGGTGATCCCATTGGTGCGCCTTTCAATTGCTCATAAATCTTTCCATTGAATGAGAAATGGGTCGACAAACACAAGTGGAGTAATTTGCATACATTTTCGGTCGTCATTTTGCCGATTTGTTGTTCACCGACCTCCAGCCGTTCCGTGATGACCGCTATTGCTGTCTGCAAGTTGACAGACGTGAAGAGTGTAGTCACGTCGAATGATATCATTTTTTCATCATCATCTAATCGCAGGTCTTTGATCTCCTGCAGAAACTGCTGGGCATTGGTTATGGAATATTGCGATCCATAGGTTAAATGTTTGAGGCGTCTCCACATTTCTTTCGCCAGGTTGTAGGTGGGTGTTCCAGGGAGAGACACGATAGGCCGCAACGGTGCATTATCTTTGTGTACCTTTGGGAGTCCGTAGAATTGCGCGATGTTCGAGTCGCGGGCTCTCATCCTCTCGCGCTCTTCTTTCGTGATTTGCTTCAATTCTTGAAGTTGCTTCAATGTCTTGTTTACTTTGTTTGTCAGCTGCGAAGTTGGATCCGTGTCGATGCACCTGTAGATTGTTGTGTCATTCAAGAGGCGTGTGGCCTTCTCAATGTAATCCTCTCTATTCATTATGACACTCATTCGTCCCTTGTCAGCTGGTAGGATAATGATAGTTTCATCAGACTTCAGTGTATTCATTGCCTCTTTTTCTTGTCTGCTTAAGGCGTTGTATTGCTTGTTGTGCGTTATAGCAGGAACAATTGTGTGTCTTATTTGCTTCTGAGTCTCTTCCTCTAATCCATTGGATTGTAGGACGCTTTCGAAGGCTGCTAAGAAGTCGGTAGCCGTTGCATCTCTGTAGTTGTAGTTTAATCCCTTGATGAGGACTTGCTTTTCGGCATCGTTGATTGGTCGTTTGGAAAGATTTCTAATCCAGCCGTCACTGATATTTTCATCTTTAGGAGACGTCAATTGATTCATCAACCCGAGCTACCAGTATTTCGAAACATTTTAAACAACTACGGGCGTTCAGCGCTCCGATGTGCTCGCCGTTGGGAGGACTTCGCTTGTAGACAAGCCTCTACAAGACAGCAGCTCTTCTTTCTTCATGAATGTCTGAGAAAAGACATTCTTCCTCGCAGTATCAGATACAGACCGCCGATTGATCACCCTCAAGCGTGGACTGCTGCTCGACAATTCGGGAGGCGTATGATACGCTTAATGATCACGGACGCTCACAATCGTCTCAGAAAATATGACAGAAGTATGAACGAACATCGATCTAGCTGCCTTCAAGCCGTTGGACAACAATTAACAGAACAACTGGAAGCTGCAATACAACGTCGGGTAGCAAACACCAGGACAAAAAAAGCATAATGCGCTTCTCGATAAGTTATCAAAATTGACGTCTCCTAAAGATGAAAATATCAGTGACGGCTGGATTAGAAATCTTTCCAACCGACCAATCAACGATGCCGAAAAGCAAGTACTCATCAAGGGATTAAACTACAACTACAGAGATGCAACGGCTACCGACTTCTTAGCAGCCTTCGAAAGCGTCCTACAATCCAATGGATTAGACCAAGAGACTCAGAAGCAAATAAGACACACAATTGTTCCTGCTATAACGCACAACAAGCAATACAACGCCTTAAGCAGACAAGAAAAAGAGGCAATGAATACCCTGAAGTCTGATGAAACCATCATTATCCTACCAGCTGACAAGGGACGAATGAGTGTCATAATGAATAGAGAGGATTACATTGAGAAGGCCACACGCCTCTTGAATGACACAACAACCTACAGGTGCATCGACACGGATCCAACTTCGCAGCTGACAAACAAAGTAAACAAGACATTGAAGCAACTTCAAGAATTGAAGCAAATCACGAAAGAAGAGCGCGAGAGGATGAGAGCCCGCGACTCGAACATCGCGCAATTCTACGGACTCCCAAAGGTACACAAAGATAATGCACCGTTGCGGCCTATCGTGTCTCTCCCTGGAACACCCACCTACAACCTGGCGAAAGAAATGTGGAGACGCCTCAAACATTTAACCTATGGATCGCAATATTCCATAACCAATGCCCAGCAGTTTCTGCAAAAGATCAAAGACCTGCGATTAGATAATGATGAAACAATGATATCATTCGACGTGACTACACTCTTCACGTCTGTCAACTTGCAGACAGCAATAGCGGTCATCACGGAACGGCTGGAGGTCGGTGAACAACAAATCGGCAAAATGACGACCGAAAATGTATGTAAATTACTCCACTTGTGTTTGTCGACCCATTTCTCATTCAATGGAAAGATTTATGAGCAATTGAAAGGCGCACCAATGGGATCACCTGTGTCAGGGCTCATGGCAGAGATGGTTATGCAGAAATTGGAGGAGGAGGTACTACCACTCGTCAACCCGAAACTGTGGGTTCGGTATGTGGACGACACTTTTGTGATAATCAGACGCAACCAAATAACAGTCGCACAACAGCTATTGAATAACGCCATGGAAGGCATCCGATTTACAATGGAATTAGAGAAGGAATGGCAGCTCCCTTTCTTGGATGTATTAGTAACAAGAACTATGGAAGGCGAGCTGCAAACATCGGTCTGCAGAAAAGGCACACACACAGACCAAATCCTGAACTTTAACAGCAACCACCCGAAATGCCACAAAGTAAGCTGTGTGCGGACACTGTTTCGCAGAGTGCAAACACACTGCAGTACAACAGAAGCAAAGCAAAAGGAAGAAAAACACCTACTTAAATGTTTCCAACTCAACGGATACCCACGAAGCTTCATCCGAAGGTGTCTGAATCACAACAACGTCGACATACAGCCTACAACAACAACAACAACAACAGCGGCGACAACAAGCACAACAACAGCGGCAGCGGCAACAACAACGACAACGGAGAAACGGGTTGTTCTGCCTTATATGAAGAACATATCGGAAATGGCAGCCAGACTATTCAAACAGCATCATCTCATCGTAGCACACAAACCAACTGCCACGTTGAGAAAAACCCTTTCAAAACCAAAAGAAAAACTGCAAGCACATGAACAACGCAATGTAGTATACAAAATACCTTGCCGAGATTGCGAAAGGGATTATGTTGGCCAGACGGGAAGAAAATTGGTAACAAGGATACAAGAACACAAGAGAGCCTGTGTAAAGCATTATGCATCGTCGCTAGTTTCAATGCATGTAGATGAAGAAGGACATAGCTTCGATTGGAGCAAAGCAGAAGTCCTGGCACGAGGTGAAACAAGAAAAGAAAGAGAATTCTTGGAAGCTTGGTTTTCAACGAAACATTCAATCAACATGCACATGGACATCGATTCAGTATACGAGCCACTACGACAGAAAGACCTAAAGAAACTTTTGTCACGCGGTTTGAGGCAGAACAACTCGGGCGCCGACTTTAGCCTTGGGGAAGTGGGTAGAGGTCACGGGACCTAAATCGACACTGCCACGTTCAAAGTCACCTGCAGGTCGATCATGGATGGAGGACTCATTTAGTAAACTTACACGCTGCATATCACTGCACTGAGGATGCCACCTCGCATGGTGGTGAAACGTTTGCGAGAAAACCGCCAAGCTCGGAGAACAAATGAACAATTGATTCATCAACCCGAGCTACCAGTATTTCGAAACATTTTAAACACTTAAACTATGTAGGGACAATCAATGGCCAATCGTTTTGGTCGAGTCAATCACAAGGTGGCCTGATATGATTCCGTTAAACACTCCTACTGCCCAGCACACTACCAAAGAGCTGGGGAAGCTGTTCCGACATTTCAGCCCGCCATAGGTGTTTGCGACAGAAAATAGAACACCATTCACCTCAAAATCTTTCCGCGAGTGGTGATAGGAAAAGGGAATACAGCGAGCGTTCTCAGCACCATACCTTCCGCAATCAAACGGACAGATGGCTAGGTTCGTGGATACGTTCAAAGGTACCCTCTCTAAAGCAGAGCAAAGAAGGGCTTCGCAGGATGCCATTCAATCTTTCCTATGCATGTATCGGTTGTGAAACCTGGCCCCTTAAATCAGCGGGCATAAAGAGGCTAGTTACGTTCGACCGCCGGTGCATTCGCAACTTAGCTCACATCTGGTGGGAACACCGAGTAAGCAACGAGCGTATTCAACGCCTAATTTACGGCATAGAAAAAGGAAATGAACCGTTCAGCATCGTTATTTCATTCACCAGGTTCCGATGGCTCAGTCACGTGTTAAGCATGTCAGCCCACCGACTTCCGCGAGGTGCGTTGTTTGCGCCCCAGGGGTGTGGATGGAAGAAGAGGTGGGGTGGCCAAGCGATGACTTGGTTGAGAGGAATGAAGGCCCTCATTTCGGAGCTAGCCTCGGTTTTAGCGTCTCGGCTCCCTGGTTGGGGTCCGAATGACGATGGACACGTTTGGCTGGATACATTAGCTGACGTGGCTAGGAGCCGATCTCAATGGCGTTTGTGTTGGGAGTATCATTGTCCCACCCACTCCATCTTAGCCTCCCCCTCCAACCACCATCTCACATTTTAGCCTTACATAATTTTGCATGATAACTTATTTTTTTCTGTTGCGTAGTAGCCAGCAGGTATCTTACCGGAACGATGTCCATCCATTACCGTTAGCTCAGCTGGCTTGCACCTGTTGTATTTTATTTCCCTTTTTCTGTTTGTTATTGCGGCAAGGTAGCTGAGTTTGTCCCAACGCTAGCTAATGTGGATAATGCTAATGAGGATGATGCATGTATCGGAGCCCTCTGAACCCAAACGTTCCTGGTGGGAAATCCCCTACAGAAATAATATTTAGAAGCACATTCCGAAGGTAGTGCGATAAACTTTTCCCAAGGAGAAAAGAGAAGTACGGCAGTGGTCACCTGGAGGAAGATGGCAAAGTCAGGCTCCGTAACTGTAATGTTGGTGACATCATTTACGCCCGGGATTTTCGAAGGCCGAAGAGTTGGTCGAGCCGAACTGTTATCGGCATTAAAAGCAGAGTTGTTTGGACGCGAGAGGTGGATTAGGCACATCCATCAGTTGAGAGCGAACCATGGCAAAACCCAAGGTCCTCAAGAACTAACAGCTTTGCATTAGGACATACTACTAGACAGGTTAAGGATGAAAGATGCGGGTCAGCAATCCGGAGTGACAAAACAAATGTCGTAAACATCAGATGGACAACGCAGGCCAGCTTGAAAGCGTAGAAGACCACGATGGCTGCAGATCGATCCCCGGGCGAAAAACTACAAACACAATAGAGTTCGAAGTGTTTGTAAGCTGAACCAATTCGGAAAGAGAGGAGTCAGTTAAGCGAGAAAGCTGTTTACCAACGCGCGTGTTCACCGCAAATAGTTTTTGATAAACCCCAGCGAACGGGTTGCCAGGGCCCAGCCGAAAGCTGATGAAATGGCGCATCAAGGTCACGTAAGTTGCCGTGCCCCGGATAGACGGACGGGAATGGCCTGCCCGAGCAAGACGGTTAACTGGCCGACGGAGTACACAATCAGCTGTAGAGCGTGGGCGTACAGCCAAATCCGCCGGGCGATGTTTAGAGGATTGGTGACACCGACATATAAATGTGAGCGTTCTCGGTCCTAATACAACTCTGGTCGGCTGAGTCTGCTTCTGCGTTCCTTCTTGTCGGGTTTACCAAGGCGTCAAGCAGAGCAGGCGTAAAGGCACAGATTTACGAGCAGTCCTGAAACAACCGGTCGATTGCGGGTAGAGCTGGATAACTGACTGCCACTATAAACACTGCTAGTGCGGGGAACGTGAGCGTAATTTGGATGTCCAGGTTGCTACACGGGATTTGCTACATTTCTACTCCTAGCTACAGTTGAACTTGCGATGCAAAATGCCGTAAAGTACTTAATATAAGCCGATGACATTCTGACAATATTTCCTTCCTATACAAGGAGGTCAGCTTATCTAAACAATATACGTAAGTCAAAAGAAGTCAAGCGAAATCAATCCAGAAATTCACTGCACTCATGTGGCCCATCTCCCTTTAGAACATCCGCTGATGGCGGGGCTTTGGAGTGTCCCATTTTTCATACGGTGTCCACGAGGCACTGCAAGCAGTGTGCTTATAACTAAACGCTTTATTATTGTTTCGAAAATGTGGCGTTGGCGACGGATGATATTAACAGAAACCTAAAGGAATATATAGAATCAAACACCATATAAATGATAACAAGTGGAAAAACTTGCCAGAATAGCACTTAACGTTGGAATTTTGGGGTCGTCCAATATATGGACCTACGATTTTGGACACTTTTGATATTGCAGTTATACTGTCGGCCTATCCATATTTGACGTTGCAACCACTACGATCGTCTGATCGATGTGCGCCGCTCTCAAAGCTGGAAATGTAGAGAACGTTAACCAACCCACTGGGTCAGGTAACGACACCACATTGAATGGCATAAATGCGAAATCGCAAAGGCACTAAGCGAAAGGAATTTGTGGGTCAGGAGGATGTCATCGAGTAGTTAAAATCGGTCTGGCTGGCTCACACTGTTTGGAATGGTACCATACGAAATGTGCAAATGTGTCTCAACAACAGGTACGAGAGCGAAATAACCCCCAAGATGCACTTTTTAATGTACTGCGTGCTTCACCATCCCACTCGTTAAACGTTTGATTATCCTAGCTCAGAAATGCGGCCAGTTAAGCGCAGACGTCGAGCAGAGGATAAACGATAAGATTACTTCAGTGGAAGCGAGTGTGCACCATAGAAACCAAGCGGCTTCTAATCAACGGGATGCTGCACTATCCGCTTCCCCTGAACTGCAATCAGCTACGTCCCCATCTCCCTTGTCTTCTCAAAGTTTGGTAGAACGCCAGGCAAAAATTGACCGTACCTACGAGAGTCAAACAATGCTCATGGTAACGAAAATCAGGCACCACTCAAAACGTCTGCTTAAGCAACTTCCAATAGACCTGACTTCTAGCATTAACAAGGAGGAAGCAACCGAAATCCAACCATCGGTACCTGTAGCTCAAATGTCACTTGTCGAGAAAAAGCCCCCGGAACATCATTTATATATGCAGAGATTGCTGCAACGATCCATCGGGAGGCCGCAACGTCGGCCTCTTCTGTTGTAAACACCGTTAGCGCGCATAAAAGAAAGCAGTAAACAATCAACACTTGTCAGCAGGTCAGGACAAATGATTACCATACCTTGTAGATCAACGAAAATAGAACCCAACAATAGTGCCCGGACTGTTGTTTGCTCAACTGTCCCCGAATCCACCTCCAGCAGTTTGCGGGGTAATGTATCCGATGACAAATACCAACGGAACTCGTTTTGCGTGCAGATGAGTATCAAAGCCAAGCCCATAAAATTATTACGAATTACTCGTCATCCAACCTCGCTAAATATTAGAGGACCCAGATTAATTCGAGCAGCACTAGAATCCTCCGCCGAAGTAGAAAACATTTTGCTCTCCGTAAGCAAGCAAAAACACCGATCCTGTGGGATAGGCATCTATGCTGGTACCCCTTGGAAGAGTGGCACAGCAAGCAAGACCGCCTAAAACACAATCTTCATATGGCTTCCCAGAACATCCTTCTAATGATGTTCAAGAGACCGGAAAGCACGATTTAGAACAGTGGCGCTCCATTAGTGCAACACCTTCTTTGGATAATATTGTACCGCTAATACTCACCAGAATAATTCTCTCACCAAATTATATAGGATGCGGCCCTAGAATCCTGAAAATTTTAGTTCAGTCAGAGCGAAAAGCAACTGATGTATTGGATCGATGGCGGAGAAATCGGAAAGATCTTCCTTCTCAACCTCGGTTAAAGGTCGCGGAAGCCTTGCACAGCACAACTATTAAAGCATCTGAGGCAGCAAGCATACCGACGAATGTACAGAAGTGTAACTTGATTACTGCTTTAATTAAATCTGACGTGGGTCTAAACGAAGATTGGGATGCACCTTGGCCGAATCAAGTTTCAGACGAGGTATCATTATCCCATCAAAAAACGAGTAACCACCGACCTCCCATCGTTCGGCATTCGCCCACACTTGACCCCTTTAGCCCTCTGTGGGCTCCTAGAGACGGAGAAGCTGGCCTGCTTATGTACGAATGCTCACGGCCTTTTAAATAAACTAGCCAAACTGAAAGTTCATCAAGCTTCCGGGTCATATGATGTCATTGGTATCACTAACACATGGTTGCACACGGGAAGGACTGACGCTGAATTTTCGCTACCTGGCTTGTCGCTGATCCGGAACGACAGGCTCACAAAATGAGGAGAGGTAATTCTGTTTACCGAAGCGACTTACAGTGGGAAGCAGTAGAGGATTCAGACTCCCAGTTCTCCGACTCTCTTTGGCGCCGCTTGTAGTTACAAGACGATCGCTTGCCTTAATGTCTTGGTGTACCGCCCCCTTAATTCATCACCCGAAAACGACTACTACCTAGCGGCTGTTTAAGATGCAGTTTATCACGAAGGTATACTCACATATCGTATGTGATTTAAACATACTTTGTTTGGCAACTCCTGCTGTGAGCGGTGAACAATTCCAAGTCGACCTACAAGATCTTTTAATCACTTTTTACAATAACATCACCTTGTCCTCTAGGTTCAGAGGAGGTAACAGGCCATCTGTGCTGGATCTTGTGCTTACCAACAAGGAGCATATGATTGATGCGATAGTTTTATACTGCCTGTTGTGTCCTAGTGATCATGCAGTGCTTAGCTTCAACTTCATCCTCTATGCGCAAAATTGGAATGAGGACGATGAGAATGTGCGAATCATCAAAAGTTACTATCGATTAATCCAGCTGGTCAGCGCTACAACCTGGTCGTTCCTTGCAGTAGAACCCCAGGAAGTCGCCTGGCTCGAGTTCGTTAACAATTTCAGTCAGCAGATTGCGGAGGTTTAGAGATAAGAGTTTTCAATAAGAGTACATCAGTTTTTTTCGTTAGGAGCAGAACTCGAAATTGGATAACATTGCGCAACGCAGCACGGCGAGTGTACAGAGAAGCTGCAGTGCCAGAAACTTGGAAAAACAACCTAGCCCAACGCAACCAACGCAATCTTTTATATAAGAAGTGGCTGCAAAGATTGAAGTTATTCCGTGGAAGCTATCGCAGACTACGAGGCGACCTGATTATGGCAAACTTGATTCTGCGAGACCCACATAATTTGCCGCCCTTAACTTCAACGCAGCAGCAATAAAAACCTCAGATGGTACTTATTGCAACTCCCTGTTCATTATAGCCGCATGGAGTGCCGCAGAAATTTCTTTTCCATTCGTGTCTGTCACACGTGGAATGCTCTCCCGGAATCGGTAGTCTCTGCACCGACAATAACAGTATTTAACAGACGGTTGGATGATGCACTCATCGACTTAAACTTATCACTTAGCACTACGTCTCCATCTTACACCTGGCGATTACCATGGAATTAGTTGATGTTAATTTTGAGTGCTGTGGATCTAAGCGGATCGCAGGACTACAGTGGAGCAAACGAAAAGATATTACTTTCATATGTAAAGTACTAACTGCTTTTCTATCATTATTATCATTATTGTTATGTCGATATTCCCACCAACTGTCCAACGGGACTTGTAAAGCAAGGCAGCCTAACCCGTATAAATTCATTTTTCATTGCTTATGAACGACCTTGTATTCGCTAATGTATGACATATCATATGACATATCAGCACTATCTGTCGTTTCACATTTTCGGTTCCGTCGCCATCATCGTTTCGGGTGGCGCATTTTATGCTGACACCTTAGGTGCCTACTAACCCCACTCCTGAATGCAACACCGGAGTGCTTCATCTCAGTAAGCGCACCAGACGTATGCGCAAAGCGGGCACTGTAGCACCGTGGCTACACTCAGGAACAAATAAAGAGCATTTGCATGGGATATGCGTGTCAATGGATTGTAATAGTAACTGCCGAGCAAGCAGCACTGAACCCGGGTTAACCTAACCGGTCAACAGAATTTGAACATCCGAGAAGTACTGATACTTCTCCACTGTACAAAATTTGGCAGAATAGACTGTTGGGAATCCACAGATATTCAGCCACCTTATTTCTTTTCTTCGAAAGTACGCTTTGTCAGCTACAGTTATGACATAAATAATTGTTTAAATTCAGGTTTATGCGGCAGTGATACATGTATAAGCGGTCACTTGTTTCATACATCGTTCAACATGTTTGTGTTCATTTTCTTGTTGCATTGCAGCAAAATAAGACTAACGATTAAACCTAAAGAAGTATGCTTTGAACACGAACTTATAATCAGCAAATTAAGCCCTGTGGGATCAACTGACCTCGAATCAGCGGTGATGTTATTTCGATTTCTGTGCTCACTTGCTTTCAAAATGGCACGAAAGAGCAATATTTTTTTGGATAAATTGAATTTAACTATTTCGCATCTTTTCCTCAGCCGTTTACATACCATTAGTGGAATGGATAAGTTGCATACAGAGACCTTCAAGGTGTAACGTCACTGGATAATCGAAAACGGTCAAATTCACCTAAGGCTGGCTT
>OX104071.1:76418161-76497046 GCA_944474145.2 Dicrocoelium dendriticum | reverse complement strand
TACCTAGTTTATTTCCGTCGGAAAGTAAAATAAACTCCTTGTACCTATAATATTCTTATCTTCACAATCTATGGCGCCGTATATTTTTATGTGTTTTTAACCTACTTTGAAAAGTGTGCTTCGTTTACGGTGTCAGTTTTCCTCTATTCTACACTAACACCTCTGTCTTTTTGCAAACGTGGTTCCCAACTTCAATCTCTCTGCATATTGCCTTGCCTTTGATAGGCAGAGAACGGAATGTTGTTGCTCTGTCCTTTCTTTGTCCGCCGGTTTACTATATATCGGTTGTGAAGCTTATTATTCTCGCAGGCAAACAGATAATAATGGCGATGTTCAACCCCTTGGTGAGCAATTTTTGATTCCTCCAATTCTATCTATTCTTATCCACTTTTATGTGCAAAATATGTCATCCACTTGATACCAACAACTTTTACTAGATTGTACCATTATAATGTACAAAACTGTGTACATTGACGATCTAGTGATAACACCATGTTCTTGAGTGCCTAATTCCGACTGAAACCAGAGCTAAGTCAATATACTGCGCAATATACTGCGCAATTTAAGCTCCGGCCTCTCCCTAGGTTAATCTCTTCGGTCAAACAGCACTTCACCATACCAAGTGCGTCCTATTTTGGCACCGTGGTGAGGGGTACGCTTACGTTACCATAGATCATCGTTTCATCTTCATTTCACACGAGCTCATGACGCTTCTTTACAAACGTATTTGTTCACCATGTCAACGGCTGCAATATACTAACCATTGCATATAGACCAGTAAATGCAAGCTGTTGCCAACCCGGTAACGTTATCACAACTTACGCGCTACACTTCCGCAAAGTTCACTGCAGTACATCATGCATTGCTGTGCAGATGCTGATGATAAATTCATCATTAAGGTCGATCAACTGCAGTTAATAGGTTATCCGGCCACACCCACCGATTACTAACGCTTTGTTCCATGATAGCCCGTAGTGAAGCACCGCACGCATTATTTCACCTAGGCAATATTATCCACGATCGATCACACATATGCACCGCTAAACATAGGTCAAACCAGGTGAGGTTGACGGATCTGTCTGCTAGCTTGCATGCAGCTACCTGCAGTGAAGGCAATCGATGTTGTCTCATTGTGGATCACATTTCATGTCCGGTAGTCTACGCGCAACAGTGAGCACTATGAACGCGTATGGCCCCCTCGTTCTGTGTTTAGTGTCCTGATACCGCCTAAGTGAGTGGGTGGAAGTTACAGTACTTCCTCAACTATCCATAGATTCCTCGTGCTAGTCCGCACCGCAGCCATTTGCTGAAACGTAGCCACAACACGCAGCTCAGGGGTAACTGCCTAAAGTTGAAGGAACAATACAGCCGTCTAGAGTGTCGACGGAATTACTTTTTCCCTTCGGGTTTGCAAACCTTGGAACGCACTTCCTGACTCAGTCGTATCCTCTCCTACCCTGGATGTTTTCAAAAAACGATTAGATGTCGCTCTTAGCTCCTAACATTTTGTTACCTAAATTCCCCTACTGTGGATTACGCCAAGGATGCATTTCTACAGGCTTTATGTATCAAATGGACCTAAGTGAGCGACCATATTTTACTTTTCTCACTCTTTACCTCAATGATCACTGCACCCCAGTATCTTTCTGCATGTTTCCGCCCGATAATTTATTTTAATTTTACACTGATGTTGCTTATCAAACTATTCATATCGGCAGACGTTCGATAGATGACCCAGACATATTTTGATTTTATCATATTCACCTCAACCATCCTACGGGACGTGTCAAGCACTTGCTTTTATCCCGTGATAAATCATTGTTCATTGTTCATCATTGTTCATTGAATGAGCTCATGCGTTGTTTTCACATCCGCGTGTGCATCACGTGGTTTGTTGGCTGAGGGCAGTCTAACCGCTGCAGTAACCGATGCAGATGTTCTGAGTAATCTTGCACTGCTTTGCATTTGTATGTGTGCGTCACTTTAGATTCAACTTGATGTGCTTGTGGCTTCAGTTGAATATTCTTAAGGAGGAGCTTGATTCCGTTATGGATTTACTTGAGTCGTAAAAGGTATAGATGGACTTGAAGGTAGATTAGTGCAAGTGTGGTGGTACGGTAGTGTTAAACTAAATATTTAATTCGAAAGTAAATCCAGCACAGAACCTATTGATTTGTTGCGAAGAGGAGCTGCAACTGAGATTTATGATGACAGATTGTTAATAAATTGTAGGCGGCAAATTTACGATGATAAATCCAGTTTGCATTGGAATATCGTACGTTCAGTTACTCAGCTTATCTGCGCCATCTGCCGAGGCTCATGATACCCATTATTTTCTACCCTCATTTGATTAATTATGCAATATTCAATGTTTTCATTGTAAGTCACACCATGGGTATGAAGATTTACTGGTTCATTGTTTTCCCAGTGATGTCTAAATGGTTTCATTCCAAACACGGCTCGGAAGATACCGTCATGTCCAGGTGTCCCACGACATATTCATTTGAGGTATTAGATAATTAGATGTTGTGCAAGTTACTTCTTGCGAATTACCTAAAACAGTTTGCACCCTCTTTCTAAAGCCGATGGTAGAACAGGTAGCAGCGGAATTCACTACAAGTGTAGGTGCTGTGATAGTGTCAAGGGGGCCATCAGGAAATCTATGATATAATCGTATACTAACGCTTATCTCAAGACAGCATCTACAATATATAAGAACCATAAGGCATGTGTGTTTTACGATACATTTACTTGCGCATTATTCTAACTGGTAACCATACTGATGGCATTTGCTTTCGTATTTCCATATCTGTCTCAATCTATTGTTGATAGCCACACTTGTGACTAAACGTAAGGCTGCCGTTTACGTTAAAAACCAAACGCTATCTAACCACTGACAGTCGTATTGGCTACTTATAATTCTACGTGAGATTTGCCGAAACTAAAGGAATATGACTGCTATTCTTTCATTCAATCCAAACTCATGCACCTACGTAGTGTTATGCTTAACAAGGGTTATTGTTTCTCCATCCAGTTTGTGGTAGTCCATACACAAGTGCGAACAAATGCCCGTTAGCAACCCTGCAGTTGTGTAACACGAACCAGGGACATTTGGCATGTCAAATGATATCTCACGTTGGATGAATAACTGGAAGCCATCTAGAAACTCAGATAAGCACCACACCTCAGCCTGACAGACTGATAGCATTTTCACTCGCGTAACACCATTATCTGTTGGCGCGATGTCTAAATGGTACTCGGCTAAAGTACAAATCCCGCTAACACCTGTTCGTGTCTCGACACATTCCCACTTGGCAGATGCATCTTATTACATTTCTTCTCGTGTGACACAGTGACTTATTGCTGGTTGCAACATGAGGTCAATATATCCCATCTCAACTGTCTCTATACGCCCCCTTGTACTACTGCCACCTTCAGGTAAACGCACTGAGATTCAGACAAGTCATCAGGTTTGCTTCCCGGAACAGCGGCAATACGTTGTGATATCCAAATTTACATGCTTGGGCATAGATAGTATTCTAGACACTGACGAATTGCTCGAGATATGCTAGCGGTCGGAACGAGTGACCAGGGGGAAATAAATAGTAACATATGACGGACTGCCTGGTGGCTCTACATCCCTGTTGATTCTCGCTCACCTCGGAAAACAGACGATCATAACCGGCTCTGGTTTTACTTTACGACACTGATAGCTTGCAGTGGAAATAATCGCACCATTTCCCTGCTAACTTGGAAAGTTGCTTACACCATCTCCGTCAGTTTTTGTGTCATCCTTATTCTATATCCCGCATGTAAGTCGCACTTGGGTACAATTGCATTCTAGTATGATTAGCTACTGACTTGGTGCAATGTGGTATCTTTATTACACTGCCTAGAACGAACGAGCCACACCTAGGCTACCTTTATTGAGCTCAATTAACTCGGTTGTATTTCACGATGAATTCACATGTTGCGCATTACACTGTTGTACTCATCATGACCTATGTTATGCTAATATTGCTACCTTCTCTAGTTGAGTCTTGTACGGTGCCATACCGAGACGGTGAGCTATGGCATCTTTCTCTTCGTATTATTTTTAGTATTCGGCCGCGATTCATATCACTAGGTAAACTCTATGATATTGCTCACCAGACTATGCTATCTACATCCTGCTCCTTGAAATCGAGTTGTGGATTACATAACCGCAGCTCAATGCTAAGTATCACGACGCTTAGAGAGCCGGTGCATCGCGGAACAATGGTTCAGTCCATCCCTGAGCTCATTCGTAATTGACGTGGGCGCGGTGTTTCCGAGCGATTTGTGGGCTTGATACGGATCAATGCTAGGGTGGCAAAACATTGTGTATGTTTCCAGTTCGATGGATACGTTTGAATCAAAAGTTTAGCATCGTTTGCTCGCTTACAGTACGCATAAAGTGTAAAGTTTGACCCTTGGAACACAATGCTCAACGATTGTCCCTCGTTTGACCACATTGGACTATGCATTCAAAGAGAGATTTCTCTAGAAATTCTATGGCAAGTTAACAATCCACATAATTAACTGACTAGCGATTATCACGATGTGGACAGTTCATATTCCGCTCCGCAGGTTAGTAATGATAGGGAGCATAGTTATAGTTCCAGTTGTTCTTCAGCCATACTGAATTTAACGGGGCTTATAAAAACGCACTTGTTAAGCGGATGGAATGCGGAAGCGCAGAGACGCCTATCAGAAGTTGCATGGCACATGGCCAATCTGTTTTATAGACGAAGTAAAATGTTAAACGCAACGGGAATAGTACGTCTGTGTATTAGTATAATACATCGGATATGTATCGGCGCATAGCGAGAATCGTTTTATGAGCACAAAATGGCTGCACCCGGAGACGTACGATACAGACCTTTATCAAATAGCTTATGGTGACAACAGAGTACATATGTGTATGTACAAACGTTGGAATACTTGGACATTTGCAAAACAATGCGAGCACTGTTTGGAAAGTCACATGTTTGACAGTGGGCAGCTGGACTTAGTTGATGTTATCTGTAAATATCAAAGGCTACGCATCAATCATTATTTGAGTATGTGCACGTACCTCGGGCAGCAGATGACCGAACCGATGGGCGACATGGAAAGCCAGAAGTGGACACTTCATGACATTCGCATGCTTTACGATCTCCCCCATGAGCTACGCAAAACAGACTGTACATGTAGACTGCAACACCTAAGTGCACACTATTTGAGCGTATCGGTAGTTTAGTTATCCTTCTACCTAGCAGTTGCTTCACTGTTGGTATATCGGGTTCCTTGAAATATGGATGCCCGCGATTTAAGGATGTCACGTCTAAATGTTGAGGAAAACATCAACACTTAGTATTGGGTACTTATTCACATACTGCGAAAGTAGTTGTTAGCCTGACCTTCAAGCGAAACCCATACACGTTTGTCGTACCAATGATCATGAGGTCTAATGTGTCTCTATCCAGTTTGTGATAGCTCACACTTCAGTTTGAATGAAAGCAGGTCCATATATTGTATTCCAACTGCTATTAGACACGGACGACCCTAATCCATGTATATATGTATATGGAAAGAATTCGACGAGGATACTCATACCGTTTATGTACAACCAACTTAGTGCAGGGAAACGTCACTTGGGCAAACCGAAAATAACATTATCAGAAATTGAAGGTGAGTTTATGACAAACTCACGTTGACTACAGGTGTTGCGAATACAAGTCAAATTTTCATCAATGCGAGTTCCGTTGACAACTATAAAAGCAGGTTGCTCAGGTGCAGGAGAAGGCACGTTTGCAAGTGGAATCGAAGCAACATGAGTACGCTCCCAATCGATTTACTAATCCAGGCCAATAAGGCGGCGTATGTGGTACATTTGCCTGCGTGATGAGTATTCTTGCATTTCAGAAGTAGATGTTGCTTGAGCTCCCAGGTGTGGCTGCGGCTGATGCGAATGTTGACAAGTTGCCTACCTGTCTATTACCCACGACCTCGTCCATAATGGCCCAGGAGACAGTTGGTCGTTGTTAGTGGGGAAGAGGTGCACCGTCCTCGTGACGATGCTAAGCTCAAAGAGCGGTTTCATCCTGTGTGGATCGGGCTAAGGTCCAGCCACGGCCATGTGTACGTCTGGTGTGCATGATTTTTAAGTAGGCCGGAATGCTTCTCTTCTGCTTGTTGAAGGAGTGTGGGCTGGCTCCGTTGGCGAAACGTGGCTCCCATCCACATAAGTCCCGGTCTTATTCCTTTGGGTCTACACCGGATATGGGGTGTGTGGGTGGAACTGCCGGTGGTGCAGCGCAAGACACGCATGGTACTCTGTAGGCGCAGGCGTCCTGTGACTGTCCCCACGGGGGTCACAGTGACAAGCAAATCCGGATACGGAGGCCGTTAAATCATTTTTAACCAACGGAGTACAAATCAAACTATCTGGGATCAGCAAAATCTCCGTAGTTAACAATAAGTTACACAAGTTGTCAGTTATAGACTATGTGAAATAATCGAACAACAAGATGGAGGCAACTAATTTAGCTGATACAGCGGAGGAACTATCAATTGCGACTAATGCGTGTCGACAGTCACCTGCATGGTGTAACTAAACAAGAGGTGCATTTATGTGTGCGGCTTGTACACGATGTTCGCTTTCAGTGCGTTTTCTACTGAAACTATAGTCTCTAAGTTTAGCGTACACGGTACCACTTGATATCAGCCCTCGGTCCGATTAGCAAACAATCAGGCACGTCTGAGTAGTAGGTCCAAGTAAGTCGGATATTGGAACTCAAGCAGCATAGGTTTTACAAGACATGGTGAGTGCAGTGTACTCGCCTATCTGCACCTGTCTATTCGAAAATTCTGTTCAATACAAAATAAGACAGTACCCCGACATTACGAAAGATATCTTGCTCCCAGTTTCTATCCAAGTCGCGTCGGGCCTTTGCTTCCTGTGTAATGGGCTCCACTTGAGCAGAAGAGGCATTGCTGCGAAGAGATTTCTTTTCGAAAATTATCCTCAGGCATTTACGAGTATGAGTAAACCTGTTTTGGCTGCTCATCACAATTTTAATATTACAAGTATAACATTCAATGGACGGGCAAAGCCCATTAATTCTCTCGTGTAGTTCGAAATGAGTAAATTCGGTTACAGGATTAACTTTTCTACTACAACAATCTTTCGAATACCATCCTGCGGTGCTTTACGTAGGGGATCCGAATGTCGCTCGCGAGTTACACTAGGTAAAGCCTTAGCTAAGCAAATACGATGGAAGCACCTCCACTTCATGATAGAACAGTGAACCTAAGTGTCAATCGATACTCGGCCAGTCTCATTCATTTAGTTATATCGAGAGCCTGCAATCACGCAGCTAGACTCGATTAAAGCCAAGACAGAAGTGCTTTCGAAATGCACTGTGGAAGACGAAGCTCGGCAGATGCGTGCATTTCTTATGGACTCTTCGGTGTCAAGAACTGTAACTGGAAATAAACTACAAACGCCACTTGATGCAAACATGTAATAAAGCAAAAGAACAAACATGAATCGCGTCTTTACATCCAAGGCAATCTGAGACTGACCGGGAATAGCTTTTAAACACAAAGCTCCAGTTTGCTAAGGTTTTTCGCGACAGTCTAGGTAAAGCGGTGGAGACGGAATGCTTATGCCGCTACAAAACTATGAACGATCTGCTGAGATCAATCAGTGCCAGCTGCTCGAAGACGCTGGTGGCCTGTTTGAATGCGTAGACTGAGCTGGGCATGCCGATTAAGTCATCGAATTTCGGATACACTTTGACACGACTAATGCAACCCTAGTTTTGCTGCTCGCATGTATTACGCGTGGAACTGAAAAATGTTTTTTGCATGTCAAGAAATATAACCATTTTATTGTACACGTGAGTCTGTCTCTACAGTTAGTTGGCTTGGAAACTACGCTCTGCAGGTCCCTCACGAACGAAAATGTAGGAAGCCATACTGTGAAGGCGAGAGAAGGTGGTTCCAATATGGGAAGTATACTAGCTACATATTAATAATTCGGATTTAAATTTATAGATGACTAACAGTGTGCCTAATCCAGCTGCAGATTCGGTTTTCCGTCTTAGAGGCGGCCTTAGATCGCGTTATAACTATGAAAGTTTTATAATTAAAAGAACCTTGTGCAGACTGGATGAGTGACATTTCCCCAGTATGTGGAGGCAGGGTATAAGTACCCATATTGTTGGGGGCGGTGGCGGTTCGGAGCTTGCCAGCAATCACTCAGTGATTATCCTCACGACGCGCTCAAAAGTAGTGGAGTCATTCTCAGCTGAGGCAGTAATGGGCTACCTTTAGTGATCTAACCTCATAGCAGCGGAGCAACATGGATCCCGTTAGCATCGGTCGTGTACGATCAAACTAGTGATTACGAGTGGCAGTTGGACCAAAATAGCCGACTGTGGGAACGACACTGGTGTCGTCTAGCTCGAGTTTACTAAAACAGCCGACCGCTTAGATCACGGCATGTTCCTCCAAAAGCAGCAAACGCTCGGACTGGGAAACCCTGTTCTTGAAGAGATCGGAAGTTTCCTTATTCAGCGGTGGCTTCAGTTTCAAGTACGAGGATAAGATTCTGGTACAATTTATGTGGACCTCGGAGTTCCACAGGGAGCAGTGTTATGGCCATGCTTATTCTTACTTTCCATCAACGACCTCGTGCTTATCCTCGAGGCAAATATCCTGATTTTTCGATGACAACGAGATATGGCAGGCGATTGTCTGTCTGGCATGTACAATAATTTGCAACGGGACCGTACCTTTAAAAAGTCAAAGGCAGACCTACTTCTGTTTAACGCGGACCAGTGCGAAACTGTATGTGTACGCCACAGGCTCACTAACGAATATAAGCTTGGAGAAAACGCTGAAAATCACCCCACGGGGTTCGAGTTTTCGGTGGTGATGCAATACGACCTCGGCTGTTTAGTGCAGCCCAGGAATGCGTCCAAAACCGCGAACTACTATTTTGTATATTAAAGGGGACGTTCTGGAGGTTCAAACCCAAGTGCTTATTGTATATGTGAGACCCCACGTAGAGTACGCGATTCAGGCTTGGCAACTCTGGTTACAACGTGATCTGCTCGCACTGTAGACCGCACAGAAATGGGTAAGCAAAATTGTGTACTGATGATTCTATCTATTTTTACCTATGCTTATGAAAGCCCAGGAAGTATACAGCGGAAGATATCACCGTATACGGGGATTTCCAGAACTTGATGAGCTCCGGTCACGCTTGCTGCCAACTACCGACACGTTGCCGCAACACAAAATCGATAGGGCACCAGCAGAAGCTGGCCACAGTATAGAGTCAACTGGAATTCCGCCGGAAGCATTTTTCTCTTAGAATTTGTCAGCTATAGAACACTGCTTCGACCTTGGTAGTTTCGGCACCCACGCTACCCATTTTTAAAAACGGCTCGAGGATACATTACACCACCTGCCTTTATTGAATTGACTTCTGTTCATTGAGTGCTAACAAGACACAGACAAACATTGTGCTTCCCATATCCCACGAAATCCAGGTAGACGGATCTCATTGTGCGGTAACGTAAATAATATGATGAGACCGCAGCTGTGCGTTTCAGTTTAGTGTAAGTTATTTTGGCTTTAGCTGTAACTTGCTTGGCTACACAGCTAGCGGTGCTGGGACCGGCTCGTAAATTTTAGTTATAATTGAATTTACGCACCTGATACTCACAATGTTCTTTTGTTGTTTACTCACGATTTTGAGTAATGGCCGGTGTTATATGCCCTTGAAGATCACAAAGCACTCTAAAAAATCAGGTAATTGAAGAATCTGTTCCACTCTAAATGCTCTGAACCGAATGTTGTACGTATTTGCCACCTACCGAATAGCGTTTACATACCTGGAGTTCATGTCATTTATGCTAGCTCCCAGGAGCGAGATCTTGGTCATTATTTGGGACGGTCTGTGTCACACAGTGTAATCTGGTCATGTGTCAAGGAACAAGAACCAACACTACCATATTTTCCGAAGAGCATTTTGGCGGCCTAACAACTTTATGCATCACCGGCTGCAGCAAACCGACTAAGCCGTCATACTTTCACAAGCTGCATCTCATTGATTATGTAGGTGTCGAATAAAGAGCTAATAAGCACGTCAAATATTTTTCCATTTCTCATATCAACTTAAACGGAGTCTATTTAACTTGTGCAGCGGTTTCTATTGGTACCTATGGGCAACACGATTATGAGCTATCAGGTGTTGAGGAAGCCAACAAAGGTTTTCCGCTGTCTTCTGCAACTAACCTACAACACGCACCTGAGATCACAAGCCTAATTTGGGCTCGCAATACAGCCGACTATAATGCCGTCAGCACATTTACTTTCTTTACTTTTACCAGCCATGAAAAGCACTCCCATATAAAGTCTAACCCTCCCCTCCGAGGGTTATAAGGCAGATTCAACGTCCACGGCTCAATGTCTCTTCTTACATAGTGCCGAGTGCTGTGAAGGACATTGGACGAACAGGATGTGCTAATCGCGCATGCGTCTACTCGGGATTTCTTAGTGGCGCTTTTTCGTGCTTTACTGGGTCTTTGACCATTGGTCTTATTTTCACACCTCTACGTCGAGATACCATTTTCTCGAGTACACTACAGTGTATCCTACATTTATCCGGTTTGGTTAACTCCTGGCAGTATTCCACCTATATGTAGGTTCATAACGTGTACAAATTCAATCGCATAAATCCCATTTTGGACTCAGTCGATAGAGCAGATCAACAGCGCACGAGCAAGTGCTTGCTCGTCCCATTTCAACACTGCGTGGATCAGCTACGGTGTAATCTTCATTCGCCCCGCAGTAAACCCCAACCAATATCTAGGCAAATTTGTCTTGCGATCAATAGACCAAGCCACATAGATCCATTAGCCAGACCACCGTGGTTCTACAACAAAGCATCAATCTACCGACATGATAGCAATGGCCTAGAAATGCATCTTCTTGATCAGATCTAGTCTAATCTGCTGAAACTATGTCGCAATTCAGGTAGTGTTAAAAAGGTTTTGTCAGACATACAAATCTATTCCATTGGCTGATTGTGTAGCTGTGCATAATATGGAATGCAAGAATTAAACGGAACTAATAAGCATATGGTGTGTCTCATTTCTTTGCCACAGAAATGGGGGAAAATTGATCGGTATCATAGCAATCTGTGTGAACTAAGTTCATAGGCCAAAGAATAACATCAGTATTGCAAATACCCCACAAAATCGTTGCCACTTTGACTCATTCGAACCCCTTAAGCTGGCAAGTCACACTCGACGTGACTGCCGGAAGCAATACGGTGCCGAAAACATGCGGATAACGTACGCATCGGTCGTCTCGACAAAAACACCGGAAGCGACACACGTCTATCAATCTTCCGTACCGAGCACACGTGTGACGATGCGGATTTCACCGTCAAATCTATTGGAGTTCTCTAAACTCCCCAACTTACCAGTAATAACTCTCAAACTGACGCTCACCAGACAAAACGACGCTGCGTTAGTCTGATGTAGACTGAGGTTCTCGAGTTCATATCGGTCACAATAAAAGACAACTTGCTAGACTATCTAAACCAGTAGAGTTCCATCTGCGATGCGACTGACATTCGGGTTAAGCGCAGTATGCTTATGCATGCAGCGCGTCACCCGATCTCCGTGCCCTATGGTGAACAATGAATTTATCGCGTAACATTGAACTCAGCAAAATAAGACGGAGGATCTTCTGCTCTCAACAGTTCGCCTTCGCAACTCACGGAGTGGAATGCGCACATCACCCTATTTGCCTTGTGAAGGTCGCCAAAAAGAAGCGGGTAGCCAAGGTGGCGTTTATAGTGGCAACAACATGGAAACCGTATTTGTTCATGACGTTCCATAGCAACTGTATTTGCCTGGTTGTGAGAGCATTGGTGTTAAAACTGCGAAGTATTCACCTTGGACATTGTTACCACTACATCATTGAGAAGAGTTCCGTCATCGCCAATCTAGAATTGTTGCGGTCCAAGATGAATGAAACTAGTATTCCACTCCGAGGGAACGGCACAAATTCCATGCGATAACTGGTCAAACTTTCGTTTCAGGCTGCCAAACGAAATCCGACTAAAGACAGTAGGCACACGGAACGAGTGGCAAGCAATTCGATGGAACTTGCAACCGCAGCAAATTCTTTATCACCACTGTCCATGGGGAGAGATCGAGAAAACAGCACCCACGGCACACAAAAGGACAGCGAGAAAAACGCGTGAAACTTCTGACCTGGAACACTCTACAACGCCACGCAGCTTGATTTGATTTCGTACACCGGAAGCCAATCAAAAATACTTAAAGGATGGGCAATTAACATCCGGAGTAAAGCCAAACACAAATTTGACATCCATCAACGCACTCCTAATAGTCACACCTCGTACAAGGCCTTCTTAGTAAGCTGGACGAACGTGGAGTAAGTCACGCCACACAACCGGAGAACCTCATCATTATTACAGACAGCTGGTTAAACCTTGAGATAAGCTATTCTGAGATCAATTTTCCCGGTCTGTCGCTGTATCGTAACACTAGAACTGGAAGAAATTGTGGTGTAGTTCTTTATTATAATGCAAACTTTCAATGTGAATTTGTCGATCCCCTCGTAATCCGCGCCCATAATTCGCTTTCATGCCGGCCATCATTGAGGAACCAGGACACATGTCTTCTAGCCGTAATTTACCGCCCACTAAATTATTAGTCGGTAAATGATTGCAAACAGAACCACGCGTTTCAGATTGCTTTGAGCAAGTCCTACTGCCACATTGTTATCGTTAGTGACATTAATGTACACGACAAAGAGACGCCGGCAAACCATGATGCGGAGTTTAAAACCTACTTTCAACAGCTACTTTCCAGCCACCCTCTGTACAACTACGTAACCTCTCCCACCAGATTTCGAACTGTTAACATGCCGTCGAGAATTAACCATGCGCTCACAACCGAGGAAATCATGATCAACGGCATAATTACAAACACGTCAGTGGGTCGCAATAAACAAGTAACAATACTAGTTGACTATGTATGCCATGCGGGATATTGTGAAAACGAGGATCATGTAGCATATACTGTCACGCAAAACGATATGTTATCTACATACGTTAAGGATGCATCTTGGACCCATTTATCCGAATGCCCCAGACGTCGCCTGAAAAGCGTTCACGAAGACGATTAGCGTACTGGCATCGCAGATATCAAAGCGAAAGTTCTTCCATCGTAAAACCAAAGATAAGTCATTTCTGCAGAGCAGAATAAGAAAGTGTATGTCCTTTGGAGATTTAGTATGGCGAGCTCACAAGGACTGCCGGAATGCCGATACTTATACTGCATTAGTACCCATCCTAATTTGTGTGAAACTGATCTGCGTGGACAATATGACACATCAGCAGGTATTATTGCAACGATTATGCGCGAACCGAATACTGCAATAAAAGCACATTTGCCTTCCTAAGGTAAATTGCGGAATCTCAGCACTGGTCATGGCTAATGGGTGTCCGAGGTCAATAACAGAAGCAGCCGATCTCCTGCGGCTTCAATACACCAGGACATTCTAGCAACTAATAAGCCCAAGTATTCTCTTCGTAACTATTGTTCTACAGTCAATATTTTACAATATCACCATCACTGCAGAAGCTGCGTTATAGAAGTTTTTATCCTTGCGTAACCTTAAATCTCCTGGAGTCGGTAATCTTCGACCGAAGGCTCTGTAGACCATAGCTAGTGATCTAGCAGAACCCCTGGCCATTTTCTTTTAACGATGTCTAGAGGGGAACCGAATTCCCCCAGTATGAAGGTAAGGGATCATCATTCCTATTCATAATGCAATCAGCCACAATGTCACTACCTATTACCGCTACTTTATGTACTCTCCAAATTTATGGAATCAATCATCTCAGATGCGTTGATGCCGTATCAGGACAGCTACAAATTAATAGCCCTAGAGTAACATGGTTTTCCTTAACAGAAACCATGTATTACTAACCTACTAATTTCACGCATTAGCTGGACTGAAGCGGTTGCTGATGGAGCAGGATTTGATGTCATTTACCTGGACTAATGAACAACGTTTGCTCAATTAGCTCATCCAACTATCTTTCACAAGCTTTTGAACTGCGGCACTGTTGACCAAATCCTGAGCTAGGTAAGTAATTTACTATGCGAATGTTGGCTGGAGATGAGAGTAGGGGAACCTCTGTCAAAAGCATTTGTTGTAGAGTGCTGTGTACCAGAAGGCCAGGTGCTTGCGCCTAGCCTACAAACGACCTAGTGAGACAAATCTTTTTCCGAGTTCCTATTTTTGCAGATGATATCAAGACATGGCGAAAGCTCAGAGGACCGGACGATCACAAACGGCTCTGTTGCCATCATAAAGGGTCAGGTCATAACTACCCAATGTTCAACGTAGACAAATGTCGCCTTGCTCAATTACAAGTATTTGCTTAGGGCACACGGATTAGAAGCCAGCTCACAGAACTAGACCTTGATGGGTTGGTACAGAAAGAACTACACTGGTCAAACCAAGCTGAAGTAACTGCGAAATGAGGCAACCGGCACCTCGTACTGGGAAGGGCATCCTGGAGTATTTACCCATCCATCTTCTCAATGATGCGCACTTCCTTGTTGCGCTTTTACGTTGAATACAACATCTCAGCTTGACAAATTAAGTTGTAGCGTGACCCAGAGGCGTTAGAGACAACAATAGGAAGAGCAAAAAGGAATATAAATGGTCTAGGAATTTGAAAATTCCCATTTAAGTCTCTAGAACAAAATACCATCTGGTGAGCAATTGCTTTCAATGATTCATCATCAGACCATTACAATCATATAGAGGCTAGAATGAGAAACCTTCCCAGTTAGTTCAAAATGACTTTATCACGTGAAGGTCTAGGTCAGAGTGGAGAAAACGAATTAGGTCTTAGAGGGTTAGGTGTTTTCTACCGCATCTGACCGAAGGCAGTCGAACTGGGCCTCTTCCATTTTCGCTGGCCAGTGAAGCTGGAGAGCCTGGACCAGCTTCTTCTGTGAGCAAAAGGACGACTGGAAAGATCGAATGCATATTGCTTCAGTTGTCGCAAGCGTACGAAGGCGGTTACTATCCGTTCGGTGCGGTGGAACCTTGTAAACTATTCCGAAAGCGCATTTCCAACCCACGTCATGGCCGGTGTCCATAATGTGGGCCAGAATGGCGCTACTAATGGTCCAGGTGCCCCCTTGACGCAGCCAATGAGGGCAATGTTCGTTCACGAGTTTGGATAACTGCCGAGCCGTTCGACCAATATACGTCGCGCCACAGGCGCACACGAATTGATAAATTACCACTGATTTGGTCAGCATCGGCAGCTTGTCCTTGTTTTGTGAAAGAATGAGTAGTTCCGTTGAGAACACGCACTTCAACGAGGCTGCTTGAATGGTCGACTTTACCGCGCCCGAAAGGCTTCTGGTTAGACGGTCGGTTGCCGCGCCCCCTTTGAATGTTAAGCGAATAAATAACTCCTTTGGATGCTGTTAACACTGGCACTAGTTTGGGTTTTTCTTGGAGGTTCCTTAAAATAAATCTATCGGGATAACCGTCGGAGACTGAAGTTACTGGGAATATTCAGTAGATGCTACCGAATGCTGGGAGGCGATCTCATATTAGGAAACCAAATATTGATTGACCACATGCACGTAAGCCACCATTTGCTGAAAATTGACCACAACACCAAGCTCAGAGGTAATTATTTGATATTGAGTGAACAATGTAGCCGTCTAGATTGTTGATGGAATTACTTTGCTCTTCGGGTTTGTCAACAACACAACACTCTCTCAGTCACATTTGCATCCTCAACCATGTAATACATTTTTGAACAGCGATTATATGTTGCTTTTAGCGTCCAGTACTCCGGTAACTAAACCACGTCATTATGGATTACGTTTATTACGCCGTTCTGCAGCATTTATATGTCATGTGGACCAAAGAGGCGACACATAAATGAGCGACCATAGTTTGCTTTTCTCACGATTTAACTCAACATTCACTGCATCCCGTGAGTATCTACATACTTACCCTAACGTTATTTAAAAACACATCTGTCCTGGTAGACGCTCCTTTCTGATGGTCTGTTGCATATCCCATGTCCATTTTGCGTGAGTATTTTCCTGCAACCTTCACGGAGCCTCTTGACCTTGCTTTCACTCACCTGTGTATGAACTATAGTCCGTGCATATCATGCGCCGACAAAATTTGACTAACGTTATGCACGCGCGTTCTCTCACACAGTCCAGTTAGAAACGTTTATGCAAGTTTTCAGGTGAAAACCATCAAGAGTTGCTCAGCATGCATCCATTTATTTTTTATATTTCGTTGTTATCCTTACGGTGTCACGTGCATTGCTACGAAGCTGTGTTTAACATATAGTTAAACACCGTTCATTGTTCTTTTCTGATGCACGAACTATGGTAGCAACAAGGGATATTCCCCTTCGACTAAGGTGGGTTGTGCATAATGTCTTTACGTTTAGTTGCATTCTGTACCTCAGGGAATTCAGTGACATGCTCGCTTTTGATTGAATGAACACAAAACGTACTCGCGTCTCGAGCTGTCATCTACGAACTCGCTCAAACACTTTAGTATACGTCCATTGTGCTTACTGCTCTCTCCCTTCTCTTGTTACTTTTAGGTTATCAGCCTATCCGCGCCATTAATCTAGGGCTACCGTATGTTGACACTATAATGACAATGATAACATTGTTTACAGATGTCCAAACCATAAACTTATGAACACCGAACAAATACCAAATGCAAGCAAGAGGGTCGTTTTGCCGTGTATGAAGAACATTTCTGAAATCACTGCCAGATCGCTCAAACAATACAGCATCGTGGTCGCTCATAAGCCAACCGCTACTTTGGAAGAATATTGTCAAACCCAAAGGATATTAGGAAAGCACAAGAACGAACAAACGTTGTGTGTAAAATAAATTGCAATAATTGTGAAATGAACTATGTGGGGCAGACAGGAAGGAAATTGTCCACAAGAATGCAAGAACATCAGAGGGCTTGTAAAAAACATTATGCATCGTCCCTTGTCTCAGCGCATGTGGATGAGGAGGGACATAGCTTCAGTTGGAACAAAACGGTGATTTTAGCTCAAACAACAACACAGAAAGGAAGAGAGTTCCTAGAAGTATGGTACTCCTCTAATAATTCGATCAACATGCGCATCGACATCGACCCCGTGTACCATCAACTCAGAAAGAAAGCTCTCCGGCGAATCGCAAGACGTGGTTCAGCCGTGGAAGCAAATGGGCAGAGATCACGTGGCACAAATCGAAATTGCCACCTTCAAAAGTCACCTGCCCGTGGATGACGGATTGACAATTCAATAAGCAACATTATACACTGCCTATTACCGCACTGAAGATGTCACCTCGCATGGTGGTGAAACGTATGCGATCTCTTTACCAAACTCGGAAAAACGATCAACAGGTGAGCATTGTTTAAACTTGAGTACGTATTGGGTCTGAGCTTCCTCCTTCGCCCTCGGAGGTAAAATGGTTCAGACCATAGTTTATTGGTCGCTCTTAGAGTAATGGATCAGGAGACAGGATTGCCGAGATTGTCCAAAGTTTACACCGAATTAGCTCCTTACCAAAGTAGCAAGGCATGTTTCGCCTAAAAATAACCTGATAAACAAGCACGGAGTGTGTAGTCGGCTATCCGGTGTGAGCTGTGCCTAGCCATTTAGGCAGTGGACTTATGCAAGATGGCTGATAATTTCCACCTTCACTGGAAGCAAAAAATTGGATATGTCATCACTTCCGCTTCGACGCGAATTGGTTGATAAAATAAATACTTCTCCTTTTTTTCTCTCACCAGCATCCTTGTACCCATACTGAAAACACGGAGCAACACTCTGCGATAGGAAATTGTCCACATCAGAGGTGTCCAAAGGCCAACCCGCGGACCAAATGCAGCCCGCGTTAACATTCCAACTGGCTCGCGGCCACATTATGTAAGAATAAATTCAAGTTTTGCCTTTTACCGTACAGACGACATGAGATAGATTACGAAAATATTAACGACACTAAGAGTAAAATATTCCACGACGTCAGATGCTGGCAAAAGTCACTGTAGCGGAATCTTTCATGATTGGAACTTTCATCTAGAACTTGCTAACGGTTGACACTTTGTTTTGTGCTTTCCGAGCATTCAACCCACCTCCCATAGTGCTTGCGAGGACCGTTCATGCACCGAATTAGGTGCTTAAAATACCCGAATGTTATGATCACCATCACACTCTCATAATGTTCAATTCTCTGTACGCTCACACCCTTGTCCAGTGCCTCAAATTCATTCCCTCACTCATGATATGTGATTACATTTAGTTTCCTCAAATCGGTAACAGACGCCTCATGCATTAGGTATGATGTTGCTATTGTTCTAATGCTGCAGCATAGCTACAACTATATCTGAGTAATACTTAACTCATCAAGCTGTCCAATATGATTTTTGTATGTGTGTCTGTGGTTAACTCAGTACTCAGTTATCGGACCATCAGTCATTGGCCAATGCCCTTGCTAAAAGTTTCATACGTCTATCGTGTTTGGACGTATCCTCCGACTGTCAGGGTTGAACGGTGATTTCCTTCCTGTTGTGCAATTGTAATTTTTACTTTCACGGTGATATACCGGGACCCTGAACTATTGAAATTTGTCCAATGTTTTTTAAAATCTATACATTTTACTGCTATCGTAGTTACTGCAATCCAACTTTGTTTTATTTTGGGACCATCCGATTTGCGTTAAGCAAAATCTGTGATGCAGTATTGCCATTTTAACTAGCAAGGCAGAGCCAACCTAGTGCTTTTATAAAAAGAGTCTTAATGAAATGAAAAAATAAAAATGATAGGTTCGTTAAATTTTATATGTATCACTGGTTAAAGCTAGCCGGGTCTGAGAATGGGATTTTAATTTATAGGTTATCTCAATCTCTAAATTATCACTGTGATAAAATGTACTGGAAGACACTTCCTTAAACAAAACAGGTTCATCTTGCTAATTATTTAATTCCCCAAAGGCCAACATTGTTATAATCCACCATCACAGCTCCTAAGATAATGTTTTGAAAGAAATAAAAAAGGATTCATTAGCTTTTTATTTAAGGGATTGCCTTTTTCCTTCTAGAACGAAGCATGCGACTAAAAAAAGCAAAGTTAATGATGAATTGCGTCGCTTACACGGAAAGTGGAATTAGAAGTATTTTTCAACGAAATACCAAACACGTGTATGTGTTTGGTTCGTTCGGAGAATGAGGCTGTTTTCTAGGAATTCAATCTCAAGTGGCACTACCAAACAAAGCATACTTCAAATGAACGAGCTGAGAAAATTACCCAAATGGAAGTCGCAATATCCTCGCATCGGAAATTGTTTGTAAGATTCGGTCATTGGAATGGAAATGCGACGAAGATATGAGGTGACAAGACCAGCGGTGAAACACTGCAAACCATTTAATGTAGGCGAATTTGTCGAAGAACATATAATGAAAATTGTGTAGAAAATATCTGTTTAGAAGAGAAGCAAATGTTTTCAAATGTTTGCCTCATCATCATCATCATCATCATCATTACAAGTTAGCTAGAGGTGGAAAACACCTCAGCTATTGTGGCGCAATACAAAAGATAAGAAAAGGAAAACAAACAGTGGCACACTCGCTGAGTCCCCAAAAACGGATGGACATCATTCCGGAGAGCTAACAGCTGGCTGCCGTAGAATAGAGTCCTATTATGCCTAACAGTTGAGATCGTGATTAGAGGGGTTGCTAAGTAGGAGGGGATGGACAAAGGAACTCACAACACAAACGCCATTGGGACCGGCTCCAAGCCATATCAGCAAGTGTGTCCAACCAAACGTGTTCACCTTCCTTAGGACTCCATCCAGGCAGTCGGGATGCACCAACCGACGCCAACTTTCAAGTGAGGGCTTTCATTCCTCTCGACCAAGTCTTCACTTGGCCTCCCCTCCTCCTCTTCCTACCGCACCCACAACACGCAAACAATGCACATGGCGGGAGTCGGTGTGTTGGCATGCGCAACACGTGGCCCAGCCATCGGAGCCTGGTGCGTGATATAATAGTGCTGAGCGGTTCACTCGCTCTTTCTGCACCAAATACACGACGTCAAACATGCTCATTGCTCACGCGGCGCTCCCACCAGGCATGAGCTATGCTGCGAACGCAGCGATGATCGAATTTGACGAGCCCCTTTAGGTCTGTTGATCTGATGGGCCAGGTTTCACAGCCATATAGAAGTGTTGAACGGACGGCTGCGTTATAAACTCTGCCCTTCAGGGCGAGAGTAATGTCGCATCTGCGCCACAGGTGGCGGAGATTAGCAAAAGCCCCTCGAGCATTGGCTATACGGTTCGCAACCACATCTTAAATCCCACGGGTTTTAATATAGCTGCCCAGGTACCTGAATTCCTGGACGACTTCTAACAGATCACCGCCGAGTGTTAGCGCAGAGTTGTGTCCCTGCCAATCTTGGAGAAGTACTTTTCATTTTGATGGAGCAAAACATAGCCCAAAACGATTGACAGTCAGTGCTAATCGGTCCAGTGCTGTTGGGCACGTTTGGGAGCAGTTACAGATTAGGGCAATATCGTCTGCATAATCCAAGTCAAGAATTCTCTCACCATTAAGTAGCTTCACACCATGTAGTTCGTGTCAAACGAAGGCTGTTTCCATGACTTCATATATAGCGAAGTTGAAGACTAAAGGCGACAGCGGGCTTCCTTGTCTCACACCGCTGGTGATAATGAAGGGTGGCGTCAGTTTACCATAAACCCTCACCCTGCCCGAAATATGCGTGTACAGCGGTTTGATAATATTTACCTATATATCGGGCACACCTTTCGTCAACAGACAGTCACAAAATGCACATCGATCGACTGAGTCGAAGGCACCTTTCATGTCAAGAAACACGACAACGGTGGGTCGCCAGTAAACATGATGGTGCTCCAACTTTTGACGGAAGGTGAAGATGTGGTCGATGCAGACGCAACCTTGACGAAATCCGGCTTGCTCTTCACGAATCTGGATTTCACGATTGCCAGTCAGTCTGTGGAGAATGATAGAGGCAAGCAATTTAGAAGCAATCGAAATCAGACTGATCCCTCTATGATTGCCGCATTGTAAACTGGAGCCTCCCTTGAAAATTGGCACAATGACGGCGCGATTCCAGTCTGTCGGGACTGTCGCCTGCTCCTAAAGTTTTACTAGCAACTCATGTAAATCATCTACTAGAGCAAGTCCCCTGAATTTGAAGAGGGCTGGGGGAATTCTATCTGCCCTTGCGGCCTAATGCAATTTCAGCAGCCTGATCTCACGTAATGTTTGCCTGGCACGCAACACTATGGTTCGCAGGATTGAAGCCATTTCCTTTTGATATTTTGAGACAACAAGGCGAAAGGAAAACAATTTGATTTATTTCGGTAGCCTGTGATGAAAGCACTGATGAAAATGACATTGCCCAATTGCTCATTTTTTGTAAAGTGGTGGTTGCACGTGTGTAAGTAAGGAATTACTTGAGCCGTAGAATTTTAGGTACCAAACAAAAGGAATAGAGTTATTTGATTCTGTTTGCAAGCATTGAGTTTAAACGGTAATGGAATATGTTCTCTGGAATAATTGCTGACTCAGCCATGACTGGCCGGCACAGTGGATTAACAACACTTATCTATAAACAATTCAGGGAACAGGTTAAAACCATTAAACTCCATTGTTTTATTCCCCAACAACTTTGTTGTGTTAACTATCTTGGGTATAATTATGTTATGAAGCCAGTCATAAAATCTAACAATTATCTTTGCTCTAAAGTCCTGTTTTATCATCTATTTCAGCAGTTTCCACTCGAGATATAGCATGAAAAGGAAGATGCATGCAACAATTATGTAAAGGAGCTCAGTCGAGAAAACCCAATGCATCGATTGCACTATCTACGAAAATAAAGTGCACAATTTAAGGAAAGTAAGAGATAAATGATGACAGAATTCGCTCATCTGTTTGTCCGACTGATTTTGGCTTTCTTGTTGAAATTACGCGGCATCTGGACATGTTAAACTCTAGCCTTCAGGGTCAAAATACAGGGGTATGCCAACTGTATTCCCATAGCAAAGCTTTTATGAATCAGCTGCAATTTTTCCAAGGGCCACTGTCTAAAACGCAGCCCAATACCACACATTTCTCATCCCTACAGGAGATTAAAACAAGCGTTTCAGAAAGGAACATCAATGCACAAATGCAGAATTGTGTCGCAGATAGTATATACCTGGTTGATGAGTTTCATAGGTGCTAGCAGGAATTCGCAAATGTTAAAAAGGAGATCGGACTGCAGCTTTCTCTGTCTACCGTGAATTTGCTCCAGGCCACCTGCAAATGGAGCGCACTGAGTTGCGAATTAATGTGGAATATTGCAGACAACACCAACAGCACTCTCTCCTGGATTTTCACCGTCAGCTATATAAGCACACTTTGCAAGAGATTAGGAAATTTGCTTAAGAAAAATGCTCCGCTTATTTAGCTCGACATACTTTTGTGTGCAGCCAAGAATCGTGTGAGGTCCGGGTTATGTGATTCTCGTCTACGTGATACCTTACAAGTCAAAACCAGTGTTATTGAGCCTGACCTGATAAGTTTACTTCAGTCGAGGACCCAATCTCATCCTTCACATGTAAAGCTTGCAATATAAATTTACAACATATGTCCTATTTCGTTATTATCTTAACGTCAGACTGAATATGGATCGCCATCAAGTTATCTCAAAAATATGGCCCCCTTACGAAAACTTTTAACACCGCCAGTCTAGATAATCTATTCAAAAGTGAGAATCCGAGATATCAACTTTCACCACTTCAGGTAAGCTACGATAAACGTGTAAATAAGTACAGCTTTCCGTAAATCGCTGATCCTTTTAAAAATACCAGCTCCGTATAATACCGTGTATAAGCCGTGGAATTTTGGACAACTTGGACATTGTAGAAAGTAGAAGTCACGATTAAAATTCACGCACAATAATATGCCTCGACGGGGAGTCGAACCCCGATCCACGAATTTCCGGTCCGCTGCTCCACCACTGAGCTACCGAGGGCTGACGATTAGGTGCGCTAACTTTAACACACGACTTCTGCTAGGCGCGCGACGTATTGCCAATGGGCTCACAGTACCTGTCCTGATTTTGCAGATTGGCTCACTCACACGTCACTTCCCAATGGACCGAAGTACCTGTCCTTCAAATGTCCAAGGGGAGATATTAGATTAATGTTAAAAGTTTGTGAGTAGGGTAAAGTTTGTAGAAAGTAGAAGTCACGATTAAAATTCACGCACAATAATATGCCTCGACGGGGAGTCGAACCCCGGTCCACGAATTTCCGGTCCGCTGCTCCATCACCTTATTGTGCGTGAATTTTAATCGTGACTTTTACTTTCTACAAATTTTACCCTACTCACAAACGTCCAACATTAACTTGGACATTGTCTGTATTGGGGATGGACCTATACAAATTGTGTGCGCAATTTGAAAAAGAGCACGTGCAAAATCCGCCCAGGGATCCACTGCACATCTTTGCTCCTAACTTGCCTTAGCACCACTCGCTAGTGACCGACGGCATCCCAGGCGGGGATTTGAATATTCTATAGGTAGACATGCAATATGTTTGTGTCGGAAATTCTCAGTATATGACACAGTTGACTTTCGCGACGGATGGCAGTAACAGAAACTTTCAATTAAAAGCCAGCGCCAAATGCATAGCGTTTTTGTCCAGACATTTTTCACGGTTCCACGAGTTTGGATGACTGCATAAACTGTGGGCACATTCCCACTCAACTGGATGGTTTGATGTTGTGTTAGCGCTATTTAAGTTAGCGAATCACAGCGCTCATTCAATATGCTATGCTAGTCAATCTGGTGCGTTAAAATTACAACGTTATCCAACATCGCCCATCGTGAATTTCTCTCTCACCCACTACTCCACTGCGATTCAGATGCATGAGGCCCCCGACTATGCGAGGCACCCTTTAACCTCACCCCATATTGTCGGCTGGCTTACCAGTTTCGTATGGCATGACATGTAATCGATTCACTGGACAGTGCGGTTAAAATCTTTTCACTGACTGCTCTAAGCCCCCATCAATTGCGATCCTAACACATTAGGTCGTCAGAACTGGCCAACAGTTGAGCAGCGTTCGGTTGAACACACTCAAATGAAAGCAGGTAGTGATGAAGTCAAAATCGTGAGAAACAATTTCGTTTCTCTTTTCACTGATTTGGGGGGGGTCGGCTACTATGCGGAATTCCGAATTTGGACAAAGTTGACGTTGCAGTCCACCCCAATGAGGCTGGACCTTACCGTGGTGCGATGGTTTGCGTGCCTCAGAGATCCATTGAGCTATGATGGGTGGTGTTTCTTTTTGCACCTTCAGAGGCACTCATACCAGATTGGTCAATGGTTAGAGGTCAGACAAACTCAGCCTCCTGGTCCTCCAGGTTGTGGGTTGGAATGGGGGTGGCTCTTCATTATATAAAACGGGCTCGTTAGTCCAGTGCCAAAATCCGCTGTCTTGCGGTAAGATTTTTGAACCAAAGGCTTTGGTTGAGAATCCTAAACGTTCTCCTGTCTGGGCTTGGGCAACCTGATAGTATTCTGCCCACGAAATACAAAGAACCTTTCCTACAATAATTTCTTGATGCTCTGGCCGTCGCAGGGGATAATAAACGGCGCCCTAAGATGATTTCTATCAGCAACTTTACGAGCTCCTTTGTTACAGAAGTAGCACGGACACTGTGGTGTTGACTGGCCATGTAAACGCACAAGTAGGAAAATTGTCCTCTGATGAGCTTCATCTGGGCGGCCAACATTGCGTAGGCTCGCGTAATGATAACGATGAGCGATTGCTACTGCTGTGTGAAGATGCTCGCCTCTTTCTCGCGAGCATTAACTTTCGACACAGCAACAGCAGAAGCGTGATTTGGCGGCACCAACCTCGGGCCAACCATTAATGCAATTCGATCATATCGAGATCAGCTAACGCTGTAGTGGCTGTGTCCAAAACTGTCGCTTGATTTGGAACAGGAGCGTGGACTGTGACCACGCACTTCTCTGTGCCGACCTCCTGGTGCGTTTCGATGGACGTCCGCAACGTCGATGTGAACGGATTGACAGCAGCCAGCTGACGAAGCCAGATATTCTGAATGTGTACCAAAGTGCGCTGACATCTGGGCTGAGTAAACGCCCACTAAACACCGTTGGAGATAACTGGTCGCATATTCGTCAAGCGTTGCTGTTAGCAGGCATGTCTTCATGTGGCAAAGCAAATTGTCAAACTGGACATGGGGTCTCTACACAGTCTCTAGAACTTATGGATGCTCGCCGACGAATTCCGGCTGGAAGCGCATACAATGAGGCTCGCACAAATCTCAGGGCAAAACTACGTGCTAGTCTAAAGAAGGACCGCGAAGCCTGGTGGTCTCATCGTGCATCGGAAATGGAAACAGCCGCTGCCGTTGGTAATCATTCTAAGTTATTCCGTCTGATACGGCAAACAGGCAGCCGGAGACCTGGTGTTAACGAGATCATACGCGACGAGAGTGGGTAGCCGATCCACAGCCTGTCAAAACGCTTGGAGCGTTGGGCTGAACACTTTGCAAGTCAATTTAACCAACATGAGTTATCGGTTTCTTTATCGGGCATTGAGCGCCCTTCTCCTTGGGTCGTCTCCTTGGATCCGCCTTTAAGCGCAGAAGTAGAACGTGAGATCAGGCTGCTGAAATTGCATAAGGCCGCATGGGCAGATAGAATTCCCCCAGCTCTCTTCGAATTTTGGGGTACCTGCTCTAGTAGATGATTTACACGAGTTGCTAGTAAAACTTTGGGAGCAGGAGACAGTCCCGACAGACTGGAATCGCGCCGTCATTGTGCCAATTTTCAAGGGAGGCTCACGTTTGAAATGCGGCAATCATAGAGGGATCAGTCTGATTTCGATTGCCTCTAAATTGCTTGCCCCCATCATTCTCCACAGACTGACTGGCAATCGTGAAATCCAGATTCCTGAAGAGCAAGCCGGAGTTCGTCGAGGTCGGGGCTGCTTCGACCACATCTTCACCCTGCGTCCAGTGTTGGAGCACCGCCATGATTATTGGCAACCCACCGTTGTCATGTTTCTTGACATAAAAGGTGCCTTCGACTCAGTCGATCGATGTGCAATTTGTGACTGTCTGTTGAGGAAAGGTGTGCCTGATAAATATGTAAATATTATCAAAGCGCTGTACGCGCATAGTTCGGGCAGGGTGAGGGTTTATGGCAAACTGTCGCCACCCTTCAGTGTCACCAGCGGTGTGAGAGAAGGATTCCTGCTATCACCCTTCCTTTTCAACTTTGCTATTGATGAAGTCAAGGAAATAGAGTTCGTTTGACACGAACTAGAAGGTGTGGAGCTACTACCTGGTGAGCGACTTCTTGACTTTGAGTAGGCGGACGATATTGCCCTAATCTGTGACAGCTTCCAAACATGTCCAACGGCACTGGACCGATTAGCACTGACTGTCAATCGTTTTGGGCTATGTTTTGCTCCATCAAAATGCAAAGTACTTCTCCAAGATTGGCAGGGACCCAACCCTGCGCTAACACTCGGTGGTGATCTGCTAGAAGTCGTCCAGGAATTCAAGTACCTGAGCAGCTGTATTATCACCCGTGGGATTGAAGATGAGTTTACGAACCGTAGAGCAAAAGCCCGAGGTGCTTTTTCTAATCTCCGCCACCTGTGGCGCAGACGCGACATTACTCTCGCCCTGAAGGGCAGAGTTTATAACGCAGCCGTCCTTTCAACTCTCCTATATGGCTGTGAAACCTGGCCCATCAGGTCAACAGACATGAAGAGGCTCGTCACATTCGATCATCGCTGCCTTCGCAGCATAGCTCATGCCTGGTGGGAGCACCGCGTGAGCAATGAGCATGTTTGACGTCGTGTATTTGGTGCAGAAAGAGCGAGTGAACCGCTCAGCACTATTATATCACGCACCAGGCTCCGATGGCTGGGCTAGGTGTTGCGCATGCCAACACACCGACTCACGCGATGTGCAATGTTTGCGTGTTGTGGGTGCGGTAGGAAGAGGAGGAGGGGAGGCCAAGTGATGACTTGGTCGGGAGATATGAAAGCCCTCACTTCAAAGTTGGCGTCGGTTTGCGCATCCCGACTGCCTGGATGGAGTCCTAAGGAAGGTGAACACATTTGTTTGGACACACTTGCTGATATGGCTTGGAGCCGACCCCAATGGCGTTTGTGTTGTGAGTTCCTTTGTCCATCCCCCTCCTGCTTAGCAACCCCCTCTAATCACGATCTCAATTGTTAGGCATAATAGGACTCTATTCTACGGCAGCCAGCTATTAGCTCTCCGGAACGATATCCATCCGTTACTGGAGACTCAGCGGGCGTGCCACTGTTTGTTTTCCTTTTCTTGCCTTTTGTATTGCGGCACAATTGCTGAGGTGTATTCCATCTCCAGCTAACGTGTAAGGATGATGATGATGAGGACGTTGCAGTCATATTGTCGGCTTATATATGGATTGTGTTATATACGGGAATATGCGGTACTTTATCGGGACCTTAAAGGTTTGCTCATTCATTAATTTGGTCCCAGATTGTAACGCATATTTCACTGATGGCATTGCATCATCACTTTTACCCGGTGAGTTGCGGGTCGCATTTTACACATTTATATACAATTGTGGGTTGTTCCAGATATTTAAATTGTCTCTGAAACAAATTTGTCAGAAGTTGAGACATGTACTCCTCCAGCGCACGCCTTAGCACCAAAACATCCACATCTATTGCCAACTGCTCTTCACAGTCACTTACTTTAACCTGGTGAGTTGTGCGCCCCTCTACTCCCTGCGGAGAATCATCTCCTCTCCATTGGTTATACTACCATGCAATTCAAGTTGGATCCAACCGCACTCAAGCTGCTTCGTACTACTTTGGGCTGTGTGCCGCTCAGATGATACACAACGAGGCTCATGTATGAATAGCGCTTAGCCGAAAAAGTAAGGGGTGGGGAGATTCAGGAGATGCTCAACCAGAGAACAAATGTACTGTTTTGCATACCTAAAGTGCCACAATTTTATTTTCGAGCAACCTTGCTCGTAAATTGCACCGACTCTCAACCTAAGCTTCGTAAACTTGCATTAAAGTACATACTAAGTGTGCAATGCAAAATACCGTAAAGTACCTAATATAAAGCGGTGAAATTTTGACAAATTTCCTTCCTATACAAGGAGGTCGGCTAATATAAACAATATACGCAAGTCAATAGAAGGCACGCAAAATCCACCCGGAAATTCCTTGCACTCATCTGGCCCATCTCCCTTTAGCACCATCCGCTAATGGCGGGGATTTGGAGTTTCCCAGTTTTCCTACGGTGTCCCCGTGGCAATGCGAGCAGCGTGCCTATAACTATACGCCTTATTATTGTTTCCGAAATGGAACCTTAGCGACGGATGCTATTAACAGACACCTACAGGAATATATAGAATCGAACACCCTCAAAAAGATAACAAGGGGAAAAGGTGCCAGAATAGCATTTACCGTTGGATTTTTGGGGTCGTCTAATATATGGACCTTCGATTTTGGACACATTTGATATCGCAGTTATACTGTCGGCTTATCCGTATTTGACCTTGTAGCCACCACGCTCGCCTGACCGATGTGCGCCGCTCTCAAATCTGGAAATTTACAGAACCCTAACCAACACATTGGGTCCGGTAACGACACCACGTGGAATGGCAGAAATGCGAAATAGAAAAACCTCCAAGCAGAACAATTTTTCGGGTTAAGATAATTTCATCGAGTAGTTAATATCTATCTGGCTGGCTCACACTGTTTGGAATGGTGTCATACGAAATGTGCAAACGTGTCCGAACAAAAGGTACAAGAGCGAAAAAGCTCACAAGATGCGCTTTGGTTCTGTACTGCGTGCTCGACCATCCCACTCGTTAAACGTTTGCTTATCCTAGCTCAGAAATGCGACCAGTTAAGCGCAGAAGTAGAGCAGAGGATAATCGGTAAGCTTACTTCAGTGGAAGCAAGTGTGCACCATAGAAACCAAGCGGCTTCTAATCAACGGAATGCTCCACAATCCGCTTCCCCTGAACTGCAATCAGCTACGTCCCCATCTCCGTTGACTTCTCAAACTTTGATAGAAAGCCAGGCGAAAATTGACCGTACCTACGAGAGTCAAACAATGCTCATGGTAACGGAAATCAGGCACCACTCGAAACATCTGCTTAAGCAAATTCCAATAGACCTCACGTCTAGCGTTAACAAGGATGAAGCAGCCGAAATCCAGCCCTCGGTACCTGTAGCTCAAATGTAACTTGTGGAGAAAAGACCCCCGAAGACATCAGTTATATATGCAGAGATTGCTGCAAAGATCCACTGGGAGTCCGACGTTGCGGCATCTTCTGTTGTAAACACAGTTGACGCGAATAGAGGGACAAACAGCAAACAATCAAAAGTTGTCAGTAGTTCAGGACACACGATTACCATACCTTGTAGATTAACGAAAAGGGAATCCAAGAATAGTGCCCGGACTATGGTGTGCTGAACTGTCCCCGAATCCACCTCCATCACGTTGCGGGGTAAGGTATCCGATGACATAGACCAATGGAACTTACTGTGCGTGCAGATGAGTATCAAGCCAAGCCCATAAACTTATTACGAATTACTCGTCATTAGAACTCGCCACACTATGGAGAACCCAGACTTATTCGAGTAGCACTAGAATCCGCCGGCGACCTAGAAAAATTTATGCTCTCCGTAAGCACACTAAAACAACAATCCTGTGTGATACGCATCTATGCTGGTGTCCCTTGGAGCGTGCGACAATCAAAAAGCAACACCGAAGAGTGGCCCAACAAGCAAGACCGGCTAAACACAATCTCCATATGGCATGCTAAAACATGCTTCTAACGATGTTGCAGTGACCGAAAAGCACGATTTAGAACGGTGGCGCTTCATTATTGCAACACTTTATTTGGATATTATTGTAGAACCAATACTCGCCAGGATACCTCTCTCAACAAATTATGTAGGATGCGGCCCTAGCATCCTGAAAATTTTAGTTCAGTCAGAGCGAAAAGCAACTGATGTATTGGATCGATGGCGGAGAAATCGGAAACAACTTCCTTCTCAAGTTCGGTTCTAGGTCGTGGAAGCCTTGCACAGCTCGAACATTAAAGCAACTGAAGCAGCAGGCATTCCGACGAATGCACGGAAGAGTAACTTGCTTGCTGCTTTATTGAATCTGACGTAGGTCTAAACGAAGTTTAGGACGCACCTAGGCCGAATCAAGTTGAAAACGAGGGATCATATTCCCATCAAAAATAACGAGTAACCGCAGACTTCACATCTGTCGGCATTCTCCCACACTTGACCCCTTCATCCCTCTGTGGGCTCCTAGAGACCGAGAAACTAACCTGCTTATATACGAATGCTCACGACCCTTTTAATAAACTGGCCGAACTGAAAGATCGCCAAGCTTCCGGGTCATATTATGTCATTGGTATCACCGAGAAGTGGTTGCACACGGGAATGACCGACGCTGAATATTCGCTACAGTGCTTGTCGCTGATTCGAATAGACAGGCTCACAAAAGGAGGATAGGTAATTCTGTATTACCGAAGCGACTTACAGTGCGAAGCCGTGGAAGATTCAGGTTCCCAGTTCTCCGAATCTCTTTGGTGCCGCTTGCAGTCAAAAAGAGGGATGCTTGCCTTATTGTCTTGGTGTACCGCCCCCTGGATTTTCATCCAAAAACAACTACTAACTAGCGGCTGTTTATGATGCTGTTTACCATGAAAGTACACTTACATACTTATCATGGGTGATTACAAAATAATGTGTTTAGCAACTCCTGCCATGAGCAGCAAACCATTCAAAGCCGATCTAAAAGAATTTGTAACCACTGTCCCCCTTAATAATCACATCACCTTGCCCTCTTAGCTCAGAACAGGTAACAGGCCATCGGTGCTTGACTTGTGCTTAGCAACAAGGAGCATATGATTGATGTGATAGTTTTATACTGCCCGTTGTGTCCTAGTGATCATGCAGTGATTAGTTTCAACTTCGTTCTCCATGCGGAAAATTGAAAAGAAGACGAGGAGAATGTGCGAAACATCACAAGCTATGATAGATCAGCCCATCTCATCAGCGCTGCAACTTGGTCATTCTTCGAAGAAGAACCTCCGGAAGTCGCTTGGCTCGAGTTCGTCAAAAAATTCAGTCAGCTGATTGCACAGGCTTCAGATATAAATGCTTACTATAAGTGCAAATCAGTTTCTTTCGTTAGGAGCAGAACTCAAACATGGATGACATTACGCAACGCAGCATGGCGAGTGTACAGAGAAGCTCCAGCCCAAGAAACTTGGGACACTTACGTAGCCCAACGTAATCACGACCTACAACTTTTAAGATAAGACAAAGCCGCCATCAGCAAAACCTCACAAAAAACCTTCAATGCTAACCACAAACTGCTGTACGAGCAGGTTAATTGACTACGAAATGGGAGGCAAGGATTACCTCAGCTCTTGACGGCTGATAGCCCAACAAGAACGGCTGTGGAAGCAGCAAACGCACTGCAGGTGCAAGACGCCCCCAAGTTTCAAATGGTCTTGCCACCAAGGGATCTTCCAGCAAGCGGTCTACCAAGCTTTGTCTTCTCCTTGCCAAAACTAACCCACATCACTTTTACGCGGAGGCTGTATTGCAAAGGCTGAAGTCTCTACGCAAACACAGATCGCCGGGTGTCGATAGTATCCGTCTAGAATCACTGCAGGCAGCAGCAGGCCAATTAGCAGGATATTTAGCTCAGCTTTTACAGCGCTGTTTAGACCAGAATCAAGTTCATGCTAAGTGGAAGCTTGAAATTAGGACCCCCGATTCACAAAGATGGAAGCATAACTGATCCCTCCAATTACCGCCCCGTATCCCTTCTTCCTATACTCTCCAATGTCATGGAATCCATAGTTGGCGATGCACTGGCGTGCTATCTGGAAAACTGCAACATCATCACGCCTGAGCAGAACGGTTTCCGTCGACTGCGGTCATGCACAACTAATTTACTATTCGCGCGCAGTAGTTGGACCGAGGCAGCTGACACTGGAGGTGTCGATATGATCTACCTGGATTTTTCCATCGGATACTTCTCTCAAAGCTGCAGCATTACAGAAGCGGCGACCCACTTTTATGCTGGATTGTCATCATTTTACTTCAACGACAATTAGTGGTCAGAGTTCAGAGCTCTTTATCGGACCCAACACAAGTCGAGTGTGGTGTGTCGCAAGGCTCAGTCCTAGGTCCACGTTTGTTTTTGGTGTTTATTAATGTACTTGCACTGGGAATTGCTTCAAACTTCCTAATGTTTGTGGACGATATCGAGATGTGGCGCAGGATCCAGGCGAACGCCGAGCAACTTGTGTCTCAGAGTGACCTATAACATTATATTTTCGGTAAATTGCATGCATGACTCCTGAGTGGAGATTTACAACAATTTGCCGAGAAGGGGCGAATGCCCCGGCATAATAATAATCATTGGTTTTAAGTAGACTTCAAAACTTTTGGGCGGAACCGCTTCCATGGTCACCGTGTGTTTGTGTAATCCGACACTGAATGTATGAAATAGCAGGTTGCGGGAATCGTTTTAGGAGGACTGGGAGGAAGCTCCCCTCATATATGTATCATATACCATCAGTGATAATCGGAGGGTGGAGAAGCAGATATCCGAGATGTCGAGTTTGGTGAAGCCGAGAGTTGATAAGTATTTCGCCGAAGCCGGATATATAAATCCCCGATTGTTTAAGATAATTGGATGGTGGTAAATCTCGCGTGTTTTGGGGAATTGTGCGCTTATATAATTCGAGATCATTGATGCGTTATTTCCGGAGCCATATTTGTCGACCTTCAGCTGGTGCGTACGCGCCATCCGGTCGGCGTCACAAATTCCGACATCCATGACGTGCACCGATGATCCCTTTACTGCGAGTATATCTGGCTTGATGAATGAGGTCGCTGTTGGAATTCTTGGTTCGAGAACGATGTTCACTGTTCGTTTGCGGAGTTTTTTGGCGACTTGCTCTGCAATGACATTGTGGCGTTTACATCGTGCTTCATGGTTGATGCCACATGATTGTAGGACATGGGACAGAGTCTCCTTTTGTCCACAGTTGCCGCGACATAGTAGCTCGGATTGGGTCTCAGGCGGTCGTCCTCTTGCGCGTCGTACTTTTGTAGACAGTAACCCACCTCGAAGCTGTATTGCTCGAAAGAACAGTCCAGGGAATATCCTAGTCGGATTCCGCAGCCAGTGATGTGCAGCGGGTGTGGTGACCACTCCCCGGAGCGGGCACCCGTCTGCTGAGGTAAGTAGCGCGTCTTTCCATGCTTCCGCGGTTGATACTTTATCCATCACCACTCGGTTGCCGATGGTAACATTGGAGCGCGCCAGTCGATGAATGGAGCCAGCTGCGGGATCTCGGATGGCCCAGCTAGTAATTGGGTGTGCATTATTAAGATGTCGTTCTAATCGGTCCTTCCGTAACAGTGGAATAGTGGCGGATAAGCAGGGTATACCGATACCAAAGTCCCCGATTGAGGCGTGGAAATAAGCCAGATTTGTGTCAGTGGGCAACCGGAGCCATTTTCTCACATGTGCTCGAACAAGCCTGTCCATGCGTTTTAGCGTCTGTTTGTGGACAACGGCCAAGCAGAGTTTATGAAGATGCCTTGGAAGCAGGAACGTCTTCAGAAGCTCCAAGCGCTGGTAGGGTTTTAAGGGCGCTTTTGTAACTTCTTCCAGTTGAGCACGTAACTCGCCTGCGGAAGTTGGCGGGAGCTTACCTTTCCAACTAAAAGGCAAGCCTAACATCGTGAATTTCTCTTCTGGTTGCAAGGAAGGAATAATGCAATCTCCACAGTCTAAAGGGGCGGTGTCCAGTATCGTTAGTTTTCTTGAACGGTCCACTACAATGTTGACGGAGGTTGACTTCATCTGGTTGATGGACAATCCCATGAGGGCCAGTTTATCACTGAAATGTCGCAAGCGCTTCTGCAGCGAAAACCGGTCCTGAGCAAAGATCAAGACGTCATCGGCGTAGGCGAGATAATCAATTGGCCCTACTGGGGATGTCCAGGGTTCAGAGGGTAAATCTTGCAGAGCTTCGTCCAGCGTCATGATAAATAGTAAGGGAGAGAGTGGGTCTCCCTGTCTAACTCCTCGTTCCGGATGGAGGTGAACATTGTTGAAAGTGGAAGTAGCTGAGGAGTAGTAGGAAGCAAGGTAATCCAGTAGCAGAGGGGGTGCGCCAAAAGCAGAGGCTGCGCGTAGTAAGGACTGATGAGAAAGAGAATCAAAGGCTTTGGAAATATCAATTGAAGCAAAGGAAAGTGGAGAGTATGAAGAATGCGCGTGTCGCAGTGCGGCGTGCATTATCGCAGGTGCTTCAAAGCATCCATCCTTACGTAGGAAGCCGAATTGTAGACGATTTGAAGGAAAAGTGGGAACCCAGCGGTCAAATAGGATTCGATGAAGCAGACGAGTAAAGACGGAAGTGACGGAAATAGGCCGAAATAACTCAGGAGAAGAGGGTGCATCTGCCTTGGGAACAAAAGTGATCCGTGCTGTATTCATGTGTGAAGAGAAGGGCGAAGAAGCGAGGAGAGCGTTGAGAAACGCAGTTACAAAAACGGGGTCCATCCTCAATACATCCCGTGGTGTGACACGGTCAACCCCCGGTGCAGAGCCTTGCATCTGACGAATCGCTGCGCGCAGCTCCTCTTGGGTGATGGGTCTCACCAAATCCGGGTTAGTGGGGAGGATATTGCGAGGTGGACGGTCGTCATGTACTGGAGGCTGAGAAATGACTTTTGTCCAGAAGTCCGTAAAACCAGGGATACGGTCGTCTTCTTGCAGGAAAGCCGTTCGCCATCTGCCATCAATAACGGTTGCTGCTGCATCTTTACGCCTCGTATGATAGAGACGTTGGATGTGGCCATATTGTAGGCGTCGGCGTTGCTGATTGTTCTTAATGACTGGCGGTACCTTTTTGCGTTTCGTCGGCGCCCATCTACGAGGGAATAGGCTGGTACATGCGGCATTAAGCTCTCTACTATACTGTTCCCGCGAGATGTCGTCCGGTAGGGAAAGCAGCATGTTGAGAAGCAGGGAATTTGGTTCGTTATTGGCAGCTTTGCACCCACGCGCCAATCGTTGAGCCTCCGCGAGCAGAAGGCGGAATGGGGCTGTGTCATCGACCATCTGTGTGGTAGAATGCGAAACTGAGACTGCGGAAAGGGAGGGAGGATTGATCAAGTCAGCAGGAGCACTGAGAGGCAAAAGTGTGGACGTGGGCCGTGGCTCCGATTGGGAGTTTAGTCTATCGTCCGCGTTTAAGGGTGAATCCTCTCGCCTCAAAACAACGTCCTCCAGAGTGCTTTGTGATGCATCCAGGTCCACGGGAAGTAGACAGAACCCAGTCAGGATGGTGGGGTTGGCTTTCTGTATTGTGGATGAAGCAACTGTTGCAGCGGAAGTATTATTGTATGTATTACATCGAGCAATCTTGTTCGTCGGTGGGGGGTGCTGGCAGCATGGATGTCTTCGGTTGCCACATTCCGGGTAAGTTGTATTAGTGAGTCATCTGATGTCAAGAATAACGAGTTCGAGGGTGTACACTGGCGTCGCTGCAGCGGTGAAAGGGAGGACGGTTGGATAAGTATCGGAGCGAGCGAAACCCGAGACTCTACACACTGCGCACGCCAATCAGCACAGTGCCAACCGATGCGCTGCAGACGTTTCCGTATGCCCTCCTTCGTCCGCGATGGGAATGCTGTCTGTAATTTGTGAAGTAAAGTAACGAGTTTAGGGCAGGATCTAGCAAGGTTTGAGGCCGCTTTACTTAGCTGTCTATCTTCCCTGGCCGACCAAGTAAAGGATTGTGCAGGAAGTCGTGCTAGACAGTCTGCATTGTATTGGACGGAATGTCGATGTCGTCGGTGTTGTGATAGGCCTCTTTGCGAAGCAAAGGAACGCCGGCAGGTATGGCAGCTGAAATCGTGGAAATTGGCTGCGGCTGCAGAAGCCAGAAAGACTGTTGGATTCCTTCGGTGGGCGGCGAGATGTCTCAGGAGACCACTGCGTGTCTTAAAGGTCCGAGGGCATAAATCGCAAGTTATAAGTTGTGTTACGGTGGAAACCGGTGGGGTGGGTGGCAAAGGGTTCGCGGGAAAAGAAACAGGATGATACGACTTCATTGCCTGGTAAGTAGGCAGTTGCGAGGAGGGACAAGGAGGAGAGACATATGGAAGTGTTGTCACGATGCGTGTGGGGGACGGTGACATAGGGGAGCGGTTCCGCAGGCTGGATTCGGATGCAGCAGAGGCTGATCCGTTTGCAACGTTGGTATAGTATCCAGCAGTTCCGCTGGACCGATGGTTCGAGCCAGGGGAAATAGGGGGACAAGCCGAAGCTTGCGCCGCGGGCCGTTCATAGGCCCCGATCCGCGGCTGGGGTTTTGGGTGTGGTGGTTGTGGTTGTGGAAAAGGGGCCGAGTTCTCGGGAGGAGTGTTTACTACGGCGGGTGAGACTGGAGAAGATTCATCGGATAGCCAAGGGCAGAGGAGATGTAACTCTGAGGCGTTCGCAGAGGCCTTTGGGCCTGATGGGGTTCCGAGATTTCGTTTAGCGAAGATTTCAACAGCCGTGGCAACAGCAGGAGAGAAATGACCGGAACCCGAGGCCGGGGGCGGGCATACCGAAGAGTGAGGGGCGTTTGGCATGGCCGGGCTATCCCGAGTGAAAAGGCTAGAGTCAGAACTAACTGTTGACGAGTGGCAGGTGGTGGCTTTCCGCCGTCTAGGTTGAGATGGCTGTGTAGGCCGGCGATTCCATTTCAGGAGTTGTAGCCTTCGCGTAATAGCTGCCTCCGTCCTCTTGGGAATCCGGTGTGTAAGCTGTGTCACCAGTGTCCTCCGAGTCCGTACATGGGCGTTCATCTCCGTCGCCACTCTAAGTAATTCCTCGTCCTCTTGCTGGGTCCACCCTTCTAGCCGCACTGCTAATCCTGACCTTAACATATCCAGGTATTCGTTAGGGTGCAGCCGCCGCAAATGCCGTAGTAAAGCAGCCCGGGATTGGTAATCCCGTGGACAATGGGAGCAGCCGTGGCAGGAGGAAGACGATGGGGGGTTGGGTGGGAGGTTGGAGGTTTAGGGGCTGTGCACCGGGAAGTTAACGGTAAATAGTTGTGTAAGTAATCCATTTAAGCAAGGTTTACTGAGAGACGCGAGTGACCATAGGGCTCAGGACGCATAAACATAAGCTAAAGCATATAATGCTAAAAAACCTACGAAGAAGAAATGTGATTAAGCCTAGTAAAAAGTAGCTGGATGCTTTAAAGGAAAGAGGCTAACAAATTTCGCAGACATACAGGGTCAATGGCGGTTGGGTGCGGAGTCAAGAGAAGTGCAAATGAAAATGTAGGTAATGTGGGTGAGCAAAATGTAGGCATCACGATATCAAACAGACATACTAGACAAACAATCTAAAAAGGTAGAATATGGATGGGGTATAGCTGAGAGTAAGAAATAGCATGAAAGACTGACTAGAAGAAACGCCCCAGGGTAGGTAATGTTGGTAGCGCCTAATATCTGTATGCAAAAAGGGATGATCAGAAGATCGGCCCGAGACGGGATATTAGTGTGAACTAAAAATATAGTGATATTAAATCCACTGAGAATAAGTTACTCTAGTTGCCTGAATGCAGTGACGGTTAAAAGTAAAGGAAAATAGGGCGAAAAATATTATTTTAAAGGACCAAATCCTAAAAGAAATGCCTGTCCTGGAATCTGTTGCAGTAAAAAGAAGGCGAAATATATTAAGGATGGCCGTTCTATAGGTGAGAAATAATCTATTTTAATGATCTAGAAAAATTAGAAATCGAAAATAATCTAAATTATCGGAAGGAAAATTGATGCAAAATGACGGAAAATTCCTTCAGAAGAAGCTAATATATTGACTCATTAAAACAAAGACAGCAAAGTAAAGGACGGACTAACTCGACAAATAATTTTAAACAGTCAGAAAATCCAGGGACTATAAAAATTACAGACAATAAAATGCAATAAAAAAGGCCCCATCTCTTTTTGTTTTAATGCACTAATGGATCCAGGGATATGTCTCCAGCCAAATAACGAAAACAGTATAGCAATGGTCACCCCAAAAGTTACTGCATTTCAACGTCAGTAAATACAAGGTGCTTTGCATGCGACATGGGAGCAGCTACTCATACCGGCTCGGAGCGAATATACTACAACCATGGAATCTCAAACGTGACTTATTTGCCTCGGTTCAACATGACTTGGTCTGCTACAGGTAATCCGAAAAGGCTTCCAAGACTGGGAACCAACACGCCGGTCTCTTGCGGCGGGCCTTCAAACAAATAAACAGCTCCATATTTCGACAAATGCTCAGTGTGTATGTTCTCCCCCATGTCGAGTACTCAATTGAAGCCTGGCATCCATGGCTGAAACACGACCTTAATGCACTGGAGCAACCACAACTAGGGCACCTAAGAACGTAGTTGGAATGCGCAATCTTTTATATAAGAAGTGGCTGCAACGTTTAAAGTTATTCCGTGGAATCTATCGCAGACTACGAGGCGAACTGATTATGGCACCTTTGATTCTGAGAGACCCAGATCATGTGTCGCCCTTTACTTCAACTCAGCAGCAATACAAACCTTAGATAATACACATTAAAACTCGCTGTTTGGTATAGCCGCCTAGAGTGCCACAGCAATTTCTTTTCCATTCGCGTCTGTCATTCGTGGAATGCTCTCCTAAAATCGGTAGTCTCTTCACCGAAGCTAACAGTATTTATTCGAGTTTTTGATGCAATTATTCATTTAAACTTTAGCACTTAGTACTACGTCTCCATCCTACACCTGGAGTATACCATGGAATTATTTGATATGACTTGTAGGTGCTGTGATTCTAAGTGCATCGCAGGACTAAAGTGGAACAAATGATAAGTCCTTACTTTCATAGTTAACGTACTGACTGTTTTGCTATCAGTATCATCATTATTGTTTTTTCGCTATTTCCACCAACTATCCCACAGGACTTGTAAAGCAACGCTTCTTAACCCGTATAAATTCCTCGTTCATTGTTCATGGACGACCTAATATTCGCTAATATATGGCATATAAGCGCTATTTGTCGTTTCACATTTTAGATTACTTCGCTATCATCGTTTCGCGTAGCGCATTTTATGCTGACACATTAGGTGTCTAATAACCCTACTTTTTGTAGTAAACCTGAATGCGATACCGGAGTGTCTCATCCCAGTAATCGCACCAGGCGTATGCGCAAAGCGGGCTTTGTAGCACCGTGGCTACACTCACGAACGAAGAAAGAGCATTTGCATGGATATGCATGTCAATGGATTGTAATGGTAGCTGTCGAGCAAGCAGCACTGAACCCGGGTTAACCGAACCGGTCATCAGAATTTGAACATCCAAGAAGTAATAATACTTTTCGTTTGTACGAGGTTCGGTGGAATAGACCGTTAGAAATCCACAGGTATTCAGCGACTTAATCTATTTCTTAGAATATACGCTGTGTCAACTACAGTTATACCGTAAATATTTGTTTGAAAGCAGGAAAGCTGCAGTGATACATGGATAAGCGGTCACCTGTTTCATACATCGTTCAGCAAGTTTTTGTTCATTTTCTTGTCGCATTGCAGAAAAATAGGACTAACAATTCAACCTAAAGAAGTATGCTGTGGACAGGAACATATGATCAGTAGTTTAATCTCTGTAGGATCAACTGACCTCAAATGAGTGGTGATGTTTTTTCGAATTCTGTGCTCACTTGCTTTCGAAAGACCCGAAGGAACAATATTTTTTGGATACACTGAATTTAACTATTTCGCGTAATCTCATCAGCCGTTTACATACAATTATTGGAATGGCTAAGTTGCATACAGACACTTTCAAGGTGTAACATCACTGGAGAATCGATAAAGGTCAAAGTTCACCTGAGGCTGGTCCGCATTCCTATTAGAGGGATTTGGCCACCAGCCTCAACAAGCTGGGTAAGACTGGCGACCAACTCGGTCTGTTTAAACAATTTGGCATCAGACGCTTAGTTGCCGAAGCCCCAGCGAACTGAACCGGGCGCGCGGCGCTCAGTCGGTTCACTAACCTAAATAATTCATCATGGTGTTTACACATGGGGCAGTAAGCTATGTTTTGGGCGAATGAAGTGTCAGGCAGCTCCAGACCGTTCGCGACTAGATTTCGCGGAATATACTCTAAAATCCTTGTGGACAGTCTGTGGTGTGCCGGAAAACATGCTCTTTCAGCATGTTGCAAAATTGGACTTTACTGCTGCTTTAATCTTTAAAACGTCTATTTATTTTACTGACTGCACATCCTTTGACACAAAGCGTTTTGGTGAGTAACTGGCTGCACATTTCTTGCTCTGGCTGATTCGCATCTTATTTTTGTAGCCTGCACAATATAATTTGGGTTCCGTCACCTCCGACTTCTATACTGTCGTATTTGACACGTCATACGTGTCATTGCTTGCTGACTAGTATCCCCGGCTCCGCCCAAATTTGGTGACCCCCTATGAGGAACACGCAGTTAGTAATTTCTCATTTTCACTCTGGTGAGCTCGTTCCAGTGTGTTGGTGCCTCTATACTTATGAGCATACTTTTTTCTCACATACCACATTATTTATCCGCTTTTTGCAATGGATTATCCAGAGAATAAGCCATCTCCATGCGCGGTTAACGCCGTTGAGCCTGCCATGAACAAATCTGTTGCGTTAGCCCCTCCCCCTTATGGCAGAATGATCCCTCGTTATTTATTTTTGCACCTAGAATCCGTATTTTATATTGGTAGAATTTCTTCTGATTTCGCTATGTATAATCAGCTAATATTTTGCCTTCCATAGAGTATATTCTCGCAGGTGAGAGACACCATACTTAGACCCCCCACAAGTTATAAAATACATTAATCCTAAACAGGCTATTATACAGCGGCTCACGCGTTCTGACAAGGTCCGTCTGCAGCAAATAGTTAGTGATCTGCAACTAAGAGATAAGATGCCCTCAGACTTGTTGCGCGAAATGCAACTGCTCATCGGCAAGTCCAACATGAACGTGGGAATTATTCGCGAGCTGTGGATGCAAGACCCTCCTGAAAGCACTCAGGCTCCCCTTGCGGTAGCAAGTGACTTGCCAATCACGGCAATTGCAGATCTAGCAGACCGCGTCATCGAACGGCACCAGCCAGAGACTGAAACCAAAGCACCTAAGCAGCTTTGCGCTGGCGCAACCACAACGACAGGCGCGACTAGCCAGCCGTCGGCAATAGACGCATTATCATTGCAGATAGCGTCGCTTCAGCGCCAGATCGAGGAACTCACTTTAAACCGTAAGCACCGCAGCCTCTTTTGATCGTCGCCCCGTCGCACAAAACCTAGTGCCACAGGGTACCGCTTATACCAATCGCGTTTCGGTAATAAGCCCGTAAGTGCGTACAGCCGTGTAGCTACTCCGCTACGGATGATCCGCCACGCCGGTCTGTAATGGCCACGAACGTCGGCAAAGCCCAAAGTCGTCTCATCTACATTAGGGATTATGACTCCGATACCCAGTTCTTAGTTGATACCAGGGCGGAAGTCAGCGTCCTTCCCCTATGCCAGGTGAGCCTACCGCTTCTCTGTCGACAAGCCTCAGTGCAGCCAATGGCACGCCAATAGCCACCTACGGTCATCGGTCGCTTACCCTGGACCTAGGTCTTCGGCGCACGTTCCGCTGGGTATTCACTGTCGCTGCAGTTCCCTTTGCCATCATCGGCATTGACTTTCTCAGGCATTTCGACCTCTTGGTCGATGCGAAACGCCAGATGATAGTCGACGCTGCAACAAAACTCAGTGTACGTGGCATCACCGCCGATGTCACATCTATATCCCGGTCTATGCATTTCCACACACCAATCCAGACTACGCTAAGCTCTTGTCTCCGTATTCCAAACTCGTTCAGCCAATGAACGCAGCTTTGCCCGTGGCAGCTCAAGTCACGCACCACATACGGACGAATGGCCCACCTGTGTCATGCCGTCCACGCCGACTATCGCCCGAGCAAATAAAGGTAGCTAGGGCGGAGTTTGAGCACATGCTTGAACTTGGAATAATCCGCCCTTCCGACAGCCCTTGGTCCTCGCCCCTGCAGATGGTCCCCAAGAAATCTGGTGACTGGCGCCCTTGCGGTGATTACCGCGCACTCAATCGCCTAACCGTCCCAGATAGGTATCCCATCCCACACATGCAGGAACTTACCGCATGCCTCACAGGTAAGACGATCTTCAGCAAGATCGATCTGGTTCGCGCCTATCACCAGATACCTGTGGAAGACAATGACATTCCTAAAACAGCCGTCATCACTCCTTTCGGTTTGTTTGAATTTTTAAGAATGCCATTTGGACTGTGCAACGCCGCACAAACCTTCCAACGCTTCATCCACGATGTCACTCGTGGCCTAGACTTCGCCTATTCCTACCTCGATGATATTTTAGTAGCCAGTTCATCGGAACAAGAGCACCTCGAGCATCTTCGAACTCTCTTCCAGCGCTTGACCCAAACACGGTGTCACAGTCAACCCGACTAAGTGCGAACTCGGCAAATCAACGGTAGAATTCCTAGGCCACCTCGTTTCATCGTCTGGTATCGAAGTCCTTCCTGATAAGATCCAGGCAATCAAGGACTTCCCAGCTCCGACTTCGTTCAAGCACCTCCGTCGATTCTGTGGTTTAGCTCAACAACTATCAACGTTTCATTCCGCGCTGCGCTCAGCTCATGCAGCCACTGACAGACCTACTCAGAGGACATGGATGTGAGTTCGCTTTCCCTGACACAGCACAGGCAGCCTTCGCCGAGCTCAAGGATGCTATCTCAAACATAGCCCTCCTCGCGCATTCCGAATCGACTGAACCCCTTTCTAGTACGACAGATGCCTTAGACGTCGCGATAGAAGCTATCCTCCAACAACACGTTGGCGGGCAATGGCAACCCCTTGGGTGCTTTTCCAAGCGCCTGCAGCCGGCGGAATCCCGCTACAGCACGTTTGGCAGAGAACTGCTCGCCATTTACCTAGCGATTCCACACTTTCGGCACACAATCGAAGGCCGCGCTTTCACGGTCTACACAGACCACAAGCCCCTTAACTTTGCCTTCAACTTTGCTTGCGACAAGTACTCACTACGGGAAACAAAACACCTAGAATTTGTCACGCAATTCACGACTGACGTACGTCATGTCTCAGGTGTCGACAATCCTGTCGCCGATGCCTTTTCAGTCGGCAACCTGACTCTGCGGTCTTTGCTATTCGTCGACCTTGCCGCCACGGCATCGGCTCAGGCTCAAGACGAAGATATACAGCGCCCTCTGCAGTCCACTTCGCTGCGTGTGCAACCTTTTCCTCTCCAAACCGCGGATGGAACCATTCGCTGTGACACTTCCACAGGTTGTCCTAGACCACTCGTGCCCATCTCTTTCAGGCGTACAGTCTTTAACGCACTGCACGCACCATCATATCCCGGTATCCGTGTATCTTTGAAACGGATCAGCGAAAGTATCATTTGGCCACGCGTAAACGAAGATCTTCGTACTTGGGGCCCGCGCCTGCCTTCAATGCCAAGGCTCTGAAGTACATCGTCACACCCGCAGTCCTCTTGGGTCATATCCTGCCCCGGACTTCAGTTACTCACATGCACACTTAGACCTAGTAGGCCCCTTGTCTTCATCACGCGGATTCCTATACATTCTTACATGTGTCGACCGCTTTACCAGATGACCAGAAGCCATTTCCGTAACGGCCTGCACAAATGAGACCGCTATCCGGGCCTTCTTTGACCGGTGTCTCGCACTACGGATGCCCATCCGCTATTACAAATGACAGAGGTAATTCTTTCGATTCTCCACAATTCCATATGTCCTGCAAAATTTTAGACTGTCGCTCCATTCACACCACAGCGTATCACCCAGCAGCCAACGGGTTGGTTAAACGCTTCCATAGACAGCTTAAAGTATCGTTTTGCGCCTCCTCAGACCCTAGCTGGAGCGAAAACGTTTCGCTCGTACACTTAGGTATTCGCAACAGCATCAAAGCTGACTTACAATGTGCACTAGCAGAGCTGGTTTACGGCAAAACGTTCAAGTTACTAGGATAATTCCTTTCACCTCCCGCATCGTCAGGTATGCCTCCGCATAACTTTGCGTCCTCCCTAGCTCAACACATGCGTGCACTACGCCCGAGTCTGCTCCATGAACAGACTAGAGATATGCAAATGCACAGCGGACTCTCTACCTGCACTCACGTCTTCCTCCGCACCGACGCAGTGAGGCGCACTTCCCAGCCTCCCTACACTGGCCCTTTCAGAGTTCTGCAACGGACTCCGAAACCTTTTACTTTAGACCAGAATGGTCACCGAACAACGGTGTCCGTCGGCTGCTTCAAAGGGGCTCTCTTTGATGAGCCACTTGCAACCCATCCTGATGCCCTCAAAAACCACCCCTCCTGTGGTGAATTCCAGAGCACTGGATAGCCCGGAATGCTCCGTACCCATTGGCCCTCAACCTATCCCGCTTCAACCCCAGGCAACCGACCGACGCGGTAGACAGGTCAAACGTCCGGTCCGTTTTTTAGATTTTGTAACCGTTTGCTATTTCCAGTAACACGCCATTTTCGTCTTTAGTGCTTATCCTGCGTCTTGTTCATAAACGTTTTGCAAAATCGACAAAAGAACCCAAAACCTTTAAAAAATCTAGGAAGGGTATTCGCTTTTATCATGCATGACGTGTCCCCTCTCCGGCGTCAAGCCACTTCCCGACGCTTTCCCACCCCCATTGAGTTCTACCTTCCAAAATCTCAACCGCCGGAACTGCCCAGGAAAACCTCGAGTGATTCGCCAACCCGCTCAACGCAAGCCCTGAGTGACTCGCCAGCCGACCCAAAGCCCCCTTCTTCACCCAAGGAACAGACAGTCGCCCTCGGCGGCAGACACGAAAGCATTGATCCCAAACGCCGCCTAGGCGTTTCCGACGAGGACGCCTGGATTTCTTCGTGGGACTAGGACCGTGGACTAAAGTGCGGTGGGGGGAGTGGCACCTCCCAGGCGCAACTTCGGGTCTGCAGCAAATGGAAGGTCCTGTTAGCCTTTTACTGGACTAGCCAGTTTTCTTGCAGTCCGACTAGTCCGACCCGACGGCACATCGCTGATGCACTCTGGCCCACACGATCATCATAAATAAGAACTAACAAAAGTCTGGACCCAACAAACGCTGCTACACACCCCATCTTGGAAGCCCTTACACAAACCCATGCAAATATTCGCATCCAGCCTCACCTTCCACTTCCTCCCACCAATAGCTCCATCGAAAGTTTCCATCCTTCAGCCTTCTAGGGGGAGGCCCCTGTAGTGTGCCGGAAAACACTCACTTTCAGTATTTTGCAAAATAGGATTTTACGGTTGTTTTGACCTTCAAAACATCAATTTGTTTTACTAACTACACATCCGTTGACACAAAGCGTTTTGGTGAATACCTTGCTGTACGTTTCTCGCTCTGGCTAATTCACTTCCTAAGTTTGTAGCCACCACAATATACGTTGGGTTCAGCAGCCTTCGACTTCTATACTGTCGTATTTGACACGTCTTACTTGTCATTGCTTGCTGACTAGTATCCCTGAGTCCACCCAACAAGTCTACTCAGTGTTCCGCCCACGTACTTGATACCGCAAGCACAGTCAAACAAGGAACTGTATGAGGCGGTACCTCGAGACATGCTGACGCAGGTTGAATTTAAATAGTAACTTTCTATGCGCAAAACCACAGGCTTAGCATCGTAATAAAACCATTGTTTGTATTAAAGGAAACGATACCGGAATCATCTGGCATTTGGGTCTTGTTTGAATGGTAGCGTCGGTAACACTTTTTCCTAGATACATCGGTCACCAGTTGGTTTCTACTTTACCCGTTCGTTTTTGTGTGTCGCTCTCTGATTTTCCTCGAATATACGTTTTCACATGACGTCCGGGAGATGCATTTCAGCACACATTCGATCAGAGCAGATTTAATGAGTTCGAGCAAAAATAGGACGAAGTAGAGCTCGTTTGTAATTTATAGAACAGAGACTGTTAAAGATAAGTTACTGTCCTGTCCAAGTAGTTGCACCGGACACTCACCGATGGAATGTGCCATTCTGGTTACTTACTAGGTTGAAATGCGAAAAGTGGAAGGCACCGAAATAGCCATTTTTAGAGGTGAATTTGATCGCAAAATGGCCGTTGTTTAGAGCACCAAATAGATATATTGCTTGTTCAGCAGTGCCTACAACGACGAAAGTGTGCTCTGTGTAACGACTATATGAATGCACATATGTATATGAGGACGAAGCTTAGTTTTTCCGGTTGGCCCATGAAAATATCAGGCAAGAGAGGCCAAGGTGAACTACCCGTGACTACATTATCAATCTGGCGGTACGGGGTGCCATCAAAAGTCTAAACTGGACGTCTTTCGTGCACAAGCGTAGTAGTGGTTTCAGATGGTGAGCTGAAAACCAAAATTTGTCGTCATCTGCGCTTATGGTGCTTGAAGTCACTTCTAAGCGACCAATGGTAAATAATGAGCACACATCAAATGAGAACAGGTGTCTCCTTTCTTGCTCCCGTAGATATATTTGCCAAATTTGTACGGATCTTTGGGAATGGATCCGGCTAGTTCACGTCGAATATTTTCAATAACTTGGGCTAAGCATTGTGCGAATCTTTGATAAGGTGGGCCGACCATCGAAACAATCGGGCGCAGGGGACACCTTCCTTAAGCGCCTTCAGTAGGTCGTGCCTAAGGAGAAGTCAATACCCCCGATGGTAGAGCGGTGCCATAGTTTTCGTGTTAATCAGCCCTATCTTCATAAGGTTTTTTAATTCATAAACTAACGATCTCTCGACTTGTTCGGTTATATCAAAACATGTCACATCGTAAACGAAATGAAATGTGGCTATGAGGGCAAGGCAAGGCTGGCGATTAATTCGATTTGTTTTCACAGAATTGGACTCAGCCGCTTAATTGCCGCAGCCTCAGCAACCGGGCGGCGCTCTGTCATTTGACTATCCTTATCGATTCACAAGGTATTACAAACGGAGCAGCCAAGTATGTGTTGGGTGAGCGAATTGGTGGGTATCTTCGGACCACTCGCGACCAGGTACAATGGAATATGTTATATAACTTGTGCTTAGTCTTCTCATAATTTCGCCGACGTTTGCGTCACTGCAAGAAATCGAATGCTTAGATGTTTTTTAACATCAACCGTATTTTAATAGATGTGGATGTGATTTCTGTTTATGCAGCTGTGTATTCTCTAGTATGCATTTGCTGTGCTTACGCTAAGAATCTATTAACTTTTGCTACTGCTGAGTAAACCAAGTATTTTTTGAACGTTTTATAGAGTCGCGTAGTGCAAAACCTTTATCACTGTTTTGTGTTTCGGTAAGCTGTAACATAAGATAAGGACACTAAAGCTTTCAAACTCCTCAGAATTTCAGAAAGTAGAGATTGACGATTTTACTAAAAGAAGGGTTTCTTTGAATAACGAGTATTAAAGTACACTTCTCGTAATGTTTACTTTTCCATAGAGTAGGATCCTAAAAGACATGACCGGTATGATTCATTCTCGAACTGCTGAACAAATGGGTCTTTTCCCCGATAAGAATCGACGCAATCTTTCACACACTTTTGTTTTATATTTTGCTCGGAGGAAAGTGTTATCGCAAAGCATAAAGCGATGATCTGATATAAACAGAAAGAACACATAGACGCATAAACTGCATGGCTTATAGAATTTTAGATATCAGGTAATTCATGCAAAAGTATAGTTTTAGGTTTATCCTGCTTTGAATGATAAAGGTCACTTGGTACTTACAGTGATCCTTAGTAAATTCATCTTCGAGTGTAATACATTACCTTTGTTTACGTTATGGCCGTATTTATGTGCTTGTTCACATTTCGTCAACCAATAGGCATTGGTGGAATGGTGCTCACGAGTTTCACCTAGATAGGGTAGGCGATATCTCCGAAAATCTGCACACTATCTCACCTGATATCGAAGGAGGAGGGTAATTAGTTATCCGATCGGAGGATGCATGTTAATCAGTGAAATTGTACTCATGCTTAATGAAGTGAAAGCTACAACTTACGTACTTTTGGTCTTGGGTAATCGTACAAGACGCACTTGGATTCGGTGTGCGGTTATTTGCCAGTTGCATCTTTGAGTAGTTCGGATGAAAGACACGTACATTATTAATGTGATCGAATAGAGTGATGTGACCAAATTCCGATTTTGTAATGTATTTACCTATAGCTAGATCTATTAATCATTGGATACTCACTTTGGAATACATCTTCAAAGGGACCGTAAGGATCATAAAAATCGTAGGTTACAATGGATGACTGCACGCAGTGAGGAACCTCAGATTCAATCAATCTGTTTCAGTTGAAAGGAATTGCTATCTTAAGGACTTTTGTGAATGTTTCGCTCACGTGAAGCCTCCATGCAGGATCAGGTGTGAAACCCTACGGCGGGCTTTAACGAGAGAAATTTGCTACCTTGAAACCCCAGATCGCCTTAGCAACCTCAGTATTGGGAACACGGAAAATGCAATCTCCGTAAACAGCACTGGGCGGCAACTTTTCGTTTTGACAGGTTAAATGTCCAGCTCACCACAGGATACTAAAGATGGTGATGTGGTAGTTGCTAGAGTGTTCAACTGTAGTTACAAACTACACTCGGTTCACCAAAATTTGGTCGTAAATTGAACATACCGTGAATTGATTGACATTCTTAGACGGCACACACAAAATGCATTGTCCGTATAGGTTCTATCACGCAATGTTATTAGACCTGTGCCCACTAAACAAAACAATGTATTTCTTCCATGTAAACTGGAATCTACGACGCATTCGCGACTGCATTCGACCGCATCCAGGATAGTGAGCACATGACAGTGAAAAATTTTATTTGTGCAGACAAGATCGAGTGATCAAGCGTGCGATCGAGATAATTCCAATAGTGAAGAGTTTTCTTACATGTTAAGCCCACAGGCGATGTGACATACTGATTTACTCCAAGGTAATACCGGATAATGTTAACGAGTACAACCATGACAATAAATATGCACATTTGCCTTGAACTGGTGAAATTTATCGTTCATTTTTCGGCTAACGCTGAGGAGTGGCATGAACCAGTGGATATCAAGATACGTGTATTTCCTTTCCTTTGATTCAGTCAGTGATAGGTACCAAATTTGACGGAGCAGAGAAGCGAAATGTACGCTCTACATCTACCACAATTACCCAAAATTAGGTAACCAGCATCTATTTACAGCAGTTATACTACAACTATTACTGTTATTACTGGTATAAATATGTTGCTACGTGTTACACCAAAATCACAAATGTCATATTCGCATTTCTGTGATGAACTGCGGTTTGCATCAACGCGTGCATGCGTGTGATCTCTGTTTGGTTGAATGCATTTGCTAAATGCTGAGATACTATACATTAACAGCTTACTAAGATTAAGCGCAGCGTGAATACATAAGCTGTCCAACCTCAATCTTATAACGGAAATAAGATAGGGTGTTGCTAGTGGTACCAGTTGTGATGACTACAAATATTCAAGCCAAAGGTTTCCATCCTGTCAGTTTTTCTTTTGCTTTCTGGTTATTATTTCAATTAAGCAGTGCATTCTATTCATCGAATGCTCTCAAGTAATTAGTCAATTCGCTCTCTGTAACAGTGTAGTGGAAGTGATCTTGTTCATGGTATGCATCTGATACTGAAAGTCGATTGGAAGCTGTGTTTCCTTAACTAATATCTGGAGCATTGCTCAAAGACTCTGCGGTGTCGAGGATTAAAATCAGTTTTCGTCAAAGTCGCAGTGCAGACCCATTTCTTCACTACTGTAGTCTGACTACCACCCATATTTCGAGATAAAACTGGCAGATTAGCTTAAAAAGTGAGCTCCGGTTATTGCTTGTATGTTGTGCAATCTTCATCTGACTCTGGCTTAAGGGCAATTAAAACGTGCCCTATAAAATCGCACAGTGTGGAAGGAGCCGAATTATCACACGACAGAATGCTACTTCTGTCTAAATAGCCTCATGGTATCCTCCAACGGAAACAAGCGCACAATTCCTTACCCCGATCCTTCATCAGCTATTTGACCTGTTCCAAATGATTGAACAGTACACGCTTTGGTGCCTTCAGTGAACGTGACAATGAGTATGAGTACTGAACTATATTCTTAATTTCACCTGGTTTCTACATTTGTGAAAACATTGAAGCTTACGATTTCCACCCACGTCTTATTGAACAATCAGAGCTGAATGGCTTAAAAGTGACTTGCTCTTGCCTAAAGACAATTCCGAGTCGTTGAGATCTCGACTGCATCGGTGGTACTTGCTTGACGCAAACAATAAGGTTACTGTATCTATAAGGCGAATTGTTACCTTGTCTGGTGTCTTTGACACAAGAGAAATATTTCGTTACCGTTCCGACGTGGAAGCATTGATGAAGGAGCTTCGTATTAGGCATATGCAATAGTTTCTATCACGGAATGTCATTAGACAAGTGCCCACTAAAAAAACAATGTGTTTCTTCTGTATACACTGGAATTTCCGACGATTTTGTTATTGTATTCGACCAAATGCAGGATAGTGAGCACCTGACAGTGAAAGCTTTACTTGTGCAGACCAGATCGTGTGATCAAGCGTGCGATCCATAGAATTCCACTAGTGAAGAGTATTCTTAAGCGTTAAGCCTACTGGTGATGTGGCACACTGATTTACGCCAAGATAATGCCGGATAATGTCAACGAGAACATATATATGGTAAAATATGCACATCACTTTTATCTTGAACTGGTGAAATTTATCACCCGTTTTTCGGCTAACGCTGAGAAGATGCATGAACCAGTGGATATAATGAGGACAGGTGGATTTCCTTTTTACTGATTCATTCAGTCATAGGTACCAAATCTGACGGAGCAGAGGAGCGAAATGTACGCTCTACAACTGTCACAATTACCTACCATTAGTTAACCAGCATCTATTTATCAGCAGTTATATTGCAGTTATTACTTTTTATACTGTTATCAATATGTTGCTACGTGTTACACCGAAACCACAAGTGTCATATTTGCATTTCTGTAATGAAGTGCGGTTTTCACCAAAGGCTAGCGATATGCATATGTGTGATCTCTGTGTGGTAGAATGTATTTGACAAATGCTGAGATACTATACATTTGCAGCTTACTAGGATTAAGCGCAGCGTGAATACCTACACTGTTCATCATCCGCTTTATAAAGAAAATAAGATAGCATGTTGCTGTTAGTACCAGGTGAGATGACGAAAATATTCAAGCTCAATGTTTCCATCACGTCATTTTTTCGTTTACTTTCAGGTTATCATTTTAGCTAAGCAGTGCGTTTTATTCTTCGAATGCACTCAAGTGATTAGTGAAACCGCTCCATGTAACCGCATAGTGGAAGTGATCTTGTTCATGGTATGCATCTGATACTGAAAGTCGATTGGAAGCTGTGTTTCCTTAACTGATATCTTGAGCATGGTTCAAAGACGCTGCGGTGTCAATGACTGAAATCAGCTTTCGTCAAGTCTATGGACAGTTTACTACAAAGCCGCAGTGCAGACCCATTTCTTCACTTCTGTAGTCTGTCTACCACACGTATTTCGAGATGATACTGGGAGATTAGCTTAAGAAGTGAGCTCCGTATATTTCTTATGTGTTGTGCAATCTTCATCTCACTCAGTAGCTAAAGGTACATGCAAGTTGTCATTGAAATCCCCACTGTGTGGAAGGAGCCGATTTATCAGACGACAGACTGCTACTTCTGTCTAATAACGTCATGGGATTCTCCAACCGAAAAAAGCACAAAATTCTTTACCCTGATCTTCCGTCAGCTATTCGACCTGTTCCAGTGATTTTGTGCAGTGAATCTACATTCACAGCTTCACCTGGTTTCGACATTCGTAAACACTTTGAAGCTGATGACTGCAACCCACATCTTATTGAACAATCAGAGCTGAATGACTTGACAAGCGACCTGCGCTTGTCTAAATGAAAAGCCAAGTTGTTGACATCTCGGCTGCGGCGGTGGTACTTACTTGCTGCAAACAATAATGTTATTCTATATAGCAAGTGAAGTGTTACCATGTCCAGTGTCTGTGAAACGGGAGAAACCTTTCGTTAGGGTTCCCACGTGGAAGCATTGATGAAGGAGCTTGGTGTTAGGCATATCAGTGATGAATAACGTTTGTTCTTTTACTCTTCCAAAAGTAGACTGCACAACGGAAATACGTGCGCTTAAACGTCGATGCAAGCGAACATATATTTTCACTAATTCCTCTTCAAGCTTGTACATGTCATCATCATCATCATTACACGTTAGCTGGAGGTGGAAAACACATCAGCTATTGTGCCGCAATACAAAAGACAAGAAAAGGAAAAAAACGGTGGCACGCTCGCTGAGTCCCCAGTAACGGATTGACATCATTTCGGAGAGCTAACGGCTGGCTGCACTAAAATAGTTATATTATACCTAACAGGTGAGATCATGATTGGAGGGGGATGCTAAGCAGGAGGGGGATGGACAGAGGAACTCACAACACTAACGCCATTGGGGCCGGCTCCAAGCCATAGCAGCGAGTGTGTCCAACCAAACGTGTTAACCATCCTTAGGACCCCAGCCAGGCAGTCGAGATGCACCAACCGACGCCAACTTCGAAGTGAGGGTTTTCATTTTTCTAGACCAAGTCATCGCTTTGCCTCCCCTCCTCCTCTTCCAACCGCACCCACAACGCGCAAACAATGCACGTCGCGCGAGTCGGTGTGCTGGCATGCGCAACAAGTGGCCCAGCCATCGGAGCCTAGTGCGTGATATAATGGTGCTAAGCGGTTCACTCGCTCTTCCTGCACCAAATACGCGACGTCGAACACGCTCATTGCTCATGCGGTGTTCCCACCAGACATGAGCTATGCTGCGAAGGCAGCGAGGATCGAATATGACGAGCCTCTTTAGGTCTGTCGACCTTATGATCCAGGTTTCACAGCCATATAAGAGAGTTGAATGGAAGGCTGCGTTGTAAACTCTGCCCTTCAGGACGAGAGTAATGTCGCGTCTGCGCCACAGGTGGCGGAGATTGGCAAAAGCACCTCGAGCTTTTGCTATACAGTTCGTAACCTCATCTTCAATCCCACGGGTGCTAATACACTGCCTAGGTACTTGAATTCCTGAACGACTTCTAGCAGATCACCACGAGTGTTAGCGCAGGGTTGGGTCCCTGCTAATCTTGGAGAATTACTTTGCATTTCGATGGAGCAAAGCATAGCCCAAAACGATTGACAGCCAGTGCTAATCGGTCCAGTGCTCTTTGGCATGTTTTGGGGCTGTCACAGATTAGGGCAATATCGTCTGCATACTCCAAGTCAAGAAGTCGCTCACCAGGAAGTAGATCCACACCTTCTAGGTGGTGTCCAGCGAACGCTGTTTCTATGACTTCAACAATAGCGAGGTTGAAGAGGAAAGGCGACAGCGGGCATCCTTGTCTCACACCACTGGTGATACTGAAGGGTGGCGAGAGTTTGCCATAAACCCTCAGCCTGCCCGAACTATGCGCGTACAGCGCTTTGATAACATTTATATATTTATCAGGCACACCTTTCCTCAACAGACAGTCCCAAAGAGCACATCGATCGACTGAGTCGAAGGCACCTTTGATGTCAAGAAGCACGACAACGGTGGGTCGCCAATAAACATGGCGGTGCTCCAACACTTGACCCAAGGTGAAGATGTGGTCGATGCAGCCGCGACCGTGACGAAATCCGGCTAGCTCTTCACGAATCTGGCTTGCACGAGTGCCAGTCAGTCTGTGGAGAAAGATAGAGGCAAGCAATTTAGAAGCAATCGAAATCAGACTAATCCCTCTATGATTGCCGCATTCCAAACGAGAGCATCCCTTGAAAATTGGGACAACGACGGAGCGGTTTCGGAAAGTAAAACAAAATATTTGACACAACCTAAAGGTTGATAAAATTAATTATGTTCACAGTCACTGAGCCAGCGCAATCACCGTTGTTTAAGTCAGAAGTGTGGCATATACTCTATTTCCTGTGCCGTATGTCGCAGTTCGAGTAGGCCAAGGCTGTTTTAACGTCTTAACAAGCCTTTTCTTAAAACACAACTCCGTGTCGTACACTCGAATTGCGATGGCCTCTTGGGATTCAAACAAACGCCTACGAAAGCACTTTGATCGGTTGTCTGGTATTTGGTAGATCAGTTTGAATGACTAAGCAAAGTTTGTGGCGTCGTCAGTGTTGGGGAGATGCGTGGCTATGGAAGAGTTGGTATGTTTTCGACAAGCGGTCATGAGCTAAGCAGGATGGTGTTATTTAACCCTTCAGACAGGAGCATCGTCGTTCGGCCTACGTACACTGTCCCACAGGAACAAGAGACAAAATATTATATGTTGATTTCGCATGAACAGGCCTCTTGCCCTTATGGCTGGTTCTAACTGTTGGTATACCGGCGTACTGGATTTGCATTTCAGCTTATGAGGGCATGAGAAAGGCGACGAGTTATGAATTCAGCAGCGATTCCTTCCTTGTATGATAACTGTAGAAATATGGGTTTCCACTGGACTGTAAGTGATACGGGTGCCTTCTTTCCTTGCACCATGTTGGCTTTCAGGGAACCGTTAGGTCTAACATTTTCTTTCAGCGTAGAACTTACGCGCTTCAGTTCTTCGAGAAACATATTGATCGAGCAAATGCTTTCTGCTCGACTTATTAGACTGAGGATCACGTTCCGTTTTATTTTCCATAGGCCGAAACTTTGGAAATTCAGGTATTGTCCACTCCACATGTTTCCTATACACCTGAAGTCGTAACATGCTACTCTCGAGTCGCTTCCTTGCGAAGTTGAGGAAGTGAAAGCTACAATTTAACTCAATTTCGGAGGTGAACGTTAGTGCTTGGTGAGCCTGATTAAGTTCATTAGTAATATCTTGCATGTTTCGAAAGAATTGGAGCAATACAAAGATATCCTCAGTGTAACGGTGGTAAAGGCTGAGGTTCGTGATGACAGATTTTAACTTGCCCTCTTCAAACATACCCATGAATACACCAGGGTGAAGCTGTGCAATTGGAGAGCGCATAGCAATTCCATCGTGCTGTTGATCCAATTGGTCGTTAAAAAGAAATTGGATGTTGAAAGTGCACCGAAGCAGCAGTTCCTTTAGCGCCACCGTAGGTATGTTAATAGCTACCTGGATTTGTTTAACATGATCACATATGTAATCTATAGTTTCAAACAACGGCACATTTGTAAAAGTGAAATCACAACCAGAGACCACATGATCAGATCCGCGGCGTTTAGATCGCACATGTTATGGACGAAATCAAAACTGTCCTTAAGGCTGTGTACAATAACTTATGTTCGAATTGGTTCCAGAAGCTCGACCAAACACTGCGCCGTACGGTGAGTTCTTCCTATCTAAGACTGTTCGTAGTGGGAAACATGTACCCAACTGTGTCTCAGTTGCACGCCACTTATATGTAGTAGAAGTACGAAGGTATGCAACTGATACTCACTGCACTTAACTACGATAGTTAGTGTTGGCACATTTTGCTAACTCATTGGACTCCAGATACGTGTGCAAATACGCTTCACAAAGCATTGCTGTTTCTCCAGCTAATTGGACTTTAGTTCAGAATTACAGCGTCACACTATCTAAAACGGCCAGCGAGGACTGAGTGTGTTGCATAGATATTGTGTTTAAATTATAAACCTCCTATGCCACCCGATGATATCTGTCTACCTCCCATGCACATCAAGCTTGATTTGATCAAAAATAATTTCACCAAATCACTCAAGCAAGATGTCTTTACGTTTAATTACCTGAAACGAATTTTTTCGAAGAGCAATGATGGCAAACTCAATGAAGGGATGATAATTGGTCCTGGTATTCTTCGGATAATGGCACACAGTTGTTTTGAATGCCAGTTGATCTCATTTGATTAATTATCATACAGAACATTAAAGCTAGTGTGTAGAGAATTTCTGGGCAGAGCCAAGGCAGAGAACTACAGCGACATCACAACATGACTGATTGCAGACTATCGGACAGTGGGTGCTCTTTTCTCAGTCAAGGTACATTAGTTGCATAGTCCCCTTGACTATTTTCCCTGAGAGCTTGAGATTTGTTAGCGATGCATGTGGAGTGCGCTTTTACTGAGATACCACAGATATGCGGGAGCGCTACAGCGGTAAGTGCATGCTTTCTGTGATGGGCTAGTTTTGCGGGTTTATTTAGCTTGATGGCACTGGATCGTACAAAGTACAGTCAGCAGTTAGGTGCGAGTATATCATTGACTTTTAAAGGTACTTGCTACGTATACGCAAGCAACATGTGTTGTGATTCAGTGCATTTACACAACATACGTGTTGTTTAATACAGCGCGTTATTGAATATAGTCGTTAGCTTCGAACCATGTAACCTGACGGATTAGATAACATCGGAATACATGGACAAGATCATTGGAGTGCATTCTATAAGGCAGAGAATTTGAGAATTTTGTTGTAGAAACATTACTTTTTGAGCACTGCTATGTTAAGTTTACCTAAACGATTCCGCAACACGGAAGTCAAGGGAAGGGATATAGTACAGTACTAATGAAAAATGTACCAAAAGCACGACGAACGTTTATCCATATTTCTCTATGTGGCGCAATGTATTAGCAGTAGCAAAGGAAATCACTTCAAAACTGCTTGCTTCACTATAAATGTAAATGAGTTGCAATTAAAGTTATACCACAAAAATCAGCAAATCGTGATCGCAACTTAACAGACCACAGCAAATAATTTATTTACTGACAGTTGTATTCCTGAATACTGAAAGCAGAAATATGTCCGCTAACATATACAAACAACAGACATAAAAATTTATTCGTCTGCTGCGCTTCATGACGCGTTTGGACCATGTTTGATTTCATCAGGTAGAGGTAACAGGCCTCGAACGTTGGGACATTGGTATGTTGGTTGGAAACGCTTCCCCCTTATTCACCAGGTTTTCGGACAGCAGACCCTCAAGTTCTTTTGCTTTGTTTGCGATCATGGTTATGGAAATGAACAAGGTTCACTTCACTATGAATTATGGTCTACGTTGAGGTTGCGCATCGTAATCTACTCGCACAACGAGCACTTCAAATTGGCTCGCTAATCACCTAATCTTTTATACTTCCTTGTTCAATATATTGGCATGAGGTGATCAGTGTTTGTGAATAAACAGATAACAACCGTTTCTTCTTGGTCATGCCGCCCACCCCCATCAATGCCTGACCAGGAAATTACGATCTCCTGCAACATACAAAACACTGAGTGTGTGGGAAGAATAAAATTCCATTTCTCTATAGGTGTATAAAAAAACTACAGCAATTAAAACGTGCAAAACGTCCTAGGGATTAATTTAATAGTTAACTTGAGTACTACAGTAGAAGCATAGAAATCTATTAACAAGGAACCAGAATCACAACAGTTTCAAGACAACATGGGAATTACAGCAACATAGGTCAAATGAACTAAAACAGTTTTCTGCGTAACCGTCAACTTGAGACCCGCCTCCATGCAACGTAGTGACTTGAGAGTTTAAATCCGCAAACCCCATCCCATCTTGTCCTGTGCTGATGTAGATTAAAAGTATGCTCTCCTTAGTCGTTTTTAATTATAATTCCGGCTATCTTTTTATAAGCTACCACTGAAGCTATTCCTTGTTTTTGGTGAGGATGGTGGTGAAGTTCACCTAAGTTGACAGCATACGCCACTAAGTTAGCATTCTGCGGTTCGGAGTGTAAGGTATAGGAAAACCTATAGCGCCTATAAAATTAGCTACACGCACGGCGCGCAAGTGTACAGTAGACAAACAGCGGGATAGCTACGCACTAGGAGGGCCATATACAAGGGTACGTATCGCGTCCACCAAACAACGTGCCTGAATACAACGCCTTACTATTGCAAGATTCGGCGATAGCTGTGGATGCGCTCCAATCGGGACACAAAATCGATTTGGACAATATAGATATCATGTAGAGGGGAGTAAGAAGGACAAACCAAAGATTAATTGCTGAGGCGCTAGAAACCATCAAATCTATTAATTTCGTAAACAGAACAAACGGCGTGGAACTATCAAACGCATGGAAGACTGTCTTAACCCGACCAGTCTGAGCAGCTGTGGACAGACTCATGTTGTGGTGTGAACGTCAGACAATCAGCACAGAAGCCAAGAGGACCATCCTCACTGACTCCTATGTGAGTGACCGATTACGCGGATCAATTGGTAAAGTTCAACGCTCATCGCTTCGGCAGATTGACCCACTGACCCTTTGAACCTAACCTGTGGTAAGTTAGCTGTATCGACTGACCCGGGTTAACATCCTCTATCATTCTAAGTTGCTGTACAATGCCAAGCTTAGTCTGTAGAGCTCAGCTGGCCTGAAGAAGCTCTTGTTGCAAGGGTGAAGATTTCGTATTGAATACCGATTTTGTTTTCTAAACATTTGGAAACAACGGAGTGGTTTGTTTAAATGCGGCACTCTGTTACATTTACCAGTGGGTATTTGGCCGTCCAGTAAAAGTCCTGCTTGGAATATGCTGACCATAAGCTCAGGAGTTCCGTGCAGTCCTGACCAACATATACGCCACCCAAAGAAAAAAATGAAATAACATCAAATGTAGGGGGTTAGAGATAACGAGGAAAAAGGTAAACCAATATAAATGCTAGTGGCATTGCAGGACGCCATAGGAAGCGTTGGTTCAGTGAATTTTCACAAAATATACGCGAACCAAGTTGTTAATGGGTGTGACAGTTCCCTGGTAAGCGTTCAGAGCCATTCAATAGTTTTAGACACCAGTGAAGTGCACATAATTATTAGTTAAATACGTTACGGATTGCTGGTTGTTAGATAGTTTCGAAACGTATACGCTAGGGGTTTCAAACCAAGTGGTTAACGGTGTCGGGCAAATAGGGCGGCCAGTAAATAGTTAAAAATGTGCATCACAGCTAGACTACAAAATTAATAGTCGTTTAGAAACATTTGGTCATAGAAAAGTGGCAGTTCATAGCAACTCTGTACAATGTGTGGTAGTAGATCTACTACCAAGAAAAACATCGGCAATATATAAGAAAAGCTAAGTTATCACCATTTTTATATGCTGAGGGTGCTTGCCGGGCTGTAGTTCTAATAACTAGTTCTTATAATAATTGAACCAGTCAGACGTACTACAACGTGAGTTTCATTTGTAAGTGGTAGAGGAATTTATTGGGTATTAGTTGAAGATTCGTCACAGATAGACTAGGACAGACAGCCGCGGTACATCCGAGAAAGCGTTAGACGACCGTTCGTCCCAATGGGACTCGTCCTTATCGCGCACTGGCCGAATCCGGCAGGATAAGAATCCGCGAGTTTACTCTAGGGAGCCAGCGAGTTATGTAACTAAGCCGCGAGTGACGGCAGCGGACCGCCATGACTAGCAAGTATAAGATCGTTGGGCTGGAATCCGGCAGGATTCGGAGGGTGTGTGATAAATACCATCACAATAGGATGTAACGACTGGCTATCCATTCCCTGGAAGTGTGGCGGCCGTCTGACTGAGTCTAGCTGCGACGAATCATCACAAAGTGATCTGAGTCGCAAAACGCAAACTTATTATATAATATGGTGAGCTACAACTACGTAAATATTATCCATCTCCCTACAGTTATGATCCCACGGGTTATGTTCCAAAAGACACTGAATCATTGAATCGGTGCATCAACTGGAAGTTGGAGCGCTTTTCGGCTACTAAGGGCAGGTGGAGGCTTGTTTAGGCAACAAACTTCCATTTTTCACATTTCTCTAATAACTATTAGTTGACGAGGTGCAGCCAATAAAGGGAGCACGTGCACTAACTGTCCGTCGGATTATTGCCAAAGGACAATACAAAAACTCGATAAAAGCGTTTGTGATTAAAACTGTGCTCCAAACTTAGCAACCGTTTTACTGACACTACACATGCTTAGCCTAACCTACGAGAAGGACTGTCTGATTTGTACGCAGTGCCATACCTGGTATAAGTATTTGGTACACGATAGAATGTCGGTCGGTGACCATCCCATGCCTGGCCAAACTTCCATATTAACGGACGATGATCATGTCGAGAGAGTTCTTGCTGTGGTTTGTGGAAGTAGTTGTCTAACTGTTAAAATTTTTGCAGACCATGTGGTCATCAGCGTAGGATGATGCCACCAAATAGGGAGTGACAAACGTGAGATGCGTCTTGTCAGTGCAAGGTTCATGCCACCATTATTGACTGCCTATTACAAACAGCACCGTATTTAACCAGCCGGAAACTTCTTACAATTGGCAATGACAAGGAAACCTTTCCTAAGAATATTGGACCAAGCGATTAGACGTAAGTTCATGGCTATGCCATTGAAATGCAGGTGCGGTCGTCTTAGTGGATGGAAAAAGTGGTGTCCTAGTCCAAAAAAGCACGCATGAGTCAGTCAACATTTAAGGTGATGTTTGTTGTGTTTTTGAGTGCAAAGGCGTCGTCAATTTGAAATTTGTACCACTTAGTCAGGTGGTAAACAAAGAAGTCTACCAGAAAATTCTAGCGCATTTGAAGGATGCTCTACACAGGAAGAGGCATATACTGTGAGAAAACTAGACCGTGATTTTGTAGCAAGAAAGTACGCCGGAGCACGCATTGCACTTTGACTGCAGCTCTCTAGCAATGCATCACATTCCCATTTGGCCCAATCCGCCGTATTCTTCGGACGTAGACACAACAAACGTTATTACATTTTGCAAAGTTAAGATCACGCTGAAAGGACATAGTTTCTAAATTACAGAGGAGAACAATGCGATATGGAACCTGCGCGCCATCCACGAAAGTGTGTTCCAGGAGATATTCCAAAAGGGAAAGTACCCTTTGGGACGGTGTGTTGCCAGTAGTGGGGTCTAGTTCGAGGAGCAAGTTGCGCAAAATGTTGTGGAATGACCAATGTCTATGTTCTAGCTTACCTTCATTTTCGTTTTGACCACACCTAGTATATAATCAAGCGTTGCATTGAAGGCTACGGCTCCAAAGCGGGTCAAATAGTCGTTGTAACGTTGTATTCTCTCTTGCATTCATCAAATTGACAGTGGTATTTTTATTAAAATAATGCGTGTCTAACTTCCCTACGACCCAGAAATACTTGGTTCAGTGAATAACAGTTTTACTGGATAATATCTGTTTTTAACACACGATCGCTATATTTAGGGCGTTAACACATTAATCGCCGACTCAATGTTGACAACAAAATACGCTGCAAATTTCTCGTGCTTGACCCCTTGGTTTACGCCAGATTAACAGACACACTTGCAATCTAAATATGAAAGCCCGCAAGAACCGTATGTTTCAGGTCATATCTTGTAGCCGTAGTAGTTAGTATATCTACAGCCGCAAGCGACAACCGCTACTCGGTTGCTGGCTTAGAACAAAGAGCAGTTCAGCCTGTTCGTAATGCTAGACACATGGGATGTAACTACTGAAATGTTACTTGCATTGTAATGGAAGTTGTGATGGTAGTGTCAGATGGGAGTGAGCTGATGGACCAACAGTGCGAGCAAAACAGCCAATGGGAAGCTAAAGTGACGGATTCGTTTACCGGACGCGGATTGGTTAATACTCGTGTGTGTGCTTCACCGTTTGTTTAATTGAGGCACAGAAGGTATCTCATCGACTCAGAAGGATCGTTAGTTATGGACTTGAACCTGCAAATTATGTCGAGGTGTTTGACTTGCTGCATTTTGCGCTTAAGTGCATTGTTGAATAAACACTTTTCGCTGAAGGACTGAGTTCTGTAACATGTTGCCAGAGAAGAAAAAGGCGAAGCCCACCGGCGGCACACGCATTCTGTTTGGATCACCACCGTCTGTTTAGATGCCTGCCCCACTGAACATGGGCGAACGGAACTTGGCGATTATTTGACGTCTATTGAAGAGCAAGTGGGAGGATTTATTTACCTTAGTAGATTTGGACTAACAACCGATGGTGTATGGCTTAGCCATGTTTTGACACAGCCGGGGATGACGCGCCATGTTCTCGAGACACTGCACTACGACAAAGGCAAAGTTTCCTATAAGTTTGGAGTGGTGTTGGAGTTCAAAGAATTTTCTAAAGGTCAAACCTATGAGATTTACCAGCGCTATCATTTCCTTTTGCGCAACAGAGGCCCAACAGAGTCGGTCGCTGCTCACACCACTGAATTGGAGATTTTGGCCCGATCCTGTACTTGCTGTGAAATTTTGGGCGACAGTGTCACCTTATCAAATCGTTCTAAAATGAATAATGAAGTACGATAAAGCGGATTTTGCGGCAACGCAAATTATTGCTCTAGCAGGACATTGATATCTGCAACATTGCTTCCTCACCCACCCATCAATACCAACAACCGAATCACGCAACAGATGCAGAATTGTGTGCCGCTTCCGGAGACGAAGCAGCGAAGGCTACTACAGTGAGACAAGTGATCTGCAAATTTTGCGCAACACGACATTCGCGCACCCGCGAACAATGTGTGGGGTGGGAACGAAAATGCGCTAGATGTGGAAGAAGGAACTAACTTGCTCCTCGCTATAAATCAAGCTATGTGAGTGCGGTCGTTCGTGACAAGTTCACCGAAAATGCAGAGGCATATTTGAAAACAAAATACGAAAGCCCGCAGGAATTGTAGGGTTCAAGTCATATCTTGTGGCGGAAATGTTTAGTGTATTCATAACCGCAAGCGACAACCGCTACTCGGCCGCTTGAGTAGACCAAAGAGCCGTTCAGCCTCTCCGTGATACGGGACATATGTGATGGAAATAAAAAACTTGTACTTGAATTGCAACGGAATTAATTTTATCATTATTATTATATCATTATATCATAATTTTATTAGGTAAAGGCAAGTCACCTTGATCTTTCAAGTTCGATAACCATTTAGTCAGCTCTGTAGTGCAACAGAAAACATGCTCTTTCAGTATCTTGTAACATTGGATTTTATGGTTGTTTTAACCTTCGAAACGTCCATTTGTTTAACTGACTGCACATCCGTTGTCACAAACCGTTTTGGTGAGTTCCTCGCTGCACGTTTCTCGCTCTGTCTGATTCGCTTCCTATTCTTGTAGCCTGCACAATACACGTTGGGTTCAGTCTCCTCCGACTTCTATACTGTCGTATTTGACACGTCTTACGTGTCATTGCTTACCGACTAGTATCCCAGGTTCCGCCCAACAATTGGTGACCCCCTATCAGGAACACGCCGCCCGCCATTTTGCATTTTCATTCTGGTGAGCTCGTTCCAGTGATTTTGTGATTCATTACTTGTGATCATATTGTTTTCTCACCTACCACATTTTTACCTGCTTTTTGCAATGGATTATCTAGAGGATAAGCCATCTCCATGCGCGGCTAACGCCGTTCAGCCTGTCATGGTCAACTCTGTTGCCTTAACCCCTCCCCCGTTTTGGGAGAATGATCCTTTATTATGGTTTTTGCACCTAGAATCCGTATTTTATATTCGTAAGCTTTCTTCTGATTTCGCCATGTATAATCAGTTAATATCTTGCCTTCCTTATAGTATATCCTCGCAGGTGAGAGACATCATACTTTGCCCCCCTCTAGTAATGAAATACGAGACACTTAAACAGGCTATTATTCAGCGAATCACGCCTTCTGACAAGGTCCGTCTGCAGCAACTATTTAGTGATCTGCAGCTAGGAGATAGGATGCCCTCAGCCTTGTTGCGCGAAATGCAACAGCTCATCGGCACGTCCAACATGGACGTAGGGATTCTCCGCGAGCTGTGGATGCAACGCCTTCCTGAAAGCACACAGGCTATCCTTGCAGTAGCAAGTGACTTGCCCATCACAGCAATTGCAGATCTAGCAGACCGCGTCATCGAACGGCACCAGCCAGAGACTGAAACCAAAGCACCTAAGCAGCTTTGCGCTGGCGCAACCACAACGACAGGCGCGACTAGCCCTCCGTCGGCAATAGACGCATTATCATTGCAGATAGCGTCGCTTCAGCGCCAGATCAAAGAACTCACCTTAAAACGTAAGCACTGCAACCGCTCTGGATCATCGCACCGTCGCACAAAACCTGATGCCTCAGGTTACTGCTTTTACCACTCGCGTTTCGGTACTAAAGCCCGTAAGTGCGTACAGCCGTGTAGCTACTCCGCTATAGATGATCCGCCACGCCGGGCTGTAATGGCCACGAACGTCGGCAAAGCTCAAAGTCGTCTCATCTACATTAGGGATTATGACTCCGATACCCAGTTCTTAGTTGATACCGGGGCGGAAGTCAGCGTCATTCCCCCTATGCCAGGTGAGCCTACCGCTTCTCTGTCGACAAGCCTCAGTGCCGCCAATGGCACGCCAATAGCCACCTATGGTCATCGGTCACTTACCCTGGACCTAGGTCTTCGGCGCACGTTCCGCTGGGTATTCACCGTCGCTGCAGTCCCCTTTGCCATCATCGGCATTGACTTTCTCAGGCATTTCGACCTCTTGGTCGATGCGAAACGCCAGATGATAGTCGACACTGCAACAAAACTCAGCGTACGTGGCAGCACCGCCGATGTGACATCTATATCCCCGGTCTATGCATTTCCCCAGACCTCGTCAGCCTACGCTAATCTCCTTTCTCAGTATCCCAAGCTCGTTCAGCCAATGAACGCAGCTTTGCCCGTGGCAGCTCAAGTCACGCACCACATACGGACGAATGGCCCACCTGTGTCATGCCGTCCACGCCGACTATCGCCTGAGAAACTAAAGGTAGCTAGGGCGGAGTTTGAGCACATGCTTGAACTTGGAATAATCCGCCCTTCCGACAGCCCTTGGTCCTCGCCCCTGCAGATGGTCCCCAAGAAATCTGGTGACTGGCGCCCTTGCGGTGATTACCGCGCACTCAATCGCCTAACCGTCCCAGATAGGTATCCCATCCCACACATGCAGGACCTTACCGCATGCCTCACAGGTAAGACGATCTTCAGCAAGATCGATCTGGTTCGCGCCTATCACCAGATACCTGTGGAAGACAATGACATTCCTAAAACAGCCGTCATCACTCCTTTCGGTTTGTTTGAATTTTTAAGAATGCCATTTGGACTGTGCAACGCCGCACAAACCTTCCAACGCTTCATCCACGATGTTACTCGTGGCCTAGACTTCGCATATTCCTACCTCGATGATATCTTAGTAGCCAGTTCATCGGAACAAGAGCACCTCGAGCATCTTCGAGCTCTCTTCCAGCGCTTGACCCAACACGGTGTCACAGTCAACCCGACTAAGTGCGAACTCGGCAAATCAACGGTAGAATTCCTAGGTCACCTTGTTTCATCGTCTGGTATCGAAGTCCTTCCTGATAAGATCCAGGCAATCAAGGACTTCCCAGCTCCGACTTCCTTCAAGCACCTCCGTCGATTTTGTGGTTTGGTCAACTACTATCGACGCTTCATTCCGCGCTGCGCTCAGCTTATGCAGCCACTGACTGACCTACTCAGAGGAATTGAACGTAAGTCCGCTTTCCCTGACACAGCACAGGCAGCCTTCGCAGAGCTCAAGGATGCTATCTCCAATATAGCCCTCCTCGCTCACTCAGAATCGACTGCACCTCTTTCTATTACGACTGATGCCTCAGACGTCGAGGTAGGAGCCGTCCTCCAACAACACGTTGGTGGGCAATGGCAACCCCTTGTGTTCTTCTTCAAGCGCCTGCAGCCAACGGTATCCCGATACAGCACGTTTGGCAGAGAACTGCTCGCCATTTACCTAGCAATACGTCACTTCCGGCACACGCTCGAAGGCCGCGCTTTCACGATTTACACTGACCACAATCCCCTTATATTTGCCTTCAACTCTGCTAACGACAAATACTCACCACTGGAAACAAGACACCTAGACTTTGTCACGCAGTTCACTGCTGACATACGTCATGTCTCAGGTGTCGACAACCTGGTCGTCGACGCTCTCTCACTCGTCAACTTCACTTTGCAGTCTTTGCCTACCGTCGAACTTGCCGCAATGGCATCGGCTCAGGCTCAAAACGAAGACATACAGCGCACTCTGCAGTCCACATCGCTGCATGTGCAACCTGTTCCTCTCCAAACCACGGAAGGAACCATCCTCTGTGACACGTCCACAGGTTGTCCTAGAGCTCTCGTGCGCGTCTCCTTCAGGCGCACATTCTTTGACGCACTGCGCTCGCTGTCACACCTCGGTATCCGTGCACCTTTGAAAATCGTCACCGAACGTTTCGTTTGGCCACGCGTAAACAAAGATGTTCGTACCTGGGCTCGCGCCTGCCTTCAATGCCAGCGCTCCAAAGTACATCGTCACACCCGCAGTCCTCTTGGTTCATTTCCTGCCCCGGACTCTCGGTTCTCGCGTGTACACTTAGACCTGGTAGGTCCATGGTCTCCGTCACGCGGATTCGTACACATTCTTACTTGTGTCAACCGCTTCACCAGGTGGCCAGAAGCCATTTCCGTAACGGCCTGCACAGCTGAGACTGTTATCCGGGCCTTCTTGGACCGGTGGGTCTCTCACTACGGATGTCCATCCACCATCACAACCGACCGAGGAACGCCTTTCGAATCTTCACAATTCGATACGTTCTGCAACTTCTTAGGTTGTCGCCGCATTCATACCACAGCGTATCGCCCAGCAGCCAACAGGTTAGTTGAAAGTTTCCATAGACAGCTTAAAGCCTCGTTCTGCGCCTCCTCTGACCCTAGCTGGGGCGAAAACATTTCGCTCGTACTCTTTGTCATTCGCAACAGCATCAAAGCTGACTTGCAACGTGCACCAGCAGAGCTGGTTTACGGCAAAGCGCTCAAGTTACCAGGGGAATTCGTTTCACCACCCGCATCGTCGGGTAGGCCTCCGCCTAACTTTGCATCCTCGCTGGCTGAACGCATGCGTTCACTACGCCCGACCCCGCCCCGTGAACAGACTAGAGATGTGCAAATGCACAGCGAACTCCCTACCTGCACCTACTTCTTCCTCCGCACCGACGCAGTGCGGCGCACTTTCCAGCTTCCCTACACTGGCGCTTTCAGCATTCTGCAACGGACTCCGAAACATTTTATTTTAGACCAGAATGGTCATCCAACAACGGTGTCCATCGACCGACTCAAAGTGGCTTCCTTTGACGAGCCACTTGCAGCCAATCCTGATGTTCTCGCACAAGCACCCGCACCTGTGGTGACTTCCCGAGCACTGGATAACCCGGATCCCCCCGTGTCCCTTGATCCGCAACCTATCCCACCTCAACCCCAGGCAACCGACCGACGCGGTAGACAGGTCAAACGTCCAGTCCGTTTTTCCGATTTTGTAAGCGTTTTCTATTTCCATTAACACGCCTTTTTCGTCTTTAATGGTTATCCTGCGTCACACCCACAAACGTTTGCAAAATCGACAAAAAAACCCAAAACATTTTGAAAATCCTAAAAAGCGTATTTGCTTTTACCATACATGCCATGTTCCCTCTCCGGCGTCAAGCCACTTCCCCGACCCTTGCCAACCCCCTCTGAGTTTTACTTTCCAGAAACTCAACCGCCGGAACTGCCCAGGCAACCCTGGAGTGACTCGCCAGCCGTCCCAAAGCCCCCTTCCTCATCCAAGGAACAGACAGTCGCCCTCGACCGCAGACACCCACGAACGGATTGGTCCCCAAACGCCACCTAGGCATTGCCGACGAGGACGCCGCATTTCTCCGTTGGACGAGGACCGTGGACTAAAGTGCGGTGGGGGTGTGACACCTCCCAAGCGCACCGTCGGGTCTGCAGCGAAGGGAAGGTCGTGTCGGCCTTTTTCTGGACTAGCCAGTTTTTATTGCAGTCCGACCAGCCCGCCCCGACGGCCCACCGTTGATGCACTCTGGTCCACACGATCGTCATAAATAAAACTAACAAAAGCCTGGACCCAGCGAAATCTGCTACACCCCACTTTGGAAGCCCTTCTCAAGCCCCTGCAAACATTTGCATCCACCCTCACCTTCCGTTCCCCGCACTAACAGCCCCATCGAAGACTTCCATCCTTCAGCCTTCTAGGGGGAGGCCCTTGTAGTGCAACAGAAAACATGCTCTTTCATTATCTTGTAACATTGGATTTTATGGTTGTTTTAACCTTTGGAACGTCCATTTGTTTAACTGACTGCACATCCGTTGTCACAAGCCGTTTTGGTGAGTTCCTCGCTGCACTTTTCTCGCTCGGTCTGATTCGCTTCCTATTCTTGTAGCCTGCACAATACACGTTAAGTTCAGTCTCCTCTGACTTCTTTACTGTCGTAGTTGACACGTCTTACGTGTCATCGCTTACCGACTAGTATCCCAGGCTCCGCCTAACAGCTCCATTGGTAAATCAATTCAGGGCAATAAAGCACTTTATGCACTCAGAACGGGCGGAAATTGGGCGCGACGCGCATGCTTTTAGTGATATAGTGTGCATAATATGTAAATACAAAAAATTGGCTCAATAGATGCTGAAAAACAAAATCAGCATAGCATAATCCGGTTTGTTTATGCTTGGCCAAATTTGTTTTGGTTAACGTGAACTTGCGCTAGGTAAGGTATACCCGATGAACGGTAGGGTCGTTTATCGGCATAGATATCGTTGTCTTCATGTTTTGTTGACATGGTTGACACACATTTCGACCTTGTTCAATGAATATTGCAGTATACGGGTTGAAAGCAAATGCTGAACGTATTTCGCAGCATGGTTGCTGTGGATATAATGAAGTTAAAGTGTATATGAATCATCTACTGAGCGCCTACCGTGACAAATGCGTTGATAGATAATGTCAGTGTCAAATACGTATTGAATGTAAGCATACAGAAATAAACGGGGTGCAGTTGTTATTGATGTAAAGCGCGAATGAAGTAAACCATGATCGCGCACTTATGCGCCGCCGCCTTCGGTCCATGTGACATACATCCGGTAGAAGAGCATGTTTGCTGTAATCCGCAATGGCGTTGTTTAGGTAGCAAGTGCTGGGAGTTTAGCGCAACATCCAACCGGCCTAATAAAAAGCCTATCTTAGATGAAGATATAACTGACTGGATAAGAATTCCAGGCTTGCCAATGCTGAAGGAAAAAGTTATTCCATGAGTACTAAAAGTAACTCGATATTTTGAAGTGCCATACTTATCGAGCTTTTTATATACAATATTGTGGAAAGCAGTGATTGCATGAACGCTTGAAACAGAATTTGACTTCTGGCAAATTTCCCCTGTTCCAAGATATCTTGAAGCGATTAAGGCGATTATGGTCAAAAGGCCTTTGGCGCTTAATGGTCATTGTTCCGGTACACAGTTTTAATTCCGTTTTGCATCCTGTTTTTGTCTTTTAATTAGGTCGTTTTACTATTTTATACTGGTTAGAAACCCACTCTGTTTCCCGTTGTCGGTCTCGCATTGCACCGAGGCTGTTGTTCCACTTGGCTTGGATTCTGAGGCAATCGCACTTTGTAGCAGTTTAAGCTAGGAAACGTCAATAACTGACGATTCCGGAGGCATGCAGTGCCAAGTCTAAACCCGATGATACCACTAGCTTTGCACGGACCTGCATACCGAGCATAACGCGGCGCTGGCCTCCAACGAAATGTTGCTTTTCTGTTGTGTTTTTTGCTGCAGCCGCCGGCAAGGCAGCTTTACCTTTCCTTAAATGGAAGAATCTCTTGTTGCCCGACTGCGAAATGTAGGGCGTTCGTTCTCAATGCTCTCAGAGCTTCAGCGCAAGGCTGTGCTGCTCATAATGACGCTTCCTGTCTCTAACAACCCAGCTTTGCTTGCTTACACTGGAGCTCAACTTGGGGCGCCCATGATTGTGTCACCCGTTCAGATGGCTGCCCAGCACGAAAATGAAGCTGCTTCGGACGTCGTATCGAGTTACACTGTTCGACGCCGAAATCCTGGTTTAAGGGTCAATTAAAGTAAGCACTCTGCTAAACAAGAAGCTGCAGTAGTCCCGGCACCGGAAACGAGAAAATATCGTTACTTGTCAAGACGTCAGATGGTTGTGCGAAGTTAAATATTTCCGAACGCACTACTTTTCAGTCGTATGTGCCGGATATCTCTAATCTCCCCGATAAGGCATGTTTTGACCGTTTGGTTGACTCTGCTCGAAGCAACAAAGCGTCACGGGACCCTGCTCCCGTTGTCAAGAAGGAAAAACCGACCAACTCCGCCATACATTCTTTGGATGGACGCGACGACCCGAAAAATTAGACACCGACAGTGGAGCTAAGAGATACGCTTCCGTTGCTATATCGTTTGAGAGGATAATAACAGTTCCAACACCAGTGGTGAAACCATCTGCTCTAAGTGTCTACTCAAAGACCAGCAGAGTAAATTCACCCCCTCGTGGTATTTCTCTCACCGATAGTAGCATTATATTCCGCGACGCGGATGGTCCCACTTTTATCCTTCTTGCTGATCGCATGTTGAAGAACCTTCAGTAATTTAAAAGGTACGCAACGTAGCTTCTTCCGCTTGGTAGTCCAAGGTTTGCTGTCAGGGTATTCATTTGATTAGGGAACGTCCCAGTTAATGCACCAAACTCTCGACCGTGTCTACTTCGATTAATACTCTCCACCCTGCAGGAACGTAAAGCCCACATGCGGTTTGCTTTTAAGCTGAAAAATACTAATATTAGTGTTAAGCCGGACCTACCGCTAGCCGACAGGCTACAGCTAAAGGAGGCCATCAAGAACTACAAAAGCAGGCGAGCGGCCGGTGAACGAATACGCCGGTTAGTGGGTTTTCTGGTGGTCAGTCGGCGGTCCCTTTCCGCCCTACCACTGCCCATTCTGGTAGCGCACCACCCAGGTCTGGACCTAACGAATACCTTCAGATAGTGCTAAGTAATTTGCGCAGACAAAGGAATAAGATGTAAGAGTTGGGTCTGCTTGTAGCTGGGTCTCATCCCGACATACTCGCATTCGATGAAAGGTGGCTGTCTCAAGGCATCCTGTATGGTGAAGTGCGTCTATCTGTTTACACAATATTTAGGTACAAGCGCTCCATTGGCCAGCAGGGAGGAGGCGTCGTTATTTATGTGAGCTGTAAAATTGAAGTTTTGAAGACTTGCTTATTTCGGTGGGCAGACAACCCTGTTGAAGCTTTTTCGGCTTTGATTAGCACATCCTCGGCTCAGGATATAGTTATAATTGCGTATAGAATCCATGGGGGCGTATCCAAAGAGGTACTTGAATGTAGTCACTCCCAGTACGCAAACAGTTGTTTGGTGATGGGTGCCTTAAACCTCTCGGAGGTTTGCTGGGCAGATCCTACTTGCAACTCAGCATCAGGCACATTCGGCGCTGAGCTACGTGAGCTTGTGTTCTAAGTAGTTTTGCATCAGTTCGCTTAACTCCCCACTAGGTAGGACGGCGCCTAAGTACCGTCTATCTTAGACCTTGTGTTTGATTAGTTACTCGACTTTGTTGCTGACCTTCACGGGGTTCCAGTGATCAGGTTTGTTTACTCTTTACTTGTACTGCCTAGGCTCTGTCAGAATACTGTTGAGTCTCGCCCAAACACACGGCACGCAGATTATCAACCAATGAGAGGCAAGGATTTGAAATTCCATTATGAGATCTCAAACGATGATAATATCCAGGTTGCCTGGCGTAAATTTAAGTTCTACTTTACAGAGGTCTCTGCTTCCCTCTTTCCAGGCACAAGGAGAAAGGAGGCGAGCACAGTTAAACTAGATATGTACTACTAGCAGGCATCTTGTCACAAATAGGTCTAAATTTTGGCGGAAGTACAGAGATGCCCTATCTACCGCTATTTATGACAGGTACCGTAAGGCTAGAAATAGGCTTAAGCACCATTTAAGTAATGCTCGGCTCAATTTCGAGAAAGGGTTAGCAGACAAAGCTTCAGAGAATCCAAAATGATTTTTAGCATGTGTCAAAAGACGCTTCGACTCGAACAGGTCAATTCCAGTGTTGATGCGTTATGACGGTACTCACGCTCATGCGGACTATGACAAGTCCTGCGTACTTAGTGGGAAATTTGCAGCCGTGTTTGTAAGGGAAACTTCTTTGACAAGCGCTGAGCTGGTTTTCAGGATCTCAGACCGTTCAGGACTACCTGAGTTTATTTCAGCGGACACGGAATTTCGTAAACTGTTAAAAAGGCTGAACCATTCCAAGACCCCTGTGCCTGATTTAATTCACTTTGAACGGTTGCATGATTTGCCTGCGGAAATAACTGGACGGCCCGCTATCGTGTTCCAGAAATCGCTTGACAGCTGTGCATTACCTTCCAAACGAAGCTTTGCTATCATCCGTCCTATCTTCAAAAATGGGGACAGAAGCATGGCTACAAATTACAGGCCAGTTAGTCTCACGAGTGTACTAGTCAGACTCCTCGAGAAACTGGTGAGAGATCCATTCGAGAGTCAACTGACGCGTTAATCAACTTAGCAATGTAGTACACGGTTTCCGGAGGGCATTTTTGTTTTCGACAAATTTAGTGGTGGCTAGCGATACTCGGACGGATGCCGTGGATAATTGCCATACACTGGACGTGCATTTCGTCGACTTTTCGGGGCATTTGACAAGGTACCTTATTTGAGGCACGCGCGAACGTTAACATCCTGCGGGGTATCTGACAACGCTCTTCATTGCATGAATATCTTGTTGGATGGTAGAGAACAGTGTGTATGGGTAGCCCGGGGCCTATCGTTTAGGCAGTCTGTCCTCAGTGGCGTGCCGCAGGGCTCGGTCCTTGGACCGTTGTTGTTATCTATATATATCAATGAGCTACCAGCAGAGACTGAGGTTCTATCGCTGTTATTTACTGATGCCCTGAAGTTGGGCAACATTGTCGTTGTTCCTATGGGTACTGAAGCTATTTAGCTTGCCTTGGACAAGATTTTGGACTGGCCTACTTGTGGTTAACGCCCATAAATCGGGCAGGGTGCTCCGTTCTTCGAATCGGACGAAGTTGTCCTCCTGCGAAGTACTTAGTCGGTGGGGTCGAACTCCTCCGTGTATCTAACCCGGTTGATTTAGGCGTCTTGCACTCTTCGACTTTAAACTCCGGCGACAACTGGAAGAAAGTCTCAAGCAGAGATTTCAGCTTGTTGTGGGTACTACCTCGCTCTTTAGGAATATTGACTGGCAGCCTCTTAACGAGATTGTTCTCGGCTTTTGTCAGGCCTAATCTGGAATACTGTGTCTAGACTTGTCCGCCTTGCCTCGTTCGGGACAAAATGGGGCTAGAGCGTGTTTTACGAGTGGGTGAAATGTTATTTGAGGGGTGACGGGAACTGACATACCCCGAGCGTCTACTTAGTTTGGGCATGCCTTCAATGCACTACCGAAGGATTAGGGGAGGCCTATTCGTAACCTGCCGTAAAGTAACTGGTAACGTTGGTCCCGATTTGTCTTGGCTATTCAGTCCCGCTTGATTGTCTGTCTTATGCGGTAATTCCATGAAGCTGGACAGACCGCAGTCCGATAGGATTAGGGCGGCAATCCGATTTTCCCACTGAGTCATCGATCATGCTTCCGAAAAGATTAATTATGGGATCTACAGCAACTTGAGGCACGTTGAAGGCAACATGAAATCTTCCCTTTTCCTGAGTAACTCCCATTTCCATAGTTGTATTTATTTTCTCCACTTTTCTTCATGCATTGTTATTATTTGCAATATTCAATTGAACAGCTTTGTTTTGCGCCTTCGAGTTCTCTTCCTATATTTTGCTTACTTCACGTGAATTCCCTAGTAGGGAACGCTAGAGCAGAATACATGGGCATTAACCGATTGGCCAGGGTGCAGAAAGGAGTGTTCCATATTACATCCATCAAGAACTCTGAGCACTTCACGAATTCTTGGCTCAACCATTTACTCAAGATGGAACACTCACGGCATTCTTCTATGGTTCCAGTCATACCTGGACTTTAGGTTTAACTTAACACTTTAGACGACTGCATTTCTTACTCTGTATCAGAAAGTATCTTTTGAGCTTGGTGTTGTGACTAAGTTTCAGCGACTTGTGGCAAACATGATTGGGGTTACTCAGTATTTGGTACGCGGCGCAGCCTTTGTTAGTAACGCTTCCGAGCAACACAGCATTCGTCGACAGCAATCGTACACAACGAATTTATTAACCGCAAGCGTAGCTAGACCAAGTCAGCTGACACTGGTGAGACAGTTGATGTGATCTACTTAGATTTGTTGAAGGCGTTCGATCGTGTAGATTATCGGATTCTCCCTTCCAAGCGCCAGTATCACGGGATCGGTGACTCTCCATCGAGCTGGATCGCCAACTCTCTTCTGCATCGTCAATTGGTTGCCGGAGTCCAGAGTTCATTATCTGACCCCATAACAGTCGAGTCTGTTATGCCCCAGGCGTCCAAGATAGTTTCGGTACTCATTAATTACTTTGCACGGAAAATCGTTTCACATTTTCTGCTGTGTTTGTATGGTATCAAGCTTTGGCTCCGGTTTCAGACGGATACCCATATGGGTTTACTTTTAATGTGACCAGGATATGGTACATAAGTGACCAACCGGAAAGCTTTTAAAATTCAACGCAGACATATTCAAGGTATTCTCCACATGGCACCAGAGTATCAGTTCCTTCAAGCTAGGAAGATAAGTACTGCAGCGATCATGCATCACACGCTCCCTTGGTTTGCGTGTTCAGCATCAATTGGCTTAGTCCAAGCACTCCGCAAAGGCATCGAAAACTGGTAACCAACACTTCGGTTTGCTGCGACGGGCGTCCGGACAAATAGACACAATAAGTTTCAGACAGATGCTGAATGCGCATGTTCACCCCCATGTCGAATACGCAATCAAAGCCTGGCAGACATAATTGAAGCACGGGTTTACAGCACTGGAACACAAAGTCGGGCTCGTAATAAATACGTCATTGAAATGCGTCACCTTCCATACGTACAGAGGATGAATCGCTTAGGAGTATCCAGTGGGCGATATCGCCGAATACGAGGCGACTTGATTATGGTGTACTTAATTTTAGCAATTAAAATCATGTGTGCCGCTATTTACTGCAACTCAGCAGTAACATCAAGCTTTGAGGCCACCCTTGAAAACTAGCTGCAAATACAGCCGTCTTGCGTGCTGCGTGTGCGCGCCAGTATGTGTGTCACACATGGAACGCTCTCCTGAACCGGTTGTATACGCACCTACGCTGACCATCTATAAAGTCGTTTTGATTACGCACTCGTCCACTTACATTTCGTTACTTGACGCTACTCTCCATTCAAACCCTAAGAAAAACTTGGATTAATTTTGTTCGACTAATGAAAGTATGGAAACGCTTGGAATACAGGTCTACTGCATTACATATTATTCTAACACGTATAAATTCATTATGTATGTGTTATTATTATTACTACTATTGCTATCATTATGTCCATTTATATGAGATTAGAACTATTTACTGCATTCGTTTCATCCACGTTTTTCCGTAACATACAGGCCTTCCCAACTGCGCTTGCAAAGCAATGCATCCTAACCCGTATAAAATCATTGTTCGTTCATTTTTCGACGCGACCGACCCAGTACATTGAGAGCATTCGATACGTAGTTTCGCAGTGACATCCATGCAAGCTCATGAAAGCCTCTGTCAAATGTACATCATTCCATTTGGTGCCCTCTATATTTAAGAAGCGGTGATGACTGATGGTGTCCGTCGTTTACCAATATGATTCGTACACTTTTGAATTGATGCTTCATCTACAATCCGCACTGAGGCGTGCCGAGACTAATCGTACAGCCATGTTTTTCTGGCGACTTCTATATCCATGTCCTTAAATCCGAGGCAACCCTGGGGGACAGTTCAAGGCGGAGCTACGAGTGGATCGTTTCTTTGTATGGTCACACCAACACACCTACTAGATCCAGCGAGATGAGCTGTCTGTATCAAAGAGGAATACATGATTGGGAGAATGAGCGCTGAAGTCCCTTATTGCCGCGACCTCCAACTAGCCTTACTATCGATTACATATTTCGCAGAATATCCGGTGGGAATTACCGCACAACGAAAACTGTTATACATGCGAGCCAGACTAAGTATGATAAGTAACCGGTCCTACCTAGCGAACAAAGCACCGGCTAGCACCTGTCAAAATTTCGTCAGTCAGTTTAAACTGGTTATGGGGCATTTAAAACTAAGGCTATCCACCCGAGAAACATGGATTATTTTAAGAAGATCCATCACATCACTCTACTCAACAGCTTTCACTGCTTCAGTATAGGTTCGTAAGGATTGTGTGTATCCATATCCATCTCTATCCATGTTGAATGTGGAGTACCCAAGGACTGGTATTAGGCCCACGGTTGTTCTTGTTCTATAGCGTCGAGATAACAAGCCTCACGACCTCGAACTGTTAGCTTGATGCCCGTGATATTAAGTTTTGGAGGGTGATTCACACAGCAACTGAGTTCAGGCAACTTCAAACTCATCTGCATAGTGTTAGAGCTTGGTCTACCCATAATGTAATTCGGTTTACTGTGGGAAACTGCAGAGTTCTGCACTTACGGCCCCACCTAGCCTGTTATAAGAAACTCGACAAGCAGGAGTTCCAAACCTCAGCTGGCGAAAGGTGTCTATAATTCTTGGTACAATTCATGGCTCAACGATCCACTCATGGAACATTCAAGGGATTCTCCTATCGTTCCAGTCCCACCCGAACTTGAGCTTGTACTGGGTGGAACTCCCGGCTCCCTGAAAATAATACTACCAGAGTAATTGTGTACGTTCATTGCGGTCATTGCGTGGGCAGGATATTTTTGTTTTACCATGACGCATCCCAACGACTTCATGGAAGTTAAGCAAGCGGAATTGGCTGGAAGGTTCATTAATACGATTTGCACCAAGGTGACGGATCGACTAAAATGCCTTAATTAGGTCGAGGTTTATAATGTTCTAGACCGCCTGCATCTGAACACCATTTGTGAGATACTGATGAAAGTGTGTGGCTTGGAACACAATCTTCTGAGCTGCACAAGGCTGAGAAACAAGGCTATGAAAAACCAATGCCTCCTCTTAGTCAAGTTCAACAATGAGAGTTCGGCTCTCAAGTTTCTCTCCCATCAAAGGGAATTCAGGACCCGCATCACGTTCCTTGACTTAAAGTTAATATCAGCAAGAACGGCGTTGCAACACCATTACAATAGTCTAAGGGAGAGTTCTGCATATAGCAGATGTGTTCAGGAGAATTGTGACAACTGTCCGACGCCAGGGAACCTAAATGGCTGAGGTACTGTAGACCTTGCAATTTCGTCTGGTATGGATACTGGAGCGCTTGATTGCTTGGAAGAACCTGCAAACACTGGGACCAGTACTATCCGAGGTCCGGTACTTCTTTGAGGTCTGGGATTGGACTGAGGAACAATTTACGCCCAAAACGGACATAACCACCGACAAGAACCTACATGGGCCATGGTTGAACACCAGAAAGACCTAACTGCAATCACCAATATCCATGTCCTTTATGGAGAACTGGTCACGTCCTTATGTTTCCATACATTATGCATCTGAAAAATCCAGGCAGCAGTAAGTTTGATCTTTTGCTCACCTGGACACAATAAGACGACTATTCGCGATGTTCCCCACCGTAACCGGCCTCATCAATCATGGCGGCCCCGTTAGAACTACCTGTTCAACTAACAAAAGAAATAATGAGCCATTTGTCTGCGAATTACCGAATACGAAATCAGTTGTCAAACGGCTTTGCCAGTCATACACTAATGATCAAAATGCTTTACGCAGTGTTGCAGGACGTCGTGGGTTTTAGCCTGGCAAGCGTTCTCCCTATAAAAGGCCACAAATGTCTGTTGAACAATACTGCGAAGTGGCGGATGTGACTAGCCGCTGATTTAACTCACTGCCCACAAGTACATACTGGCAAGTCCACTAGACTCACATCTCAACTCTTCCAGACACATGCAAGAATATGTTACACTCCGTCTACAAGCACCGTTACATTGCACTTATAGTGCCTTGACCGTTTCAACAACACACGATTGAACCAGAAGTATCGTTATGATACACAACTGCCTTAAACCTTGATCACGCCTGATTTGGTGTGTCTCAAGGGATTTGAGAACAAACCATTTATTTATATGTCCAATTTGCTACTGTCACTATTACAGTTACCATAATATGTCTGTACGGTTGAACATACCTGATCATGCCTCCACGGGCGTGTCTCGCATAGTCGAGAATAAAATATTTATTTATTTATTTAAATCAGCCAACCCGAGAACCATATAGGAAAACCCTCAGTTAATACTAAGTGCTCAGCTACTGATACAAGTAGATCAGTTAAACCGGAAGGGCCAATGGTTGATGAGCCCATAAAGCAACCGTTAAACAGCCCAGTTAGATCGGACCTGGTAGGAAAATTCTACGACGATCGAAGCGAGCCCAGCAAAACGTACACTCAGAGAACAGAGCCGCCAATGCCTTGAGCCGAAAGACCCCGCATACGAAACACACCACCGAGTTCACCTGAGCCGCTGGGCTCAATGCCACCA